>CM033723.1:22272990-22949917 GCA_019671005.1 Hibiscus mutabilis
TTAAAACTTTTTACTCAGTTAAAATTCCAACGGATCTAGTGCAAAGCCCATTTAGACATGCACGCCTTAAACCCCAACAAAACGACCAAAAAATTAGATTAACTTACATTTTATGAATTAAAATATTTAGTTATGGGCTTTTGAACATGATTATATAGCTTAATCTTATTCAAAAGCCCCTTTAGACATGCTTGCCTTATCCTTTTTTTTGAAGAAAAGGATGGGCCTCATTAAAAACCCCATTAAACCCGCACCAGGCCGAGGACCCTGCGGGGCACCTAAAAGGGGAAAAAGTACCCAAAAATGCCATTAAAAAGAAAAGTCATCACGTACAATAGATGATATAATCTCGGGACAAACCGAGTCAAAAGACAAAGGAGAGGAGGACCGAAGGGCCTAGTAGGCCAAAGTATGAGTAGCTAAGTTCGCAGTACGCCGTACATAAGAGACCTTAAAGCGAGGGCCATGGGATCACAAGATTTCTTTGGCCGGAGCGAGGGCACTAGAGAGTAGAGATAAATTAGCCGTAGATCTTGTGGTTTCGTTCACCACAGTAGCCGAGTCAAATTCAATAAGGACATTGGCCCACCCCTTTCTCGATAGCCAGCTGAAGTCCAGAAGTCAGGGCTGTTGCTTCAGCAAAGGATGCATCCGGACAGTAGCCAATAGATCAGGCTAAACCGCTAATAGTCGTCACGTGCTCGCTTCGAGCAATGATACCAATAGATGCCAAGTGGATGGAAGGATTGAAGCCACCATCAACATTCACTTTGATATGGTCAACAGAAGGCGGCCGAGACATGCTTGCCTTAAACCCAACAAAACGGCAACAAAAAAGATTAAATCAAATTTTATGAGTTAACTATTTGATTATGGGCTTTGGAATATGATTATATAGTATAACCTCAATTTTAGAACATTTTAATTGGTTAAAATTTCAACAGGTCCACTGTAAAGCTCATTTAGACATGCACGCCTTAAACCCTAACAAAATGGCCACAAAATAAGATTAAATCAAATTTTGTGACATAAATTATTTATTTATGGGCTTTTGAAAATGATTATACACTTTAACCTTAATTTTAAAACTTTTTACTCGGTAAAAATTCAACGGGTCCACTGTAAAGCCCATTTAGTCATGCATGCCTTAAACCCTAACAAAATAGCCGAAGAATATGATTAAATCACATTTTATGACATAAAATATTTATTTATGGGCTTTTGAACATGATTATATAGCTTAACCTCATTTTTAGAAATTTTTACTTGGTTAAAATTACAACTGGTCCACTATAAAAGCCCATTTAGACATGCACGCCATAAACCTACAAAATGGCCGAAAAATAAGATTAAATATAATTTTATAAATTAAAATATTTATTTATGCGATTTTGAACATGATTATACAGCTTAACCTCAATTTTAGAACTTTTTACTCGGTTAAAATTCAAACGGGTCCAATGTAAACAAAACGGCCGAAAAATATGATTAAATCATATTTTATGACTTATAATATTTAGATATGGGATTTTGAACATGATTATGTAGCTTAAACTCATTTTTAGAACTTTTTTCTCGGTTAAAATTCCAATTGGTTCAGGATAAAGCCCATTTAGATATGCACGCCATAAACCCCAACAAAACGGTTGAAAAATAAGATTAAATCACAATTTATGACTTAAAATTTTTAGTTATGAGCTTTTGAACATGATTATATAGCTTAACCTCATTTTCAGAACTTTTTACCCGGTTAAAATTCCAATGTGTCCACTGTAAACCCCATTTATACATGCACGCCTAAAACCCCCACAAAACGGCCAAAAAATAAGATTAAATCACATTTTATGACTTAAAATATTTATTTATGGGCTTTTGAAAATGATAATATAGCTTAACCTCATTTTCAGAAATTTTTACTCGGTTAATATTCCAACGGGTCCACTATAAAGCCCATTTAGACTTGCGTGCCCAAAACAGATACAAAATAAGATTAAATCAAATTTTATGAGTTAAAATATTTGATTATGGGCTTTTGAATATGATTATATAGCTTAACCTCAATTTCAAGATTTTTTAATCGGTAAAAATTTTAACGGATCCACTGTAAAGCCCATTTAGACATGCACACCATAAATCTAAACAAAATGGCCGCAAAATAAGATTAAATAAAAATTTATGAATTAAAATTTTTAGTTATGGGCTTTTGAACATGAGTATAGAGCTTAATGTCAATTTTAGAACTTTTTACTCGGTAAAAATTCCAACGGGTCCACTATACACAAAACGACCGAAAAATATGATTAAATATATTTTATGTCTTAAAATATTTAGATATGGGTTTTTGAACATAATTATGTAGCTTAAAATTATTTTTAGAACTTTTTACTCATGTTAAAATTACAATTGGTCCGCTTATAAAGCCCATTTATATTTGCAAGCCATAAAAACCCCTTTTTTTTTTGAAAAAATAAGATTAAATCACAATTTATGACTTAAAATTTTTAGTTATGGGCTTTTGAACATGATTATATAGTTTAACCCATTTTCATAACTTTTTACTCGGTTAAAATTCCAATGGGTCCACTGTAAAGCCCATTTATACATGCACGCCTTAAACCCCACAAAATGGCCAAAAAATAAGATTAAATCATATTTTACGACTTAAAATATTTATTTATGGGCTTTTGAAAATGATTATACAGTTTAAACTTATTTTTAGAAATTTTTACTTGATAAAATTCCAACGGGTCCACTATAAAGCTCATTTAGACATGCACGCCTTAAACCCAACAAAACGGCCGAAAAATTAAGATTAAATCACATTTTATGACTTAAAATATTTATTTATGGGCTTTTGAACATGATAATATAGCTTAACCTCATTTTCAAAAAATTTTACTTGGTTAAAATTCGAACGGGTCTAGTGTAAAGCCCATTTAGACATGCACGCCTTAAACCAATACAAAATGGCCAAAAATAAGATTAAATCAAATTTTTTGACTTAAAATATCTAGTTATGGGCTTTTTAACATGATTATATAGCTTAACCTCAAATTTAGAACTTTTGACGGTTAAAATTCCAACGGGTATGATATAAAGCCCATTTAGACATGCATGCGCCTTAAGCCCCAACAAAATGGCTGAAAAAAATAAGATTAAATCACATTTTATGACTTAAATTTTTTTTTTTATTTATGGGCTTTTGAACATGATTATATAGCTTAACCTCATTTTTATAAATTTTTACTAGGTTAAAATTCCAAAGATTCACTTTAAAGCCCATTAAGACATGCACACCTTAAACCCCAACAAAATGGCCAGGAAAATAAGATTAAATTACATTTTATGACTTAAAATATTTAGTTATGGGCTTTTGTAGATGATTATATACTTTAACCTCATTTTTAGAAATTTTTACTTGTTAAAAAAATTCCAATAAAGTCCACTATAAATCACAAAAAATAAGATTAAATCAAATTTTATGAGTTAAAAATGTGATTATGGGCTTTTGAATATGATTATATAGCTTAACCTAAATTTCAGAACTTTTTTACTCGGTTAAAATTGCAACGGGTCCACTATAAAGCCCTTTTTAGACATGCACGTCTTAGACCCCCAACAAAATGCCGTAAAATAAGATTAAAGCAAATTTTATTAATTAAAATATTTAGTTATGGGCTTTTGAACATGATTATACAGCTTAACCTCAATTTTAGAACTTTCTACTCGTTTAAAAATCCAACAGTCCACTATAAAGCCCATTTAGACATGCACGCCTTAAACCCCAACAAAATAAAAAATGAGATTAAATCAGATTTGATGACTTACAATATTTGGTTATGGGCTTTTGAACATGATTATGTATCTTAAACTCATTTTCAAAACTTTTTCTCGGTTAAAATTCCAATTGGTTCAGGATAAAGCCCATTTAGATATGCACGCCATAAACCCCAACAAAACGGTTGAAAAATAAGATTAAATCACAATTTATGACTTAAAATTTTTAGTTATGGGCTTTTGAACATGATTATATAGCTTAACCTCATTTTCAGAACTTTTTACCCGGTTAAAATTCCAATGTGTCCACTGTAAACCCCATTTATACATGCACGCCTAAAACCCCCACAAAACGGCCAAAAAATAAGATTAAATCACATTTTATGACTTAAAATATTTATTTATGGGCTTTTGAAAATGATAATATAGCTTAACCTCATTTTCAGAAATATTTACTCGGTTAATATTCCAACGGGTCCACTATAAATCCCATTTAGACATGCGTGCCTTAAACCCAACAAAACAGATACAAAATAAGATTAAATCAAATTTTATGAGTTAAAATATTTGATTATGGGCTTTTGAATATGATTATATAGCTTAACCTCAATTTCAAGATTTTTTAATCGGTAAAAATTTTCCCGGGTCCACTGTAAAGCCCATTTAGACATGCACACCATAAATCCAAACAAAATGGCCGCAAAATAAGATTAAATAAAATTTTATGAATTAAAATATTTAGTTATGGGCTTTTGAACATGAGTATACAGCTTAATGTCAATTTTAGAACTTTTTACTCGGTAAAAATTCCAAAGGGTCCACTGTACACAGAACGACCGAAAAATATGATTAAATATATTTTATGTCTTAAAATATTTAGATATGGGTTTTTGAACATAATTATGTACCTTAAAATTATTTTCAGAACTTTTTACTCTGTTAAAATTCCAATTGGTCCGCTATAAAGCCCATTTATATTTGCAAGCCATAAACCCCAACAAAACGGCTGAAAAAGAAGATTAAATCACAATTTATGACTTAAAATTTTTAGTTATGGGCTTTTGAACATGATTATATAGTTTAACCCATTTTCATAACTTTTTACTCGGTTAAAATTCCAATGGGTCCACTGTAAAGCCCATTTATACATGCACGCCTTAAACCCCAACAAAGACGGCTGAAAAATAAGATTAAATCACATTTTAGGAATTAAAATATTTAGTTATGTGCATTTGAACATGATTATATAGCTTAGCCTCATTTTTAGAACTTTTTACTCGGTTAAAATTCTAACGGGTCCACTATAAAGCCGATTTAGACATTCACGCCTTAAACCCAAACAAAACGGCCAAAAAATAAGATTAAATCACATTTTATGACTTAAAATATTTAGTTATGGGCTTTTGAACATGGTTATATAGCTTAACCTCATTTTCAGAAATTTTTACTTGGTTAAAATTCCAACGGGTCCACTGTAAAGCCCATTTAGACATGTGTGCCTTAAACCCAACAAAATTCCAGCGCTCTAGTGTAAAGCGCAATTAGACATGCACACCTTAAACCCCAGCAAAATGGCTGCAAAATAAGATTAAATGAAATTTTATGACTTAAAATATTTAGTTATGGGCTTTTGAAAATGATTATACAATTTAACCTCATTTCTAGAACTTTTTACTCGGTTAAAATTCCAACGGGTCCACTGTAAAGCCCATTTAGACATGCACGCCTTAAACCCCAACAAAATGGCCGAAAAAATTAGATTAAATCACATTTTATTGCTTAAAATATTTATTTAAGGGCTTTTGAATGTGATTATATAGCTTAACCTCATTTTCAAAAAAATTCACTCGATTAAAATTCCAACGGGTCCATCGTAAAGCCTATTTAACACGCACACCTTAAACCCCAACTAAATGGCCAAAAAATAAGATTAAATCAAATTTTATGAATTAAAATATTTAGTTACGGGCTTTTGAACATGATTATAAAGCTTAACCTCAATTGTGAAACTTTTTAAATAGTTAAAATTCCAACAGGTCCACTATAAAGCCATTTAGACATGCACGCCTTAAACATCAACAAAACGGCCAAAAATTAAGATTAAATCACATTTTGTGACTTAAAATATTTAGTTATGGGCTTTTGATCATGATTATATAGCTGAACCTCATTTTCATAAATTACTACTCGGTTAAAATTCCAACAGGTCCACTATAAAGACACAAAATAAGATTAAATCAAATTTTATGAGTTAAAATATTTTATTATGGGCTTTTGAATATGATTATATAGCTTAACCTTAGCTTTAAAAATTTTTGCTCTGGGTTAAAATTCCAACGGTCCATTGTAAATCTCATTTAGACTTGCATGCCTTAAACCCCAACAAAATGGCCGCAAAATAAGATTAAATCAAATTTTATGAATTAAAATATTTGATTATGGGCTTTTGAATATGATTATATAGCTTAACCTCAATTTCAATACTTTTTACTCGGTTAAAATTCTAACAGGTCCACTATAAAGCCCATTTAGACATGCACGCCTTAAACCCCAACAAAATAGCCGAAAAATAAGATTAAATCACATTTTATGACTTAAAATATTTGATTATGGGCTTTTGAACATAGTTTTAAATCTTAACGACATTTTCAACACTTTTTACTTGGTTAAAATTCCAACGGGTCCACTATAATGCCCATTTAGACATGCACGTCTTAAAACCCAACAAAAAAGCTGAAAAATAAGATTAAATCACATTTTAGGACTTAAAATATTTAGTTATGGGTTTTTGAATATGATTATATAGCTTAATCCCGGTTTTAAAACTTTTTACTCAGTTAAAATTCCAACGGATCTAGTGCAAAGCCCATTTAGACATGCACGCCTTAAACCCCAACAAAACGACCAAAAAATTAGATTAACTTACATTTTATGAATTAAAATATTTAGTTATGGGCTTTTGAACATGATTATATAGCTTAATCTTATTCAAAAGCCCCTTTAGACATGCTTGCCTTATCCTTTTTTTTGAAGAAAAGGATGGGCCTCATTAAAAACCCCATTAAACCCGCACCAGGCCGAGGACCCTGCGGGGCACCTAAAAGGGGAAAAAGTACCCAAAAATGCCATTAAAAAGAAAAGTCATCACGTACAATAGATGATATAATCTCGGGACAAACCGAGTCAAAAGACAAAGGAGAGGAGGACCGAAGGGCCTAGTAGGCCAAAGTATGAGTAGCTAAGTTCGCAGTACGCCGTACATAAGAGACCTTAAAGCGAGGGCCATGGGATCACAAGATTTCTTTGGCCGGAGCGAGGGCACTAGAGAGTAGAGATAAATTAGCCGTAGATCTTGTGGTTTCGTTCACCACAGTAGCCGAGTCAAATTCAATAAGGACATTGGCCCACCCCTTTCTCGATAGCCAGCTGAAGTCCAGAAGTCAGGGCTGTTGCTTCAGCAAAGGATGCATCCGGACAGTAGCCAATAGATCAGGCTAAACCGCTAATAGTCGTCACGTGCTCGCTTCGAGCAATGATACCAATAGATGCCAAGTGGATGGAAGGATTGAAGCCACCATCAACATTCACTTTGATATGGTCAACAGAAGGCGGCCGAGACATGCTTGCCTTAAACCCAACAAAACGGCAACAAAAAAGATTAAATCAAATTTTATGAGTTAACTATTTGATTATGGGCTTTGGAATATGATTATATAGTATAACCTCAATTTTAGAACATTTTAATTGGTTAAAATTTCAACAGGTCCACTGTAAAGCTCATTTAGACATGCACGCCTTAAACCCTAACAAAATGGCCACAAAATAAGATTAAATCAAATTTTGTGACATAAATTATTTATTTATGGGCTTTTGAAAATGATTATACACTTTAACCTTAATTTTAAAACTTTTTACTCGGTAAAAATTCAACGGGTCCACTGTAAAGCCCATTTAGTCATGCATGCCTTAAACCCTAACAAAATAGCCGAAGAATATGATTAAATCACATTTTATGACATAAAATATTTATTTATGGGCTTTTGAACATGATTATATAGCTTAACCTCATTTTTAGAAATTTTTACTTGGTTAAAATTACAACTGGTCCACTATAAAAGCCCATTTAGACATGCACGCCATAAACCTACAAAATGGCCGCAAAATAAGATTAAATATAATTTTATAAATTAAAATATTTATTTATGCGATTTTGAACATGATTATACAGCTTAACCTCAATTTTAGAACTTTTTACTCGGTTAAAATTCAAACGGGTCCAATGTAAACAAAACGGCCGAAAAATATGATTAAATCATATTTTATGACTTATAATATTTAGATATGGGATTTTGAACATGATTATGTAGCTTAAACTCATTTTTAGAACTTTTTTCTCGGTTAAAATTCCAATTGGTTCAGGATAAAGCCCATTTAGATATGCACGCCATAAACCCCAACAAAACGGTTGAAAAATAAGATTAAATCACAATTTATGACTTAAAATTTTTAGTTATGAGCTTTTGAACATGATTATATAGCTTAACCTCATTTTAGAACTTTTTACCCGGTTAAAATTCCAATGTGTCCCCTTTGTAACCCCATTTATACATGCACGCCTAAAAACCCCACAAAACGGCCAAAAAATAAGATTAAATCACATTTTATGACTTAAAATATTTATTTATGGGCTTTTGAAAATGATAATATAGCTTAACCTCATTTTCAGAAATTTTTACTCGGTTAATATTCCAACGGGTCCACTATAAAGCCCATTTAGACTTGCGTGCCCAAAACAGATACAAAATAAGATTAAATCAAATTTTATGAGTTAAAATATTTGATTATGGGCTTTTGAATATGATTATATAGCTTAACCTCAATTTCAAGATTTTTTAATCGGTAAAAATTTTAACGGATCCACTGTAAAGCCCATTTAGACATGCACACCATAAATCTAAACAAAATGGCCGCAAAATAAGATTAAATAAAAATTTATGAATTAAAATTTTTAGTTATGGGCTTTTGAACATGAGTATACAGCTTAATGTCAATTTTAGAACTTTTTACTCGGTAAAAATTCCAACGGGTCCACTATACACAAAACGACCGAAAAATATGATTAAATATATTTTATGTCTTAAAATATTTAGATATGGGTTTTTGAACATAATTATGTAGCTTAAAATTATTTTCAGAACTTTTTACTCGGTTAAAATTACAATTGGTCCGCTATAAAGCCCATTTATATTTGCAAGCCATAAACCCCAACAAAACGGCTGAAAAATAAGATTAAATCACAATTTATGACTTAAAATTTTTAGTTATGGGCTTTTGAACATGATTATATAGTTTAACCCATTTTCATAACTTTTTTTACTCGGTTAAAATTCCAATGGGTCCACTGTAAAGCCCATTTATACATGCACGCCTTAAACCCCACAAAATGGCCAAAAAATAAGATTAAATCATATTTTACGACTTAAAATATTTATTTATGGGCTTTTGAAAATGATTATACAGTTTAAACTTATTTTTAGAAATTTTTACTTGATAAAATTCCAACGGGTCCACTATAAAGCTCATTTAGACATGCACGCCTTAAACCCAACAAAACGGCCGAAAAATTAAGATTAAATCACATTTTATGACTTAAAATATTTATTTATGGGCTTTTGAACATGATAATATAGCTTAACCTCATTTTCAAAAAATTTTACTTGGTTAAAATTCGAACGGGTCTAGTGTAAAGCCCATTTAGACATGCACGCCTTAAACCAATACAAAATGGCCAAAAATAAGATTAAATCAAATTTTTTGACTTAAAATATCTAGTTATGGGCTTTTTAACATGATTATATAGCTTAACCTCAAATTTAGAACTTTTGACGCGGTTAAAATTCCAACGGGTACGATATAAAGCCCATTTAGACATGCACGCCTTAAGCCCCAACAAAATGGCTGAAAAATAAGATTAAATCACATTTTATGACTTAAATTTTTTTATTTATGGGCTTTTGAACATGATTATATAGCTTAACCTCATTTTTATAAATTTTTACTAGGTTAAAATTCCAAAGATTCACTTTAAAGCCCATTAAGACATGCACTCCTTAAACCCCAACAAAGCCGCCGGAAAATAAGATTAAATTACATTTTATGACTTAAAATATTTAGTTATGGGCTTTTGTAGATGATTATATAGCTTAACCTCATTTTTAGAAATTTTTACTTGGCCAAAATTCCAACGAGTCCACTATAAATCACAAAATAAGATTAAATCAAATTTTATGAGTTAAAAAATGTGATTATGGGCTTTTGAATATGATTATATAGCTTAACCTAAATTTCAGAACTTTTTACTCGGTTAAAATTGCAACGGGTCCACTGTAAAGCCCTTTTAGACATGCACGTCTTAGACCCCCCAACAAAATGGCCGTAAAATAAGATTAAAGCAAATTTTATTAATTAAAATATTTAGTTATGGGCTTTTGAACATGATTATACAGCTTAACCTCAATTTTAGAACTTTCTACTCGTTTAAAAATCCAACAGGTCCACTATAAAGCCCATTTAGACATGCACGCCTTAAACCCCAACAAAATGCCCGAAAATGAGATTAAATCAGATTTGATGACTTACAATATTTGGTTATGGGCTTTTGAACATGATTATGTATCTTAAACTCATTTTCAAAACTTTTTACTCGGTTAAAATTCCAACGGGTCCACTATAAAGCCCATTTAGACATGCGCGCCTTAAACCCCAACAAAAATGGCCAAAACATAAGATTAAATCACATTTTAGAACTCAAAATATTTAGTTATGGGCTTTTGAATATGATTATGTAGCTTAACCTCAATTTTAGAACTTTTTACTCTGTTAAAATTCCAACGGGGTCTACTTCAAAGCCCATTTACACATGCACGCCTTAAACCCCAACAAAACGGCCGAAAAATAAGATTAAATCACATTTTATGAAATAAAATATTTAGTTATGGGCTATTGAAAATGATTATATAGCTTTACCACATTTTTGAAAATTTTTACTCGGTTAAAATTCCAACGGGTCCATTGTAAACCCCATTAGACATACATGCCTTAAGCCCAACAAAACGGCCACAAAATGAGATTAAATCAAATTTTATGATTTAAAATATTTGATTATGGGTTTGGAATATGATTATATAGCTTAACCTCAATTTCAAAACATTTTAATCGGTTAAAATTCTAACAGGTCCACTGTAAAGCCCATTTACACATGGACGCCTTAATATTTTTTTGAAAAAGCATGCATGCACGCCTTAAACTCAAAAAATATGGCCGCAAAATAAGATTAAATCAAATTTTATGACTTAAAATATTTATTTATGGGCATTCGAAAATAGTTATACAGTTCAACCTCAATTTTATATCTTTTTACTCGGTAAAAATTCCAACGGGTCCATTGTAAAGCCCATTTAGACATGCAATCCTTAAACCCCAACAAAATGGGTGTAAAATAAGATTCAATCAAATTTTATGACTTAAAACATTTAGTTATTGGCTTTTGAAAATGATTATATAATTTAACCTCAATCTTAGAACTTTTTACTCGGTTAAAATTCTAATAGATCCACTATAAAGCCCAATTAGACATGATTATACAGCTTAACCTCATTTTCAGAAATTTTTACTCGGTTAAAATTCCAACGGGTCCACTATAAAACCCATTTAGACATGCACGCCTAAAACCCCAACATAATGGCCGCAAAATAAGATTAAATCAAATTCTATGACTTAAAATATATAGTTATGGGCTTTTGAAAATGATTATATAGTTTAACCTCGATCTTAGAACTTTTTACTCGGTTAAAATTCCAACGGGTCCACTGTAAAGCCCATTTAGACATGCACTTCTTAAACCCCAACAAATGGCCGAAAAATAAGATTAAATCATATTTTATGACTTAAAATATTAAGTTATGGGCTTTAGAACATGATTATATAGCTTAACCTTATTTTCAAAAAATTTTACTCGGTTAAAATTCTTACGGGTCCATATAAAGCCCATTTAGACATGCACGCCTTAAACGCAACAAAACGACCGGAAAATAAGATTAAATCACATTTTAGGACTTAAAATATTTAGTTAGGCGCTTTTGAACAAGATTACATAGCTTACCTCATTTTCAAAAAAATTTCTCGGTTAAAATTCCAGCGGGCCAACTATAAAGCCCATTAAGACATGCACGCCTTAAACCCCAACAAAATGGCCCCAAAATAAGATTAAATAAAAATTTATGAGTTAAAATATTTGATTATGGGCTTTTGAATATGATTATATAGCTTAACCTCAATTTCAATACTTTTTACTCAGTTAAAATTCTAACAGGTCCACTATAAAGCCCATTTAGACATGCACGCCTTAAACCCCAACAAAGTAGTCGTTGTTACCTATCCAAAAGTAGTATTTTTAATACCAATCTTACAATGCTTTTGCTTGTTTTTAGGTGCATTTAGTTGCATTAGGATGTTAAAACCATGCATTTGCATAAGGAGTTTAGAATCCTATCTATGTTAGTGTGAAGGGTTGTTTTGTTGGCATTTTGGCATAGGATTTGGCTCAAAAAAGCAACAACATGAAGGAATGCCAGAGAAAATGTCGAGTGTTGTTGGCACAGATGGACCAGACAATGCCAAGCACCGGTTGGCAGAGAAGTGAACTTGATGCCACGCCAAGAAGCTATTGGACCCCGAAAAATAGGAAATGATGAGGCTCCGAAAAGATAGCAATTGGAAATCTCCGAAAAAATAGCGGATAAGATGGTGCCAAGACTTGTTGGCAGATTCATGCCAAGCTTGGACGCCAAGGCAGCGTCGGTAGTATGATGTCAGCCCTAGCCTGATTAGTTCTCATTCAAATTTGGATAAGATGATAATCCCTTTATCCCTTAGGTAGTTGAAGTTCAAAATTTGAAGAGCTAATCATATCCCTTCCTCGTACGCCTATTTAAACACCAACCAAGCTAGCATTTGGGAGAGCGAAGAAGATTGGAGTGAGGAGTTGGTGTGTGCTGATTGACAACCGGCTGCACCTAGGAAGGGTGGTCCGACCAACTTGGCCGAGAAGCCTGGATCTTGGAGGGCTGCATCGAGAGACCCTTTCTAGCCTATTTTCTCTTTTAGGTTATTTTATTTTGTTTTAAATGATGATGTACTTAGGAAACATTTGTGGTTTTTTGGTTAAGTCCCTCACCATGAACTAATTTCATAGTTGGTGGGGGATGTTTGCGTTGAACGCTATTTTTATGTTTTAGTTTTTAATAATAAATCTGCCTTGGCAATGTTTTCACTATTCGGCATACTTTAATATTTTCTAAATACTATGCCAAGCGAGAGCTGGCACTGTTGGCCTATTGCTCCTCAATATCTTAACAGACTTGGGGTGGTAATGATTAAGTTGTTGAATACTAAGGGGAGAAACTTCGAGAGAAGTCGTTCAAGTAGATGAATTTACTTCAAAAGTGAAATCTACCCCTTAGGAGTATAGATTGGATCTTAATCAAATTGGTTTATTTAAAAGCATGCACTATAGAGATATATGGGGTTTTTTCATGATCAATTTAGGGCAATGACCCTCGAGAGAGCCTTTGCTAATTTTGAATCTGCTCGGCAAAGAATGCCAAGATAGGTTGTTATTAAAGGCTGACACGGCATGAATAGCGTAAAACCCAGGCATTCCCTGCCAACGCTCATCATTCATTAAAGCACCTTCCTTGCCAACATCTTTACTTACTTTTATTTCTTTTCTTTTCAATTATTTCCAAAACCAACTTCAAAAAAATCAACTTTTTCTTAGGGCAAGTAACAATCAAAGCAATTGAATTCCATGTAAATCTCTGTGGGATCGATACTCAGCTTACTGCTGTATTACTTGCAGACCGTGTATACTTGCACGCAAAAGACTGATCTTGGCACATTTTTATACTTTCCAACACATATCTTTTGTCACTTTTGCCAACATTTCACCTAGAGAATCTACAGGTTTTTGGCGCCGTTGTCGGGGATTGCAACAGAATTGATTGTTTTAAAATTCTTACTTGTCTTTCTTTTATTTTTATTTTTGTTTTTACCTTTTACTTTTTGTCGGTGTATGACCAGAAGCCATCCTGTGGTGGACAAGTGGCCATACGATCCGAAAATTGAGAAAACCTTGTGGAGGTTAAAAAGAAGATTTCGAGAGAAGCAAAACCACGGTAATGAAGGGAATGGTGTGGTGAACAATGGAGGAAATCCACTTAATAATGAGATACCACCACCACTTGTTGTCCTAGTTGTTAATGAGAGACCTATTAGAGAACATTCGGCACCAATCAGTGACAATTTGATGCCAGGACTTGTTGGCACAGAGGTAAACTCTATCAATTTTGAACTTAATCTGGTAATGATTCAAACTCTTTTGAATGTAGGTTAGTTTGATGGAGCACTCACTAGAGATCTGAGGCATCATCTGAAGCAGTTCATGGAGATTTGCCAGCTATTCCAACAAAATGGAGTACTTGAAGATATCGTGAAGCTGAAGTTATTTACTTTCTCTTTGAGAGACATAGAAAAGGCTTGGCTTAACTCCTTGCCACCTAGCTCAGTTACTTCATGGGCAGATCTATGCCAAAAGTATTTGACAAGATTCAGCCGCCAACACTCACTGCCAAGTTGCGAGGTGAGATCATTACATTCAGGCAGGCTGAGGATGAGACCTTATATGATGCATGGGAAAGATTTAAAGACTTGTTGAGGAGGTGTCCTATGCATGGATTCCCGAATTGGACAAAGATCCAAACCTTTTACAATGGATTGAATGCATAAATGAGGACTGTTGTTGATGCTTCAGCAGCTGGTTCACTGCTTGACAAGACTTATACTGAGGTTGTTGACATTCTAGAGAGGATTGCAATCAATGATTTTGAATATCCTGTTGCGAGACTTGGGACTGGAACTAAAACCAATGGGAAATTTCAGGTTGATGAACTAACGTGCATCCATGCCGAGATTTCCAATCTTACCAGTATGGTGAGAACATTGCAAAAAAACAATGAGGCCCAAGAAGTCAAAGCATTAGACCATTTCTGTACAATTTGTGGAGAAAATCATCATGTGGATGAGTGCCCTACCAACCCTGAATCGGTAAACTTTGTTGGCAATGTTAATCGTTACTATAATCCTAACTCCAATACTTATAATACAAGTTGGAGACAACACCCTAGTTTAGCATGGGGAAATCAAGGAGGTAGCCAGTACAATGCCCAGCGCCAGAATACCCATAGGCAGAATAACAATGGCATGCCAACTTTCAACAACAATGGCATGCCAGCATTCTATCAGAATGCCTTGCCACAAAAAGCTCAAAACAATTTTTAGCAAGGGCTTAGATTCAACTAAGGAGGCACTCTCAAAGTACATGGAGAGGAATAATGCCACAATCCAGAGTTTGGTAGCATCAATGAGGAACTTGGAAGTTCAAATTGGGCAGATTGCCAATGCACTCAGCAATCGACCCCAAGGAGCACTGCCAAGTGACACCGAAGATGCCCGGCACAAAGAAATGAGCAATGTAAAGCCATAACTCTTCGGAGTGGTAAGAAGTGTGAGGTGGAGAAGGCTACCAAACAGCCAGTTAATTGCCAAATCGAGAAGCCAGTGCCAGTAGATAATCCTAGTAAGGTAGAGAAAAAGCAACCAAAAGTAGATGATGCTAGCACCGATGTTAGACAGCATACCGATGCCAGCACTGATGCCAAACAGCATACCGATGTCAGCACCGATGCCAAACAGACTGATGCCAGCACTGCCTTGGCAAAGCCAGCAGCGCTGGCATATGTTTATCCGCCACCACCATTCCTAGCAAGACTTCAAAAGCATAAGCAAGACCAGCAATTCAAGCGCTTCTTGGAGATTCTTAAGCAATTGCAAATCAAAATTTCATTGGTATAATCCCTTGAACAAATGCCCAACTATGTCAAATTTATGAAATACATTTTGTCCAAAGAGAGGAAGTTAGGAGACTTTGAAACTGTTGCTCTAACCGAAGGATGCAGTGCCATGATCCTAAACTAATTGCCACTAAAGCTGAAAGATCCGGGAAGTTTCACTATTCCCTGCACCATTAGTAACAAATTCATGGGCAAGGCACTGTGTGACCTAGGAGCCAGCATCAACTTGATGCCAATGTCAGTTTTCAGGAAGCTTGGCATAGAAGCAAGACCTACCATAGTGACACTTCAGCTGGCAGACTGATCCTATTCACATCCAGGGTGAGATTGAGGATGTGTTGTTAAAGGTAGACAAATTTATTTTTCCAGCTGATTTTATCATTTTGGATTATAAGGCTGATATTAATGTCTCGATTATTTTGGGGAGACCTTTTCTTGCCACGGCTAGGGCTTTGATTGATGTTCATAAAGGGGAACTAACGATGCGCATGAATGACTAGCAAGTTACGTTTAATGTGTTTCAAGCTTTGAAATGTGCAGATGAACCTTATGAGTGCCAAGCAGAGGAGATGATGGAGTTCATTTATACTTTGGACACAACATAGAAAATGACTATACAGTTTAACCTCAATTTTAGAACTTTTTACTCAATTTAATTTCCAACGGGTCCACTATAAAACCCATTTAGACATGCACGCCTTAAATCCCAACAAAACGACCGAAAAATAAGATTAAATCACATTTTATGACTTAAAATATTGAGTTATGGGCTTTTGAACATGATTATATACCTTAACCTTAAATTTAGAACTTTTTACTCGGTTAAAATTCCAACGGGTCCATTGTAAAGCCCATTTAGACATTAACTCCTTAAACCCCAACAAAATGGCCGTAAAATAAGATTAAATCAATTTTTATGAAATAAAATATTTATCTATGGGATTTTAACGTGATTATACGACTTTACCTAAATTTTAGAACTTTTTACTCGGTTAAAATTCCAACGGGTCCACTATAATCCCATTTAGACATGCACGCCTTAAACCTCATCAAAACGGAAGAAAAATAAGATTAAATCAAATTTTATGACATAAAATATTTAGTTATGGGCTTTTGAACATAATTACAAACCTTAACCTCATTTTCAGAACTTTTTACTTAGTTACAATTCCAACGGGTCCACTATAAAGCCGTAAAATAAGATTAAATCAAATTTTATTACTTAAAATATTTATTTATGAGCTTTTGAACAAGATTATACAGTTTAGCCTCAATTTTAGAACTTTTTACTCGGTTAAAATTCCTACAGGTCCACCGTAGAATCCCTTTTAGACATGCACGCCTTAAACCCAACTAAACGGCCACAAAATAAGATTAAATCAAATTTTATGAGTTAAAATGTTTGGTTATGGGCTTTTGAATATATAGCTTAACCTCAATTTCAAGACTTTCTACTCGGTTAAATTCCAATGGGTCCACCGTAAAGCACATTTAGACATGCAAGCCTTAAACCCCAACAAAACGATAAAAAATAAGATTAAATCACATTTTATGAATTAAAATATTCAATTATGGGATTTTGAACATGATTATATAGCTTAACCTCATTTTCAAAAAAAATTACTTGGTTAAAATTCCAACAGGTCCACTATAAAGCCCATTTAGACATGACCCAACAAAAAGGCCACAAAATAAGATAAAATAAAATTTTATGAGTCAAAAATATTTTATTATGGGCTTTGGAATATGATTATATAGCTTAACCTCTATTTAAAAACTTTTTAATTAGTAAAAATTCCAACGGGTCTACTGTAAAGCCCATTTAGACATGCACGCCTTAAACCCAACAAAACGGCCCCAAAATAAGATTAAATCAATATTTATGACTTAAAATATTTAGTTATGGGCTTTTGAAAATGATTATACTGTTTAACCTCCATTTTAGAACTTTTTACTCGGTTAAAATGCTAACAGGTCCACTATAAAGCCCATTTAGACATGCACTTCTTAAACCCCAACAAACGGCCGAAAAATAAGATTAAATCATATATTCCTACGGGTCCATATAAAACCCATTTAGACATGCGCGCCTTAAACCGCAACAAAACAAGCAAAAAATAAGATTAAATCACATTTTAAGACTTAAAATATTTAGTTATGCGCTTTTGAACAAGATTATATAGCTTAACCTTATTTTAAGAAATTTTTTCTTGGTTAAAATTCCAACGGGTCCACTATAAAGGCCATTTAGACATGCACTCCTTAAACCCCAACAAAACGGCCACAAAATAAGCTTAAATCAAATTTTATGAGTTACAATATTTGATTATGAGCTTTTGAATATGATTATATAGCTTAAACTCAATTCCAAGACATAACAAAACGGACACAAAATAAGATTAAATCAAATTTTATGACTTAAAATATTTATTTATGGGCTTTTGAAAATGATAATACTGTTTAACCTCCATTTTAGAACTTTTTACTCGGTTAAAATTCCAACGGGTCCACTGTAAAGCCCATTTAGACGTGCACTTCTTAAGGTTAAATCATATTTTACTCGTTTAAGATTTTTTACTCGTTTAAAATTCCAACGGGTCCACTGTAAAAAGCCTATTTAGACATGCACGCCTTAAACCCTAACAAAATGCCGCAAAATAAGATTAAATAAAATTTTATGACTTAAAATATTTTCTTATGGGATTTTGAAAATGATTATAAAATTTAACCTCAATTTTAGAACTTTTTACTCAGTTAAATTTCCAACGGGTCCACTGTAAAACCCATTTAGACATGCACGCCTTAAATCCCAACAAAACGACCGAAAAATAAGATTAAATCACATTTTATGACTTAAAATATTGAGCTATGGGCTTTTGAACATGATTATATAGCTTAACCTTAAATTTAGAACTTTTTACTCGGTTAAAATTCCAACGGGTCCATTGTAATGCCCATTTAGACATGCACTCCTTAAACCCCAACAAAATGGCCGCAAAATAAGATTAAATGAAATTTTATAAAATAAAATATTTATTTATGGTATTTTGAACGTGATTATATAGCTTTACCTCAATTTTATAACTTTTTACTCGGTTAAAATTCCAACAGGTCCACTATAATCCATTTAGACATGCACGCCTTAAACCCCCATCAAAACGAAAGAAAATTAAGATTAAATCAAATTTTATGACATAAAATATTTATTTATGGGCTTTTGAACATAATTACATAGCTTAACCTCATTTTTAGAACTGTTTACCAAGTTAAAATTCCAACGGGTCCACTGTAACGCCCAATTAGACATGTACAACTTAAACCCTAACAAAATGGCCGCAAAATAAGATTAAATCAAATTTTATTACTTTAAATATTTATTTATGGGCTTTTAAACAAGATTATACAGATTAACCTCAATTTTAGAACTTTTTACTCGGTTAAAACTCCAACAGGTCCACGGTAGAAGCCCTTTTAGACATGCACGCCTCAAACCCAACAAAATGGCCACAAAATAAGATTAACTCAAATTTTATGAGTTAAAATATTTGATTATGGGCTTTGGAATATGATTATATAGCTTAACCTCAATTTCAAGATTTTTTACTCCGTTAAAATTCCAACGGGTCCAGTGTAAAAGCCAATTTAGACATGCACGCCTTAAACCCCAACAAAATGCCGCAAAATAAGATTAAATAAAATTTTATTACTTAAAATATTTTGTTACGGGATTTTGAGAATGATTATACTGTTTAACCTCCATTTTAGAACTTTTTACTCGGTTAAAATTCCAACAGGTCCACTATAAAGCCCATTTGGACATGCACGCCTTAAATCCCAACAAAACGACCGAAAAATAAGATTAAATCACATTTTATGACTTAAAATATTGAGTTATGGGCTTTTGAACATGATTATATAGCTTAACCTTAAATTTAGAACTTTTTACTTGGTTAAAGTTCCAACGGGTCCATTGTAAAGCCCATTTAGACATGCACTCCTTAAACCCCAACAAAATGGCCGCAAAATAAGATTAAATCAAATTTAACGAAATAAAATATTTATTTATGGTATTTTTAACATGATTATACAGCTTTACCTCAATTTTAGAACTTTTTACTCGATAAAATTCCAACGGGTCCACTATAATCCTATTTAGACATGCACGCCTTAAACCCCATCAAAACAGAAGAAAAATAAGATTAAATCAAATTTTACGACATAAAATATTTATTTATGGGCTTTTGAACATAATTACATATCTTAACCTCATTTTCAGAACTTTTTACTAAGTTAAAATTCCATCGGGTCCATTGTAACGCCCAATTAGACATGTACAACTTAAACCCCAACAAAATGGCCGCAAAATAAGATTAAATCAAATTTTATTACTTTAAATATTTATTTATGGGCTTTTGAACAAGATTATACAGTTTAACCTCAATTTTAGAACTTTTTACTCGGTTAAAATTCTAACAGGTCCACCGTACAAGCCCTTTTAGACATGCACTCTTTAAACCCAACAAAACGGCCACAAAATAAGATTAAATCAAATTTTATGAGTTAAAATATTTGATTATGGGCTTTTGAATATGATTATATAGCTTAACCTCAATTTCAAGACTTTCTACTCAGTTAAATTCCAATGGGTCCACTATAAAGCATATTTAGACATGCGCGCCATAAACCCCAACAAAACGATCGTAAAATAAGATTAAATCACATTTTATGAATTAAAATATTTATTTATGGTATTTTGAAAATGATTGTATAGATTAACCTCATTTTCAAAAAATTTTACTTGGTTAAAATTCCAACGGGTCCAATATAAAGCCCATTTAGACATGCGCGCCATAAACCTAACAAAACGACCAAAAATGAGATAAAATCAAATTTTATGAGTTAAAATATTAGATTATGGGCTTTGGAATATGATTATATAGCTTAACCTCAATTTTAGAACATTTTAGTTAGTAAAAATTCTTACGGGTCCATTGTAAAGCCCATTTAGACATGCACTTTCTAAACCCCAACAAACGGCCGAAAAATAAGATTAAATCATATTTTAGGACTTAAAACATTTAGTTTTGCGCTTTTGAACAAGATAATATAGCTTAACCTCATTTTCAGAAATTTTTTCTTGGTTAAAATTCCAACGGGTCCACTATAAAACCCATTTAGGCATGCACGCCTTAAACCCCAACAATACAGCCACAAAATAAGATTAAATCAAATTTTATGACTTAAAATATTTTATTATGGGCTTTTGAATATGATTATATAGCTTAACTTCAATTTCAAGACTTTTTACTCGGTCAAAATTCCAACAGGTCCATTGTAAGGCCCATTTAGACATACACCCCTTAAACCCCAACATAATGGCCGAAAAATAAGATTAAATAAAATTTTATGACTTAAAATATCTATTATGGGATTTTGAAATTGATTATACAGTGTAACCTCAATTTTAGAACTTTTACTCGGTTAAAATTCCAACGGGTTCACATTAAAGTCCATTTAGACATGCACACCTTAAATCCTAACAAAACGACCGAAAAATAAGATTAAATCACATTTTATGACTTAGAATATTGAGTTATGGGATTTTGAACATGTTTATATAGCTTAACCTTAAATTTAGAACTTTTTACTCGGTTAAAATTCCAACGGGTCCATTGTAAAGCCCATTTAGACATGCACTCCTTAAACCCCAACAAAATGACCGCAAAATAAGATTAAATCAAATTTTATAAAATAAAATATTTATTTATGGGATTTGTAATGTGATTATACAGCTTTACCTCAATTTTAGAACTTTTTACTCGCTTAAAATTCCAACGGGTCCACTTTAATCCCATTTAGACATGCACGCCTTAAACCCCATCAAAACGGAAGAAAAATAAGATTAAATCAAATTTTATGACATAAAATATTTAGTTATGGGTTTTTGAACATATTTACATAGCTTAACCCCATCAAATTTATTATATAGTTTAACCTCAATTTTAGAACTTTTTACTCGGTTAAAATTCCAACAGGTCCACGATAGAAGCCCTTTTAGACATGCACGCCTTAAACCCAACAAAACGGCCACAAAATAAGATTAAATTAACTTCTATGAGTTAAAATATTTGATTATGGGCTTTTAAATATGATTATATAGCTTAACTTCAATTTCAAGACTTTTTGCTCGATTAAAATTCCAATGGTTCCACTGTAAAAGCCCATTTAGACATGCACGCCTTAAACCCTAACAAAATGGCCGCAAAATAAGATTAAATCAAATTTTATGACTTAAAATATTTTGTTATGAGATTTTGAAAGTTATTATACACTTTAACCTCAATTTTAGAACTTTTTACTCGGTTAAATTTCCAACGAGTCCACTGTAAAGCCTATTTACATGCACGCCTTAAATCCCAACAAATCGATCGAAAAAAAGATTAAATCACATTTTATGACATAAAATATTGAGTTATGGGCTTTTTAACATGATTATATAGCTTAACGTTAAATTTAGAAATTTTTACTAGGTTAAAATTCCAACGGGTCCATTGTAAAGCCCACTTAGACATGCACTCCTTAAACGCCAAAAAATGGCAGCAAAATAAGATTAAATCAAATTTTATTACTTTAAATATTTATTTATGTGCTTTTGAACAAGATTATACAGTTTAACCTCAATTTTAGAACTTTTTACTCGGTTAAAATTCCAACAAGTCCACCGTAGAAGCCCTTTTAGACATGTACTCCTTAAACCCAACAAAACGGCCACAAAATATGATTAAATCAAATTTTATGAGTTAAAATATTTGATTATGGGCTTTTGAATATGATTATATAGCTTAACCTCAATTTCGAGACTTTCTACTCAGTTAAATTCCAACGGGTCCACCGTAAAGCCCATTTAGACATGCACGCCTTAAACCCCAACAAAACGATCGAAAAATAAGATTAAATCACATTTTATGAATTAAAATATTTAGATATGGGATTTTGAAAATCATTGTATAGCTTAACATCATTTTCAAAAAAATTTACTTGGTTAAAATTTCAACGGGTCCACTATAAAGCCCATTTAGACATGCGCGCCATAAACCCAACAAAACGGCCAGAAAATAAGATTAAATAAAATTTTATGAAACATAATATTTATTTATGGGATTTTTAATGTGATTATACAGATTTACCTCAATTTTAGAACTTTTTACTCGGTTAAAATTCCAACGGGTCCACTTCAATCCCATTTAGACATGCACGCCTTAAACCCCATCAAAATGTAAGAAAAATAAGATTAAATAAAATTTTATGACATAAAATATTTAGTTATGGGCTTTTTAACATATTTACGTAGCTTAACCTCATTTTCAGAATTTTTTACTGAGTTAAAATTCCAACGGGTCCACTATAAAGCCCAATTAGACATGTACAACTTAAACCCCAACAAAATGGTTGCAAAATAAGATTAAATCAAATTTCATTACTTAAAATATTTATTTATGGGCTTTTGAACAACATTATGCAGTTTAACCTCAATTTTAGAACATTTTACTCGGTTAAAATCCAACAGGTCCACGGTAGAAGCCCTTTTAGACATGCACACCTTAAACCCAACAAAACGGCCACAAAATAAGATTAAATCAAATTTTATGAGTTAAAATATTTGATTATGAGATTTTGAATATGATTATATAGTTTAACCTCAATTTCAAGACTTTTTGCTCGGTTAAAATTCCAACGGGTCCACTGTAAAAACCCATTCAGACATGCACGCCTTAAACCCTAACAAAATGGCCGCAAAATAAGATTAAATAAAATTTTATGACTTAAAATATTTTTTATGGGATTTTGAAAATGATTATACAGTTTAAACTCAATTTTAGAACTTTTTACTCGGTTAAATTTCCAACGGGTCCATTATAAAGCTCATTTACATGCACGCCTTAAATTCCAACAAAACGAATAAAAAAAGATTAAATCACATTTTATGACTTAAAATATTGAGTTATGGGATTTTGAACATGATTATATAGCTTAACCTTATATTTAGAACTTTTACTAGGTTAAAATTCCAACGGGTCCATTGTAAAGCCCATTTAGACATGCACTCCTTAAGCCCCAACAAAATGGCAGCAAAATGAGATTAAATCAAATTTTATTACTTTAAATATTTATTTATGGGCTTTTGAACAAGATTATACAGTTTAACCTCAATTTTAGATTTTTTTTACTCGGTTAAAATTCCAACAGGTCCACCGTAGAAGCCCTTTAGACATGCACTCCTTAAACCCAACAAAACAGCCACAAAATAAGATTAAGTCAAATTTTATGAGTTAAAATATTAGATTATGGGCTTTTAAATATGATTATATAGCTTAACCTCAATTTCAAGACTTTCTACTCAGTTAAATTCAATGGGTCCACCGTAAAGTCCATTTAGACATGCACGCCTTAAACCCCAACAAAACGATCAAAAAATAAGATTAAATCACATTTTATGAATTAAAATATTTAGTTATGGGATTTTGAAAATGATTGTATAGCTTAACCTCATTTTCAAAAAATTTTACTTTGTTAAAATTCCAACGGGTCCACTATAAAGCCCATTTAGGCATGCACGTCATAAACCCAACAAAACGGACACAAAATAAGATAAAATCAAATTTTATGAGTTAAAATATTAGATTGTGGGCTTTGGAATATGATTATATAGCTTAATCTCAATTTTAGAAGATTTTAATTAGTAAAAATTCCAACGGATCCACTGTAAAGCCCATTTAGACATGCACGCCTTAAACCCAACAAAACGACCACAAAATAAGATTAAATCAAATTTTATGCCTTAAAATATTTATTTATGGGCTTTTGAAAATGATTATACTATTTAACCTCCATTTTAGAACTTTTTACTCGGTTAAAATTTCAACGGGTCCACTGTAAAGCCTATTTAGACGTGCACTTCTTAAGGTTAAATCATATTTTAGGACTTAAAATATTTAGTTATGCGCTTTTGAATAAGATTATATAGCATAACCTCATTTTCATAATTTTTTTCTTGGTTAAGATTCAAACCGGTCCGCTATAAAACCCATTTAAAGATGCACGCCTTAAACCCCAACAAAACAACCACAAAATAAGATTAAATTAAATTTTATGAGTTAAAATATCTGATTATGGGCTTTTGAATATGAGTATATAGCTTAACCTCAATTTCAAGACTTTTTTCTTGGTTAAAATTCCAACGGGTCCACTATAAAGCCCATTTAGACAAGCACGCGTTAAACCCCCAACAAAATGGTCGAAAAATAAGATTAAATAAAATTTTATGACTTAAAATATTTTGTTATAGGATTTTGAAAATGATTATAGAGTGTAACCTCAATTTTAGAAATTTACTCGGTTAAAATTCCAACAGGTCCACTGTAAAGTCCATTTAGACATGCACGCCTTAAATCCTAACAAAACGACCGAAAAATAAGATTAAATCACATTTTATGATTTAAAATATTGAGTCATGGGCTTTTGAACATGATTACATAGCTTAACCATAAATTTAGAACTTTTTACTCGGTAAAAATTTCAATGGGTCCATTGTAAAGACCATTTAGACATGCACTCCTTAAACCCCAACAAAATGGCCGCAAAATAAGATTAAATCAAATTTTATGAAACACAATATTTATTTATGGGATTTTTAATGTGATTATACAGCTTTACCTTAATTTTAGAACTTTTTACTCGGTTAAAATTCCAACGGGTCCACTATAATCTGATTTAGACATGCACGCCTTAAACCCCATCAAAACGAAAAAAAAATAAGATTAAATCAAATTTTATGACATAGAATATTTATTTATGGGCTTTTGAACATATTTACATAGCTTAACCTCATTTTCAAAAATTTTTACTCAGTTAAAATTCCAACGGGTCCACTCTAAAAGCCAATTAGACATGTACAACTTAAACCCCAACAAAATGGCTGCAAAATAAGATTAAATCACATTTTACGACTTAAAATATTTAGTTATGCACTTTTGAACAAAATTATATAGCTTAACCTCATTTCCAAAAATTTTATCTTGCTTAAAATCCCAACGGGTCCACTATAAAAGCATATTTAGACATGCACGCCTTAAACCCCAACAAAACGATCACAAAATAAGATTAAATCAAATTTTATGACTTAAAATATTTGATTATGGGCATTTGAATATGATTATATAGCTTAACCTCAATTTCAAGATTTTTTACTCTGTTAAAATTCCAACGGGTCCACTATAAAAAGCCTATTTAGACATGCACGCCTTAAACCCTAACAAAATGGCCGCAAAATAAGATTAAATAAAATTTTATGACTTAAAATATTTTCTTATGGGATTTTGAAAATGATTATACAATTTAACCTCAATTTTAGAACTTTTTACTCAGTTAAATTTCCAACGGGTCCACTGTAAAGCCCATTTAGACATGCACGCCTTAAATCCCAACAAAACGACCGAAAAATAAGATTAAATCACACTTTATGACTTAAAATATTGAGATATGGGCTTTTGAACATGATTATATAGCTTAACCTTAAATTTAGAACTTTTTACTTGGTTAAAATTCCAACGGGTCCATTGTAATGCCCATTTAGACATGCACTCCTTAAACCCCAACAAAATGGCCGCAAAATAAGATTAAATGAAATTTTATAAAATAAAATATTTATTTATGGTATTTTGAACGTGATTATACATCTTTACGTCAATTTTAGAACTTTTTACTCGGATAAAATTCCAACGGGTCCAGTATAATCCCATTTAGACATGCACGCCTTAAACCCCATCAAAACGGAAGTAAAATAAGATTAAATCAAATTTTATGACATAAAATATTTATTTATGGGCTTTTGAACATAATTACATAGCTTAACCTCATTTTTAGAACTTTTTACTAAGTTAAAATTCCATCGGGTCCATTATAACGCCCAATTAGACATGTACAACTTAAACCCCAACAAAATGGCCGCAAAATAAGATTAAATCAAATTTTATTACTTAAAATATTTATTTATGGGCTTTCGAACAATATTATACAGATTAACCTCAATTTTAGAACTTTTTACTCTGTTAAAACTCCAACAGTTCCACAGTAGAAGCCCTTTTAGACATGCATGCCTCAAACCTAACAATATGGCCACAAAATAAGATTAACTCAAATTTTATGAGTTAAAATATTTGATTATGGGCTTTGGAATATGATTATATACCTTAACCTCAATTTCAAGATTTTTTACTCCGTTAAAATTCCAACGGGTCCACTGTAAAAGATAATTTAGACATGCACGCCTTAAAGCCCAACAAAATGCCGCAAAATAAGATTAAATAAAATTTTATGACTTAAAATATTTTGTTATGGGATTTTGAAAATAATTATATTGTTTAACCTCCATTTTAAAACTTTTTACTCAGTAAAAATTCCAACGGGTCCACTATAAAGCCCATTTGGACATGCACGCCTTAAATCCCAACAAAACGACCGAAAAATAAGATTAAATCACATTTTATGACTTAAAATATTTAGTTATGGGCTTTTGAACATGATTATATAGCTTAACCTTAAATTTAGAACTTTTTACTCGGTTAAAGCTCCAACGGGTCCATTGTAAAGCCCATTTAGACATGCACTCTTTAAACTCCAACAAAATGGCCGCAAAATAAGATTAAATCAAATTTAATGAAATAAAATATTTATTTATGGTATTTTTAACGTGATTATACAGCTTTACCTCAATTTTAGAACTTTTTACTCGGATAAAATTCCAACAGGTCCACTATAATCCCATTTAGACATGCACGCCTTAAACCCCATCAAAACGGAAGAAAAATAAGATTAAATCAAATTTTATGACATAAAATATTTATTTATGGGCTTTTGAACATAATTACATAGCTTAACCTCAATTTCAGAACTTTCTACTAAGTTAAAATTCCATCGGGTCCATTGTAACGCCCAGTTAGACATGTACGACTTAAACACCAACAAAATGGCCGCAAAATAAGATTAAATCAAATTTTATTACTTTAAATATTTATTTATGGGCTTTTGAACAAGATTATACAGTTTAACCTCAATTTTAGAACTTTTTACTCGGTTAAAATTCCAACAGGTCCACCGTACAAGCCCTTTTAGACATGCACTCCTTAAACCCAACAAAACGACCACAAAGTAAGATTAAATCAAATTTTATGAGTTAAAATATTTGATTATGGTATTTTGAAAATGATTGTATAGATTAATCTCATTTTCAAAAAATTTTACTTGGTTAAAATTCCAACGGGTCCACTATAAAGCCCATTTAGACATGCGCGCCATAAACCCAACAAAACGGCCAAAAAATGAGATAAAATCAAATTTTATGAGTTAAAATATTAGATTATGGGCTTTGGAATATGATTATATAGCTTAACCTCAATTTCAGAACATTTTAGTTAGTAAAAATTCCTACGGGTCCATTGTAAAGCCCATTTAGACATACACATTCTAAACCCCAACAAACGGCCGAAAAATAAGATTAAATCATATTTTAGGACTTTAAACATTTAGTTTTGCGCTTTTGAACAAGATAATATAGCTTAATCTCATTTTCAGAAATTTTTTCTTGGTTAAAATTCCAACGGGTCCACTATAAAGCCCATTTAGGCATGCACGCCTTAAACCCCAACAAAACAGCCACAAAATAAGATTAAATCAAATTTTAAGAGTTAAAATATTTTATTATGGGCTTTTGAATATGATTTTATAGCTTAACCTCAATTTCAAGACTTTCTACTCAGCTAAATTCCAATGGGTCCACCGTAAAGCCCATTTAGACATGCACGCCTTAAACCCCGACAAAACGATCGAAAAATAAGATTAAATCAGAATTTATGAATTAAAATATTTAGTTATGGGATTTTGAAAATGTTTGTATAGCTTAACCACATTTTCAAAAAATTTTACTTGGTTAAAATTCCAACGGGTCCACTATAAAGCCTATTTAGACATGCGCGCCATAAACCCCAACAAAACTATCAAAAAATAAGATTAAATCACATTTTATGAATTAAAATATTTATTTATGGTATTTTGAAAATGATTGTATAGATTAATCTCATTTTCAAAAAAAATTTACTTGGTTAAAATTCCAACGGGTCCACTATAAAGCCCATTTAGACATGCGCGCCATAAACCCAACAAAACGGCCAAAAAATGAGATAAAATCAAATTTTATGAGTTAAAATATTAGATTATGGGCTTTGGAATATGATTATATAGCTTAACCTCAATTTTAGAACATTTTAGTTAGTAAAAATTCCTACGGGTCCATTGTAAAGCCCATTTAGACATGCACTTTCTAAACCCCAACAAACGGCCGAAAAATAAGATTAAATCATATTTTAGGAATTAAAACATTTAGTTTTGCGCTTTTGAACAATATAATATAGCTTAACCTCATTTTCAGAAATTTTTTCTTGGTTAAAATTCCAACGGGTCCACTATAAAGCCCATTTAGGCATGCACGCCTTAAACCGCAACAAAACAGCCACAAAATAAGATTAAATCAAATTTTATGAGTTAAAATATTTTATTATGGGCTTTTGAATATGATTATATAGCTTAACTTCAATTTCAAGACTTTTTACTCGGTCAAAATTCCAACAGGTCCACTATAAAGCCCATTTAGACATGCACCCCTTAAACCCCAACAAAATGGCCGAAAAATAAGATTAAATAAAATTTATGACTTAAAACATTTTTATGGGATTTTGAAATTGATTATACAGTGTAACCTCAATTTTAGAACTTTTACTCGGTTAAAATTCCAACGGGTCCATTGTAAAGCCCATTTAGACATGCACTCCTTAAACCCCAACAAAATAACCGCAAAATAAGATTAAATCAAATTTTATGAAATAAAATATTTATTTATGGGATTTGTAATGTGATTATACAGCTTTACCTCAATTTTAGAACTTTTTACTCCGTTAAAATTCCAACGGGTCCACTATAATCCCATTTAGACATGCACGCCTTAAACCCCATCGAAACGGAAGAAAAATACGATTAAATCAAATTTTATAACATAAAATATTTAGTTATGGGATTTTGAACATATTTACATAGCTTAACCCCATCAAATTGATTATATAGTTTAACCTCAATTTTAGAACTTTTTACTCAGTTAAAATTCCAACAGGTCCACGGTAGAAGCCCGTTCAGACATGCACGCCTTAAACCCAACAAAACGGCCACAAAATAAGATTAAATCAAATTCTATGAGTTAAAATATTTGATTATGGGCTTTTAAATATGATTATATAGCTTAACTGCAATTTCAAGACTTTTTTCTCGGTTAAAATTCCAGCGGGTCCACTGTAAAGCCCGTTTAGACATGCACGCCTTAAACCCTAACAAAATGGCCGCAAAATAAGATTAAATAAAATTTTATGACTTAAAATATTTTGTTATGGGATTTTGAAAATGATTATACACTTTAACCTCAATTTTAGAACTTTTTACTCGGTTAAATTTCCAACGAGTCCACTATAAAGCCTATTTACATGCACGCCTTAAACCCAAGAAAACGATCGAAAAAAAGATTAAAACACATTTTATGATATAAAATATTGAGTTATGGGCTTTTGAACATGATTATATAGCTTAACGTTCGATTTAGAACTTTTTACTAGGTTAAAATTATAACGGTTCCATTCTAAATCCCACTTAGACATGCACTCCTTAAACGCCAACAAAATGGCAGCAAAATAAGATTAAATCAAATTTTATTACTTTAAATATTTATTTATGGGATTTTGAACAAGATTATACAGTTTAACCTCAATTTTAGAACTTTTTACTCGTTTAAAATTCCAACAGGTCCACCGTAGAAGCCCTTTTAGACATGTACTCCTTAAACCCAACAAAACGGCCACAAAATAAGATTAAATCAAATTTTATGAGTTAAAATATTTGATTATGGGCTTTTGAATATGATTATATAGCTTAACCTCAATTTCAAGACTTTCTAGTCAGTTAAATTCCAATGGGTCCACCGTAAAGCCCATTTAGACATGCACGCCTTAAACCCCAACAAAACGATCGAAAAATAAGATTAAATCACATTTTATGAATTAAAATATTTAGTTATGGGATTTTGAAAATCATTGTATAGCTTAACATCATTTTCAAAATTTTTTACTTGGTTAAAATTTCAACGGGTCCACTATAAAAGCCCATTTAGACATGCGCGCCATAAACCCAACAAAACGGCCACAAAATAAGATTAAATAAAATTTTATGAAACACAATATTTATTTATGGGATTTTTAATGTGATTATACAGATTTACCTCAATTTTAGAATTTTTTACTCGGTTAAAATTCCAACGGGTCCACTTCAATCCCATTTAGCCATGCACGCCTTAAACCCCATCAAAACGGAAGAAAAATAAGATTAAATCAAATTTTATGACATAAATTTTTAGTTATGGGCTTTTGAACATATTTACGTAGCTTAACCTCATTTTCAGAATTTTTTACTGAGTTAAAATTCCAACGGGTCCACTATAAAGCCCAATTAGACATGTACAACTTAAACCCCAACAAAATGGTTGCAAAATAAGATTAAATCAAATTTCATTACTTAAAATATTTATTTATGGGCTTTTGAACAACATTATGCAGTTTAACCTCAATTTTAGAACTTTTTACTCGGTTAAAATCCAACAAGTCCACAGTAGAAGCCCTTTTAGACAGGCACACCTTAAACCCAACAAAACGGCCACAAAATAAGATTAGATCAAATTTTATGAGTTAAAATATTTGATTATGGGATTTTGAATTTGATTATATAGTTTAACCTCAATTTCAAGACTTTTTGCTCAGTTAAAATTCCAACGGGTCCGCTGTAAAAACCCATTTAGACATGCACGCCTTAAACCCTAACAAAATGACCGCAAAATAAGATTAAATAAAATTTTATGACTTAAAATATTTTGTTATGGGATTTTGAAAATGATTATACAGTTTAGACTCAATTTTAGAACTTTTTACTCGGTTAAAATTTCCAACGGGTCCATTATAAAGCCCATTTGCATGCACGCCTTAAATCCCAACAAAACGACCAAAAAAAAAGATTAAATCACATTTTATGACTTAAAATATTGAGTTATGGGCTTTTGAACATGATTATATAGCTTAACCTTATATTTAGAACTTTTTACTAGGTTAAAATTCCAACGGGTCCATTATGAAGCCCATTTAGACATGCACTCCTTAAACCCCAACAAAATGGCAGCAAAATAAGATTAAATCAAATTTTATTACTTTAAATATTTATTTATGGGCTTTTGAACAAGATTATACAGTTTAACCTCAATTTTAGAATTTTTTACTCGGTTAAAATTCCAACAGGTCCACCGTAGAAGCCCTTTAGACATGCACGCCTTAAACCCCAACAAAACGATCGAAAAATAAGATTAAATCACATTTTATGAATTAAAATATTTAGTTATGGGATTTTGAAAATGATTGTATAGCTTAACCTCATTTTCAAAAAATTTTACTTTGTTAAAATTCCAACGGGTCCACTATAAAGCCCATTTAGGCATGCACGTCATAAACCCAACAAAACGGACACAAAATAAGATAAAATCAAATTTTATGAGTTAAAATATTAGATTATGGGCTTTGGAATATGATTATATAGCTTAATCTCAATTTTAGAAGATTTTAATTAGTAAAAATTCCAACGGATCCACTGTAAAGCCCATTTAGACATGGACGCCTTAAACCCAACAAAACGACCACAAAATAAGATTAAATAAAATTTTATGCCTTAAAATATTTATTTATGGGCTTTTGAAAATGATTATATTGTTTAACCTCCATTTTATAACTTTTTACTCGGTTAAAATTCCAACGAGTCTACTGTAAAGCCCATTTAGATGTGCACTTCTTAAACCCCAACAAACGACCAAAAAATAAGGTTAAATCATATTTTAGGACTTAAAATATTTAGTTATGCGCTTTTGAATAAGATTATATAGCATAACCTCATTTTCAGAAATTTTTTCTTGGTTAAAATTCCAACCGGTCCGCTATAAAACCCATTTAAAGATGCACGCCTTAAACCCCAACAAAACAACCACAAAATAAGATTAAATTAAATTTTATGAGTTAAAATATTTGATAATGGACTTTTGAATATGAGTATATAGCTTAACCTCAATTTCAAGACTTTTTACTCGGTTAAAATTCCAACGGGTCCACTATAAAGCCCATTTAGACATGCACGCGTTAAACCCCCAACAAAATGGTCGAAAAATAAGATTAAATAAAATTTTATGACTTAAAATATTTTGTTATAGGATTTTGAAAATGATTATACAGTGTAACCTCAATTTTAGAAATTTTACTCGGTTATAATTCCAACAGGTTCACTGTAAAGTCCATTTAGACATGCACGCCTTAAATCCTAACAAGACGACCGAAAAATAAGATTAAATCACATATTATGACTTAAAATATTGAGTTATGGGCTTTTGAACATGATTATATAGCTTAACCATAAATTTAGAACTTTTTACTCGGTAAAAATTTCAACGAGTCCATTGTAAAGACCATTTAGACATGCACTCCATAAACCCTAACAAAATGGCCGCAAAATAAGATTAAATCAAATTTTATGAAACACAATATTTATTTATGGGATTTTTAATGTGTTTATACAGCTTTACCTTAATTTTAGAACTTTTTACTCGGTTAAAATTCCAACGGGTCCACTATAATCCGATTTAGACATGCACTCCTTAAACCCCATCAAAACGGACGAAAAATAAGATTAAATCAAATTTTATGACATAAAATATTTAGTTATGGGCTTTTGAACATATTTACATAGCTTAACCTCATTTTCAAAATTTTTTACTCTGTTAAAATTCCAACGGGTCCACTCTAAAGCCTAATTAGACATGTACAACTTAAACCCCAACAAAATGGCTGCAAAATAAGATTAAATCAAATTTTATTACTTAAAATATATATTTATGGGCTTTTGAACAACATTATGTAGTTTAACCTCAATTTTATAACTTTTTACTCGATTAAAATTCCAAAAGGTCCACGGTAGAAGCTCTTTTAGACATGCACGCCATAAACCCAACAAAACGGCCACAAAATAAGATTAAATCAAATTTTATGAGTTAAAATATTTGATTATGGGCTTTTGAATATGATTATATAGTTTAAACTCAATTTCAAGACTTTTTGCTCGGTTAAAATTCCAACGGGTCCACTATAAAAAACCCATTTAGACATGCACGCCTTAAACCCTAACAAAATGGCCGCAAAATAAGATTAAATAAAATTTTATGACTTCAAATATTTTGTTATGGGATTTTGAAAATGATTATACAGTTTAACCTCAATTATAGAACTTTTTACTCGGTTAAATTTCCAACGAGTGCACTATAAAGCCCATTTACATTCACGCCTTAAATCCCAACAAAACGACCGAAAAAAAGATTAAATCACATTTTATTACTTAAAATATTGAGTTATGGGCTTTTGAACATGATTATATAGCTTAACCTTATATTTATAACTTTTTACTAGGTTAAAATTCCAACGGGTCCATTGTAAAGCCCATTTAGACATGCACTCCTTAAACCCCAACAAAATGGCCACAAAAAGATTAAATCAAATTTTATTTCTAATAATATTTATTTATGGGCTTTTGAAAAAGATTATACAGTTTAACCTCAATTTTAGAACTTTTTACTCGGTTAAAATTCCAATAGGTATACGGTAGAAGCCCTTTTAGACATGCACGCCTTAAACCCAACAAAACGTCCACAAAATAAGATTAAATAATATTTTATGAGTTAAAATATTTTATTATGAGCTTTTGAATATGATTATATAGCTTAACCTCAGTTTCAAGACTTTTTACTCGGTTAAAATTCCAATGGGTCCACTGCAAAAGCCCATTTAGACATGCACGCCCAAAACCCAAACAAAATGGCCGCAAAATTAGATTAAATAAAATTTAATGACTTAAAATATTTTGTTATGGGATTTTGAAAATGATTATACAGTTTAACCTCAATTTTAGAACTTTTTACTCGGTTAAATTTCCAACGGGTCCACTATAAATCACATTTAGACATGCACGCCTTAAATCACAACAAAACGACCGAAAAATAAGATTAAATCACATTTTATGACTTAAAATATTGAGTTATGGGCTTTTGAACATGATTATGTAGCTTAACCTTAAATTTAGATCTTTTTACTTGGTTAAAATTCCAAAGGGTCCATTGTAAAGCCCATTTAGACATGCACTCCTTAAACCCCAACAAAATGGCCGCAAAATAAGATTAAATCAAATTTTATGAAATAAAATATTTCATTATCGGATTTTAATGTGATTATACAGCGTTACCTCAATTTTAAAACTTTTTACTCGACTAAAATTCCAACGGGTCCACTATAATCCTATTTAGACATGCACGCCTTAAACCCCATCAAAACGGAAGAAAAATAAGATTAAATCAAATTTTATGAGTTAAAATATTTGATTATGGGCTTTTGAATATGATTATTTAGCTTAACCTCAATTTCAAGACTTTTTGCTCGGTTAAAATTCCAACGGGTCCACTGTAAAAAGCCCATTTAGACATGCACGCCTTAAACCCTAAAAAAATGGCCGCAAAATAAGATTAAATAAAAATTTTTGACTTAAAATATTTTGTTACAGGATTTTGAAAATGATTATTCTGTTTAACCTCCATTTTAGAACTTTTTACTAAGTTAAAATTCCAACGGGTCCACTATAAAGCCCATTTATACATGCACGCCTTAAATCCCAACGAAACGACCGAAAATAAGATTAAATTACATTTTATGACTTAAAATATTGAGTTATGGGATTTTGAACATGATTATATAGCTTAACCTTAAATTTAGAACTTTTTACTAGGTTAAAATTCCAACGGGTCCATTGTAAAGCCCATTTAGACATGCACTCCTTAATCCCCAACAAAATAGCAGCAAAATAAGATTAAATAAAATTTTATTACGTTAAATATTTATTTATGGGCTTTTGAACAAGATTATTAAGTTTAACCTGAATTTTAGAACTTTTTACTCGGTTAAAATTCCAACAGGTCCACCGTAGAAGCCCTTTTAGACATGCACTCCTTAAACCCAACAAAACGGCCACAAAATAAGATTAATTCAAATTTTATGAGTTAAAATATTTGATTATGTGCTTTTGAATATGATTATATAGCTTAACCTCAATTTCAAGACTTTCTAGTCAGTTAAATTCCAATGGGTCCACCGTAAAGCCCTTTTAGACATGCACGCCTTAAACCCCAACAAAACAATCGAAAAATATTTAGTTATGGGATTTTGAAAATAATTGTATAGCTTAACCTCATTTTCAAAAAATTTTACTTGGTTAAAATTCCAACGGGTCCACTATAAAGCCCATTTAGACATGCGCGCCATAAACCCAACAAAACGGCCACAAAATAAGATAAAATCAAATTTTATGAGTTAAAATATTAGATTATGGGAATTTGAATATGATTATATAGCTTAACCTCAATTTCAGAACATTATAATTAGTAAAAATTCCAACGGGTCCACTGTAAAGCCCATTTAGACATGCACGCCTTAAACCCAACAAAACGTCCACAAAATAAGATTACATCAAATTTTATGACTTAAAATAATTATTTGTGGAATTCGGAAAATGATTATACTGTAAAGCCCATTTAGATATGCACTTCTTAAACCCCAACAAACAGCCGAAATATAAGATTAAATCATATTTTAGGACTTAAAATATTTAGTTATGCGCTTTTGAACAAGATTATATAGCTTAACCTCATTTTCAGAAATTTATTCTTGGTTAAAATTCCAACAGGTCCACTATAAAGCCCATTTAGACGTGCACGCCTTAAACCCCAACAAAACGGCCACAAAATAAGATTAAATCAAATTTTATGAGTTAAAATATTTGATTATGGGCTTTTGGATATGATTATATATCTTAACCTCAATTTCAAGACTTTTTACTCTGTTTAAATTCCAACGGGTGCACTATAAAGCCCATTTAGACATTCACGCCTTAAACCCCAACAAAATAGCCGCAAAATAAGATTAAATAAAATTTTATGACTTAAAATAATTTTTTATGGGATTTTGAAAATGATTATACAGTTTAACCTCAATTTTAGAACTTTTTACTCAGTTTAATTTCCAATGGGTCCACTGTAAAGCCCATTTAGACATGCACGCCTTAAATCCCAACAAAATGACCGAAAATATGATTAAATCACATTTTATGACTTAAAATATTTAGTTATGGGCTTTTGAACATGATTATATAGCTTAACCTTAAATTTAGAACTTTTTACTCGGTTAAAATTCCAACGGGTCCATTGTAAAGCCCATTTAGAAATGCACTCCTTAAACCCCAACAATGGCCGCAAAATAAGATTAAATCAAATTTTATCAAATAAAATATTTATTTATGGGATTTTTAATCTGATTATACAGCTTTACCTCAATTTTAGAAGTTTTTACTCGGTTAAAATTCCAACGGGTTCACTATAATCCCATTTAGCCATGCACGCCTTAAACCCCATCAAAACGGAAGAAAAACAAGATTAAATCAAATTTTATGATATAAAATATTTAGTTATGGGCTTTTGAACAAGATTATACAGTTTAACCTCAATTTTAGAACTTTTAACTCGGTTAAAATTCTAACAGGTCCACGGTAGAAGCCATTTTAGACATGCACGCCTTAAACCCAACAAAACAGCCACAAAATAAGGTTAAATCAAATTTTATGAATTAAAATATTTGATTATGGACTTTTGAATATGATTATATATCTTAACCTCAATTTCAAGACTTTTTACTCGGTTTAAATTCCAACGAGTCCACTATAAAGCCCATTTAGACATTCACGTCTTAAACCCCAACAAAATGGCCGCAAAAAAAGATTAATTAAAATTTTATGACTTAAAATATTTAGTTATGGGCTTTTGAACATGATTATATAGCTTAACCTTAAATTTAGAACTTTTTACTCAGTTAAAATTCCAACGGGTCCATTGTAAAGCCCATTTAGAAATGCACTCCTTAAACCCCAACAATGGCCGCAAAATAAGATTAAATCAAATTTTATCAAATAAAATATTTATTTATGGATTTTTAATCTGATTATACAGCTTTACCTCAATTTTAGAAGTTTTTACTCGGTTAAAATTCCAACGGGTTCACTATAATCCCATTTAGCCATGCACGTCTTAAACCCCATCAAAACGGAAGAAAAACAAGATTAAATCAAATTTTATGATATAAAATATTTACTTATGGTCTTTTGAACAAGATTATACAGTTTAACCTCAATTTTAGAACTTTTAACTCGGTTAAAATTCCAACAGGTCCACGGTAGAAGCCATTTTAGACATGCACGCCTTAAACCCAACAAAACAGCCACAAAATAAGGTTAAATCAAATTTTATGAGTTAAAATATTTGATTATGGACTTTTGAATATGATTATATATCTTAACCTCAATTTCAAGACTTTTTACTCGGTTTAAATTCCAACGAGTCCACTATAAAGCCCATTTAGACATTCACGCCTTAAACCCCAACAAAATGGCCGCAAAAAAAGATTAAATAAAATTTTAAGACTTAAAATATTTTTATGGGATTTTGAAAATGATTATACACTTTAACCTCAATTTTAGAACTTTTTACTCGGTTAAATTTCCAAGGGTCCACTATAAATCCCATTTAGACATGCACGCCTTAAATCCCAACAAAATGACCGAAAGATAAGATTAAATCACATTTTATGACTTAAAATATTGAGTTATGGGCTTTTGAATATGATTATATAGCTTAACCTTAAATTTAGAACTTTTTACTCGGTTAAAATTCCACGGGACCATTGTAAAGCCCATTTAGACATGCACTCCTTAAACCCCAACAAAATTGCCGCAAAATAAGATTAAATCAAATTTTATGAAATAAAATATTTATTTATGGCATTTTTAATGTGATTATACAGCTTTACCTCAATTTTAGAACTTTTTACTCGGTTAAAATTCCAACGGGTCCACTATAATCCCATTTAGACATGCACGCCTTAAACCCCATTAAACGGAAGAAAAATAATATTAAATCAAAATTTATGACATACAATATTTATTTATGGGCTTTTGAACATAATTACATATCTTAGCCTCATTTTCAGAACTTTTTACTTAGTTAAAATTCCAACGGGTCCACTATAACGCCCAATTAGACATGTACAACTTCAACCCCAACAAACTGGCCACAAAATAAAATTAAATCAAATTTTATTACTTGAAATATTTATTTATGGGCTTTTGAACAATATTATACAGTTTAACCTGAATTTTAGAACTTTTTTCTCGGTTAAAATTCCAACAGGTCCACCGTAAAAGCCCTTTTAGACATGCACTCTGTAAACCCAACAAAACGGCCACAAAATAAGATTAAATCAAGTTTTATGAGTGAAAATATTTGATTATGGGCTTTTGAATATGATTATATAGCTTAACCTCAATTTCAAGACTTTCTACTCAGTTAAATTCCAATGGGTCCACCGTAAAGCCCATTTAGACATGCACGCCTTAAACCCCAACAAAATGATCGAAAAATAAGATTAAATCACATTTTATGAATTAAAATATTTAGTTATGGGATTTTGAAAATGATTGTATAGCTTAACCTCATTTTCAAAAATTTTTACTTGGTTAAAATTCCAACGTGTCCACTATAAGGCCCATTTAGACATGCGCGCCATAAACCCAACAAAACGGCCACAAAATAAGATTAAAATAAAATTTATGACTTAAAATATTTAATTTGGGCTTTTGAAAATGATTATATTGTTTAACAACCATTTTAGAACTTTTTACTCGGTTAAAATTCCAACGGGTCCATTGTAAAGCCCATTTAGACATGCACTTCTTAAACCCCAACAAACGACGTAAAAATAAGGTTAAATCATATTTTAGGACTTAAAATATTTAGTTATGTGCTTTTCAACAAGATTACATAGCTTAACCTCATTTTCAGAATTTTTTTCTTGGTTAAAATTCTAACGGGTCCACTATAAAGCCCATTTAGACATGCACGCCTTAAACCAAAACAAAACAGCCACAAAAAAATATTAAATCAAATTTTATGAGTTAAAATATTTGATTATGGGCTTTTTAATATGATTATATAGCTTAAACTCAATTTCAAGACATGTACAACTTAAACCCCAACAAAATGGTCGCAAAATAAGATTAAATCAAATTTTATTACTTAAAATATTTATTTATGGGCTTTTGAACAAGATTATACAGTTTAACCTCAATTTTAGAACTTTTTACTTGGTTAAAATTCCAACGGGTCCACTATAAAGCCCATTTAGACATGCAAGCCTTAAACCCAACAAAACGGCCACAAAATAAAATTAAATCAAATTTTATGAGTTAAAATATTTGATTATGGGCTTTTGAATATGATTATATAGCTTAACCTCAATTTCAAGACTTTTTACTTGGTTAAAATTCCAACGGGTCCACTGTAAAGCCCATTTAGACATGCACGCCTTAAACCCCAACAAAATGGCCGCAAAATAAGATTAAATAAAATTTAATGACTTCAAATATTTTGTTATGGGATTCTGAAAATGATTATACAGTGAAACCTCAATTTTCGAACTTTTACTTGGTTAAAATTGCAACGGGTCCACTGTAAAGCCCATTTAGACATGCACGCCTTAAACCCCATCAAAACGGAAGAAAAATAAGATTAAATCAAATTTTATGACATAAAATATTTAGTTATGGGCTTTTGAACATAGTTATATAGCTTAACCACATTTTCAGAACTTTTTACTCAGTTAAAATTCCAACGGATCCACTATAAAGCCCAATTAGACATGTACAACTTAAACCCCAACAAAATGGCCGCAAAATAAGATTAAATCAAATATTATTAGTTAAAAATTTTATTTATGGGCTTTTGAACAAGATTATACAGTTTAACCTCAATTTTAGAACTTTTTACTCGGTTAAAATTCCAACAGGTCCACGGTAGAAGCCATTTTAGACATGCACGCCTTAAACCCTAACAAAACGGCCACAAAATAAGATAAAATCAAATTTTATGAGTTAAAATTTTATCCTCAATTTCAAGACGACCGAAAATAAGATTAAATAGCTTAACCCTAAATTTAGAAGTTTTTACTCTATTAAAATTTCAATGGGTCTATTGTAAAGCCCAATTCGACATGCACTCCTTAAACCCCAACAAAATGGCCGCAAAATAAGAAAAAATCAAATTTTATGAAATAAAATTTGATTTATTCTTATTTTTAACATGATTATACAGCCTTATCTCAATTTTAGAACTTTTTACTCGGTTAAAATTCCAACGGGTCCACTATAATCTCATTTAGACATGCACGCCTTAAACCCCATCAAAACGGAAGAAAAATAAGATTAAATCAAATTTTATGACATAAAATATTTAGTTATGGGCTTTTGAACATAGTTATATAGCTTAACCACATTTTCAGAACTTTTTACTCAGTTAAAATTCCAACGGGTCCATTATAAAGCCCAATTAGACATGTACTACTTAAACCCCAACAAAATGGCCGCAAAATAAGATTAAATCAAAATTTATTACTTAAAATATTTATTTACGGGCTTTTGAACAAGATTATATAGCTTAACCTTAAATTTAGAACTTTTTACTTGGTTAAAATTGCAACGGGTCTATTGTAAAGCCCATTTAGACATGCACTCCTTAAATCCCAACAAAATGACGAAAAAATAAGATTAAATCACATTTATGACTTAAAATATTGAGTTATGGGCTTTTGAACATGATTATATAGCTTAACCTTAAATTTAGAACTTTTTACTTGGTTAAAATTGCAACGGGTCTATTGTAAAGCCCATTTAGACATGCACTCCTTAAACCCCAACAAAATGGCCGCAAAATAAGATTAAATCAAATTTTATGAAATAAAATATTTATTATGGTATTTTTAACGTGATTATACAATGTTACCTCAATTTTAGAACTTTTTACTTGGTTAAAATTCCAACGGGTCCACTATAATCCCATTTAGACATGCACGCCTTAAACCCCATCAAAACGGAAGAAAAATAAGATTAAATCAAATTTTATGACATAAAATATTTAGTTATGGGCTTTTGAACATAGTTATATAGCTTAACCACATTTTCAGAACTTTTTACTTAGTTAAAATTCCAACGGGTCCACTATAAAGCCCAATTAGACATGTACAACTTAAACCCCAACAAAATGGCCGCAAAATAAGATTAAATCAAATTCTATTACTTAAAAAATTTATTTATGGGCTTTTGAACAAGATTATACAGTTTAACCTCAATTTTAGAACTTTTTACTCGTTAAAATTCCAACAGGTCCACCATAGAAGGCCTTTTAGACATGCACGCCTTAAACCCAAGAAAACCGCCAAAAAATAAGATTAAATAAATTTTATGAGTTAAAATATTTGATTATGGGATTTTGAATATGATTATATAGCTTAACCTCAATTTCAAGACTTTTTACTCGGTTAAATTCCAATGAGTCCACTGTAAAGCCCATTTAGACATGCACGCCTTAAACCCCAACAAAACGATCGAAAAATAAAACAAAATCATATTTTATGAATTAAAATATTTAGTTATGGGATTTTGAAAATGATTATATAGCTTAACCTCATTTTCAAAAAACTTTACTTGGTTAAAATTCCAACGGGTCCACTATAAAGCCCATTTAGAAATGCGCGCCTTAAACCCAACAAAACGGCCACAAAATAAGATAAAATCAAATTTCATGAGTTAAAATATTTGATTATGGGCTTTGAAATATGATTATATAGCTTAACCTCAATTTCATAACTTTTTAATTAGTAAAAATTCTAACGGGTCCACTATAAAGCCCATTTAGACATGCACGCCTTAAACCCAACAAAACGACCACAAAATAAGATTAAATCAAATTTTATGAATTAAAATATTTAGTTATGAGCTTTTGAAAATGATTATACTATTTAACCTCCATTTTAGAACTTTTTACTCGGTTAAAATTCCAACGGGTCCACTATAAAACCCATTTAGACATGCACTTCTTAAATCCCAACAAACGGCCGAAAAATAAGATTAAATCACATTTTAGGACTTAAAATACTTAGTTATGCACTTTTGAACAAGATTATATAGCTTAACCACATTTTCAGAACTTTTTACTCAGTTAAAATTCCAACGGGTCCACTATAAAGCCCAATTAGACATGTACAACTTAAACCCCAACAAAATGGCCGCAAAATAAGATTAAATCAAATTCTATTAGTTAAAAATTTATTTATGGGCTTTTGAACAAGATTATACAGTTTAACCTCAATTTTAGAACTTTTTATTTGTTAAAATTCCAACAGTCCACTTTTATAAAGCCTATTTTTAGACATGCACGCCTAAAAAACCCAACAAAATGGCCAAAAAATAAGATTAAATCAAATTTTATGAGTTAAAATATTTGATTATGGGATTTTGAATATGATTATATAGCTTAACCTCAATTTCAACTTTTTTTTACTCGGTTAAAATTCCAATGAGTCCTTTATAAAGCCCATTTAGACATGCACGCTTAAACCCCAACAAAACGATCAAAAAATAAAACAAAATCATATTTTATGAATTAAAATATTTAGTTATGGGATTGTAAAAATGGTTATATAGCTTAACCTCATTTTCAAAAAACTTTACTTGGTTAAAATTTCAACGGGCCCACTATAAAGCCCATTTAGAAATGCGCGCCTTAAACCCAACAAAACGACCACAAAATAAGATAAAATCAAATTTCATGAGTTAAAATATTTGATTATGGGCTTTGAAATATGATTATATAGCTTAACCTCAATTTCATAACTTTTTAATTAGTAAAAATTCTAACGGGTCCACTATAAAGCCCATTTAGACATGCACGCCTTAAACCCAACAAAACGGCCACAAAATAAGATTAAATCAAATTTTATGAATTAAAATATTTAGTTATGAGCTTTTGAAAATGATTATACTATTTAACCTCCATTTTATAACTTTTTACTCGGTTAAAATTCCAACGGGTCCACTATAAAACCCATTTAGACATGCACTTCTTAAATCCCAACAAACGGCCGAAAAATAAGATTAAATCACATTTTAGGACTTAAAATACTTAGTTATGCACTTTTGAACAAGATTATATAGCTTAACCTCATTTTTAGAAATTTTTTCTTGGTTAAAATTCCAACGGGTCCACTATAAAGCACATTTAGACATGCACGCCTTAAACCCCAACAAAATGGCCACAAAATAAGATTAAATCAAATTTTATGAGTTAAAATATTTGATTATGGGCTTTTGAATATGATTATATATCCTAACCTCAATTTCAAGACTTTTTATTCGGTTAAAATTCTAACTGGTCCACTATAAAGCCCATTTAGACATGCACGCCTTAAACCCCAACAAAATGACAACAAAATAAGATTAAATCAAATTTTATGAATTAAAATATTTATTTATGGGCTTTTGAAAATTATTAGACTGTTTAACTTCCATTTAGAAATTTTTCCTCGGTTAAAAATCCAACGGGTCCACTATAAAGCCCATTTAGACTTGCACTTCTTAAACCGCCAACAAACGGACGAAAAATAAGATTAAATAACATTTTAGGACTTAAAATATTTAGTTATGCGCTTTTGAACAAGATTATATAGCTTAACATCATTTTCAGAAATTTTTTCTTGGTTAAAATTCCAACGGGTCCACTATAAAGCCCATTTAGACATGCACGCCTTAAACCCCAACAAAACGGTCACAAAATATGATTAAATCAAATTTTATGAGTTAAAATATTTGATTATGGGCTTTTGAATATGATTATATAGCTTAACCTCAATTTCAAGACTTTTTACTCGGTTAAAATTCTAACGGGTCCACTGTAAAGCCCATTTAGACATGCACACCTTAAACCCCAACAAAATGGCCGCAAAATAAGATTAAATAAAATTTTATGACTTAAAATATTTTGTTATGGGATTTTGAAAATGATAATACAGTTTAACCTTAATTTTAGAACTTTTTACTTGGTTAAAATTGCAACGGGTCTATTGTAAAGCCCATTTAGACATGCACTCCTTAAACCCCAACAAAAACGGATTAAAAAATAAGATTAAATCACATTTTATGACTTAAAATATTTGAGTTATGGGCTTTTGAACATGATTATATAGCTTAACCTCAATTTTAGAACTTTTTACTTGGTTAAAATTCCAACGGGTCCACTGTAAAGCCCATTTAGACATGCACTCCTTAAACCCCAACAAAATGGCCACAAAATAAGATTAAATCAAATTTTATGAGTTAAAATATTTGATTATGGGATTTTTAAAATGATTATACAGTTTAACCTCAATTTTAGAACTTTTTACTTGGTTAAAATTCCAACGGGTCCACTATAATCCCATTTAGACAACCTAAAAACCAACAAAATGGAAGAAAAATAAGATTAAATCAAATTTTATGACATAAAATATTTAGTTATGGGACTTTTTGAACATGATTATATAGCTTTAACCACATTTTAGAACTTTTTTACTTGGTTAAAATTCCAACGGGTCCACTATAAAGCCCATTTAGACATGTACAACTTAAACCCCAACAAAATGGCACAAAAAATAAGATTAAATCAAATTTTATGACTTAAAATATTTATTTATGGGCTTTTGAACAAGATTATATAGTTTAACCTCAATTTTAGAACTTTTTACTTGGTTAAAATTCCAACGGGTCCACTATAAAGCCCATTTAGACATTAGACACGCCTTAAACCCAAACAAAATGGCAAAAAATAAGATTAAATCAAATTTTATGAGTTAAAATATTTGATTATGGGCTTTTTGAATATTATTATATAGCTTAACCTCAATTTCAAGACTTTTTTTACTTGGTTAAAATTCCAACGGGTCCACTATAAAGCCCATTTAGACATGCACTTTTTAAACCCCAACAAAAACGATCGAAAAATAAGATTAAATCAAATTTTATGAATTAAAATATTTAGTTATGGGATTTTAAAAATGATTATATAGCTTAACCTCATTTTCAAAAAAATTTTTTTTACTTGGTTAAAATTCCAACGGGTCCACTATAAAGCCCATTTAGACATGCACGCCTTAAACCCAACAAAACGACCAAAAAATAAGATTAAATCAAATTTTATGAGTTAAAATATTTGATTATGGGCTTTTGAATATGATTATATAGCTTAACCTCATTTTCATAACTTTTTAATTAGTTAAAATTTAACGGGTCCACTATAAAGCCCATTTAGACATGCACGCCTTAAAACCCAACAAACGGCCAAAAAATAAGATTAAATCAAATTTTATGAATTAAAATATTTAGTTATGGGCTTTTGAAAATGATTATATATTTAACCTCAATTTATAACTTTTTACTTGTTAAAATTCCAACGGGTCCATTATAAACCCATTTAGACATGCATGCCTTAAATCCCAACAAAACGACCAAAAATAAGATTAAATCAAATTTTATGAGTTAAAATATTTTATGGGATTTTAAAAATTATTTATTTATGCACGGTTTTTGAACAAGATTATATAGCTTAAATCATTTTTTAAAAATTTTTTCTTGGTTAAAATTCCAACGGGTCCACTATAAAGCCCATTTAGACATGCACGCCTTTTAAACACAACAAAACGGCCACAAAATTAGATAAAATCAAATTTTATGAGTTAAAATATTTGATTATGAGCTTTGGAATATGATTATATAGCTTAACCTCAATTTCAAAACTTTTTTATTAGTAAAAATTCTAACGGGTCCACTATAAAGCCCATTTAGACATGCACGCCTTAAACCCAACAAAACGACCACAAAATAAGATTAAATCAAATTTTATGAATTAAAATATTTAGTTATGAGCTTTTGAAAATGATTATACTATTTAACCTCCATTTTAGAACTTTTTACTCGGTTAAAATTCCAACGGGTCCACTGTAAAACCCATTTAGACATGCACTTCTTAAATCCCAACAAACGGCCGAAAAATAAGATTAAATCACATTTTAGGACTTAAAATACTTAGTTATGCATTTTTGAACAAGATTATATAGCTTAACCTCATTTTTAGAAATTTTTTCTTGGTTAAAATTCCAACGGGTCCACTATAAAGCACATTTAGACATGCACGCCTTAAACCCCAACAAAATGGCCACAAAATAAGATTAAATCAAATTTTATGAGTTAAAATATTTGATTATGGGCTTTTGAATATGATTATATATCCTAACCTCAATTTCAAGACTTTTTATTCGGTTAAAATTCTAACTGGTCCACTATAAAGCCCATTTAGACATGCACGCCTTAAACCCCAACAAAATGGCAGCAAAATAAGATTAAATCAAATTTTATGAATTAAAATATTTAGTTATGGGCTTTTGAAAATTATTATACTGTTTAACTTCCATTTAGAAATTTTTCCTCGGTTAAAAATCCAACGGGTCCACTATAAAGCCCATTTAGACTTGCACTTCTTAAACCGCCAACAAACGGACGAAAAATAAGATTAAATAACATTTTAGGACTTAAAATATTTAGTTATGCGCTTTTGAACAAGATTATATAGCTTAACATCATTTTCATAAATTTTTTCTTGGTTAAAATTCCAACGGGTCCACTATAAAGCCCATTTAGACATGCACGCCTTAAACCCCAACAAAACGGTCACAAAATATGATTAAATCAAATTTTATGAGTTAAAATATTTGATTATGGGCTTTTGAATATGATTATATAGCTTAACCTCAATTTCAAGACTTTTTACTCGGTTAAAATTCCAACGGGTCCACTGTAAAGCCCATTTAGACATGCACACCTTAAACCCCAACAAAATGGCCGCAAAATAAGATTAAATAAAATTTTATGACTTAAAATATTTTGTTATGGGATTTTGAAAATGATTATACAGTTTAACCTCAATTTTAGAACTTTTTACTCGGTTAAAATTCCAACGGGTCCACAGTAAAGCCCATTTAGACATGCACGCCTTAAATCCCAACAAAACGACGAAAAAATAAGATTAAATCACATTTTATGACTTAAAATATTGAGTTATGGGCTTTTGAACATGATTATATAGCTTAACCTTAAATTTAGAACTTTTTACTTGGTTAAAATTGCAACGGGTCTATTGTAAAGCCCATTTAGACATGCACAACTTAAACCCCAACAAAATGGCCGCAAAATAAGATTAAATCAAATTTTATGAAATAAAATATTTATTATGGGATTTTTAACGTGATTATACAATGTTACCTCAATTTTAGAACTTTTTACTTGGTTAAAATTCCAACGGGTCCACTATAATCCCATTTAGACATACACGCCTTAAACCCCATCAAAATGGAAGAAAAATAAGATTAAATCAAATTTTATGACATAAAATATTTAGTTATGGGCTTTTGAACATAGTTATATAGCTTAACCACATTTTCAGAACTTTTTACTTAGTTAAAATTCCAACGGGTCCACTATAAAGCCCAATTAGACATGTACAACTTAAACCCCAACAAAATGGCATCAAAATAAGATTAAATCAAATTCTATTACTTAAAAAATTTATTTATGGGCTTTTGAACAAGATTATATAGTTTAGCCTCAATTTTAGAACTTTTTACTCGTTAAAATTCCAACAGGTCCACCATAGAAGGCCTTTTAGACATGCACGCCTTAACCCCAAAAAAAACCGCCAAAAAATAAGATTAAATAAATTTTATGAGTTAAAATATTTGATTATGGGATTTTAAATATGATTATATAGCTTAACCTCAATTTCAAGACTTTTTACTCGGTTAAATTCCAATGAGTCCACTGTAAAGCCCATTTAGACATGCACGCCTTAAACCCCAACAAAACGATCGAAAAATAAAACAAAATCATATTTTATGAATTAAAATATTTATTTATGGGATTGTGAAAATGATTATATAGCTTAACCTCATTTTCAAAAAACTTTACTTGGTTAAAATTCCAACGGGTCCACTATAAAGCCCATTTAGAAATGCGCTTTAAACCCAACAAAACGGCCACAAAATAAGATAAAATCAAATTTCATGAGTTAAAATATTTGATTATGGGCTTTGAAATATGATTATATAGCTTAACCTCAATTTCATAACTTTTTAATTAGTAAAAATTCTAACGGGTCCACTATAAAGCCCATTTAGACATGCACGCCTTAAACCCAACAAAACGGCCACAAAATAAGATTAAATCAAATTTTATGAAATAAAATATTTATTATGTGATTTTTAACGTGATTATACAACGTTACCTCAATTTTAGAACTTTTTACTTGGTTAAAATTCCAACGGGTCCACTATAATCCCATTTAGACATGCACTTCTTAAACCCCATCAAAACGAAGAAAAATAAGATTAAATAAATTTTATGACATAAAATATTTAGTTATGGTCTTTTGAAAATATTATATAGCTTAACCACATTTTAGAAATTTTTTTTGGTTAAAATTCCAACGGGTCCACTATAAAGCCCAATTAGACATGTACAAGTTAAATCCCAACAAAATGGCACAAAATAAGATTAAATCAAATTTTATTACTTAAAAATTTATTTATGGGCTTTTGAACAAGATTATATAGTTTAACCTCAATTTTAGAACTTTTTCGTTAAAATTCCAACGGGTCCACCATATAAAAGGCCTTTTTAGACATGCACGCCTTTAAAACCTAAGAAAACCACCAAAAAATAAGATTAAATAAATTTTATGAGTTAAAATATTTGATTATGGGCTTTTTTGAATATGATTATATAGCTTAACCTCAATTTCAAGACTTTTTTTACTCGGTTAAAATTCAAAATGAGTCCACTATAAAGCCCATTTAGACATGCACAACTTAAACCCCAACAAAACGATCGAAAAATAAAACAAAATAAGATTAAATATATTTTATGAATTAAAATATTTAGTTATGGGATTTTGAAAATGATTATATAGCTTAACCTCATTTTCAAAAAATTTTTTACTTGGTTAAAATTTCAACGGGTCCACTATAAAGCCCATTTAGACATGCATGCCTTAAACCCAAAAAAACGGCCACAAAATAAGATTAAATCAAATTTTATGAGTTAAAATATTTGATTATGGGCTTTGAAATATGATTATATAGCTTAACCTCAATTTCATAAATTTTTTTTAATTAGTTAAAATTCTAATGGGTCCACTACTATAAAGCCCATTTAGACATGCACGCTTTAAACCCCAACAAAACGGCCACAAAATAAGATTAAATCAAATTTTATGAATTAAAATATTTAGTTATGAGCTTTTGAAAATGATTATACTATTTAACCTCCATTTTAGAACTTTTTACTCAGTTAAAATTCCAACGGGTCCACTGTAAAACCCATTTAGACATGCACTTCTTAAATCCCAACAAATGGCCGAAAAATACGATTAAATCACATTTTAGGACTTAAAATACTTAGTTATGCACTTTTGAAAAAGATTATATAGCTTAACCTCATTTTTAGAAATTTTTTCCCGATTAAAATTCCAACGGGTCCACTATAAAGCCCATTTAGACATGTACGCCTTAAACCCCAACAAAATGGCCACAAAATAAGATTAAATCAAATTTTATGAGTTAAAATATTTGATTATGGGCTTTTGAATATGATTATATATCCTAAACTCAATTTCAAGACTTTTTATTTGGTTAAAATTCTAACTGGTCCACTATAAAGCCCATTTAGACATGCACGCCTTAAACCCCAACAAAATGGCCGCAAATTAAGATTAAATCAAATTTTATGAATTAAAATATTTATTTATGGGCTTTTGAAAATTAATATACTGTTTAACTTCCATTTAGAAATTTTTACTTTGTTAAAATCCAACGGGTCCACTATAAAGCCCATTTAGACTTGCACTTTTAAACTTTAAACCCCAACAAAGCGGACGAAAAAATAAGATTAAATCACATTTTATGACTTAAAATATTTAGTTATGGGCTTTTGAACATGATTATATAGCTTAACATCATTTTCAGAAATTTTTACTTGGTTAAAATTTCAACGGGTCCACTATAAAGCCCATTTAGACATGCACGCCTTAAACCCAACAAAACGGTCACAAAATAAGATTAAATCAAATTTTATGAGTTAAAATATTTGATTATGGGCTTTTGAAAATGATTATATAGCTTAACCTCAATTTCAAGACTTTTTACTCGGTTAAAATTCCAACGGGTCCACTGTAAAGCCCATTTAGACATCCACACCTTAAACCCTAACAAAATGGCCGCAAAATAAGATTAAATAAAATTTTATGACGTAAAATATTTTGTTAAGGGATTTTGAAAATGATTATACAGTTTAACCTCAATTTTAGAACTTTTTACTCGGTTAAAAATCCAACGGGTCCACTATAAAGCCCATTTAGACTTGCACTTCTTAAACCGCCAACAAATGGACGAAAAATAAGATTAAATCACATTTTAGGACTTAAAATATTTAGTGATGCGCTTTTGAACAAGATTATATAGCTTAACATCATTTTCAAAAAAAATTTCTTGGTTAAAATTCCAACGGGTCCACTATAAAGCACATTTAGACATGCAAGCCTTAAACCCCAACAAAATGGCCACAAAATAAGATTAAATCAAATTTTATGAGTTAAAATATTTGATTATGGGCTTTTGAATATGATTATATATCATAACCTCAATTTCAAGACTTTTTATTCGGTTAAAATTCTAACTGGTCCACTATAAAGCCCATTTAGACATGCACGCCTTAAACCCCAACAAAATGGCAGCAAAATAAGATTAAATCAAATTTTATGAATTAAAATATTTAGTTATGGGCTTTTGAAAATTATTGTACTGTTTAACTTCCATTTAGAAATTTTTCCTCGGTTAAAAATCCAACGGGTCCACTATAAAGCCCATTTAGACTTGCACTTCTTAAACCGCCAACAAACGAACGAAAAATAAGATTAAATAACATTTTATGACTTAAAATATTTAGTTATGCGCTTTTGAGCAAGATTATATAGCTTAAAATCATTTTCAGCAATTTTTTCTTGGTTAAAATTCCAACGGGTCCACTATAAAGCCCATTTAGACATGCAGGCCTTAAACCCCAACAAAACGGTCACAAAATAAGATTAAATCAAATTTTATGAGTTAAAATATTTGATTATGGGCTTTTGAATATGATTATATAGCTTAACCTCAATTTCAAGACTTTTTACTCGGTTAAAATTCCAACGGGTCCACTGTAAAGCCCATTTAGACATGCACACCTTAAACCCCAACAAAATGGCCGCAAAATAAGATTAAATAAAATTTTATGACTTAAAATATTTTGTTATGGGATTTTGAAAATGATTATACAGTTTAACCTCAATTTTAGAACTTTTTACTCGGTTAAAATTCCAACGGGTCCACACTAAATCCCATTTAGACATGCACGCCTTAAATCCCAACAAAACGATGAAAAAATAAGATTAAATCACATTTTATGACTTAAAATATTGAGTTATGGGCTTTTGAACAGTATTATATAGCTTAACCTTAAATTTAGAACTTTTTACTTGGTTAAAATTGCAACGGGTCTATTGTAAAGCCCATTTAGACATGCACTCCTTAAACCCCAACAAAATGGCCGCAAAATAAGATTAAATCAAATTTTATGAAATAAAATATTTATTATGGGATTTTTAACGTGATTATAAAATGTTACCTCAATTTTAGAACTTTTTACTTGGTTAAAATTCCAACGGGTCCACTATAATCCCATTTAGACATGCACGCCTTAAACCCCATCAAAACGGAAGAAAAATAAGATTAAATCAAATTTTATGACATAAAATATTTAGTTATGGGCTTTTGAACATAGTTATATAGCTTAACCACATTTTCAGAACTTTTTACTCAGTTAAAATTCCAACGGGTCCACTATAAAGCCCAATTAGATATGTACAACTTAAACCCCAACAAAATGGCCGCAAAATAAGATTAAATCAAATTCTATTACTTAAAAAATTTATTTATTGGCTTTTGAACAAGATTATACAGTTTAACCTCAATTTTAGAACTTTTTACTTGTTAAAATTCCAACAGGTCCACCATAGAAGGCCTTTTAGACATGCACGCCTTAAACCCAAGAAAACCACCAAAAAATAAGATTAAATAAATTTTATGAGTTAAAATATTTGATTATGGGATTTTGAATATGATTATATAGCTTAACCTCAATTTCAAGACTTTTTACTCGGTTAAATTCGAATGAGTCCACTGTAAAGCCCATTTAGACATGCACGCCTTAAACCCCAACAAAACGATCGAAAAATAAAACAAAATCATATTTTATGAATTAAAATATTTAGTTATGGGATTGTGAAAATGATTATATAGCTTAACCTCATTTTCAAAAAACTTTACTTGGTTAAAATTCCAACGGGTCCACTATAAAGCCCATTTAGAAATGCGCGCCATAAACCCAACAAAACGGCCACAAAATAAGATAAAATCAAATTTCATGAGTTAAATATTTGATTATGGGTTTTGAAATATGATTATATAGCTTAACCTCAATTTCATAACTTTTTAATTAGTAAAAATTCTAATGGGTCCACTATAAAGCCCATTTAGACATGCACGCCTTAAACCCAACAAAACGGCCACAAAATAAGATTAAATCAAATTTTATGAATTAAAATATTTAGTTATGAGCTTTTGAAAATGATTATACTATTTAACCTCCATTTTAGAACTTTTTACTCAGTTAAAATTTGAACGGGTCCACTATAAAACCCATTTAGACATGCACTTCTTAAATCCCAACAAACGGCCGAAAAATAAGATTAAATCACATTTTAGGACTTAAAATACTTAGTTATGCACTTTTGAACAAGATTATATAGCTTAACCTATTTTTAGAAATTTTTTCCCGATTAAAATTCCAACGGGTCCACTATAAAGCCTATTTAGACATGCACGCCTTAAACCCCAACAAAATGGCCACAAAATAAGATTAAATCAAATTTTATGAGTTAAAATATTTGATTATGGGCTTTTGAATATGATTATATATCCTAACCTCAATTTCAAGACTTTTTATTCGGTTAAAATTCTAACTGGTCCACTATAAAGCCCATTTAGACATGCACGCCTTAAACCCCAACAAAATGGCCGCAAAATAAGATTAAATCAAATTTTATGAATTAAAATTTTTAGTTATGGGCTTTTGAAAATTATTATACTGTTTAACTTCCATTTAGAAATTTTTCCTCGGTTAAAAATCCAACGGGTCCACTATAAAGCCCATTTAGACTTGAACTTAAACCGCCAACAAACGAACGAAAAATAAGATTAAATCACATTTTAGGACTTAAAATATTTAGTAATGCGCTTTTGAACAAGATTATATAGCTTAACATCATTTTCAGAAATTTTTTCTTGGTTAAAATTCCAACGGGTCCACTATAAAGCCCATTTAGACATGCACGCCTTAAACCCCAACAAAATGGCCACAAAATAAGATTAAATCAAATTTTATGAGTTAAAATTTTTGATTATGGGCTTTTGAATATGATTATATATCCTAACCTCAATTTCAAGACTTTTTATTCGGTTAAAATTCTAACTGGTCCACTATAAAGCCCATTTAGACATGCACGCCTTAAACCCCAACAAAATGGCAGCAAAATAAGATTAAAACAAATTTTATGAATTAAAATATTTAGTTATGGGATTTTGAAAATTATTATACTGTTTAACTTCCATTTAGAAATTTTTCCTCGGTTAAAAATCCAACGGGTCCACTATAAAGCCCATTTAGACTTGCACTTCTTAAACCGCCAACAAACGGACGAAAAATAAGATCAAATCACATTTTAGGACTTAAAATATTTAGTAATGCGCTTTTGAACAAGATTATATAGCTTAACATCATTTTTAGAAATTTTTTCTTGATTAAAATTCCAACGGGTCCACTATAAAGCCCATTTAGACATGCACGCCTTAAACCCCAACAAAACGGTCACAAAATATGATTAAATCAAATTTTATGAGTTAAAATATTTGATTACGGGCTTTTGAATATGATTATATAGCTTAACCTCAATTTCAAGACTTTTTACTCGGTTAAAATTCCAACAGGTCCACTGTAAAGCCATTTAGACATGCACACCTTAAACCCCAACAAAATGGCCGCAAAATAAGATAAAATAAAATTTATGACTTAAAATATTTTGTTATGGGATTTTGAAAATGATTATACAGTTTAACCTCTATTTTAGAACTTTTTACTCGGTTAAAAATCCAACGGGTCCACTATAAAGCCCATTTAGACTTGCACTTCTTAAACCTCCAACAAACGGACGAAAAATAAGATTAAATCACATTTTAGGACTTAAAATATTTAGTAATGCGCTTTTGAACAAGATTATATAGCTTAACATCATTTTCAGAAATTTTTTCTTGGTTAAAATTCCAACGGGTCCACTATAAAGCCCATTTAGACATGCACGCCTTAAACCCCAACAAAATGGCCACAAAATAAGATTAAATCAAATTTTATGAGTTAAAATATTTGATTATGGGCTTTTGAATATGATTATATATCCTAACCTCAATTTCAAGACTTTTTATTCGGTTAAAATTCTAACTGGTCCAATGTAAAACCCATTTAGACATGCACGCCTTAAACCCCAACAAAATGGCAGCAAAATAAGATTAAATCAAATTTTATGAATTAAAATATTTAGTTATGGGATTTTGAAAATTATTATACTGTTTAACTTCCATTTAGAAATTTTTCCTCGGTTAAAAATCCAACGGGTCCACTATAAAGCCCATTTAGACTTGCACTTCTTAAACCGCCAACAAACGGACGAAAAATAAGATCAAATCACATTTTAGGACTTAAAATATTTAGTAATGCGCTTTTGAACAAGATTATATAGCTTAACATCATTTTTAGAAATTTTTTCTTGGTTAAAATTCCAACGGGTCCACTATAAAGCCCATTTAGACATGCACGCCTTAAACCCCAACAAAACGGTTACAAAATATGATTAAATCAAATTTTATGAGTTAAAATATTTGATTACGGGCTTTTGAATATGATTATATAGCTTAACCTCAATTTCAAGACTTTTTACTGGGTTAAAATTCCAACAGGTCCACTGTAAAGCCATTTAGACATGCACACCTTAAACCCCAACAAAATGGCCGCAAAATAAGATTAAATAAAATTTTATGACTTAAAATATTTTGTTATGGGATTTTGAAAATGATTATACAGTTTAACCTCAATTTTAGAACTTTTTACTTGGTTAAAAATCCAACGGGTCCACTATAAAGCCCATTTAGACTTGCACTTCTTAAACCGCCAACAAACGGACGAAAAATAAGATTAAATCACATTTTAGGACTTAAAATATTTAGTAATGCGTTTTGAACAAGATTATATAGCTTAACATCATTTTCAGAAATTTTTTCTTGGTTAAAATTCCAACGGGTCCACTATAAAGCCCATTTAGACATGCACGCCTTAAACCCCAACAAAACGGTCACAAAATATGATTAAATCAAATTTTATGAGTTAAAATATTTGATTATGGGCTTTTGAATATGATTATATAGCTTAACCTCAATTTCAAGACTTTTTACTCGGTTAAAATTCCAACGGCTCCACTGTAAAGCCATTTAGACATGCACACCTTAAACCCCAACAAAATGGCCGCAAAATAAGATTAAATAAAATTTTATGACTTAAAATATTTTGTTATGGGATTTTGAAAATGATTATACAGTTTAACCTCAATTTTAGAACTTTTTACTCGGTTAAAATTCCAACGGGTCCACAGTAAAGCCCATTTAGACATTCACGCCTTAAATCCCAACAAACCGACGAAAAAATAAGATTAAATCACATTTTATGACTTAAAATATTGAGTTATGGGCTTTTGAACATGATTATATAGCTTAACTTTAAATTTAGAACTTCCTACTTGGTTAAAATTGCAACGGGTCTATTATAAAGCCCATTTAGACATGCACTCCTTAACCCCCAACAAAATGGCTGCAAAATAAGATTAAATCAAATTTTATGAAAAAAAAATATTTATTATGGGATTTTTAACGTGATTATACAACGTTACCTCAATTTTAGAACTTTTTACTTGGTTAAAATTCCAACGGGTCCACTATAATCCCATTTAGACATGCACGCCTTAAACCCCATCAAAACGAAAGAAAAATAAGATTAAATCAAATTTTATGACATAAAATATTTAGTTATGGGCTTTTGAACATAGTTATATAGCTTAACCACATTTTTCATAACTTTTTACTCAGTTAAAATTCCAACGGGTCCACTATAAAGCCCAGTTAGACATGTACAACTTAAACCCCAACAAAATGGCCGCAAAATAAGATTAAATCAAATTCTATTACTTAAAAAATTTATTTATAGGCTTTTTAACAAGATTATACAGTTTAGCCTCAATTTTAGAACTTTATACTCGTTAAAATTCCAACAGGTCTACCATAGAAGGCCTTTTAGACATGCACACCTTAAACCCAACAAAACCGCCAAAAAATAAGATTAAATAAATTTTATGATTAAAATGTTTGATTATGGGATTTTGAATATGTTATATGATTATATAACAAAACCGCCCATTTAGACATGCACCCCTTAAACCTCAACAAAACGATCAAAAAATAAAACAAAATCATATTTTATGAATTAAAATATTTAGTTATTGGATTGTGAAAATTATTATATAGCTTAACCTCATTTTCAAAAAACTTTACTTGGTTAAAATTCCAACGGGTCCACTATAAAGCCCATTTAGAAATACGCGCCTTAAACCCAACACAACGGCCACAAAATAAGATAAAATCAAATTTCATGAGTTAAATATTTGATTATGGGCTTTGAAATATGATTATATAGCTTAACCTCAATTTCATAACTTTTTAATTAGTAAAAATTCTAATGGGTCTACTATAAAGCCCATTTAGACATGCACGCCTTAAACCCAACAAAACGGCCACAAAATAAGATTAAATCAAATTTTATGAATTAAAATATTTAGTTATGAGCTTTTGAAAATGATTATACTATTTAACCTCCATTTTAGACATGCACTTCTTAAATCCCAACAAACGGCTGAAAAATAAGATTAAATCACATTTTAGGACTTAAAATATTTAGTTATGCACTTTTGAACAAGATTATATAGCTTAACCTCATTTTTAGAAATTTTTTCTTGGTTAAAATTCCAACGGGTCCACTACAAAGCCCATTTAGACATGCACGCCTTAAACCCCAACAAAATGGCCGCAAAATAATATTAAATAAAATTTTATGACTTAAAATATTTTTTATGGGATTTTGAAAATGATTATACAGTTTAACCTCAATTTTAGAACTTTTTACTCAGTTTAATTTCCAACGAGTCCATTGTAAAGCCCATTTAGACATGCACGCCTTAAATCCCAACAAAACGACCGAAAGAAGATTAAATCACATTTTATGACTTAAAACATTGAGTTATGGGCTTTTGAACATGATTATATAGCTTAACCTTAAATTTATAACTTTTTACTCGGTTAAAATTCCAACAGGTCCATTGTAAAGCCCATTTAGACATGCACTCCTTAAACCCCAATAAAATGGCCGCAAAATAAGATTAAATCAAATTTTATGAAATAAAATATTTATGGGATTTTTAACGTGATTATACAACTTTACCCCAATTTTAGAAATTTTTACTCGGTTAATATTCTAATGGGTCCACTATAATCCCATTTAGACATGCACGCCTTAAACCCCATAAAAACGGAAGAAAAATAAGATTAAATCAAATTTTATGGCATAAAATATTTAGTTATGGGCTTTTGATTATAATTACATAGCTTAACCTCATTTTCAGAACTTTTTACTCGGTTAAAATTCTAACGGGTCCACTGTAAAGCCCAATTAGATTATACAGTTTAACCTTACTTTTTACTTAAACCCCTTAAAATGGCTGCAAAATAAGATTTTATCAAATTTTATTACTTAAAATATTTATTTATGGGCTTTTGAACTAGATTATACAGTTTAACCTTAATTTTATAACTTTTTACTCGGTTAAAATTCCAACAAATTTTTTACTCGGTTAAAATTCTAGTGAGTGATGGAAGCTCTCTCAACTCTGCCAACCTCTTCGAATATTTCCTTTCCTCTCTTCTTCTCCCTGCCGCTGCCTTCCTTCCTACTCGGCTTCCTTCATCGCTTTCATCGCTATCTCCCCTCTACTGTTTTTCTCTGGCCAGGGCTGTTCTTACATCTATTATAGATCATTGTCTTTTGGAATCATGGTTTCAAGGGTTTGTGGTTGCTGCTTGACGGGCTGCTCCTTTTCTGACAGTGTTGGGATCAAGGCTTGGATGGTGTTGTCCTTCTCCCTGCCAGAGTTTTGACAGTCTTCGGATTGAGAGGTAAGTTTCTATCTCATAACATATGGGGCTGTTTTAGTGGGGGATATTTTAGTGTTCTGTTCGTCCAAACTTACATCCCTCATTTAGTAATCTCCCCTTCGCATGTTAGGCATTCCTCTTTTTGGTTGAATATAATCTACTATCTTTTTATGAGTTATGTATTCTGGTTGTTGATTTTCTTTTGCTATTTGGTGGTTGGTGATCCCACGATCCATGCTTTCTTCACTATTGTGATTTACTATTTAGTAATGTGTTATGGCATATTTCTCTCAATATGTTATTTATCTCTTGATTTTTCAACTTTTTATTACTCTGCCATTCATCTTGTCATTTTCCCTTGGCGTTCTAGGCTCTCCTCTACCTTGTTGTTAATGGTTTCTTATCTCCTTAATGTTTCTATTATTATTTCACCGTGACTCATTAGGCATTCTTATGGTCTATTGCTTATGGGTCCTTATCTTGTTATGTATTATGGCATCTCTTGGCCGATAAGTTGTTATTGTCGGAGGTTTTTATTTCTTTGTTCTTTTGCTACTTCTCGAGTAGGTGTTGCTCCTGGTCGCCTCTTGGCACCTTGGTTGATGGCCACTTTATGGTCATCATTGTCCTGGCCATTTTGGTCTTGGTTATGGTTAGGTTCATTCCAACAGCCTTGTGCGGAAAATTGGCGTTTGCATGGTCTAAAGATCCAGCAGGAAGCGCCGCTCCCTCACACAACCTTCATTTGGTCCTTGGTTTGGTTTACCCACATGCATTTTCTAGCTATTCTAGGCGGATTCATACAATTGCAGTCGGACACCGACTTGATGTTATCTTTTACGATTGCTTTTACTTTCGAATGATTACTTGATACTTTGGACATCGCTTATGATCGGAGTATTGAGTCCACTGCTATAATTTCCTTTCTTCCCTTGCTATTGATGTGGATCTATCTGCTATATGTAATCACTCATTTTTTACTTGTAAATACATATTAGTGTTGCATGTATGTTTATTATATTATATGTTTATTGTTTGCATGAGTTTTACTAATATATATAAAGGGTATGCATGTATATTATAAGCTATGTATGTATACATATTAAGGGTGTATGTGTGTCGCGTGTGTATGAGCGTATTTGATTAATATATAGATGTTATGTTAATTATATGTATGATTATACGTACGTATGCTAGAATATTATATTAATTAATGATTGTATAATATAAGTATACATTTTCGTATGTATATATATTGATGTTATAATTATATTGGGCTGGTAAAATGAAAAAATTAAATATATTAAACCCAAATAAAAATGAAGTCCAAGTCCAATTACAAATTCAATTACAAGGCCCGGTTGGCCCAAATCTGAATCTTATCTAATTACAATGTGCAGGTAACTGTGGGCCGTTGGATCAAGATCTGATCCAACGGCCACGATGCAACCAGGAAGTCAAAAATATCTGCCAGGCGCGTGTTCCACACGTATGGACCGTTCGAGTGCCACGCGCGCGTGTGGTCCACGCGCGGTCGCTTTAACATCCCACGCGCGCGTAAGATCCACGCGTTCTGACTCCTCGACTGCGGAGCTCCACGTGGCGAAATCTGAAGCCGTCTCATCAAATCGAGGCTTCATCCAGGCCGATCGTTCTTCAAGCCATCTCGACCGTTAGATCAGATCTGATCTAACGGCCGAGAACACGTCTGGCCGCTGGCAGAATGTCCATATCGCCACCGCGCCGATATTCAGTCCCCGTGTTCAGAACATGCCCAAGACAACAAGCAAAATTGTCAGTTCAGTTCAGATCTGAAAAAAGCAAGATGCAACTTGCAACAAAAACAGAGGCAATAATATATATGAAACGGGAACTTTTGTAACAAAAAGAGAACGAGAGTAGTAACAAAAAAAAAGGGAGAACAGAGATCTTGTAGAAACAAAAAAATTTGTAACCAGTCAAGTGATAATCAAAAGACAGTCCAGTGGTAAATATTTGTCTCTTTTTCTTACTTGTTTTCTTTACATGCATATACGAAAGAAAAAAAACAGAAACAAAAAAGGAGAGTAGTCTTACCGGCGTCGTTTGTGGGTCTTCCCTTCCTCAGTGATAAGCCTTTCGGCTTCTACAAGCCAGATTTGGTGAACTAAAAGGAGGAGAAGACCCTTTGTAGTTTTGTTTTGGTCTAAAAAAAATATTTTTTTTGGTTCGTATTTCCTAGATCTAGGGCGAATAAAGGTATATCCTCTGAATCCAACCTAGGATTCGTATTGAGGATGAAGAGGGGGTTGTTTTGGTGTGTTTTGGAGTCACGCCGGCGCCAGTTAGCGGCGGCCGGCGGCAGAGAACACGGCGGCCGGCCGCCGGATTCTGGGTTTCAGAAGAACAAGGGAGAGAAAATGAAGAACGTGGTTCTTACCAAAACCAGAAAAATGAACGAATGACCAAAATTTTGTTTTCGGCCTAAAAGGGGGGCTTTTATAGTTATTATTATTTTGCTAAATGGGTAAATTACGCACTTAATCATCCAGCGTTTTCAATATTTTCGTTTTTGTCTCGCCGCATGGTATAATTACAATCCCAGTCCCCCTAATATTTCAAAAGTTTACAATCTAGTCCTTAAATTACACCGAATCAGTTTTTGAATGGTAAAATTACGCCCTTAACCATCCCGCGTTTTTGAATTTTTCACTTTGAGTCTGCCCCTTGGTCTAATTACAATTCTGATCCTTTTAGGTTTTGTTTGTTTCGCAATTTCGTCCCTAAATTACGTATTATTGCTCTTCAATTTCTGCCACTGACTTTTGTTTTTTTCACTTCAGTCCTATATTCCTTATAAATACTTATGTTCGTATTATAATCGTTTATGTTGATGTATTCTATTATTTTATTTCATGTCTCTCGTATATGTCTCATATTTTATGTTTATATATGTGATAAGCTTATAATATTCATGTATTTTTATCCATTTATTTGTATTAAAACATGTTATGTTCTATCTGACTCGTAAAACAGCATGTTCTTGTATTTTTGTACGTATTGTATGTTTTCTTGGCTTTTAGGTTATGAGTTAGTGTGTCTTCTTTTATGTATAATATATTGTTCCATATATGTTTAAATATGTTTTATTAATAGCATGTATTTCTTTTTTTAAATATTTGTTCGTCTATATACTTAATTATTCCTACCTTGTTATTCTGTTTTGTTAAAGTTGTTATTATCTATTATTTAGAATAATATGTATATATGCATGTTTTAGTCTAGAATATCATCTATGTTAGATTAATATTCTGTTATGTCAATATTTATTACATTTTTTATATTTTTGCCACTAAGATTGCATATCGATATATAACTTGTTAATGCGGTGTCCTTTTATCCGAGCGTAAACGGGGCCAGTATCAAGCGTAGTGATAGTGGTTGGGCGATTATTCTCGGATAACGGGACCCTTAAAATTCATTCGCAATTATGACCGAAGTTTAATATAATCGTCACTTTAATCCGGAAAATCCAATATTAATAAAGCGATAATTATTAAAGTACCAAGTTTGGGCGGTGTGGGGGTGCTAATCCTTCCCCATCCGTAACCGACTCCTGAACCCTGTCTTTTTGAATCTCTGGTTTTATGGTGTCCGGCCTACCTAAGTGGCCGGTGGCGACTCCATTTTTTATGAGGTTTTTTGTAAACCCCACGGAATAAATATTTTATATCCAAAAAAATCAAAAACACCTCTCAAAACACCTTTCAAAAATCCACCACGTTTTTTATTTAGCGATAACAAAAAAGACATCGCTACACTATATTTACATGGTTATTTCTTAGAATTGGGTTTCTGAATTTCATCTCGAAAACAATCATATATTTGATGGGAGGAAATTCTATTGCTAATCCACTTTTATATTCCTCTAGTCGTGATGTCTTTTGGAATAAACATGTTATGGGGGTTTCCTCTTCTTTTTATTTTGGAGTCTATATTTTCAGTTTCCTCGCCACCACCTTAATAGTCATTTTAATTTCCCCTTTGGTTCATTCTATTCTGATTTCATATGTCATCTATGGTCCGAACACATCCTTGAGGAAATTGGTCGCAATTGCTACATCCAGGTGGAAGTTACCTTTGTCCCAAACTATTTGTATCTTAAGCTTCAATTCTAAATCTAGGCCGGAATTAACCTAGTTTAATGTTAATTTCGAGATTAATCCTAATGCAAATTTACTCCTCCTTCAAAGTATCTCTCTGATTTATCCCAACCTGACTTTAATTGTTAAATGCGGATGAGGTTTAGCTTGGATTAGAGGAAATATGAAATCGTATGGTGATGATGAATTTGTTTTATGTAAGGCCTTGATGGAGATAACCTCATATTTGATTTTAGTCGTGATCATAGTTAAACCAATCTTGACTTTAGATAATAAGTTCAGTTGGTGAGAGGCAAATCAAATTCGAATCTCAATGCTAAATCTGGATTGAAAGCATCCTGTACTGTTCATTATCATTCTAATCTAATTGTTGATCCAGCATTAAATCTGAATTTAGAAGATAAAATTAGTTTGGACCTCTTTTCTGTTGAAGCCAATTCAAATTCGAATTCCGACGTTGACTTGGGTTTAAAGTCATCTTTGAGTAAAGTCAATTCAAATTCTAATTTAATTGACACCTACCTCACTATGGATTTAGAAATTAACTTTCTATTGGATTCCTCCATTATTAGTGTTTATACAACATGGAATTTAACCAACAATAGCCTTATGGTTGACTTGGGTTCCTCTTGGTTTCGAATTTTTTCTATCTTGATCCTTAAGGCCACCAGATTTTTGAATTTATCCTTGTCTACAGATAATTCAAATTCTTATGCTATTATCCTACTCATCCTTTCCTTTATTCTCTCCCTAATTATCTCCATTTGGATGTGATATCTCGGATATTCGCATTTTATTATTCTCGACATAATCCCTTGGGATTCTTGGTTTCAACTCAAGTTGTTCCCAAAGCAGGTTTTATCCAAATTTTTCGTCTGTTACATGTCCATTGTCCTTGTTTCTTGGGATCTTTTGGTTCCTTTAAGTTTAAGCTCCTTAAATCACTCCCAGGATATTTGAGCTAATATTATCTCTTTAAAGAATTCAAATTTGGATAACCAACTCGTCTTAAATTTAATTTTGGGACCATCTCTTTCCATCCCTTATACCATTCCTTTACGGTTCAAATTACCTATAACTATTCGGACCCTTATCTCTTTGGATTTTCATTTTTATTTGATACCAACTACAAGCTTAAATTGTGGCGTCCTTATCTTTTATTCCCTTTTCTATTTGAATATCTATCCTAAATTGAATTTAAGAGTACAAGGGTTACCATTCTTTTCGAAATTAATCTCTAGTTGGTTTCATTTTGAATCACACTCCACGTTCGGAACACTTTCTTTAAACTTTTACATGCCTTCAACCATTCCCAATTCCTACTCTCTTTTCCTTGTTCAGACTTTTATCTCTGCTTCTCTAATGGCTTCCACTGAATCCATTCTTCGCCAACTTTGTGAACTCAACTTCACTTCGGAGGAACAAGGTGCGATCTTCACTCCGTCCATTAATTGGGAATCTCCTTTGGAAGATTGTGACTTGTCGCTAATTGGGAAAGTCATTACCACTAAGGCTGTTGATGGCTCTGCCTTAATTCGTGTCTTTCGGGCGATTTGGAAGAACGATAATGTATTATCCATCTCTGAATTGAAGACTAATGTCTTCCTGATCAAGTTTTTATCTATTGCGAAACAAACGGATGTTATTAAGCGAGGACCTTGGAACTTTAAGAAGGATTGGCTAGCCCTCCTTACCTTGGATCCTAAATGTTCCATTAATGAATACTCATTTACTCACATACGGATATGGATCTGCATCCACTCTATTCCGGTTGCCTTGATGGCCAATGATCAATTGGCGATCCAGATTGGACGCTCTCTTGAATTCTGTGTTGGGGCAGTTGTTGCAATAGATACTCGGGTCAAGGATGGGAACATGGGGGACTTCGTACGGGTGTGGATCAACATGGATGCCACTAAACCTCTCCGACGATGTGTAGCACTGTGAGGTACCGAGACCACCCCAAAACTATGCCCGATCCAGTATGAGAGGCTTCCTTCATTTTGTCATGGATGTGGCACCATTGGGCATTTGCTTGCTTCCTGCCCGACGGTTAAGTTAGCTGATACATCCAAATTACAATGTGGAATTTGGCTTAGGGTCGACCCTCCTCAGACTCAACGGCAATTGAGGCCTCTAGGCTGCATTCATTATCATGATGCTCCGGCATCATCCTCAGCACTAGCCTGTGATATAGGTACTGGTGTTGTTCTAAGTTTTATCTTAATGCTTATTGCCCCATACACCGTAACATTTACTTTGTGTACAGCCGTGCATGATGCCCAGGGCGGTAGGAGTGATGATGATCTGTTGGGCCCGATTTCAGATGATGCAGGGAAAGACCTGCACAGTCCACTTGATGATGATGATAGCGCTATTGTGTATGCCGAACTTGAGCCTCTTGAGGCGCCCATGACTGCTGATTGTGCAGATGGTAAGGCTGATCCCAATTTGCTTGTGTCCAGCACCGCGACCCTTCCTAATGCAGCTGCTAGTTCTGCGGATAGCCTCATGATGGCTGCTGCTCATTCAGGTGCTATAGATACCGTGGTAGCTGCTACTGTCTTTAAATCCCTATATGTTGGTGCTGGTGCTACTGATACGCGGTACATCCGGGGGGTGATGATGATGTGGTGGTTCCAGGGGTACGGTGGCAGAGGCAGTTTCTTCCCTTGAAGGAACCACAAATGCTGTTAGGCAGATTCCAAGCAAGGCCCCGCAAGTGTTAGCTGATTTTGATGCTTGGCTAGCCTCTAAACCTCCTAAGACGCCACACCCCCTCTAAGCCATCGGTGACGCAACGAGTTTCAAAGCGTCATCACTCGCTAGCTGAGGCTGTCCCAATTAAGAGGCAGCGACCGTCACCACCTTCCACTACTAAAAGGCCTAAGTCTTCAAAAGTTGGGATGAGCAGCATCAAAAACTCTTCGGCGAAGGTTGATTCTCAACCCCACCAAGAGAAATGAGGATCCTATATTGGAACTACCAAGGTCTTGGTAAGCCTCATGCAGTTCAGTCTTTAGGTCAGATGATTTTTCGTTATTGCCCTGATGTTATTTTCCTTAGTGAAACTCGTTTAAATAAGTTTAGTAGTGATAGACTGAAGCTTTCTTTAAATATGCATGATGTTTTGTTGTTGACTGTGGTCGAGATTGTCCAGGCCTTATGCTTCTCTAGAATAATACTATTACTGTTGAATTGCTTTCGTAGTCTGCTCATCACATCGATATACTTACAAATTTGAACAATGATCATTTTAGTTTTACTGGTATTTATGGTTATACGGATACAAATTTAAAACATAGAACTTGGGATCTAATTGACATGTTACGATCTCGTTCGAATCTCCATTGGCTCATTGGGGGTGATCTCAATGTAGGTCTTTTTTGACAATGAGAAACAAGGTGGCTGTCGACGTGCTAGGTCCCAAATCAACAATTTTAAAGAATGCTTGTCTTGCAATCTCCTATTCGACTGTAAACCGGCTAAGGGTTGGTTCACTTGGTCCAAGTCCAGGCCCAATACATCGCCATTTTTGATCAGCTGGACCGTTTCATTGCTTGCTCTACCTAGTTTCGTGACCATCCCGATCACTGTGTGATTTCTGAATATAGTGCCGACTTAGACCATTGCGTAGTCATCATGGATACCAAGCTCACTCCCCGTGAGCCTAAGGTTCAGCGCAACGACCATTTTTCGGTTTGAATCCTGCTGGGCTCATAATCCTAAGTGTATTTCCATAGTTCAGAAAGCTTGGACTGCTACCCCTGGTTCGACTCTTGCTAAAATCTAAGTTGTTGGTGCCAACCTTAAGGACTGGCAAGACCTGTAGTGTAGCAATTCTATCCACCGTATTACTGAGCTCAATAGGCAAATTAATGGCCTCTTGAAGGGTCGTCTCTCCTCTTCTGACTTGGAGGTTCTACTTGCGGCAAAATATGAGTTACGTCATCTCCTTGACAGTAGAGAAGCCTATTGGGGTCTCGCGTTAATTGGCTCTCCCAGGGCGACAAGAATACAGCTTACTTCCATACCCGTGCAACGAAGAGGAGTAAGAAGAATCATATCAGAGGCTTGTTCGATGCTAATAATATTTGGAGGACTGATAAGGATGACATTATGGGCATTATCACTGGCTACTTCCAGGACCTTTTCACCTCCTCTGAGCTGACTTTGGCACCTTTGATCATTGACAACATTGCCCCCTCGATTACCCCCTCCATGAATGAGTCTCTTCGGAGGCCTTTCACTGAGGAGAAAGTCTTTTTCATTTTTTGGATATCAACCCTAGGAAAGCTTCAGGTATCGATGGTCTCCCAAGTGGCTTCTACAGACAACACTGGGATACGGTCGGGTCGGATGTCGTTAAGCTTTGCCTGGACCTCCTACATGGGGACGCGGATATGGCATCAGTTAACCAGACAGTTCTTGTCCTTATTCTAAAGGTGACAGAACCTACTTCTACGCGTAATCTCTGTCCCATCAGTCTCTGCACTGTTATTTATAAAATTGTTTCCAAGGTGCTGGTCAACCGTATGAAACCTTTGCTTCCGCACTGCATTATTGACTCTCGGACAGCTTTTGTTTAAGGGAGGAACATATCGGACAATATTCTGATAGCCCACGAGCTGGTGCACTCTTTACACTCGAATGGTATTGGCCCATTCCGTGGGGCTTCCCTTAAGTTAGATATGGAAAAAGCCTTTGATAGGGTTGAATGGTCCTTCATCAAGAGCGTTATGTTAAATATGGGATTTAACGCTATATGGGTTGATACCTTTATGCGCCGCATCTCCTCTGTCTCATTCACTACCCGTGTCAATGGGTCTCTATCTCAAGTCTTCTATCCGTAGCGAGGGTTAAGGCAGGGTGACCCGCTCTCCCCGTTCCTGTTCCTCATTTGTACCTAGGGGCTTTCGGCTACTCTTACCGCGGAGCAACATGCAAGTCGTCTCCAGGGGCTCTGTGCTAGTCACCGTGGGCCTCGCGTGAATCATCTTCTCTTTGCGGATGAAAGCATGGTCTTTCTAAGGAACAATATTGAGGAGGTTGTGCGTCTTAAAGATATCATCCATCTCTATACCTCTTCGTCGGGACAGGCGGTCAATTTTGAGAAGTCGACCATTTTTTTCGAGCCTCGTACCACTCCGAAGCATAAGTAGGTTGTCTACGACATTCTTCATGTCCGTGAGGTGATAGACCCAGGGGTTTACCTTGGCATCCCTCTTCTTATCGGGCAAAATAGAACGGCAATTTTGGGGTTTGTACGTAATAAAGTGGACTCTCTCCAGTTGGAACAATAACCTTCTCTCTTTTAATGGGCGAGAGGTTCTCATCAAATCAGTTGCACAATCTTTGCCACAATATGTGATGTCTTGTTACATGTTGCCCCAGAATCTTATTGATGACATGTCTAAATCTATCCGACGTTATTGGTGGTCGGGTCGTAATAATAAACGAGGCTGGCCCATGGTGGATTAGGGCTCAGTTTGCTCCCCTAAGAATGTTGGTGAAGTCGGGTTTTGTGACATGCATCACTTCAATGTTGCATTATTGGGTAAACAACTTTGGTGTCTGATTACTGAGCCGGAGTCATTGTTTTCTCGAGTTTTTCAAGCCCGTTATTTCCCATCCCAAAATTTACTTGATGCTGAGGCCAATAGGAACGCCTCATTTGCTTGGAAAGGTTTATGTCAAGCCAAGCGAGAGCTTCTCCCTGGCATTTTCTGGCACCAGGTATTAATAGCAAGATCTGCGTGTTTCAAGATAATTAGAGAGGTGCGACTACGCTAAAACTTGTACGGAGACTATGCAGACAATGAGAAAATTCATGTTCGCTATCGCGATTTTATGGTGCGTAGGCGGCCTAGCTGGGATGAAATTAAGGTTCGCGCTTTCTTTGCCCATAAGGATGCCGATGCTATCCTTGGTGTGCCTATCATTAATGACCGACGAGATACAGTGCTTTGGAGCAACCATGATTCCAAAATCTACTCGGTACGATCAGGCTATTTGTTCTTAAAAAGACCAGCCAGGCCTATTAATCGGCCTTCTTGGATGTGCAAAGTTCTCTCTCAGTCACCAACCCTTCCAAAGGTTCGTGCCTTGGCTGGCGTGCATGTAGGGATGCCCTACCGACTGGATCTAGACTTCGACAAGCAAACCTGGCGTCAGGTTGTTGCCCTTTCTGCAGTGGAGTTCCTGAGACTTTCATCCATACTTTACGTGACTGCCCCGAGGCGTCAGAGGCCCTTCATTTGGCTGCTCTTCCGACTGTGCTTATTACCAGCCACGCCTCCTCATTTCTCTCGTGGTTTGAAGAGGGAGCCTCTCTTCTGTCCCGATATTCATTCACACTTTTTCTTATAGTTTTATGGAACTTGTGGAATCGCCGGAATTACTATGTTCACAATGATCGCCTCCAACCGCCCTGGCTCATGGTTCTCAACGCTCAGGGCATCCTCCAAGACTACACTGCAGCGACAACGACCTCCATCCTGCCTACCGACGAATCGACCCTCGCAGACCCCCACTGGTAGCCTCCTCGGTTAGGGTGCATCAAGATTAACGCGGATGGCGCTTTCAATCCGATGACTAGAGATGTTGTTGTCAGTGTTATTGCGTGCAACGACAAAGTTAGCGTCCTTGGTGGTTTGGCTAGTCATTCGGTTACTTGCTTGGATGCCGCGTCGGTAGAGCTCCAGGCGGTTGTTGCTGCCATAGAGTTTGGCTGCGAGAGGGGATGGTCCCGCGTTTCTATAGAGACTGATTCTGCCACTGTGGTCAAAAAGTTGAACCGGAGTAATACAGACCTCTTGGTTTTGAGTCTGCATGTTGATCAATCTAAGCTTCTTCTTGCTTCTGCAAATAGTTTCAGTGTTAGGTTTGTACCTAGGGTTGTTGTATCTGTTGCATACTCGCTAGCCGCTTGGGCCTTATATTCGTTGTCTTATGTTTACTTTGACTCGGTTTGTCCCGATTTCATACAAGCGAATGTAACCGATGAGATTCGTTCTCTTTGATTAATAGATTTAGGGAACTCTTTTCCCTTAGGCGGTCACCATTGGTCTTCAGCCAGTTTTGACTTTAGAGGGGTTTTTAATGAGGCCCGCTCTTTCTTCAAAAAAAATCCAGCGGGTCCACTATAAAGCTACGTAGACGTGCACACCTTAAACCCCAACAACATGGCTGCAAAAAAAAAGATTAAATCAAATTTTATGAATTAAAATATTTAGTTATGGGCTTTTGAATATGATTATATAGCTTAACCTTATTTTCAAAAAATTTTACTTGGTTAAAATTCCAACGGGTCCAATATAAAGCCAATTAGACATGCACGCTTAAACCCAACAAAACGACCAAAAAATAAGATTAAATTAAATTTTACGAGTTAAAATATTTCATTATTGGCTTTTGATTATAATTATATAGCTTAAACTCAATTTTTGAAAATTTTATTCGGATAAAATTACAACGGGTCCACTGTAAAGCCTATTTAGACACGCACGCCTTAAACCCAACAAAATGACAAAAAAAATAAGATTATATAAAATTTTATGAGTTAAAATATTTGATTATGGGCTTTTGATTATGATTATATAGAATAACCTCAATTTAGAACTTTTTACTTGGTTAAAATTACAACAGGAACACTATAAAGCTCATTTAGACATGCACGCCTTAAACCCAACAAAATGGCCGCAAAATAAGATTAAATAAAATTTTATGAATTAAAATATTTAGTTATGGGCTTTTGAACATTATTATACAACTTAACCTCAATTTTAGAAATTTTTACTCGGTTAAAATTTCAACGAGTCCACTATAAATCCTATTTAGACATGCACGCTTAAACCCCAACAAAACGGCCGAAAAATAAGATTAAATCATATTTTATGACTTAAAATATTTAGTTATGAGATTTTGAATATGATTATATAGCTTAAACTCATTTTCACAACTTTTTACTCGTCTAAAATTCCAACGGGGCCACTATAATGCCCTTTTAGACATGCATGCCTTAAACCTCAACAAAACTGGAGAAAAATAAGATTAAATCAAATTTTATGACTTAATATATTTAGTTTTGGACTTTTGAACATGATTATATAATGTAACCTCATTTTCAGAAATATTTACCCGGTTAAAATTCCAACGGGTCCATTATAAAGCCCATTTAGAGATGCACGCCTTAAACCCCAACAAAATGGACGCAAAAATAAGATTAAATCAAATTTTATGGATTAAAATATTTAGTTATGGGATGTTAAACGTGATTATATAGCTTAACCTTATTTTCAAAAATTTTTACTCGGTTAAAATTCCAACGGGTCCAATGTAAAGCCCATTTAGACATGCACGCCTTAAACCCAACATAACGGCCACAAAATAAGATTAAATAAAATTTTATGAGTTAAATTATTTGATTATGGGCTTTTGATTACGATCATATAGCTTAAACTCAATTTTAGAACTTTGTACTCTGTTAAAATTCTAACGGGTCCATTGTAAAGCACATTTAGACATACATGCCTTAAAACCTAACAAAATAGCCGAAAAATAAGATTAAATCACATTTTATGACTTAAAATTTTTATTTATGGACTTTTGAATATGATTATATAGTGTAACCTCATTTTCCGAAATTTTTACTCGGTTAAAATTTCAATTGGTCCACTGTAAAGCCCATTTAGACAAACACACCTTAAACCCAATAAAACGGCCACAAAATAAGATTAAAACAAAATTTATGAGTTAAAATATTTTATTATGGGCTTTTGAATATGATTATATAACTTAACCTCAATTTCAAGACTTTTTAGTCGGTTAAAATTCCAGCAGATCCACTATAAAGCTCATTTAGACATGCACGCTTTAAACCCCAACAAAATAGCCGCAAAATAAGATTAAATAAAATTTTATGAATTAAAATATTTAGTTATGGGCTTTTTAATATGATTATACAATTTAACCTCAATTTTAGAATTTTTTACTCTGTTAAAATAATATAGCTTAAACTCAATTTTATAACTTTGTACTCTGTTAAAATTCCAACTAGCCAACTATAAAGCCCATTAAGACATGGACGCCTTAAACCCCAACAAAACGGCCGAAAAATAAGATTAAATCATATTTTATGACTTAAAATATTTAGTTAAGGGCTGTTGAACATGATTATATCGCTTAACCTCTTTTTCAGAACCTTTTACTCGTTTAAAATTCCAAGTGGTCCACTATAATGCACATTTAGACATGCACGCCTTAAACCCCAATAAAATGACAGAAAATTAAGATTAAATCACATTTTATGACTTAAAATATTTAGTTATGGGCTTTTGAACAAGATTATATAGCTTAACCTCATTTTTAGAACTTTTTACTTGGATAAAATTCCAACGGGTCCACTATAAAGCCCATTTAGACATGCACGCCTTAAACCCCAAAAAACAAACGAAAAATAATATTAGACCACATTTTATGGATTAAAATATTTATTTATAGGCTTTTGAACATGATTATATAGCTTAACCTCTCTTTTAGAAATTTATACTCTGTTAAAATTCAAACGGGTCCACTATAAAACCCATTTAGACATGCACACCTTAAACTCAGTAAAACGGCCACAAAATAAGATTAAATCAAAATTTATGAGTTAAAATATTTAATTATGGGCTTTTTGAATATGATTATATAGCTTAACCTCAATTTCAAGCCATTTTACTCAGTTAAAATTCCAACGGGTACACTGTAAATCTCATTTAGATATGCACGCCTTAAACCCCAACAAAATAACTGCAAAATTAGATTAAATACAATTTTATAAATTAAAATATTTAGTTACAGGCTTTTGAATATGATTATACAGCTTAACCTCAATTTAGAACTTTTTACTCGGTTAAAATTCCAACTGGTCAACTATAAAGCCCACTTAGACATCACGCCTTAAACCCCAACAAAACGGCCGAAAAATAAGATTAAATAATATTTTATGACTTATATTTAGTTATGGTTTTTTGAACATGATTATATCGCTTAGCCTCATTTTCAAAACCTTTTACTAGGTTAAAATTCCAATGGGTCCACTATAAAGCCCATTAAGACATGCATGCCTTAAACCCCAACAAAAACGGACGAAAAAAAGATTAAATCGCATTTTATGAATTTAAATATTTAGTTATGGGCTTTTGAAAATGATTATATAGCTTAACCTCATTTTTAGAAATTTTTACCCGGTAAAAAATCCAACGAGTCCGCTGCAAAGCCCATTTAGACATGCACGCCTTAAACATAACAAAACGGCCACAATATAAGATTAAATAAAATTTTATGAGTTAAAATATTTGATTATGGGATTTTGAATATGATTATATAACTTAACCTCAATTTTTGAACTTTTTATTCGGTTAAAATTACAACGAGTCCACTATAAAGCCCATTTAGACACGCACGCCTTAAACCAACAAAACGGCCACAAAATAAGATTATATAAAATATTATGAGTTAAAATATTTGATAATGGGCTTTTGATTATGATTATATAGCATAACCTCAATTTTAGAACTTTTTACTTGGTTAAAATTCCAACGGGAACACTATAAAGCCCATTTAGACATACACACCTTAAACCCCAACAAAATGGCCGCAAAATAAGATTAAATCATATTTTATGACTTAAAATATTTATTTATGAGATTCTGAATATTATTATATAGCATAACCTCTATTTCAAAATTTTTACACGTCTAAAATTCCAACTGGTCCACAATAATGCCCATTTAGACATGCACGCCTTAAACCTCAGCAAAACATTTAAAAATAAGATTAAATCACATTTAATGACTTAAAATATTTAGTTATGGGCTTTTTAACATGATTATACAGCTTTACAACAATTTTAGAACTTTTTACTCGGTTAAAATTCCAACGGGTCCACTACAATCCCATTTAGACATGTATGCCTTAAGCCCCATCAAAACGGAAGAAAAAAAATTAAATCAAATTTTATGACATAAAATATTTACTTATGGGCTTTTGAACATAATTACATAGCTTAACCTCATTTTCAAAACTTTTTACTCGGTTAAAATTCCAACGGGTCTACTGTAAAGCCCAATTAGACATGTACAACTTAAATCCCAACAAAATGGCCGCAAAAAAAGATTAAATCAAATTTTATTACTTAAAATATTTATTTATGGGCTTTTTAACAAGATTATACAGTTTAAGCTCAATTTTAGAACTTTTTACTTGGTTAAAATTCCAACGGGTCCACCGTAGAAGCCCTTTTAGACATACACGCCTTAAACCCAACAAAATGACCACAAAATAAGATAAATAAAATTTTATGAGTTAAAATATTTGATTATGGGCTTTTGAATATGATTATATAGCTTAACCTTAATTTCAAGACTTTTTACTCGGTTAAAATTCTAACGGATCCACTGTAAAGCCCATTTAGACATGCACGCCTTAAACCCCAACAAAATGGCCACAAAATAAGATTAAATAACATTTTATGACTTAAAATATTTTGTTATGGGATTTTGGAAATGATTATACAATTTAACCTCAAATTTAGAACTTTTTACTCAGTTTAATTTCCAACGGGTCCAATGTAAAGCCCATTTAGACATGCACGCCTTAATTCCCAACAAAATGACCAAAAAATAAGATTAAATCAGATTATATGACTTAAAATATTTAGTTATGGGATTTTGAACATGATTATATAGTTTAACCTTAAATTTAGAACTTTTTACTCGGTCAAAATTCCAACGGGTCCATTGTATAGCCCATTTAGACATGCACTCCTTAAACCCCAACAAAATGGCTGCAAAATAAGATTAAATCAATTTTTATGAAATAAAATATTTATTTATGGGATTTTTAACGTGATTATACAGCTTTACCTCAATTTTAGACATTTACTCGGTTAAAATTCAAATGGGTCTACTGTAAAGCCCATTTAGACATGCACGCCTTAAACCCCAACAAAGTGGCCACAAAATAAGATTAAATAAAATTTTATGACTTAAAATATTTTTTTATTGGATTTTGAAAATGATTATGCAGTTTAACCTCAATTTTAGAACTTTTTACTCAGTTTAATTTCCAACGGGTCCCTCAATTTTATAAAGCCCATTTAGACATGCACTATAAAGCCCATTTAAATCCAACAAAACGACCAAAAAATAAGATTAAATCTCATTTAATGACTTAAAATATTTAGTTTTGGGCTTTTGAACATGATTATATAGCTTAACCTTAAATTTAGAACTTTTACTCTGGTTAAAATTCCAACGGGTCCACTATAAAGACCATTTAGACATACACTCCTTAAACCCCAACAAAATGGCCGCAAAATAAGATTAAATCAAATTTTATGAAATAAAATATTTGTTTATAGTATTTTTAACATGATTATACAGCTTTACAACAATTTTAGAACTTTTTACTCGGTTAAAATTCCAACGGGTCCACTACAATCCCATTTAGACATGTATGCCTTAAGCCCATCAAAACGGAAGAAAAAAAAATTAAATCAAATTTTATGACATAAAATAGTTAGTTATGGGCTTTTGAACATAATTACATAGCTTAACCTCATTTTCAAAAATATTTACTCGGTTAAAATTCCAACGGGTCTACTGTAAAGCCGAATTAGACATGTACAACTTAAATCCCAACAAAATGGCCGCAAAATAAGATTAAATCAAATTTTATTACTTAAAATAATTATTTATGGGCTTTTGAACAAGATTATATAGTTTAAGCTCAATTTTAGAACTTTTTACTTGGTTAAAATTCCAACGGGTCCACCGTAGAAGCCCTTTTAGACATACACGCCTTAAACCCAACAAAACGACCACAAAATAAGATAAATAAAATTTTATGAGTTAAAATATTTGATTATGGGCTTTTGAATATGATTATATAGCTTAACCTTAATTTCAAGACTTTTTACTCGGTTAAAATTCTAACGGATCCACTGTAAAGCCCATTTAGACATGCACGCCTTAAACCCCAACAAAATGGCCACAAAATAAGATTAAATAAAATTTTATGACTTAAAATATTTTGTTATGGGATTTTGGAAATGATTATACAATTTAACCTCAAATTTAGAACTTTTTACTCAGTTTAATTTCCAACGGGTCCAATGTAAAGCCCATTTAGACATGCACGCCTTAATTCCCAACAAAATGACCAAAAAATAAGATTAAATCAGATTTTATGACTTAAAATATTTAGTTATGGGATTTTGAACATGATTATATAGTTTAACCTTAAATTTAGAACTTTTTACTCGGTCAAAATTCCAACGGGTCCATTGTAAAGCCCATTTAGACATGCACTCCTTAAACCCCAACAAAATGGCTGCAAAATAAGATTAAATCAATTTTTATGAAATAAAATATTTATTTATGGGATTTTTAACGTGATTATACAGCTTTACCTCAATTTTAGACTTTTTACTCGGTTAAAATTCCAACGGGTCCACTGTAAAGCCCATTTAGACATGCACGCCTTAAACCCCAACAAAGTGGCCACAAAATAAGATTAAATAAAATTTTATGACTTAAAATTTTTTGTTATTGGATTTTGAAAATGATTATGCAGTTTAACCTCAATTTTAGATCTTTTTACTCTGTTTAATTTCCAACGGGTCCACTGTAAAGCCCATTTAGACATGCAAGCCTTAAATCCCAACAAAACGACCAAAAAATAAGATTAAATCTCATTTAATGACTTAAAATATTTAGTTTTGGGCTTTTGAACAAGATTATATAGCTTAACCTTAAATTTAGAACTTTTTACTCGGTTAAAATTCCAACGGGTCCATTGTAAAGCCCATTTAGACATGCATTCCTTAAACCCCAACAAAATGGCCGCAAAATAAGATTAAATCAAATTTTATGAAATAAAATATTTGTTTATGGTATTTTTAACATGATTATACAGCTTTACAACAATTTTAGAACTTTTTACTCGGTTAAAATTCCAACGGGTCCACTACAATCCCATTTAGACATGTATGCCTTAAGCCCCATCAAAACGGAAGAAAAAAAATTAAATCAAATTTTATGACATAAAATATTTAGTTATGGGCTTTTGAACATAATTACATAGCTTAACCTCATTTTCAAAACTTTTTACTCGGTTAAAATTCCAACGGGTCTACTGTAAAGCCCAATTAGACATGTACAACTTAAATCCCAACAAAATGGCCGCAAAATAAGATTAAATCAAATTTTATTACTTAAAATATCTATTTATGGGCTTTTGAACAAGATTAAATAAAATTTTATGACTTAAAATATTTTTTTATTGGCTTTTGAACATGATTATATAGCTTAACCTTAAATTTAGAACTTTTTACTCGGTTAAAATTCCAACGGGTCCATTGTAAAGACCATTTAGACATACACTCCTTAAACCCCAACAAAATGGCCGCAAAATAAGATTAAATCAAATTTTATGAAATAAAATATTTGTTTATAGTATTTTTAACATGATTATACAGCTTTACAACAATTTTAGAACTTTTTACTCGGTTAAAATTCCAACGGGTCCACTACAATCCCATTTAGACAGACATGTATGCCTTAACAAAATCAAAACGGAAAAAAAATTAAATCAAATTTTATGACATAAAATAGTTAGTTATGGGCTTTTGAACATAATTACATAGCTTAACCTCATTTTCAAAAATTTTTACTCGGTTAAAATTCCAACGGGTCACATATAAAGCTCATAATTAGACATGTACAACTTAAATCCCAACAAAATGGCCACAAAATAAGATTAAATCAAATTTTATTACTTAAAATATTTATTTATGGGCTTTTGAACAAGATTATATAGTTTAAGCTCAATTTTAGAACTTTTGACTTGGTTAAAATTCCAACGGGTCCACTAGTAGAAGCCCTTTTAGACATGGACCTTAAACCCAACAAAACGACCACAAAATAAGATTAAATAAAATTTTATGAGTTAAAATATTTGATTATGGGCTTTTGAATATGATTATATAGCTTAACCTTAATTTCAAGACTTTTTACTCGGTTAAAATTCTAACGGATCCACTGTAAAGCCCATTTAGACATGCACGCCTTAAACCCCAACAAAGTGGCCACAAAATAAGATTAAATAAAATTTTATGACTTAAAATATTTTGTTATTGGATTTTGAAAATGATTATTCAGTTTAACCTCAATTTTAGATCTTTTTACTCAGTTTAATTTCCAACGGGTCCACTGTAAAGCCCATTTAGACATGCAAGCCTTAAATCTCAACAAAACGACCAAAAAATAAGATTAAATCCCATTTAATGACTTAAAATATTTAGTTTTGGGCTTTTGAACAAGATTATATAGCTTAACCTTAAATTTAGAACTTTTTGCTCGGTTAAAATTCCAACGGGTCCATTGTAAAGCCCATTTAGACATGCATTCCTTAAACCCTAACAAAATGGCCGCAAAATAAGATTAAATCAAATTTTATGTAATAAAATATTTGTTTATGGTATTTTTAACATGATTATAAAGCTTTACAACAATTTTAGAACTTTTTACTCGGTTAAAATTCCAACGGGTCCACTACAATCCCATTTAGACATGTATGCCTTAAGCCCCATCAAAACGGAAGAAAAAAAAATTAAATCAAATTTTATGACATAAAATATTTAGTTATGGGCTTTTGAACATAATTACATAGCTTAACCTCATTTTCAAAACTTTTTACTCGGTTAAAATTCCAACGGGTCTACTGTAAAGCCCAATTAGACATGTACAACTTAAATCCCAACAAAATGGCCGCAAAATAAGATTAAATCAAATTTTATTACTAAAAATATTTATTTATGGGCTTTTGAACAAGATTATACAGTTTAAGCTCAATTTTAGAACTTTTTACTTGGTTAAAATTCCAACGGGTCCACCGTAGAAGCCCTTTTAGACATGCACGCCTTAAACCCAACAAAACGACCACAAAATAAGATAAATAAAATTTTATGAGTTAAAATATTTGATTATGGGCTTTTGAATATGATTATATAGCTTAACCTTAATTTCAAGACTTTTTACTCGGTTAAAATTCTAACGGATCTACTGTAAAGCCCATTTAGACATGCACGCCTTAAACCCCAACAAAATGGCCACAAAATAAGATTAAATAAAATTTTATGACTTAAAATATTTTGTTATGGGATTTTGGAAATGATTATACAATTTAACCTCAAATTTAGAACTTTTTACTCAGTTTAATTTCCAACGGGTCCAATGTAAAGCTCATTTAGACATTCACGCCTTAATTCCCAACAAAATGACCAAAAAATAAGATTAAATCAGATTATATGACTTAAAATATTTAGTTTTGGGCTTTTGAACATGATTATATAGCTTAACCTTAAATTTAGAACTTTTTACTCGGTTAAAATTCCAACGGGTCCATTGTAAAGACCATTTAGACATACACTCCTTAAACCCCAACAAAATGGCCGCAAAATAAGATTAAATCAAATTTTATGAAATAAAATATTTGTTTATAGTATTTTTAACATGATTATACAGCTTTACAACAATTTTAGAACTTTTTACTCGGTTAAAATTCCAACGGGTCCACTACAATCCCATTTAGACATGTATGCCTTAAGCCCATCAAAACGGAAGAAAAAAAAATTAAATCAAATTTTATGACATAAAATAGTTAGTTATGGGCTTTTGAACATAATTACATAGCTTAACCTCATTTTCAAAAATTTTTACTCGGTTAAAATTCCAACGGGTCTACTGTAAAGCCGAATTAGACATGTACAACTTAAATCCCAACAAAATGGCCGCAAAATAAGATTAAATCAAATTTTATTACTTAAAATATTTATTTATGGGCTTTTGAACAAGATTATACAGTTTAAGCTCAATTTTAGAACTTTTTACTTGGTTAAAACTCCAACGGGTCCACCGTTTTAGACATGCACGCCTTAAACCCAACAAAACGACCACAAAATAAGATTAAATAAAATTTTATGAGTTAAAATATTTGATTATAGGCTTTTGAATATGATTATATAGCTTAACCTTAATTTCAAGACTTTTTACTCGGTTAAAATTCTAACGGATCCACTGTAAAGCCCATTTAGACATGCACGCCTTAAACCCCAACAAAGTGGCCACAAAATAAGATTAAATAAAATTTTATGACTTAAAATATTTTGTTATTGGATTTTGAAAATGATTATGCAGTTTAACCTCAATTTTAGATCTTTTTACTCAGTTTAATTTCCAACGGGTCCACTGTAAAGCCCATTTAGACATGCAAGCCTTAAATCTCAACAAAACGACCAAAAAATAAGATTAAATCCCATTTAATGACTTAAAATATTTAGTTTTGGGCTTTTGAACAAGATTATATAGCTTAACCTTAAATTTAGAACTTTTTACTCGGTTAAAATTCCAACGGGTCCATTGTAAAGCCCATTTAGACATGCATTCCTTAAACCCTAACAAAATGGCATAAAATAAGATTAAATCAAATTTTATGTAATAAAATATTTGTTTATGGTATTTTTAACATGATTATAAAGCTTTACAAAAATTTTAGAACTTTTTACTCGGTTAAAATTCCAACGGGTCCACTACAATCCCATTTAGACATGTATGCCTTAAGCCCCATCAAAACGGAAGAAAAAAAATTAAATCAAATTTTATGACATAAAATATTTAGTTATGGGCTTTTGAACATAATTACATAGCTTAACCTCATTTTCAAAACTTTTTACTCGGTTAAAATTCCAACGGGTCTACTGTAAAGCCCAATTAGACATGTACAACTTAAATCCCAACAAAATGGCCGCAAAATAAGATTAAATCAAATTTTATTACTTAAAATATTTATTTATGGGCTTTTGAACAAGATTATACAGTTTAAGCTCAATTTTAGAACTTTTTACTTGGTTAAAATTCCAACGGGTCCACCGTAGAAGCCCTTTTAGACATGCACGCCTTAAACCCAACAAAACGACCACAAAATAAGATTAAATAAAATTTTATGAGTTAAAATATTTGATTATGGGCTTTTGAATATGAGTATATAGCTTAACCTTAATTTCAAGACTTTTTACTCGGTTAAAATTCTAACGGATCCACTGTAAAGCCCATTTAGACATGCACGCCTTAAACCCCAACAAAATGGCCGCAAAATAAGATTAAATAAAATTTTATGACTTAAAATATTTTGTCATGGGATTTTGGAAATGATTATACAGTTTAACCTCAAATTTAGAACTTTTTACTCAGTTTAATTTCCAACGGGTCCAATGTAAAGCCCATTTAGACATGCACGCCTTAATTCCCAACAAAATGACCAAAAATTAAGATTAAATCAGATTTTATGACTTAAAATATTTAGTTATGGGATTTTGAACATGATTATATAGTTTAACCTTAAATTTAGAACTTTTTACTCGGTCAAAATTCCAACGGGTCCATTGTAAAGCCCATTTAGACATGCACTCCTTAAACCCCAACAAAATGGCTGCAAAATAAGATTAAATCAATTTTAATGAAATAAAATATTTATTTATGGGATTTTTAACGTGATTATACAGCTTTACCTCAATTTTAGACTTTTTACTCGGTTAAAATTCCAACGGGTCCACTGTAAAGCCCATTTAGACATGCACGCCTTAAACCCCAACAAAGTGGCCACAAAATAAGATTAAATAAAATTTTATGACTTAAAATATTTTGTTATTGGATTTTGAAAATGATTATGCAGTTTAACCTCAATTTTAGAACTTTTTACTCAGTTTAATTTCCAACGGGTCCACTGTAAAGCCCATTTAGACATGCAAGCCTTAAATCCCAACAAAACGACCAAAAAATAAGATTAAATCTCATTTAATGACTTAAAATATTTAGTTTTGGGCTTTTGAACATGATTATATAGCTTAACCTTAAATTTAGAACTTTTTACTCGATTAAAATTCCAACGGGTCCATTGTAAAGCCCATTTAGACATGCACTCCTTAAACCCCAACAAAATGGCCGCAAAATAAGATTAAATCAAATTTTATGAAATAAAATATTTGTTCATGATATTTTTAACATGATTATACAGCTTTACAACAATTTTAGAACTTTTTACTCGGTTAAAATTCCAACGGGTCCACTACAATCCCATTTAGACATGTATGCCTTAAGCCCCATCAAAACGGAAGAAAAAAAATTAAATCAAATTTTATGACATAAAATATTTAGTTATGGGCTTTTGAACATAATTACATAGCTTAACCTCATTTTCAAAACTTTTTACTCGGTTAAAATTCCAACGGTCCAATATAAAGCCCATTTAGAAGCACAACTTAAATCCCAACAAAATGGCAAAAAATAAATTAAAATATTTATTTAGTTGGGCTTTTGAACAAGATTATACAGTTTAAGCTCAATTTTAGAACTTTTTACTTGGTTAAAATTCCAACGGGTCCACCGTAGAAGCCCTTTTAGACATGCACGCCTTAAACCCAACAAAACTACCACAAAATAAGATTAAATAAAATTTTATGAGTTAAAATATTTGATTATGGGCTTTTGAATATGATTATATAGCTTAACCTTAATTTCAAGACTTTTTACTCGGTTAAAATTCTAACGGATCCACTGTAAAGCCCATTTAGACATGCACGCCTTAAACCCCAACAAAATGGCCGCAAAATAAGATTAAATAAAATTTTATGACTTAAAATATTTTGTTATGGGATTTTGGAAATGATTATATAGTTTAACCTCAAATTTAGAACTTTTTACTCAGTTTAATTTCCCACGGGTCCAATGTAAAGCCCATTTAGACATGCACGCCTTAATTCCCAACAAAATGACCAAAAAATAAGATTAAATCACATTTTATGACTTAAAATATTTAGTTATGGGATTTTGAACATGATTATATAGTTTAACCTTAAATTTAGAACTTTTTACTCGGTCAAAATTCCAACGGGTCCATTGTAAAGCCCATTTAGACATGCACTTCTTAAACCCCAACAAAATGGCTACAAAATAAGATTAAATCAATTTTAATGAAATAAAATATTTATTTATGGGATTTTTAACGTGATTATACAGCTTTACCTCAATTTTAGACTTTTTACTCGGTTAATATTCCAACGGGTCCACTGTAAAGCCCATTTAGACATGCACGCCTTAAACCCCAACAAAGTGGCCACAAAATAAGATTAAATAAAATTTTATGACTTAATATATTTTGTTATTGGATTTTGAAAATGATTATGCAGTTTAACCTCAATTTTAGAACTTTTTACTCAGTTTAATTTCCAATGGGTCCACTGTAAAGCCCATTTAGACATGCAAGCCTTAACTCCCAACAAAACGACCAAAAAATAAGATTAAATCTCATTCAATGACTTAAAATATTTAGTTTTGGGCTTTTGAACATGATTATATAGCTTAACCTTAAATTTAGAACTTTTTACTCGGTTAAAATTCCAACGGGTCCATTGTAAAGCCCATTTAGACATGCACTCCTTAAACCCCAACAAAATGGCCGCAAAATAAGATTAAATCAAATTTTATGAAATAAAATATTTGTTTATGGTATTTTTAACATGATTATACAGCTTTACAACAATTTTAGAACTTTTTACTCGGTTAAAATTCCAACGGGTCCACTACAATCCCATTTAGACATGTATGCCTTAAGCCCCATCAAAACGGAAGAAAAAAAAATTAAATCAAATTTTATGACATAAAATATTTAGTTATGGGCTTTTGAACATAATTACATAGCTTAACCTCATTTTTCAAAACTTTTTAAAATTCCAACGGGTCTCTTTGTAAAGCCCAATTAGACATGTTAAAATTCCCAACAAAATCAAAAAATAAGATTAAAACAAAAATTACTTAAAATATTTATTTATGGGCTTTTGAACAAGATTATACAGTTTAAGCTCAATTTTAGAACTTTTTACTTGGTTAAAATTCCAACGGGTCCACCGTAGAAGCCCTTTTAGACATGCGCTTTTTAAACCCAACAAAACGACCACAAAATAAGATTAAATAAAATTTTATGAGTTAAAATATTTGATTATGGGCTTTTGAATATGATTATATAGCTTAACCTTAATTTCAAGACTTTTTACTCGGTTAAAATTCTAACGGATCCACTATAAAGCCCATTTAGACATGCACGCTTTTTAAACCCCAACAAAATGGCCATAAAAATAAGATTAAATAAAATTTTATGACTTAAAATATTTTGTTATGGGATTTTGGAAATGATTATACAGATTAACCTCAAATTTAGAACTTTTTACTCAGTTTAATTTCCAACGGGTCCAATGTAAAGCCCATTTAGACATGCACGCCTTAATTCCCAACAAAATGACCAAAAATTAAGATTAAATCAGATTTTATGACTTAAAATATTTAGTTATGGGATTTTGAACATGATTATATAGTTTAACCTTAAATTTAGAACTTTTTACTCGGTCAAAATTCCAACGGGTCCATTGTAAAGCCCATTTAGACATGCACTCCTTAAACCCCAACAAAATGGCTGCAAAATAAGATTAAATCAATTTTAATGAAATAAAATATTTATTTATGGGATTTTTAACGTGATTATACAGCTTTACCTCAATTTTAGACTTTTTACTCCGTTAAAATTCCAACGGGTCCACTGTAAAGCCCATTTAGAAATGCACGCCTTAAACCCCAACAAAGTGGCCACAAAATAAGATTAAATAAAATTTTATGACTTAAAATATTTTGTTATTGGATTTTGAAAATGATTATGCAGTTTAACCTCAAATTTAGAACTTTTTACTCAGTTTAATTTCCAACGGGTCCAATGTAAAGCCCATTTAGACATGCACGCCTTAATTCCCAACAAAATGACCAAAAATTAAGATTAAATCAGATTTTATGACTTAAAATATTTAGTTATGGGATTTTGAACATGATTATATTGTTTAACCTTAAATTTAGAACTTTTTACTCGGTCAAAATTCCAACGGGTCCATTGTAAAGCCCATTTAGACATGCACTCCTTAAACCCCAACAAAATGGCTGCAAAATAAGATTAAATCAATTTTAATGAAATAAAATATTTATTTATGGGATTTTTAACGTGATTATACAGCTTTACCTCAATTTTAGACTTTTTACTCGGTTAAAATTCCAACGGGTCCACTGTAAAGCCCATTTAGAAATGCACGCCTTAAACCCCAACAAAAGTGGCCAAAAAATAAGATTAAATAAAATTTTATGACTTAAAATATTTAGTTATGGGCTTTTGAACATGATTATATAGCTTAACCTCATTTTTAAAACTTTTTACTTATTTAAAATTCCAACGGGTCCATTGTAAAGCCCATTTAGAATAACAACTTAAACCCCAACAAAATGAAATAAAATAAGATTAAATCAAATTTTATGACTTAAAATTTTGTTTATGGGATTTTGAACATGATTATACAGTTTAACCTCAATTTTAGAACTTTTTACTTGGTTAAAATTTAATTTCCAAGGGTCCATTAAAGCCCCCAAAAAACGGAAAAAAAGACATAAATCAAATTTTAATTGGGCTTTTGAACATAATTAAAATAAGATTTTCAAAAAACTCGGTTAAAAAATTTTATGCCCATTTTAAAAATGATTAAATCAAATTTTTTACTTAAAATAAAAATTAAGATTAAGTTTAAGCTCAATTTTGGTTAAAATTTCCATTTACATTTAGACATGCGCCTTAAAACCCAACAAAATGACCACACAAAATAAGATTAAATAAAATTTTATGTCTTAAAATATTTAGTTATGGGATATGATTTTTGAACATGATTATATTGTTTAACCTTAAATTTATTAAATTTTATGACTTAAAAATTTTTTATGGGATTTTTGAAATGATTATAAGTTTCTCAAATTTAGAACTTTTTACGGTTCAAAATTCCAACGGGTCCATTGTAAAGCCCATTTAGACATGCACTCCTTAAACCCCAACAAAATGACCAAAAAATAAGATTAAATCAAATTTTATGAAATAAAATATTTATTTATGGGATTTTAACATGATTATACAGCTTTTACCTCAATTTTAGACTTTTTACTCGGTTAAAATTCCAACGGGTCCATTGTAAAGCCCATTTAGAAATGCATGCCTTAAACCCCAACAAAGTGGCCACAAAATAAGATTAAATAAAATTTTATGACTTAAAATATTTTGTTATGGGATTTTTGAAAATGATTATACAGTTTAACCTCAATTTTAGAACTTTTTACTCGGTTAAATTTTCCAACGGGTCCAATGTAAAGCCCATTTAGACATGCACAACCTTAATTCCCAACAAAATGACCAAAAATTAAGATTAAATCAAATTTTATGACTTAAAATATTTAGTTATGGGATTTTGAACATGATTATATTTATTTAACTTTTTTACAGTTTAAGCTCAATTTTAGAACTTTTTACTTGGTTAAAATTCCAACGGGTCCATTGTAAAGCCCCCTTTTAGACATGCACGCCTTAAAACCCAACAAAACAACCACAAAATAAGATTAAATAAAATTTTATGAGTTAAAATATTTGATTATGGGATTTTTAATATGATTATACAGCTTAACCTTCATTTTTAGACTTTTTACTCGGTTAAAATTCCAACGGGTCCTTTATAAAGCCCATTTAGACATGCACGCCTTTTAAACCCCAACAAAGTGGCCACAAAATAAGATTAAATAAAATTTTATGACTTAAAATATTTTGTTATTGGATTTTGAAAATGATTATGCAGTTTAACCTCAAATTTAGAACTTTTTACTCAGTTTAATTTCCAACGGGTCCACTGTAAAGCCCATTTAGACATGCAAGCCTTAAATCCCAACAAAACGACCAAAAAATAAGATTAAATCTCATTTAATGACTTAAAATATTTAGTTTTAGGCTTTTGAACATGATTATATAGCTTAACCTTAAATTTAGAACTTTTTACTCGGTTAAAATTCCAACGGGTCCATTGTAAAGCCCATTTAGACATGCACTCCTTAAACCCCAACAAAATGGCCGCAAAATAAGATTAAATCAAATTTTATGAAATAAAATATTTGTTTATGGTATTTTTAACATGATTATACAGCTTTACAACAATTTTAGAACTTTTTACTCGGTTAAAATTCCAACGGGTCCACTACAATCCCATTTAGACATGTATGCCTTAAGCCCCATCAAAACGGAAGAAAAAAAATTAAATCAAATTTTATGACATAAAATATTTAGTTATGGGCTTTTGAACATAATTACATAGCTTAACCTCATTTTCAAAACTTTTTACTCGGTTAAAATTCCAACGGGTCTACTGTAAAGCCCAATTAGACATGTACAACTTAAATCCCAACAAAATGGCCGCAAAATAAGATTAAATCAAATTTTATTACTTAAAATATTTATTTATGGGCTTTTGAACAAGATTATACAGTTTAAGCTCAATTTTAGAACTTTTTACTTGGTTAAAATTCCAACGGGTCCACCGTAGAAGCCCTTTTAGACATGCACGCCTTAAACCCAACAAAACGACCACAAAATAAGATTAAATAAAATTTTATGAGTTAAAATATTTGATTATGGGCTTTTGAATATGATTATATAGTTAACCTTAATTTCAAGACTTTTTACTCGGTTAAAATTCTAACGGATCCACTATAAAGCCCATTTAGACATGCACGCCTTAAACCCCAACAAAATGGCCGCAAAGTAAGATTAAATTAAATTTTATGACTTAAAATATTTTGTTATGGGATTTTGGAAATGATTATACAGTTTAACCTCAAATTTAGAACTTTTTACTCAGTTTAATTTCCCACGGGTCCAATGTAAAGCCCATTTAGACATGCACGCCTTAATTCCCAACAAAATGACCAAAAAATAAGATTAAATCACATTTTATGACTTAAAATATTTAGTTATGGGATTTTGAACATGATTATATAGTTTAACCTTAAATTTAGAAATTTTTACTCGGTCAAAATTCCAACGGGTCCATTGTAAAGCCCATTTAGACATGCACTCCTTAAACCCCAACAAAATGGCTGCAAAATAAGATTAAATCAATTTTTCTGAAATAAAATATTTGTTTATGGTATTTTTAACATGATTATACAGCTTTACAACAATTTTAGACTTTTTACTCGGTTAAAATTCCAACGGGTCCACTACAATCCCATTTAGACATGTATGCCTTAAGCCCCATCAAAGCCCAAAAAAAAATTAAATTAAATCAAATTTTTAAACATAAAATATTTAGTTGTGGGCTTTTGAACAAAATAAGATTAAATAAAATTTTCAAAACTTTTGACTTTTGAACAAGCCCAATTATTATAAATCCCAACAAAATTATAAAAATAAGATTAAATCAATTTTATTACTTAAAATATTTATTTATGGCTTTTGAACAAGATTATACAGTTTAAGCTCAATTTTAGAACTTTTTACTTGGTTAAAATTCCAACGGGTCCACCGTAAAAGCCCTTTTAGACATGCACGCCTTAAACCCAACAAAACAACCACAAAATAAGATTAAATAAAATTTTATGAGTTAAAATATTTGATTATGGGCTTTTGAATATGATTATATAGCTTAACCTTAATTTCAAGACTTTTTACTCGGTTAAAATTCCAACGGGTCCACTGTAAAGCCCATTTAGACATGCACGCCTTAAACCCCAACAAAGTGGCCACAAAATAAGATTAAATAAAATTTTATGACTTAAAATATTTTGTTATTGGATTTTGAAAATTATTATGCAGTTTAACCTCAATTTTAGAACTTCTTACTAAGTTTAATTTCCAACGGGTCCACTGTAAAGCCCATTTAGACATGCACGCCTTAAATCCCAACAAAACGACCAAAAAATAAGATTAAATCTCATTTAATGACTTAAAATATTTAGTTTTAGGCTTTTGAACATGATTATATAGCTTAACCTTAAATTTAGAACTTTTTACTCGGTTAAAATTCCAACGGGTCCATTGTAAAGCCCATTTAGACATGCACTCCTTAAACCCCAACAAAATGGGCATAAAAATAAGATTAAATCAAATTTTATGAAATAAAATATTTGTTTATGGTATTTTTAACATGATTATACAGCTTTACAACAATTTTAGAACTTTTTACTCGGTTAAAATTCCAACGGGTCCACTACAATCCCATTTAGACATGTATGCCTTAAGCCCCATCAAAACGGAAGAAAAAAAATTAAATCAAATTTATGATGATATAAAATATTTAGTTATGGGCTTTTGAACATAATTACATAGCTTAACCTCATTTTCAAAACTTTTTACTCGGTTAAAATTCCAACGGGTCTACTGTAAAGCCCAATTAGACATGTACAACTTAAATCCCAACAAAATGGCCGCAAAATAAGATTAAATCAAATTTTATTACTTAAAATATTTATTTATGGGCTTTTGAACAAGATTATACGGTTTAAGCTCAATTTTAGAACTTTTTACTTGGTTAAAATTCCAAGGGGTCCACCGTAGAAGCCCTTTTAGACATGCACGCCTTAAACCCAACAAAACGACCACAAAATAAGATTAAATAAAATTTTATGAGTTAAAATATTTGATTATGGGCTTTTGAATATGATTATATAGTTAACCTTAATTTCAAGACTTTTTACTCGGTTAAAATTCTAACGGATCCACTATAAAGCCCATTTAGACATGCACGCCTTAAACCCCAACAAAATGGATGCAAAATAAGATTAAATAAAATTTTATGACTTAAAATATTTTGTTATGGGATTTTGGAAATGATTATACAGTTTAACCTCAAATTTAGAACTTTTTACTCAGTTTAATTTCCAACGGGTCCAATGTAAAGCCCATTTAGACATGGACGCCTTAAATCCCAACAAAACGACCAAAAAATAAGATTAAATCTCATTTAATGACTTAAAATATTTAGTTTTAGGCTTTTGAACATGATTATATAGCTTAACCTTAAATTTAGAACTTTTTACTCGGTTAAAATTCCAACGGGTCCATTGTAAAGCCCATTTAGACATGCACTCCTTAAACCCCAACAAAATGGCCGCAAAATAAGATTAAATCAAATTTTATGAAATAAAATATTTGTTTATGGTATTTTTAACATGATTATACAGCTTTACAACAATTTTAGAACTTTTTACTCGGTTAAAATTCCAACGGGTCCACTACAATCCCATTTAAACATGTATGCCTTAAGCCCCATCAAAACGGAAGAAAAAAATTAAATCAAATTTTATGACATAAAATATTTAGTTATGGGCTTTTGAACATAATTACATAGCTTAACCTCATTTTCAAAACTTTTTACTCGGTTAAAATTCCAACGGGTCTACTGTAAAGCCCAATTAGACATGTACAACTTAAATCCCAACAAAATGGCCGCAAAATAAGATTAAATCAAATTTTATTACTTAAAATATTTATTTATGACTTTTGAACAAGATTATACAGTTTAAGCTCAATTTTAGATATTTTTACTTGGTTAAAATTCCAACGGGTCCACCGTAGAAGCCCTTTTAGACATGCACGCCTTAAACCCAACAAAACAACCACAAAATAAGATTAAATAAAATTTTATGAGTTAAAATATTTGATTATGGGCTTTTGAATATGATTATATAGCTTAACCTTAATTTCAAGACTTTTTACTCGGTTAAAATTCCAACGGGTCCACTGTAAAGCCCATTTAGACATGCACGCCATAAACCCCAACAAAGTGGCCACAAAATAAGATTAAATAAAATTTTATGACTTAAAATATTTTGTTATTGGATTTTGAAAATGATTATACAGTTTAACCTCAATTTTAGAACTTCTTACTCAGTTTAATTTCCAACGGGTCCACTGTAAAGCCCATTTAGACATGCAAGCCTTAAATCCCAACAAAACGACCAAAATATAAGATTAAATCTCATTTAATGACTTAAAATATTTAGTTTTGGGCTTTTGAACATGATTATATAGCTTAACCTTAAATTTAGAACTTTTTACTCGGTTAAAATTCCAACGGGTCCATTGTAAAGCCCATTTAGATATGCACTCCTTAAACCCCAACAAAATGGCACTAAAAAATAAGATTAAATCAAATTTTATGAAATAAAATATTTGTTTATGGTATTTTTAACATGATTATACAGCTTTACAACAATTTTAGAACTTTTTACTCGGTTAAAATTCAAACGGGTCCACTACAATCCCATTTAGACATGTATGCCTTAAGCCCCATCAAAAGGGAAGAAAAAAAATTAAATCAAATTTTATGACATAAAATATTTAGTTATGGGCTTTTGAACATAATTACATAGCTTAACCTCATTTTCAAAACTTTTTACTCGGTTAAAATTCCAACGGGTCTACTGTAAAGCCCAATTAGACATGTACAACTTAAATCCCAACAAAATGGCCGCAAAATAAGATTAAATCAAATTTTATTACTTAAAATATTTATTTATGGGCTTTTGAACAAGATTATACAGTTTAAGCTCAATTTTAGAACTTTTTACTTGGTTAAAATTCCAACGGGTCCACCGTAGAAGCCCTTTTAGACATGCACGCCTTAAACCCAACAAAACAACCACAAAATAAGATTAAATAAAATTTTATGAGTTAAAATATTTGATTATGGGCTTTTGAATATGATTATATAGCTTAACCTTAATTTCAAGACTTTTTACTCGGTTAAAATTCTAACGGATCCACTGTAAAGCCCATTTAGACATGCACGCCTTAAACCCCAACAAAATGGCCGCAAAATAAGATTAAATAAAATTTTATGACTTAAAATATTTTGTTATGGGATTTTGGAAATGATTATACAGTTTAACCTCAATTTTAGAACTTTTTACTCAGTTTAATTTCCAACGGGTCCACTGTAAAGCCCATTTAGACATGCAAGCCTTAAATCCCAACAAAACGACCAAAAAATAAGATTAAATCTCATTTAATGACTTAAAATATTTAGTTTTGGGCTTTTGAACATGATTATATAGCTTAACCTTAAATTTAGAACTTTTTACTCGGTTAAAATTCCAACGGGTCCATTGTAAAGCCCATTTAGATATGCACTCCTTAAACCCCAACAAAATGGCCGCAAAATAAGATTAAATCAAATTTTATGAAATAAAATATTTGTTTATGGTATTTTTAACATGATTATACAGCTTTACAACAATTTTAGAACTTTTTACTCGGTTAAAATTCAAACGGGTCCACTACAATCCCATTTAGACATGTATGCCTTAAGCCCCATCAAAAGGGAAGAAAAAAAATTAAATCAAATTTTATGACATAAAATATTTAGTTATGGGCTTTTGAACATAATTACATAGCTTAACCTCATTTTCAAAACTTTTTACTCGGTTAAAATTCCAACGGGTCTCATTGTAAAGCCCAACAAAAATAAAGCCCAATTAGACATGTACAACTTAAATCCCAACAAAACCCAACAAAACCTTACAAAATAAGATTAAATCAAATTTTATTACTTAAAATATTTATTTATGGGCTTTTGAACAAGATTATACAGTTTAAGCTCAATTTTAGAACTTTTTACTTGGTTAAAATTCCAACGGGTCCACCGTAAAGCCCTTTTAGACATGCACACCTTAAACCCAACAAAATGACCACAAAATAAGATTAAATAAAATTTTATGAGTTAAAATATTTGATTATGGGCTTTTGAATATGATTATATAGTTAACCTTAATTTCAAGACATTTTTTTACTCAAAATAAGGTTAAAATTTAATGGGATCCACTATAAAGCCCATTTAGACATGCACGCCTGTAAAGCCCATTTAAACCCCAACAAAATGGCCACAAAATAAGATTAAATAAAATTTTATGACTTAAAATATTTTGTTATTGGATTTTTGAAAATGATTATACAGTTTAACCTCAATTTTAGAACTTTTTACTCAGTTTAATTTCCAACGGGTCCACTGTAAAGCCCATTTAGACATGCAAGCCTTAAATCCCAACAAAATGACCAAAAAATAAGATTAAATCTCATTTAATGACTTAAAATATTTAGTTTTGGGCTTTTGAACATGATTATATAGCTTAACCTTAAATTTAGAACTTTTTACTCGGTTAAAATTCCAATGGGTCCATTGTAAAGCCCATTTAGACATGCACTTAAACCCCAACAAAATGGGCGCAAAAATAAGATTAAATCAAATTTTATGAAATAAAATATTTGTTTATGGTATTTTTAACATGATTATACAGCTTTACAACAATTTTAGAACTTTTTACTCGGTTAAAATTCCAACGGGTCCACTACAATCCCATTTAGATATGTATGCCTTAAGCCCCATCAAAACGGAAGAAAAAAAAATTAAATCAAATTTTATGACATAAAATATTTAGTTATGGGCTTTTGAACATAATTACATAGCTTAACCTCATTTTCAAAACTTTTTACTCGGTTAAAATTCCAATGGGTCTACTGTAAAGCCCAATTAGACATGTACAACTTAAATCCCAACAAAATGGCCGCAAAATAAGATTAAATCAAATTTTATTACTTAAAATATTTATTTATGGCTTTTGAACAAGATTATTCAGTTTAAGCTCAATTTTAGAACTTTTTACTTGGTTAAAATTCCAACGGGTCCACCATAGAAGCCCTTTTAGACATGCACGCCTTAAACCCAACAAAACAATCACAAAATAAGATTAAATAAAATTTATGAGTTAAAATATTTGATTATGGGCTTTTGAATATGATTATGTAGCTTAACCTTAATTTCAAGACTTTTTACACGGTTAAAATTCCAACGGGTCCACTGTAAAGCCCATTTAGACATGCACGCCTTAAACCCCAACAAAGTGGCCACAAAATAAGATTAAATAAAATTTTATGACTTAAAATATTTTGTTATTGGATTTTGAAAATGATTATGCAGTTTAACCTCAATTTTAGAACTTCTTACTAAGTTTAATTTCCAACGGGTCCACTGTAAAGCCCATTTAGACATGCAAGCCTTAAATCCCAACAAAACGACCAAAAAATAAGATTAAATCTCATTTAATGACTTAAAATATTTAGTTTTGGGCTTTTGAACATGATTATATAGCTTAACCTTAAATTTAGAACTTTTTACTCGATTAAAATTCCAACGGGTCCATTGTAAAGCCCATTTAGACATGCACTCCTTAAACCCCAACAAAATGGCCGCAAAATAAGATTAAATCAAATTTTATGAAATAAAATATTTGTTTATGGTATTTTTAACATGATTATACAGCTTTACAACAATTTTAGAACTTTTTACTCGATTAAAATTCAAACGGGTCCACTACAATCCCATTTAGACATGTATGCCTTAAGCCCCATCAAAAGTTGGAAGAAAAAAAAATTAAATCAAATTTTATGACATAAAATATTTAGTTATGGGCTTTTGAACATAATTACATAGCTTAACCTCATTTTCAAAACTTTTTACTCGGTTAAAATTTACAAAGCTTAACAAAATTTTCAAAATATTTTTTATGGGCTTTTGAACAAATTATAATTTAAGCTCAATTTTAGAACTTTTTACTTAGTTAAAATTCCAACGGGTCCTTAAATCTAGACATGCACGCCTTAAAACCCAACAAAACGACCACAAAATAAGATTAAATAAAATTTTATGAGTTAAAATATTTATTTATGGGCTTTTGAACATGATTATATAGTTTAAGCTCAATTTTTAGAACTTTTTACTTGGTTAAAATTCCAACGGGTCCCTTTGTAAAGCCCATTTAGACATGCACGCCTTTAAACCCCAACAAAACAACCACAAAATAAGATTAAATAAAATTTTAAGAGTTAAAATATTTTATTATGGGATTTTGAATATGATTATATAGTTTAACCTCAAATTTCAAGAACTTTTTACTTAGTTAAAATTTCCAACGGGTCCAATGTAAAGCCCATTTAGACATGCACGCCTTAAATTCCCAACAAAATGGACCAAAAAATAAGATTAAATAAAATTTTATGACTTAAAATATTTTTGTTATGGGATTTTGAAAATGATTATATAGTTTAACCTCAAATTTAGAACTTTTTACTCAGTCAAAATTTCCAACGGGTCCATTGTAAAGCCCATTTAGACATGCAAGCCTTAAACCCCAACAAAATGACCAAAAAATAAGATTAAATCTCATTTTATGACTTAAAATATTTATTTTTGGGCTTTTTTAACATGATTATATAGCTTAACCTTAAATTTAGAACTTTTTACTCGGGTTAAAATTCCAACGGGTCCATTGTAAAGCCCATTTAGACATGCACTCCTTAAACCCCAACAAAATGGCCACAAAATAAGATTAAATCAAATTTTATGAAATAAAATATTTTGTTATTGTATTTTTAAAATGATTATACAGTTTTACAACAATTTTAGAACTTTTTACTCGGTTAATTTCCAATGGGTCCACTACAATCCCATTTAGACATGCATGCCTTAAGCCCCAACAAAAGCGACCAAAAAAAAAGATTAAATCAAATTTTATGACTTAAAATATTTAGTTTTGGGCTTTTGAACATGATTATATAGCTTAACTTAAATTTTCAAAACTTTTTACTCGGTTAAAATTCCAATGGGTCCATTGTAAAGCCCATTTAGACATGTACAACTTAAACCCCAACAAAATGGCATAAAATAAGATTAAATCAAATTTTATGAAATAAAATATTTGTTTATGGTATTTTTAACATGATTATACAGCTTTAACAACAATTTTAGAACTTTTTACTTGGTTAAAATTCAAACGGGTCCACTACAATCCCATTTAGACATGTATGCCTTAAACCCCAATCAAACGGAAAAAAAAATTAAATCAAATTTTATGAGTTAAAATATTTAGTTATGGGCTTTTGAACATAATTATATAGCTTAACCTAATTTTCAAAACTTTTTTTACTCGGTTAAAATTCCAACGGGTCCATTATAAAGCCCATTTAGACATGTACAACTTAAATCCCAACAAAATGGATGCAAAATAAGATTAAATCAAATTTTATTACTTAAAATATTTATTTATGGGCTTTTGAACAAGATTATACAGTTTAAGCTCAATTTTAGAACTTTTTACTTGGTTAAAATTCCAACGGGTCCACCGTAGAAGCCCTTTTAGACATGCACACCTTAAACCCAACAAAACGACCACAAAATAAGATTAAATAAAATTTTATGAGTTAAAATATTTGATTATGGGCTTTTGAATATGATTATATAGCTTAACCTTACTTTCAAGACTTTTTACTCGGTTAAAATTCTAACGGATCCACTGTAAAGCCCATTTAGACATGCAAACCTTAAACCCCAACAAAATGGTCGCAAAAAAAATATTAAATAAAATTTTATGAATTAAAATATTTTTTTATGCGATTTTGGAAATGATTATACAGTTTAACCTCAAATTTAGAACTTTTTACTCAGTTTAATTTCCAACGGGTCCAATGTAAAGCCCATTTAGACATGCACGCTTTAATTCCCAACAAAATGACCAAAAAATAAGATTAAATCACAATTTATGACTTAAAATATTTAGTTATGGGATTTTGAACATGATTATATAGTTTAACCTTAAATTTAGAACTTTTTACTCGGTCAAAATTCCAACGGTCCATTGTAAAGCCCATTTAGACATGCACTCCTTAAACCCCAACAAAATGGATGCAAAATAAGATTAAATCAATTTTTATGAAATAAAATATTTATTTATGGGATTTTTAACGTGATTATACAGCTTTACCTCAATTTTAGACTTTTTACTCGGTTAAAATTCCAACGGGTCCACTGTAAAGCCCATTTAGACATGCACGCCTTAAACCCCAACAATGTGGCCACAAAATAAGATTAAATAAAATTTTATGACTTAAAATATTTTGTTATTGGATTTTGAAAATGATTATGCAGTTTAACATCAATTTTAGAACTTTTTACTCAGTTTAATTTCCAATGGGTCACTATAAAGCCCATTTAGACATGCAAGCCTTAAATCCCAACAAAACGACCAAAAAATAAGATTAAATCTCATTTAATGACTTAAAATATTTAGTTTTGGGCTTTTGAACATGATTATATAGCTTAACCTTAAATTTAGAACTTTTTACTCGGTTAAAATTCCAACGGGTCCATTGTAAAGCCCATTTAGACATGCACTCCTTAAACCCCAACAAAATGGCTGCAAAATAAGATTAAATCAAATTTTATGAAATAAAATATTTGTTTATGGTATTTTTAACATGATTATACAGCTTTACAACAATTTTAGAACTTTTTACTCGGTTAAAATTCCAACGGGTCCACTACAATCCCATTTACACATGTATGCCTTAAGCCCCATCAAAACGGAAGAAAAAAAAATTAAATCAAATTTTATGACATAAAATATTTAGTTATGGGCTTTTGAACATAATTACATAGCTTAACCTCATTTTCAAAAATTTTTACTCGGTTAAAATTCTAACGAGTCTACTGTAAAGCCCAATTAGACATGTACAACTTAAATCCCAACAAAATGGCCGCAAAATAAGATTAAATCAAATTTTATTACTTAAAATATTTATTTATGGGCTTTTGAACAAGATTATACAGTTTAAGCTCAATTTTAGAACTTTTTACTTGGTTAAAATTCCAACGGGTCCACCGTAGAAGCCCTTTTAGACATGCACGCCTTAAACCCAACAAAACGACCACAAAATAAGATTAAATAAAATTTTATGAGTTAAAATATTTGATTATGGGCTTTTGAATATGATTATATAGCTTAACCTCAATTTCAAGATTTTCTACTTGGTTAAATTCCAATGGGTCCACCGTAAAGCCAATTTAGACATGCACGCCTTAAACCCCAACAAAACGATCGAAAAATAATATTAAATCACATTTTATGAATTAAAATATTTAGTTATGGGATTTTGAACATTATTATATAGCTTAACCTCATTTTCAAAATTTTTTACTTGGATAAAATTCCAACGGGCCCACCATAAAGCCCATTTAGACATGCGTGCCTTAAACCCAACAAAACGACCACAAAATAAGATAAAATAAAATTTTATGAGTTAAAATATTTGATTATGGGATTTGGAATATGATTACACAGCGTAACCTCAATTTTAGAACTTTTTAATTAGTAAAAATCCAACGGGTCCACTGTAAAGCCTACTTAGCATGCACTTTAATACCCCAACAAAACGGCTGAAAAATAAGATTAAATCACATTTAATGACTTAAAATATTTTGTTATGGGCTTTAGAACCTAATTATATAGCTTAACCTCATTTTCATAAATTTTTACTCGGTTAAAATTCCAATGGGTCCATTGTAAAGCCCATTTAGTCTTGCACGCCTTAAACCGCAAAATAAGATTGAATCAAATTTTATGTATTAAAATAATTAGTTATGGGCATTTGAACATGATTATACAGCTTAACCTCAGTTTTAGAACTTTTTACTCGGTTAAAATTCCAACGGGTCTACTATAAAGCCCACTTAAACATGAACGCCTTAAACCCCAACAAAATGGCCGAAAAATAAAATTAAATCACATTTTATGACTTAAAATATTTAATTACGGGCTTTTGAACATGATTATATAGCTTAAACTCAGTTTCAGAAATTTTTACTCGATTAAAATTCTAACGGGACCATTATAAAGCCCATTTAGACATGCATGCCTTAAACCCCAACAAAACGGCCAAAAAATAAGATTAAATTCCTACAGATCCACCATAAAACCCATTTAGACATGCATCCTTAAACCCCAACAAAAGGGCAAAAAATTAGATTAAATCACATTTTAGGACTTAAAATATTTATTCATGGGCTTTTTAAAAAGATTATATCTCTTAACCTCATTTTCCAAAGTTTTTAATTTCTTAAAATTCCAACGGGTTCACTATGAAGCCATTTAGACATGTACGCATTAAACCGCAATAAAATGGCAGAAAAAGAAGATTAAATCACATTTTTTGACTTAAAATATTTAGTTATGGGCTTTTGAATATGATTATATAGCTTAACCTCATTTTCAAAAAAGTTTACTTGGTTAAAATTCCAATGGGTCCACTATAAAGCCCATTTAGACATGCGCACCTTAAACCCCAACAAAATGGCCGCAAAATAAGATTAAATCAAATTTTGTGAATTAAAATATTTTTATGGGCTTTTAAAAATGATTATACAGTTTAACTTCAATTGTAGAACTTTTTTACTCAGTTTAATTTCCAACGGGTCCACTATAAAGCCATTAAGACATGCATGCCTTAAACCCCAACAAAACGACCAAAAAAGATTAAATCACATTTTATGAATTAAAATATTTAGTTATGGGCTTTTGAACATGATTATATAGCTTATCCTTAATTTTGAAACTAGACATGGAGAAAGCTTTTTATCGTGTGGAATGGTCTTTCCTCCAGCAAATTATGCTAAAGTTGGGTTTTATAGATCCTTGGGTTGACATCATCATGAGATGTATTTCTTCCGTTTCTTTTACAGCTCGAGTTAATGGTTCTCACTCTCCTGTATTATACCCCAACGCGGATTAAGACAGGGGACCCAATTTCCTCGTTTCTTTTCTTTTTTTGCACTCAAGGTTTATCGGCTACTCTTCTTGCCGAGCAGCAGGTAGGGCGACTTCCAGGCCTTTTTGCTAGTCGACATGGGCCTCGTGTGAACCACCTGCTTTTTGCTGATGATAGTATGGTTTTTATTCGTAATGACATTACAGAGGCTTCCCATCTAAAAAACATTTTACAGCTATATGCCTCTTCCTCTGGTCAAGTAGTAACTTTGAAAAATCAATGATCTTCTTTAGCCCAAGTACTCCTACTGATCATAAACTGGCAGTTAATGACATTCTTCTAGTACGAGAGGTGTATAACCCGGGGATCTAACTTAGTGTCCCGCTCCTGATTCGAAAAAATAAAACTGCATCACTAGGTTTTGCTAGGGATAAGGTAAACTCACATATGTCTTCTTGGGACAAAAACCTCCTCTCTTGCAATGGTCGTGAGGTCTTTATCAAATCCGTGATTCAATCTTTGCCACAATACGTGATGTCTTGCTATCTACTCCCCCAAAATATAACTGATGACATTAGGAAATCTGTCCGCCATTATTGGTGGTCCGAAAAAATAATAAATGCAGTTAGCCTATGATTCCTTGGGATACTATTTGTTTACCTAAGTCTGCAGGGAGTATTGGTTTTCGAGACATGCATCTCTTTAATATTGCCCTTCTTAGAAAGCAAATTTGGCGCATCATAACTGAGCCAAATTCCCTTATCGCCCAGATATACAGGGCAAAATACTTTTCTTTGGGAATATTTTTGAGGCGGAGTCCAAAAGAAGAACTCATTTGCTTGGAAATGACTCAACCAGGCAATGACGCATCTTCGTGCTAGTTTCTTTAAGAGGCTCAGAATCAATAGCAAAATTCGTATGCATTCTGACTATTGGGGGAGCAACTGCTATCCTTTTGTATGTTGATTATAAGGATAACAAAGAGATTCCGGTTAGATGTCGCGATTTTATGATTTTAGGACAACCATGTTGGGATGAGACTAAAGTCCGTCTCTACTTTGATAGAGATGATGCTACCACAGTCCTCAATGTTCCAATTATCAATGACTCCAATGACACCATTCTTTGGGCGAATCATGACTCTAGCATCTACTCGGTTCGATCCAAATATTTGTATTTACAATGACCGCCTACTCCAGTCAACAGGCCTTCCCGTATTTGGAAAGTTATCTCCAAACTACCAGTCCTTCCAAAGATTCATTCTTTTGGATGGCAGATCGGTCATGATGCTCTCCCAACTGAACACAAGCTGCAGGCTATAGGTATTGGCTCAGGAATCTGTCTTTTGTGTCGGCAGAGTCCAAAATCTATGATCTATGTTTTACGTGATTGCCCTGGCGCATCTGAAGCACTACGTTTGGCTTGCTTTCTGAACTCCCTCATTTTCAATCCTTCAGCCTCTATTTTATCCTAGCTTGAGGAAGGGGTTGCCTGTCTGTCGATACAATCCTTAGCGCTCCTTCTTACAGTTTCTATGGAACATATGGAATAAACAAAATGATTGGATTCATAACCATAGACTCCAACCCCCTTGGGTTACAGTTATCAATTCGCAGGGACTTCTTTGTGACTATGCAGTGGCCACATCAACCGATTCATCCCCAAGGACGCCAGGAGAACCGACCCTTGCTCACCCACGATGGAAGCTGCCTAGAGCAGGATTCTCAAAGATCAACACTGATGGGGCTTTTGACCCTCTGACCAAAGCTGCTGCTGTGAGGGTTATAGCACGAGATGCTAGCGTACAGTTGTCAGAGGTCTTGCTCAACCTTTGGCCAATTGCACGGATTCTTCCTCTACTAAAGCACAAGCGGTGATTGCCGGCATTAGTACGGGTCGAGATCGCAGTTGGTCTGGGCTAGTCATTGAGACTGACTCAACTATAGTTGCTAACAGAATCAATCGGCAGTGTACTGATATATCTATTCTAAGCTCACTTATTGAGCATACTCGCCTTCTTCTGGCTGATGCAGATGAGTTTTGTATCCGTTTTATTCCTAGGTCGATGAACATTGCTGCCCACACTCTTGCTTCTAGGGCTTTGCGGACTATGTCCTCTTTTTCCTTCTCTTCAGACTATCACGTGTATCTGCATGATGTTGTAACTAATAAGATTCATTCTCATCCACGTTAATACAATTGGATACTCTTTTCCCCGTAGGTGCTCTCTTGGGACCTCTAGGTCACAAGTGAGGTTAGAGGGATTTTTAATGAGGCTCGCTTTCTCAAAAAAAATTCCAACAGGTCCTTTGTAAAGCCCGTTTAGACATACACTCCTTAAACCCCAACAAAATGGCGTAAAATAAGATTAAATCAAATTTTATGAAATAAAATATTTATTTACGGGCTTTTGATCATGATTATACAGCTTAACCTCAATTTTAGAACATTTTACTCCGTTAAAATTCCAACGGGTCCACTGTAAATCCCATTTAGACATTCACACCTTAAAACCCATCAAAACGGATAAAATTAAATCAAATTTTATGACTTAAATATTTAGTTATGGGATTCTGAACATAATTACATAGCTTAACCTCATTTTCGTAACTTTTTACTCGGTTAAAATTCCAAAGGGTCCACTATAAAGCCCATTTAGACATGAACAACTTAAACCCTAGCAAAATGGCCACAAAACAAGATTAAATCAAATTTTATGACTTAAAATATTTAATTATGGGCTTTTGAACAAGATTATACAGTTTAACCTCAATTTTAGAACTTTTACTAGGTTAAAATTCTAACGGGTCCACCGTAAAAGCCCATTTAGACATGCACGCCTTAAACCCAACAAAACACCACAAAATAAGATTAAATCAAATTTTATGAGTTAAAATATTTTATTATGGGATTTTGAATGTGATTATACAGCTTAACCTCAATTTCAAGACTTTTTACTCTGTTAAAATTCCAATAGGTCCACCGTATAAACGCCTTAAACCCCAACAAAATGGTCGTAAAATAAGATTAAATCAAATTTTATGACTTAAAATATTTAGTTATGGGCTTTTGACAATGATTATACAGTTTAACCTCAATCTTAGAACTTTTTACTATGTCAAAATTCCAATGGGTCCACTGTAAATCCCATTTAGATATGCACGTCTTAAACCCCAACAAAACGGTCGAAAAATAAGATTAAATCACATTTTATGAATTAAAATATTTATTTATGGAATTTTGAACATGATTATATAGCTTAAACTCATTTTCAGAAAATTTTACTCAGTTAAAACTCCAACGAGTCCACTATAAAGCCCATTTAGACATGCGCGACTTAAACCCAACTAAACGGCCACAAAATATCATAAAATCAAATTTTATGAGTTAAAATATTTGATTATGGGCTTAGAAATATGATTATATAGCTTAACCACAATTTCAAAACTTTTTAATCAGTAAAAATTCCAACGGGTCCACTATAAAGCCCATTTAGACATGCACGTCGTAAACCCAACAAAATGGCCACAGAAATAAGATTAAATCAAATTTTATGACTTAAAGTATTTAGTTATGGGCTTTTGAAAATAATTACACAGTTTAACCTCAATTTTAGAACTTTTTACACAGTTAAAATTTCAACTGGTCCATTGCAAAGCCCATTTAGACATACACGTCTTAAGCCCCAACAAAACGGCCGAGAAATAAGATTAAATCACATTTTATGACTTAAATTATTTAGTTATGGGCTTTAGAACATAATTATATAGCTTAACCTTATTTTTAGAAATTTTTACTCGTTTAAAATTCCAACGGGACTACTATAAAGCCCATTTAGACATGCAGGCCTTAAACCGCAAAATAAGATTGAATCAAATTTTAAGTATTAAAATATTTATTTGTAGGCTTTTGAACATGATTATATAGCTTAACCTCAATTTTTGAATTTTTTACTCGGTTAAAATTCCAACGGGTTCACTACAAAGCCCATTTAAATATGCACGCCTTAAACCCCAACAAAGCGGCTGAAAAATAAGATTAAATCACATTTTATGAATTAAAATATTTAGTTATGGGATTTTGAACATGAAGCGTAATCTCATTTTCAGAACTTTTTACTCGGTTAAAATTCCAACGGGTCCACTATAAAACCCATTTAGACATGCACGCCTTAAACCCCAATGAAAGGCCAAAAAATATAAGATTAAATTACATTTTAGGACTTAAAATATTTAGTCATGGGCTTTTGAACTAGATTATATCGCTTAACCTCATTTTCAAAAACTTTTAATCGGTTAAAATTCCAACAAGTCCACTATAAAGCCCATTTAGACATGCACGCCTTGAACCCCAATAAAATTGTAGAAAAATGAGATTAAATCACATTTTATGACTTAAAATATTTAGTAATGGGCTTTTGAATATGATTATATAGCTTAACGTCATTTTCAAAATTTTTTACTCGGTTAAAATTCCAACGGGTCCATTGGAAAGCCCATTTAGACATGCATGCCTTAAACCGCAAAATAAGATTGAATCAAATTTTAAGTATTAAAATATTTAGTTATGGGCTTTTGAACATGATTATACAGCTTAACCTCAATTTTAGAACTTTCTATTCGGTTAAAATTCCAACGAGTCCACTATAAAGCCCATTTAAACATGCACGCCTTAAACCCCAACAAAACAACTGAAAATAAGATTAAATCAGATTTTATGACTTAAAATATTTAGTTATAGGCTTTTGAACATGATTATATAGCGTAATCTCATTTTTAGAACTTTTTACTCGCTTAAAATTCCAACAGGTCCACTATAAAACCCATTTAGACATACATGCCTTAAACCCCAGTGAAAGGGCCTAAAAATAAGATTAAATCACATTTTGAGGCTTAAAATATTTAGTCATGCACTTTTGGACAAGATTATATCGCTTATCCTCATTTTTAAAATTTTTTAATAGGTTAAAATTCCAACGAGTCCACTATAAAGCTCATTTAGACATGCACGCCTTGAACCCCAATAAAATTGCAAAAAAATAAGATTAAATCATATTTTATGAATTAAAATATTTAGTTATGGGCTTTTGAATATGATTATATAGCTTAAGCTCATTTTCAAAACTTTTTAGTCTATTAAAATTCCAACGGGTCCACTGTAAAGCCGATTTAGACATGCACTCCTTAAACCCCAATAAAATGGCCGCAAAATAATATTAAGTCAAATTTTATGAAATAAAATATTTATCTATGGACATTTGAAAATGATTATACAGCTTAAGTTTAATTTTAGAGTTTTTTCTCAGTTAAAATTCCAATGGGTCCACTGTAAATCCCATTTAGATAGGCATGCCTTAAACCCCAACAAAACAGAAGAAAGATAAGATTAAATCAAATTTTATGACTTAAAATATTTAGCTATGGCTTTTGAACATAATTATATAGCTTAACCTCATTTCCAGAAATTTTTACTCAGTTAAAATTCCAACAGGTCCACTATAAAGCCCATTTATATAACCCCCTCGACCCAGCCTAGACGCCCGACCGAACCGAGTGAGCTACATTAGGTTTGCCGAAGCAAACCAGAGAAAGATTACAAAAACCGGTCCATTTTTTGTTTTATCTTGTCTAGATGCGTAGTATCAATCCTAAGTGATCATGCTTGCAGCGGGTGTAGATACAAAAGAAATGGACACTGGAAGGGTAACTAATTACACAAATATGCATTTTAGGGACCAAAATGTAAATATGCGAAACTACAAGTTCTTACTTAAAATTAGATTTACCAATCCTCAATTAGTCAGGTTACAAACATACATGTCAAATTTCAGCTTAAAATGATCATCCTAACTCATCCAATTGCATACATAACAACCAGGGACCAAAATATAACTTTTGAAACTATATTTCAACTCAACAGATGAGTCCCCACGATTAATATCGAAACCTGTACAACTGGTTTAGAAACCTGTACTCCAGTAGCCAAATTGGAACTGCTGGTTTCGAAACCTAGGGCCTGGTTCGATACCTACCTGGAGAAAAATGGTCCATGGTTTCAAAACCTGCTAACTGGTTTCGAAACCTTCCTGTAGGTTTATAGCTTATGAACATTCAAAACACCTTATAACCCTTCTAAATATATCCGAAATAACCCCAAACATCATTCAACACTCAAAGCATCATATTTAAACAAAGTACAATCGTCATATCAACCAAAGACCACTACGATATAAGAGCATAGGCATTACGGCCGCAAAGGTAACCCTATAGGCATGCTCCCTAAACCACAATCAACTCACATACCAAAATCCAAACATAAGGCAAATAACCACATGGTCAACAAACCAATACCTCCCTAGCATCGATCAAAACATGCTAGCATCATAAAAGCATTGAAACAATCCAACACAAACTAGATGCAATCCAAGGTATCTCCTAGCAACGTCACATACTAGCATGGCTCAATCAACATGCTTTTCATACATCAAATGATCATCAAGTCACATCATGTAAACCACAACAAAAAACCATGGTAATACATCATTACAAATCCCCCAAAATATGGCAAACACATTGCCTTATTAACCGAAAGTAGCATCGAGTTTATACTCAAAGATAGTATAGGTCTTGGATCGCCTTTTGCCTTCCAATGCTGCCCCAAACTCTAGTGCTTTGCATTATTTAGAAAAGAGAGTGTAAGCATAAATGCTTAGTGAGGATGCTCATAAAAACAATGATGCATTTAAAACCATTTGAAAACCAAAACCACTTGTTTTCAAAACATGCTTAACAACCAAAGCATTTTCATTGTTTCCAACAGAAACATGCATAATGATCCTTATGCAACATCATATATAAATCCCATGCTTAACGACAGAAGCATTTTCATTTATTCCAAAACCAAACATGCATATCGACCATATGCAAAATCATTTACAAATCACATGCTTAAATCCCAAAGCATTAGATCATATTACCATGCTTAAATCCCAAAGCATTAAATCATGTTACCATGCTTAAATCCCAAAGCATTAAAATCATATTACTATGCGTAAAACCCGAAGCATAAAATCATATTACCATGCTTAAACATTAGAGATTCAACAAATTTTAGGATTACAATGTTAAATCTAAGCTAGTAACATAAATACACATCAAAATCATGATCAAAACTGATCAATAACCCAACAAAATAGATCCAATTCGAAAATCTACCAATTTCATCAATTAAAACACAATTAAACCATTTTTCCTTAATTAAACTATCAAAACCCATTAGAAAACAATTGTAAAGGATTAATAACTTGGGAATTTCAGTAAAGAACCTTTCATTAGAGAAGAAGAACGAATCCTTACCTCCAATGATGATTTCTCCCCTCAATTGCTTGGTAAAACATATAAATCAAGATAATAACAATAAGTATTTGATGGAAAAAATTAAGGAAATCAAATAGAAATCAAAACTCTCTTAAACTTTGATTTTTACATGAAGAAATTGAAGTTGGCAAGGTGTTTGGCTGGAGAGAAATTGAGAGAAAGAAGTCACAAAGTTTGTTACGTGATTTTTGTTAAAAGCTTAAAATATGATTTATTAATTCTCTCCACTATTATAGCTTTAAAAACCCCTTTAAAGATAGCTAATGGGGCTTTCTATTTGATTGTATCGAAAGGCCCAACGAATTGGGATTTCCCTATTGGGCCGGGTCATTTCGGGGCAAGCAGATCATTTATGATGAAAAGGATGAGCTTCAAGAGAATGATTCGGAGTTCTTGCAGAGTGGAACCATGCAGTACCAGGCACGAGATAGATCTTCCAAAGAACAAGGCTTTTTTTGAATAAGCCAATTCATTTGGGATCCTGCGGATCCACTCTTTTTCCTATTCAAAGATCAGCCCTTTGTCTCTGTGTTTTCACACCGAGAATTCTTTGCAGATGAAGAGATGTCAAAGGGGCTTCTTACTTCCCAAACAGATCCTCCTACATCTATATATAAACACTGGTTTATCAAGAATACGCAAGAAAAGCACTTCGAATTATTGATTCATCGCCAGAGATGGCTTAGAACCAATAGTTCATTATCTAATGGATTTTTCCGTTCTAATACTCCATCCGAGAGTTATCAGTATTTATCAAATCTGTTCCTATCTAACGGAAGGCTATTGGATCAAATGACAAAGACATTGTTGAGAAAAAGATGGCTTTTCCCGGATGAAATGGTTGTTGCTATCTGCTCCAATAACGAATTATTGGTTTAACTGAATAACTAAATAAAATAGATTGACCTTTCTCTTCGTCTCAGGTCAATGGATCTTCTCAACTGGAGGATCCCTTATATGGATAATATACGGATAACACATATTCCAGTTGACCGAGCCTAATTCTAATTGTTTTGTTCCGAAGCAAAGATATCCACGGGGCGGTTCGCCCTATTCAGATATTCACGACCGAGAAGTACTGGATTCTCTTTCGGATAGGTCCTGAAAGGAGAAGGAAAGCTGGAATGCCACCCGGCGTCTATTATTGAATTCACCCGACCCGATAGTACCCATTTTGGGAACGTCCAGTGCCAAAGTCACGGAATGGGTAAGTCGCCAATCCCTAAAATGGACTATGTAATGTACTTTATCCGCTGGGTTACGGGGGGCATTTTACCATAGGTTTATATTGTATCAATCTACCCTTGTGTGCGTGATTCCTGTTGAAGCATATACTCGGGGGTGGGTGCAGGGCGAACGATTTCAAAGCGGACTCCCCATTCATTAGATAGAGAAGATCACCAAGATCTCGTGATCCGCTGCTGAACTTATTCCAATTCAATGAGCATTCTCAATATTATGCCTTGAAGAGGACTCGAACCTCCACAAGGGAGAATCTGATAAAAACATTTAGGATGATTATCTCCTTAAAGATTCAAAGTTTTGATCATTTTTCAAAACATTCACTAAAACAATTTTCAAAGTTTGCATTTTGGTCACTAGTCCAAAATGTCTGATTTCCAACTCATTTTCCAAAATTGATTTTACCACATCATTAATATATTAAATAATGATTTTAGAGGATTTTTCAATATTTTTATCACCTTCAAAAATATTTAATCTGATTTAATCCCAAAACTGACTCGAATCTCTAATACCGGTTCACCGAACCCTTAGGAAGAATTCCAAAACATCTAGACCCAAAACTGGGGCATTACAACTCTCCCCCTCTTAAGAAATTTCGTCCTCAAAATTTACCTAGAGGAAAAAGATGTGAAAATTGCTCCATCATATCCGCCTTACTTTCCTATGTGGCTTCTTCGACACCCCGATGTCGCCACAAGACTTTAACAAGTTCTATCATCTTGCCATGAAGAACCTGACTACTGGAATCAAAGATTTCCACCGGCTCTTCATCATACGATAAATCCGGCCTTAACTCAATATATTCCACCGGCATAACATGTGAGAGATCCGATCGATACCTCCGCAACATAGATACATGGAACACATCATGTATTTTCTCTAGCTCGGGAGGCAACCTCAACCGATAAGCCACAAGACCAACACACTCAAAAATATCATATGGCCCAATAAACCTTAGACTAAGCTTACCCTTACGTCCGAACTGCATCACCTTTTTCCATGGTGACACTTTCAAGAACACACGATCACCCACCGCATACTCAACCACTCTATGCTTCAAATCCACATAAGATTTCTATCGATCTGCAGCTGCTTTCAAGCAATCACACGCAACCTCTACCTTTTCATCTGTGTCTTTCAACACATACGGTAAGGAAACACGCTTTTCCCCTACCTTAGTCAAGCACAATGGTGTACGACACCTCCGGCCATACAATACCTCAAACGGTGCCATTTGTATACTCGCTTGATAGCTATTATTATAAAAAACACAACCAAAGGTAAATGCTTCTTCCAGGTTCCTTGGAACTCAATAATACAACATCTCATCATATCCTCCAAGACCTTGATAACACGCTCTGACTGCCCATCCGTCTGAGGATGATACACCGTACTAAAATTCAATCTCGTACCCAAAGCTTGATGCAAACACTCCTAAAACCTCACTGTAAACCTCAGATCTTTATCCGAAATAATAGACTTAGGTACCCCGTGAAAACGCACAATCTCAGCAACGTACAAATCTGCCAACTTATCCAAGGTATACGTCGTATGCACTGGCAGAAAATGTGCACATTTCGTGAACTAGTCAACAATCACCCAAATGGAATCCTTTTTAGCTGGTGTGTAATATCCCAAATTTTTGGTTAGTGGCCAAAATGAAATTTTTTAAAGTTTGGTGGTCAAAGTATAAACTTTAGAAAAGTTTAAGGACTAAATTGTAATTTTCAAAAGTTATGTATTTTAGTCCCGTAAATGAATAGTTCACCCCCAAGAATGAAGTTTTTGTGTTACGCAAATTTTTCGTACGGATCTTGTATTTTTGGCTATAAAGCGATAAAGTTTAGAAAAATATTTGGATAATTGGATCGAATCGAATATTCAAGATATTTTAAAGGATGATAAGGTGAGGTTAAAAATGTCATTGCCATGTCTTAAAATGGTAGGATTTAACATGGAACATTGGATTAAAGTAGGTTTTCCAAGTTAAATATGAGCCATTGGATGAAAAATGGTAAGATGGTAAATTTGGGAAATTCCAAGGGCAAAGTTGGTAATCACTAACTATTTGGATTATTTTTGACCCTTGGGTTGGTAGGTAGACATGTGGCATGATATGAAGCATTGGATTTCAAGGGTAAAAAGGTCATTATACATTAAAATGAATTTATTATATTAAGGACAAATGGCCAAATTGGAAACAAATTAAAATTCAAGACTTTTCTACATTATCATCCTTCTGTTTGAAACCTCCAAGGCAAGGAAGAAAAATTTTTCTTTTTGATTTTCAAGCTTATTTAGCTGGAATTTTGATGAAAGAACGAAATATGAAGTTGATCTACATAAAATTCTCTATCTTTTGGTACCATTTTTCATCCTTTCCTTGCTTGAAACCTTAGTTTTGTGTTTTGGTTGGATGAAGGGATGTTTATATATGATGTTTTAAGATGAGATTTTGATGTAGTTGTTGTTGTAGAATTATATCCAAGATTGTATGATGATTGAAACTACTTGAAAGTAGTTAAATCCTAATTTGTTTAAAGTTAGGGTTTTCATAGGAAGTTGAACTTGGATTGATTTTGATATGGGAATAATTATAGAAGCTTGGAAATGAAGTTTAGAAGTGAATTCATGCTTGAATCAAGTTGGAAATTTTGTCTAGAGTGACCCTTCAAATTCGGCATATTTGAAGAAAATTAGGGAAAATTTTGGAAAAATTCCCTAAGGCTAGAAATCATGTGAGAATGACGTTATAAGGCTTAGAATGTTATTTGGACCAATTTGGAACTTTGTTAAGTTCTAGGGACCATTTCGCATATTTTTGAAAATTTAAGGATTAAGGTACAAATATTGAAAAGTTGATGTATTATGCTAAAAATTTATGTTAAAAGATTCAATTGGATCATTTTGAGAAGTTTGCTAAGTGTTGAGGACCAAATAGCAAATTAAGGGAAATGTGAGATTGAAATGGAATTTGGATAGAAAATTATGTTTTAAGCTTGAAAGTATTCTTGGAATACTTGAAAATATTGTTAAGTGCTTGAATTTAAAGTTCAATGGTAAATGACCATTTTGAATAATTTGTAAAGTTGAGGTGAATTCCAAAATAATTCACTTTATGGTTATTTTATGAGGTTTGAGAATATTTTATGAACTAGTGATGGATATGAATAGTGAAGGATTTTTATAAATTTTATTCCTAATATATGCTTATGTTAGAATGATACTAACATATGCTTTGAAATGTATGTGTTTCGAAAACGATGATTTTATAGATCGTGAACGTGATCAAGATTTTTTTGTGAGCAAGTCTAAAGCTAAGGAAAAAGTTCAAGAGTAAAACTACAAGCTATAGTAAGGTTTACTAGTGAGGCATTAGGTGAGTGCAATTGCATACATATCATGATACATGAATGTTTTAGACATCACTAGTAGGACTTGCGATGAGTCTATCTGGTTTATATATTGGCATGATATTTATGTCATCGATCATATATATTTGACATATTTTAAATATGTCAAAGGTTGAAAACAAATGCATTGACCACTAGTTATATATGATGTTATATCATGAATGTTATTTCGGGTATGAACTGCCCAATGTTAATTTATATTGATATACATTGCCATGGATGGAATAAATACAGAAATTATGCCCAAATAAGTAAATTGAGGGACAGGATATAGTTGGCATGCCATAGAGTCCAGCAGCACGCTGCATAATCGGGTATTCGGGATAGCACTATAGTGTACATAAAGGACACTTAGTGTATGGTTAACACAACCTTATAAATGTTCGAGAATTAGCACTTCGATGCATATTTGACTCATGTATCCAGGGTCCTCATAGGTCTATATTTGGGTTATAAAATTAGGCTATAAAATCGGGCTGTGAAATCGGTAAATAATTGATAAACGGGTTAAAGAGTTTCTATACTCTTAAAAATTATGGCAAGTATATTGACAAGAAAATGTATAACCGAGTTATATCATATTTATGTATGATTAACATGACAGTAAGTTATATCTAGTGATATAAAAGGAATGAAAATGGTTACATATTGTTATTTTTGTTATGTTATTTGCACTGGATATTATTGTTGCCTCACTAAGTACATACTTAGCGTGTGATGGTTTTCACGCGTAGGTAAAATGGAGAAATCAGAGTAAGGAGCAGGCATCCTACTTATTCGGAGTATAATAACGGTATCAGTAATATCATCCCTTGATGTATTTATGATGTTTCTAGATAGCATGTATATGTTAAATTAGCCAGTTATATACTAGTTTATATATGGTTTGTAATATAGGTAAAAAGGAGAAATCAAAGTAAGGAGCAGGCATCCTACTTATTCGGAGTATAATAACGGTATCAGTAAATCATCCCTTGATGTATTTATGATGTTTATAGATGGCATCTAAATGTTAAATTAGCCGGTTATATACTAGTTTATATATGGTTTGTAATAACATATAGACTAGTTTATGTTTATAGTAGAAGATGAGTAATCATATTATATTTAAAACTGGGTAATAACCAAATAAGGGGAAAAAGTAATTGGATATATTTTTGTTTTAGGTAGTTTTTAGGCAGTTATATTCTTTATACATTATAGATATGAATTGTTAAGTTGATGCCTAAAATCAGACTTAATTCGATAGGATAAAAATTATGTAAATGGTTCTAGCGATAAAAAAATTATGTGATACACTAATTGGTATTTATTATAAAATACTGATTAGGGTGTTACATTTATTGGTATTAGAGCTACAGGTATATAGATAGTAAGAATTATATACATGCTACTAGGATGTCAAGATTACTAACATTTGTATAAATATAATTGGATGCCTAGTAATTAATGTTGTTACTCCTTACTTATAAAGGATGATTGTGACATTAACAGATGTCAGATCATCGGGAATCTCGTCAGACATTTGAGCAAGATATGCCTGCTCAGAGTGGAAGTAATGAGGTGAATAAGAATCCACCTCAGGGGAAGCAGAATGTAGATCCAGGAACAAAGAAATATGCCTGTGTAAGACCAAGGCTTATTTCTTCAAGCATTAAATGATATTATCAATCGGAGAGCAGCAGTATTCGTTCCAAAGGAATTAAGAAAAAGGAAAGCACCATAATTTAAATGTGATACTGATGCTGATCCTATGGCTGCAGATTATTGGTTAAATGATATTAAGATCATGTTAAGTAGGATTCCTTGCGATGGTCAAGGAAAATTGGAAGGAGTAGTATCTCTTCTGATGGAACAAGCCAGTGTGTGGTGGAATGTAGTCACTATACGAGTTCCTCCAGAACTAATTACACGGGAGTTCTTTCAGAAGGAATTCAAAGAAAAGTATATTGGGGATCTGTTCATTGAGGAAATGAGGCAGCATTTCCTGGATTTGAAGCAATCGGGCAGGACGGTTTATGAATACGAATGTGAATTCAATAGATTAAGCCGATTTGCAGAAGAATTCCTTCCAACTGAAAAATCTAGGATTGATAAATTCATAGCTGGGATGGATTCTCAATAGAAAAGGGTATTGGTTTCTCGCAACTTCACCATTTTTCAAGAGGCGGTGAATCAAGCAAAAGTTATAGAGAAAGTGGATCTTGAGGAAAAAGCAGAAAAACAGGTCCAGTCAGGAAAAAGATCCGGAAGTTCTTTTGTTGCATCGTCATTTAAAAGCAGTAAAGGTTTTCCACAACAAAGCCAAGCAACATCAGCTTCTTCTGCTAAAAAGGGATTTTCATGAGGGAAATTTAAACAGACTCAGACTATTACTGTGGGTACTCGGGGTTCCAGATTTCGTCCTCCTCTAGAATAAGAACATTGTGGAAAGAAGCATTCTAGTCGATGCTGGTTCGCTGGTGGAGACTGTTATTATTGTGGACAAGCCGGTCATTTCAAAAGGGAGTGTCTAGAGCTTTATTCTGATCGGTCAGTTACAATGCCTCAGAAAAACATAGAAAATAAAGGCGGCAAACCAGGAGTATCCACAACCATTTCTGGTTAGGAAGACAAGGGTGTTGCTCGAGTATACAATATCAAGACTACCCATGATCGTGATGATTCGAAGATTGTAGCAGGTATGATTGAACTCTTTGGCAGATCTATTTTGCATTAATTGATCCAGGCTCTACCCATTCGTATATTAGTTCTAAAGTAGTACTTGAAAGAAATATACTAGTAGAACCAATTTTGATTGAGGTGGTTGCTATTAATCCTCTAGGACAAAGTGCCTAAGTAGTTCGAATATGTAAAAAGTGTCCTATACGGATCCAAGGAAGAGAGTTTCCAGCCAATCTTATGGAATTACCTTTCCAAGAGTTCGAAGTTATTCTTGGAATAGATTGGCTGTCAGCATATGACGCTATGGTTGAATGCCGATTAAAAAGGGCAGTCTTAAAAGAACCAGATGGTTTGAAAATATTATTTGAAGGAGAAAGACATAATTATTTGAGCCATGATATTGCACCTGTATCTGCTAAAAAGTTATTATCACATGAGTATGAAGCTTATTTAGCTCATGTGATAAATGCTCCAGAGACAAAGATAGATCTGGAAAATATACCCACGATGCAAGAATTTCCAGATGTTTTTCCGAATGAATTACCAGGATTACCTCCGGATCGAGAGGTGGAATTTGGTATTGATGTGCTTTCTAGAACAACACCAATATCAATAACACCTTATAGAATGGCTCCTACAAAACTCAAAGAGCCGAAGGCTGGATTGCAAGAATTATTGGATAAAGGTTTTATACGACCATGTATATCACCGTGGGGAGCTCCAGTCCTATTTGTGAAAAAGAATGACGGATCAATGAGGTTGTGTGTGGATTATCGTCAACTTAATAAAGTGACGGTGAAGAATAAATATCCTTTACCAAGGATTGATGACCTCTTTGATCAACTTAAAGGAGCAACAATGTTTTCTAAAATTGATCTTCGGTCAGGATATCATCAATTGAAGATCAAAGAAGTAGATATACCGAATACAGCTTTCAGAACTAGATAGGGGCATTATGAGTTTGTAGTAATGCCTTTTGAACTTACCAATGCAGCGACAACTTTTATGGATTTGATGAATCAGATATTCCAGCCATATTTGGATCAGTTTGTGGTGGTATTCATAGATGATATATCGATTTATTCAAGAACCAAAGAGGACCATGATACTCATCTTCAAGTAGTTCTCCAAATCCTCCGAGAGAAGAAATTATATGCAAAGCTGTCAAAGTGTGAATTCTGGCTGTCTAAAGTAGCTTTCCTTGGACACATAATCTCTGCGAAAGGAATTCGAGTTAATCCTAAGAAGGTTCAAGCAATACTCGAATGGAAATTTCCTCAAAATGTCTCTGTAGTGCGAAGTTTCTTGGGATTAGCTGGTTATTATCGGTGGTTCGTAAAAGATATTTCAATGATTGCCGCTCCAATAACTAAGCTATTAATGAAAGATGTGCCATTTATTTGGACAGACAAATGTCAGGAAAGCTTCGACAGATTGAATAAGATATTAGCAGAAGCTCCTGTTTTGGTACAACCAGAATCCGGAAAGGATTTCACTATATATAATGATGCATCCCATAATGGTTTGGGATGTGTATTGTGCAAGAAGGCAAGGTTGTAGCGTATGCTTCTCGACAACTCAAAACTCATGAGAGGAATTATCCTACTCATGATTTAGAGTTGGCTCTAGTGGTATTCGCTTTGAAGATTTGGCATCACTACTTATATGGTGAAAAGTGCTACATCTTAACGGATCATAAAAGTTTGAAATATTTGTTGTTGATTTTGGTGGCCTGGCATGAAACGAGCTATCTCTGAGTTGGTTGCTAAATGCTTAACATGTCAACAAGTAAAGGCAGAACATCAAGTTCCATCAGGGTTCCTCCAACCGATCTCAATTCCACAGTGCAAATGGGAAAAAAGTTACAATGGATTTTGTAACAGGTTTACCCATTAACGCCAGGTAAGAAAGATTTAATTTGGGTGATTGTGGACCGATTGACGAAGACAGGACATTTCATACCAGTTCGAACAGACTACTTTTGAACAAGTTGGCAGAGTTATATATTATGGAGATTGTTAGATTGCATGGAGTTCACATGTCTATCATTTCTGATAGAGATCCAAGGTTTACTTCGAGGTTTTAGAGTGCATTACATGAAGCATTGGGAACTCAACTATACTTCAGCACTGCTTTCCATCCTCAAATAGATGGACAATCAGAAACTCGACTATACTTCAGCACTGCTTTCCATCCTCAAACAGATGAACAATGAGAAAGAACTATCCAGATACTCGAAGATATGCTCAGAGCATGCATAATTAATTTTGTAGGTTCATGGGAAAAATATCTTCCATTAGCTGAGTTTGCCTACAACAACAGTTATCAATCAAGTATTAAGATGGCACCTTATGAAGCTTTATATGGAAGAAAATGCCAAACACCATTGAACTGGTTCGAGTTGAATGATCAAAAGATCATCGGACCAGATCTTGTTAAAGAAACGGAGAATAAGGTAAAGATAATTTAAGATAATCTCAAGGCTGCTTCTGATAGACAAAAGTCATATTCAGATCTTAAAAGAAAAGATATTGAATTTGAAGTTGGAGATAAAGTATTTTTGAAGGTTTCACCCTAGAAAAAGATATTACGCTTTGGACGAAAAAGAAAGCTTAGTCCAAGATTAATTGGCCCTTATGGAATCTTAAAAAGGGTTGGTCCAGTGGCGTATTAATTAGCTTTACCACTGGAGTTGAGGAAGGTTCATGATGTATTTCATGCATCCATGCTTCGAAGATATCGATCGGATCCTTCACATATTATTACACCAGAAGAAATCAAGATTCAATGGGATTTGAAATATGATGAGGAACCTGTGAGAATTTTAGCTCGAGGAGAAAAACAATTAAGAAACAAAAAGATTCCTCTAGTTAAAGTTTTGTGGAGAAATCACAAAGTGGAAGAAGCTACTTGGGAGACAGAAGAAACAATGAAAAAACAGTATCCTTACATTTTTAAACCAAATAAGTAAGGAAAATTTGAGGATGAATTTTCTTAAGGGGGAAGAATTGTAATATCCCAAATTTTTGGTTAGTGACCAAAAAGAAAATTTTAAAAGTTTGGTGGTCAAAGTATAAACTTTGGAAAAGTTTAGGGACTAAATTGTAATTTTCAAAAGTTATGTATTTTAGTCCCGTAAATGAATAGTTCACCCCAAGAATGACGTTTTCGTGTTACACGAATTTTTCGTACGGAGCTTGTATTTTTGGCTATAATGCTATAAAGTTTAGAAAAATATTCGGATAATTGGATCGAATCAGATATTCAAGATATTTTAAAGGATGATAAGGCAAGGTTAAAAATGTCATTTACATGTCTTAAAATGGTAGGATTTAACATGGACCATTGGATTAAAGTAGGTTTTCCATGTTAAATATGAGTCATTGGATGAAAAATGGTAAGATGGTAAATTTGGGAAATTCCAAGCGAAAAGTTGGTAATCACTAACTATTGGATTATTTTTAACCTTTGGATTGGTAGGTAGACATGTGACATGACATGGAGCATTGGATTTCAAAGGTAAAAAGGTCATTAGACATTAAAATGAATTTTTCTACATTATATTAAGGACAAATGGCCGAATTGGAAACAAATTAAACTTCAAGATTTTTCTACATTATAATCCTCTTGTTCGAAACCTCCAAGGTAAGGAAGAAAAATTTTTCTTCTTAATTTTCAAGCTTATTAGTTGGAATTTTGATGAAAGCATGAAACATGAAGTTGATCTACGCATGCCTTAAACCCAACAAAACGACCACAAAATAAGATCAAATCAAATTTTAGGAGTTAAAATATTTGATTATGGGCTTTTGAAATTGATTATATAGCTTAAACTCAATTTTAGAACCTTTTACTCGGTTAAAATTCCAACGGGTCCACTATAAAGCCCATTTAGACATGCACGCCTTAAACCCCTAACAAAATGGCCGCAAAACAATCAAATGTTATGAATTAAAATATTTATTTATGGGATTTTTACTCGGTTAAAATTCCAACTGATCCACTCTAAAGCCCATTTAGACATGCACACCTTAAACCCCAACAAAACATACGAAATATAAGATTAAATCAAATTTTATGACTTAAAATATTTAGTTATGGGCTTTTGAACATAATTATATAGCTTAACCTCATTTTAAAAACTTTTTACTTGGTTAAAATTTTATCGGGTCCATTGGAAAGCCCATTTAGACATGTACAACTTAAACCCCAACAAAATGGCAGCAGAATAAGATTAAATCAAATTTTATGGCTTAAAATATTTATTTAAGGGCTTTTGAACATGATTATATAGTTTAACCTCAATTTTAAAACTTTTTACTCGGTTAAAATTCAAATGGGTCCATTGTAAAAGACCATTTAGACATGCACGCCTGAAACCCCAACAAAATGACTGCAAAATAAGATTAAATCGAATTTTATGTGTTACAATATTTGAATATGGGCTTCTGAATATGATTATATATCTTATCGTCAATTTATGAACGTTTTACTCGGTTAAAATTCCAACGGGTCTACTGTAAAGCCCATTTAGACATGCACGCCTTAAACCCTAACAAAATGGTCGCAAAATAAGATTAAATCAAATTTTATGAAATAAAATATTTATTTATGGGCTTTTGAACGTGATTATATAGCTTAACCTCAATTTCAGAACTTTTTACTCGGATAAATTTCCAACGGGTCCACTGTAAAGCCTATTTAGACATGCACTCTTTAAAACCCAACAAAATGCCGAAAAATAAGATTAGATCACATTTTATGACTTAAAATATTTAGTTATGGGCTTTAGAACATGATTATATAGCTTAACCTCATTTTCAATAATTTTTACTCGGTTAAAATTTCAACGGGTTCACTGTAAAGCACATTTAGACATGCACGCCTTAAACTGCAAAATAAGATTAAATCAAAATTTATGAATTAAAATATTTAGTTATGGGCTTTGGAGCATGATTATACAGCTTAACCTCAATTTTATAACTTTTTACTCGGTTAAAATTCAAACGGGTCCACTGTAAAGCCTATTTACACATGCACGCCTTAAACCCCGACAAAACGGCCAAAAATAAGATTAAATCACATTTTATGACTTAAAATATTTAGTTATGGGCTTTTGAACATGATTATATAGCTTAAACTCACTTTCAGAACTTTTTACTTGGTTAAAATTCCAACGGGTCCACTATAAAGCCCATTTAGACATGCACGCCTTAAACCCCAACAAAACGGCTGAAAAATAAGATTAAATCTCATTTTCTGACTTTAAATTTTTAGTTATGGGTTTTGAACATGATTATATAGCTTAACCTCATTTTCAAAACTTTTTACTCTATTAAAATTGCAACGTGTCCACTATAAAGCCCATTGAGACATGTGCGCCTTAATCCCCAATAAAACGGCCGAAAAATAAGATTAAACCACATTTTAGGACTTAAAATATTTAGTTATAGGCTTTTGAGAAAGATTATATAGCTTAACCTCATTTTGAGAAATTTTACTCGGTTAAATTTCCAACGGGTTCATTGTAAAGCCCATTTAAACATGCACACCTTAAACCCCAACAAAACGGCCGAAAAATAAGATTAAATAAAATTTTATGACTTAAAATATTTAGTTATGGGATTTTGAACATGATTATATAGCTTAATCTCACTTTCAAAATTTTTTACTCGGTTAACATTCCAACGGGTCCACTATAAAGCCCATTTCGGCATGCACGCCTTAAACACCAACAAAAATCCCGAAAAGTAAGATTAAATCAAATTTTATGACTTATAATATTTAGTTATGGGATTTTGAACATGATTATATGGCTTAATCTCACTTTCAAAACTTTTTACTCGGTTAACATTCCAACGGTTCCATTGTAAAGCCCATTTAGACATGCATGCCTTAAACCCTAACAAAACGGTCAAAAAATAAGATTAAATCACATTTTATGACTTAAAATATTTAGTTATGGGCTTTTGAACATGATTATATAGCTTAACCCCATTTTTCAAAAAATTTTACTCGTTTAAAATTCCAACGGGTCACTATAAAGCCCATTCAGACATGCATGCCTTAAACCCAACAAAACGACCACAAAATAAGACTAGATCAAATTTTATGGGTTAAAATTATGGTCTTTTGAATATGATTATATAGCTTAACCTCAATTTCAAGACTTTTTACTCGGTTAAAATTCCAACAGGTCCACTATAAAGCCCATTTTGACATGCACGCTTTAAATCCCAACAAAACGGCCGAAAAATAAGATTTAATCACATTTTATGACTTAAAATATTTAGATATAGGCTTTTGAACATGATTATTGTAACACCCCTCACACGGTCTAGGAGATATCCGGTTTAAGAAGTGTTACCGAACAAAAATCCATATAAGCATATGATGTCTTAACACTTCTCAACCAAACATGCAACCAAAAATCAAGGTGATTTAAAACTTTTTAGATATTTGATAGGTTTAACCACAACTTTAAATTGTGTACAATAAAAAATACATACATTAAGCAATACACATCAATGACTAGATCGTAGCATGCCCTTATATTTTATGTACTACAGATCACAAAGTTTATTACATATTTCTACATTCACATAAGATTTCTTTTCATTCATACACCTTATTAATCTTAGATCAATTACAGACTTACATACCTCAAACCATTTCTAAGACATATCGATCAATGTTTAAGATCGTTCAAGATAACAGAAAAACCATTGTTTAATGATCTTTAAGCTTACATGTTGTATTATTTAAAATTCAAACTTATTATCTAAGATTACCATCTAAGCATCACATATCACAACCAAACTTGTAACCATGGTAACAAGTATTCGAACATCATGTCTAACATATCTTAACCAACAAGCAATCATTCAAACTTCATATTTTACATAGCTTAACCAACAAGCAATCATGAGGCATTATAGACCATTTACGAAAAGGTGATAGTTACGTTCAAATACTAAGATCAAAGTTATTTCAAAGCTTGAACCAATCATATCCAATTACATATAACTTTCGCATAGAAATACCTTACACGTATTCATTGACATACTTACCAATTGTTTATTTTAACCATCAATCTAATCATACAAACTACGTTACCTTTTTAGGGTTAACACATGTTAATATATATATATATATATATCATCCCACATACACGCATGACATCAAGGTAGTCTAACAACTTAAGGCACATATAGTTATTTAAACAACCATACAATCATACTAACTATTATAACACATATAGCAAGCAACTATGAAATAATTAAAGGCCCATTACAAAGCTTTGAATACTTATAAAGCCTATAAACATATGTAATCAAAGTAGGAAATTGTAATGCACAATGCATTCTTAACAACTATGTGCCACCACCTAGGAGTTCATAGGGAGAGTACGAACATACACCTTGACACTAATGATCTCGTCCGAGCTTGGAAAGTACTCATAAGCAAGTTCATCCTGAAAAGCATTGAAGGGATAGAGTAAGCAAAAGCTTAGCGAGGTAGCTTAAAGTGACTATTAGAATGAAACAATTATCGATCCTTTCCTCAAATTCTATACAACCCCATTTTTTTAACATATGAGGCTTAGACAAGAGGTTAGTCATATTAGGACAAGACACAAAAACAAGCACTCATTCTCATACATGGTATTCGAATCAGACATGTACATATACGCACATGATGTTCAAACAAAGCATATACAAGTATACTTGATTACTCACACAAAGCATATATATATGTGTATATGTCTGCTCAAGCAAAGCATTTTCCTATATACAAAGGGGTGTTCGAATAATGCATTAACCTAATATACACGAGCATTCGAACAAGCATATTTATTCACCCAATTTGATACTCAACTATCAATAGAAAGACAATGAGCATAATATATCATATTCAGGAGTTATTTAACACTTAAGATATTGCACGTAACATATCAAAGTCATAATTTCTTATCACACAAGTTATCCAACATAGCATATCATAGACAGGTGATACTTATCACACAAGCTATCTAACATAGCATATCATAGAGATGATACTTGTCACACAAGCTATCTAACATAGCATATCATAGAGATGATACTTGTCACACAAGCTATCTAACATAGCTTATCATAGAGATGATACTTGTCACACAAGCTATCTAACATAGCATATTATGAAATGGTTGATTTTCATATAAGTTATCAGACTAGCATATCAACACGCAAGTTACTTGACACATAAGATAACAAACATATCAAATCATATTCATGATATACTCATGTATGTTAAAAAAATCCAATACATACTTGTTTATATGCAAAACAGTCCCGATTCATGTACATACATATATATGTTTAAAACAATCCACTACATGCTTGTACTTATCCAAAATAGTCTGCTAATCATGTATATACAATTAGAAATTCAAAACAGTCCGCAACATGCTTGAATTTATCCAAAACAGTTCACTAATCATGTATATACAATTAGACATTCAAAACAGTCCACAACATGCATGAATTTATCCAAAACAGTCCATTAATCATGTGTATTCAATTAGACATTCAAAACAGTCCCCAACATGCTTTAATTTATCCAAAACAGTCCACTAATCATGTATATATAATTAGACATCCACAACATGATTGAATTTATCCAAAACAGTCCACTAATCATGTATATACAATTAGACATTCGAAACAGACCACAACATGCTTGAATATATCCAAAACAATCCACTAATCATGTACATACAATTAGACATTCAAAACAGTCCACAACATGCTTGAATTTATCCAAAACAGAACAGTCCATAACATGCTTGAATTTATCCAAAATAGTCCACTAATCATGTATATACAATTAGATATTCAAAACAGTCCATTAATCATTTCGAACATAGTATCTCATATAAATTATCAAGCATAGAATATTATAAACATGATTTGCTTATGAAATAAGCTATCAAACATAACATATTATAAACATATGTTACTTGTCTCATAAGTTATCAAAGTAACACATTAGTTTAATTTGCAATTTCATGTTTTTTCCTTTAACATAACCTTGAGAATCAAGTAGCCTAGGTACACGAATCCCCAACCAACTGTCGCCAATCAAGTTGGTACTCAAACTATCGGTCAATCCCTCCTACTGTCGCCAAGTGACCAACGTACATCCCTCCTACTGTCGCCTTATAAGGACCGTACTCTAGGACTGTAGTCCATCCCAAACACGAGCTCTATGGACTCTATGGCATGCCAACTATACCTATGACTGACTCGAAACCAAGGATTTCACCTATATATTTCATAATAGAATTGGAATTGAGCTTAGCTCCTTAACTTGATATTCAAAAAGCATATCTTAGTTACTAGAGGTAAAAAAACGTTTCAGTTCATAAGATCACATAAGCAAGTGTTATAACTTATCATGTCAGAGGCAAAATGAGCATAGCTCCTTAATCAAAATATCACATAAACAAAGCTTATTGTTCTTTCATATTAGGCATGTATTAAATTCATATGAATTTCTCTAGACATCATCATTTATCATACTTAAATACCATGAACTACTATCAAGCATATTCAAGTATGGATAGTTTTCAATTTGAGAATATCATTGATTCATACATAACACATCACACATGTATAAACTTTGTAACACCCCCTCCCCGGCCTGGTCGAGAACCGGGTCGGAAGGCACTACCAGAATAATAACGGTATTTGGTGTTATCAATATTCGGTAATTTAATGTTGTGATGTTGTACAATAATGCAATAACAATACAATAACTCCGTTAACTAAGTATGAAACTATGTTGATCGATTCTGGATCAATTTTAAACTTTTACAAGTTGTAGGGACTAATATATAATTTCAATAATTTAGAGGGCCTTTTCTAAAATTAACCATACTAAACTAAAATTTAACCTGTTTTCAATGATCATACAAATTTTCCAAATATTCTGAGTCCAATTACATCTTCAATTTAACTATACAATGTTCAGTGACCAATATGCAAAGTTCCAAACTTATTCCAATTAACTTTTAATAGATTTACCTGTATCTGTATCGGTACTCGAGAGGTCGTACCGATATGCCTGTGTCATGGCCCTTAAAATAGTTAGGATTCAAGAGTCTGTATCGATACCGAATTAACCTTATCGATACCAATATATATTTTATAATTATCAGAATCTAAAGAACAAATACACGTATCGGTACGGCTGGGGGACCATATCGGCACGGGTTGACCAGGTTGACCCATTTTGATACACCCTAAAGACCGTATCGATGCATTTAATTTTCTAGATTCTAGTGTTGACTTTTCGTATCGATACGCCCTTTGACGTATCTATACGGCCTGTTGACCGATGTTGACTATGTCCAAATATGCATATCTGTATCGATACGCCATCATCCGTATCGATACTCCCAGCACTAAAATGACAGATTTGTTCTAGTTTTTAATCAATGGGGCCCTTAATGCTTATACATGCCACAAGCAATGTATACATAACAAAAGGACTAAAAATGAATAATCTAACTACTTTGCCACCATTCTAGGAGTTCATAGGGTTGATATACATTACTTTATCAATTTAGTGACTTGCCAAAAACCTTCTCCGGCTCCAATCTCGATCTCAAAACTTCTTAACCTGAAATGCATGGAAGATGAATGCATTACGCAAACTTTTCCTAGTGACGTAGTCATAAACAATACCAAGAATACAATATGCATTTAAACGAATGCTTGGGCAATATTTCATGACATTTCATCAATGTCCAATATCAATGCAATAAGTTCAATGTCAATGGCTCTTTTATTCAATATCAATAATTTATATAGTTCAATAATAACCCTTGGATCGATCAAGATAGTAGATAAGCGGATTCCTACACCTGGCCAAATCAAGAATGGTCTAATCCCTCTGCCTCGCCACTTGACCAACACAACATCCCTCCGCCTCGCCAATATAAGGGTCGTAGCCCAAGGATCGTAGTCCACCCGTAATAATGAGCTCATAAACCCTATGGCATGCCAATTGTATCCAATGTCCACTCGAATCCAAGGTCCAGTAGTTTAGGCAAATATTCAATATATTCAATATCAATAGGTTCAATGATTCAATAACAACATGTTGACCCTTAGGTCCATTTCAATGATCCGATGAGTTCGATAACAATAGTTGGCCAATAACAATATGTTCGATAATTCAATGACAATGGTAATAGTTCAATGGTCAATATTCAATGATTCGATGAGAATAATCAGTACTCTATAGTTCAATGACAATGTTCGATGCTCCATGATTCATTGACAATATTCAATGTTCAATGATAATAATCAATACTCAATATTTCAATAGTTCAAAGCGGAAGCTTACCGAAGCTTACCAATACACCCTTCAAAGGGGCTCGATGCAATGACCTTATTGTCAATGTTAGCAATAATATATTCAATAAAAATGAAACTGAGAAAGGCAACCAGCCTAATCCTGAGACTCTGGCTACACTCACCTTAAAATCTAAAGCTACTACGGCTCTCGGATGACAATCCCCTTGCTTTTAGCTTTTTTAGGAGATGATGGCCCTTCCTCTAACACTTGAGCTAGGCAACAATTAGGGAAATTAGTTAGAAGCGAAACTATTGATTCAAAATCTATATTCACGCTTAGTAAAGCTTGTAGACAATATTATTTCCATGGATTAAAGCTTCCAAGACACGATATAGCTTTGATTTTAAAGAATTTAATCTTGAAATTAAACTTCAAGAATCCATGGAATCAATAAATTAATTGGGGAATTAAACTCACCAATATGATAGTTTTCCAATGATGTAGAGAAATCAAAGAAAGCTTGAGCAACTAAGGGAGGTGCTTGCTTGAGCTCGGTGAAAAAGATGGAAATGGCGGTGTTTGCTTAACTTGGTGAAAAAATGCATGAGTTTTTGGAAGCCTTAGTCTCAGTTTGCTATTCCATATGGTAGTGTATCTAATACACTTTCTCCTTTTTCCTTTTCACTCAACTTATCTGTATACTTCCTTGCATAAACAATTGCCTCCCAAGCAACCAATCAAAAGGTTTCCTAGCTTGGGAGGAAACCTAAATAAAATTTCCGTTATGAAAATAATTCCATAGAAATGATTTATGTCATCTTTTATGACAATAGCCACCAAGCCCATGTGAACTAATCCAAACAAAGAGGTGACTCATACCTCTAATTGGTATAATTACGAGGATGGTCCCTTAACCTTCCAAAGTTTGCTCTTTTACCTCTAAACTTTTAATTTTCTCAATTCAGTCACTAAACGACTTTCATTTCTTCCAAAAAGGAACAAGATCAATAATTAGACTCAATTAAAGTTTATTACAATGCAATTGAGTACAAAATTATAGTCACTACATTAACTAGACCAATCCAATACAAAATTTTCGATCACTGGAACCTAATTCTGACTAGACCGGTTTTTGGGGTGTTACAACTCTCCCCCTTACGAAAAATTCATCCTCAAATTTTTATCCAAACCAAAGAGATGAGGATACGGCTTCTTCATCGACTCTTCCGGTTCCCAAGTGGCTTCTTCCACTAAATGGCTCCTCCAGAGTAATTTAACTAAAGGCACAGATTTATTACGAAGCCTCTTGACTTCTTTTGCCAGAATTCGCATCGTTTCTTCCTCGTAGGTCAAATTCGGTTGGATTTGCACAGACTCTGGTTCAATGATATGTGAAGGGTCGGATCGGTACTTGCGAAGCATGGATACCTGAAAGACACCATGAATCCTGCTTAATTATGAGGGCATTGTTAAGCGGTATGCAACCGGGCTAACTTTTTTTAATAATCTCAAAGGGTCCAATAAATTGGGGAATCAGTTTCCCTTTCTTGCCAAACCTCAAAATCTTCTTCCACGGTAATACTTTGAGGAAGGCTTTTTCACCAACCTCGTATTGGATATCCCTTCTTTTAAGGTCAACATAAGCCTTTTGTCTGTTAATGGCTGCCTTCAAGCAATCATGGATGATGGTAACTCGTTCTTCAATTTTCCAAAGTAGGTCAAGGCCCAACATCTTGCCTTCGCCGAGTTTAGACCAACATAGTGGAGTTCTGTAATGTCTGTCATACAACGCCTCATAAGGTACCATTCTGATGGTAGCTTAATAGCTGTTGTTATAAGCAAACTCGACAAAAGATAGGGATTTCTCCCAAGATCCACCAAATTCGATGATGCATGCTCGAAGCATGTCTTCTAGAGTCTGTAACAGAGGATTTCAATAACAATGCTAGTTTTCATCGGTTCGATGAAAGGAGTTTTTGATGTTTACCTGGATTACCCTTTCTGACTAACCATCAGACTGAGGGTGAAATGCAGTCCTAAGGTTAACTCTAGTACCCAAAGCACCCTACAATGATTTCCAAAATTGAGAAGCAAACGTGGGTCTCGATCGGAGATGATAGACTTTGGTACTCCGTGAAATCTCACAACTTACTTGACATACAAGTAAGCCAGCTTTGGAAGACTGTAGTCCATTCTAATCAGTAAGAAGTGTGCTGACTTGGTGAAACGATCTACAATGACCCATACAACATCATGTTTAGTGAGAGTTAAGGGTAAACCACTAACAAAGTCCATGGTGATCTTCTTCCACTGTGGTAAGTCAATGGGTTGCAATAAGCCAGTGGAACACGATGCTCAGCCCTGACATGTTGGCATGTAAGACATTTAGACACAAAATCAACTATGGTTTGTTTCATGCCTAGCCACCAATACAATTCTCGGAGATCCTTATACATCTTTACCAAACCTGGCTGTACAGAGAAAAAACTTGAATGAGCTTTCTTTAGAATATCGGTATGGAGGAGTTCATCGTTAGGCACGCAACCCGATCATGATAGCACAAAAGACCTTCAAAATTAATTTTAAAGTTAGGTTCATCTCTACCTTGTAGTTTGGAAACAATAGACTGTAGATGAGGATCTTAATCCTGCAAAGCTTTGATTTTCAATATGATAGTAGACTGAACCTGGAGTTCAGCTACAAGACAATGATGTTTTCGAAGTCGGAAGTGAGCGTAGATAGCACGGGGGGTAGGCTGAGGTTTACGGCTGAGTGCATCAGCTACAATGTTGGCCTTGCCCGAATGGTAGTCAATAACAAGATCGTAATCTTTGAGGAGTTCCATCCATGTCCGTTGCTGAAGATTCAACTCCTTCTGAGTTAACAAGTATTTAAGACTCTTGTGATCGGTAAAGATGTAGCATTTCTCTATGTAGAAATAATGCCTACAAATTTTCAACGCGAAGACAACTGTAGCCAATTCCAGGTCATGCGTAGGATAGTTCATTTCATGTGGCGTAAGTTATTGGGATGCATAAGCTATGACCTTGCCCTCTTGTATAAGAACACATCCTAACCTGAGATACGATGCATAACTATAGACTGTGTAGTCTTTGCCAGACTCGAGTTGGGTAGGACGGGTGCATGAGTCAATACTTGCTTTAGCTGATTAAAGCTTCTTTGTTGTTCCTCGATCCAAATAAAAAAGGCTTCTTTTCTCAATAATTTTGTCAATGGAGCTGCTATAATGGAAAACCCCCTTACAAATCTCTGGTAATAGCCAGCTAGACCAAGGAAACTTCTTACTTCACCAATGTTCTTCGGTGGCTTCCAATCCAGGATAGCTTGGATTTTCTTTGGATCTACTTGGATGCCCGAAGCAGATACAATGTGCCCAAGAAAGGCAACCTCGGTGAGCCAAAATTGACACTTGGAGATTTTAGCAAATAGTTGCTTCTCCCAAAGGGTTCGCAACACAATACAAAGGTGATCTCGATGCTCTGCAGCATTATTGGAATAGATCGGTATATCATCGATAAACACCACAACGAAATTATCCATATAAGGTCTAAAAACCCTAATTCATCAAGTCCATAAAGGCTAACGGTGTATTGGTTAGCCCAAATGGCATCACCAAGAATTTATAGTGCTCGTACCTAGTACAAATGACAATTTTAGGTACATCACATTCTTTAACTCTCATTTGATAGTACCCTAAGCTTAGATCGATCTTGGAAAACACGGTGGCATCTTTAAGCTGATCAAATAGGTCATCAATCCTCGGTATGGGATACTTGTTCTTGATAGTCACCTTGTTTAATTGCCAGTAGTCAATACACAGCCTCATGGATCCATCCTTTTTCTTCACGAAGAGTACTGGAGCTCTCCAAGGTAAAGAACTCGGTCGAATGAAACCCTTGTGAAGTAGATCTTGAATCTGAGCCATTAACTCTTTAAGCTCAACTGCGACCATACAGTAAGGTGCAATGGAAACTGGGGCCGTTCTAGGTTGCACTTCAATGCCGAATTCCACCTCACGGGTTGGAGGTAAACCCGGAAGTTCATCAGGAAAGACATTAGGGAATTTACACAAAGTATCAATATTGAGTAGCTGAGGTTAATATTGGTTTCTAAGGTCAAAGCATACAAAGATGGGTTTCTCAAACTCATCAGGGTGACTCTCTCCTTGCCAAGGCCTCAGAGGTATAACTAATTGTTTGAACATGTCAACCATGTTCCGGTAACACTCAGCTTGAGCAGTCATTACCTCCAGCTCAGGGTCATGTGCCTGAGGGTCATGTGCGAACTTCATTAAAGTCAGACATCTATAAGAAAGAGATCGGATTCGTTGGTGAGTCACAATATACAATAATAACTCCTAGGTGGCATGATGCAATGTACTAGCAATACAATAGACAATAGTGTAGTCATAGAATCGACTAAACTCTAGCTCTGATACCACAAATGTAACACCCCTTCCCGACCAGGTCGAGAACCAGGTCAGAAGGCGTTACCAGAATAATAATGGTACTTGGTGCAATCAATATCCGGTAATTTAATGTTGTCATATTTTACAATAATGCAATAACACTACAATAACTCCATTAACTCAGTACAAAATTATGTTGATCAAATTCGGATGAATTTTAAACTTTTACAAGTTCTAGGGACTAATATATAATTTCAATAATTTAGAGGTCCATTTCTAAAATTAACCATACTATACTAAAATTTAACCTATATTCAATGATCATACGGATTTTCCAAATAATCCGAGTCTAATTACCTCTTCAATTTAACTATACAATGTTCTGTGACCAATATGCAAAGTTAAAAACATATTCCAATTAATTTTTAACAGATTTACCTATATCGGTATCGGTACTCGAGAGGTCGTACCGATACGCCTGTGTCATGGCCGTTAAAACAGTTAGGATTCAAGGAGCTCATATCGATATGACGTCCACCTTATCGATACGCAATATATATTTTATAATTATTAGAATCCAATGAACAAATACATGTATCGGTACGGCTGGGGGACCGTACCGGCATGGGTTGACCCGTTTCAATACGCCCTAAAGACAGTATCGATGCATTTAATTTTCTAGATTCCAGTGTTGACTTTTTCGTATCGATACGCCCTTTGATGTATCGATACGCCATGTTGACCGATGTTAAATATGTCCAAATATACATACCCGTATCGGTATGCCATCACCCGTATCGATATGCCCTGCACTAAAATGACAGATTTGTTCTAGTTTTTAATCGTTTTGGCCCATAAAACAATGTCTAAATGCAATGAGATTTTACCAGCAAATTACTATCAACATAATCTACTAGAATGTCAAATTTCATGATCATATGAGTCCATTTACTAGGATTTCACCTTTTTAAGCCAAATATGCATATTTAGTCCCTTTTAGCCAAACATTAAAAGTCATATGGGGCCCTTAAGGCTTATACATGCCACAAGCAATATATACATAACAAAAGGACTAAAAGCGACTAATCTAACTACTTTGCCAGCATTCTAGGAGTTCATAGGGTTGATATACTTTACTTTATCAACATAATGACTTGCCAAAAACCTTATCCAGCTCCGATCTCAATCTCAAAACTTCTTAACCTGAAATGCATGGAAGATAAATGCATTGGCATACTTTGCCTAGTGGCCTAGTCTTAAATAATACCAAAAATACAATATGCTTTTAAATGCATGCTTAGGCAATATTTCATGACATTTCATCAATGTCCACTATCGAAGCAACAAGTTCAATGACAAGGGCTCTTTTATTCAATATCAATAATTCATATAGTTCAATAATAACCCTTGAATGATCAAGATAGTGGATACATGAATTCCTACGCCTTGCCAAATCAATAATGGTATAATCCCTCCGCCTCGCCAATTGACCAACACAACATCCCTCCGGCTCGCCGATATAAGGGTCGTAACCCATGGACCGTAGTCCACCCATACCAATGAGCTCATAAACCCTATGGCATGCCAATTGTATCCAATGTCCACTCGAATCCAAAGTCTGATAGTTTAAACCAATATTCAATACATTATCAATATCAATAGGTTCAATGATTCAATAACAACTTGTTGACCCTTAGGACCATTTCAATGATCTGGTGAGTTCGATAAAATATTTGGCCAATAACAATATGTTCGATAATTCAATGACAATGGTAATAGTTCAATGATCAATATTCATAGACAATAATCAATACTCTATAGTTCAATGACAATGTTCGATGCTCCATGATTCAATGATAATATTCAATGTTCAATGGCAATAATCGATACTCAATGTTTCAATAGTTCAATAAGGAATCTTACCGAAGCTTACCAATACACCCTCCAAAGGGGTTCGTGCAATGACCTTATTGTCAATGCTAGCAATAATATATTCAATAAAAATGAATGCGGGAAAGGCACCTAGCCTCATCTCGAGACTCTGACTACACTCACCTTAAAATTTGAAGCTACTACGGCTCTTGGATGACAATCCCCTTGCCCTAGCTTTTGTAGGAGATGATGGCCCTTCCTCCAACACTTGAGCTAGGCAACAATTAGTGAAATTAGTTAGAAGCAAAATTATTGATTCAAAATCTATATTCACGCTTAGTAAAGCTTGTAGAGAATATTATTTCCATGGATTAAAGCTTCCAACACACGGGTATAGCTTTGATTTTCAAGACTTTAATCTTGAAATTAAACTTCAAGGATCCATGGAATCAATAAATTGATTGGGGAATTAAACTCACCAATCTGATAATTTTCCAATGACGTAGAGAAATCAAAGAAAGCTTGAGCAACTAAGGGAGGTGCTTGCTTGAGCTTGGTGAAGAAGATGGAAATGGTGGTGCTTACTTAACTTGGTGAGAAGATGAAGGAGTTTTTGGAAACCTTAGTCTCAGTTTGTTGTATCATATGGTAGTGTATCTAATACACTTTCTCGTTTTTTTCCTTTTCACTCAACTTATCCGTATACTTCCTTACATAAATGGTTGCCTCCAAAGCAACCAATCAAAAGGTTTCCTGGCTTGGGAGGAAACCTTAATAACATTTTCTTTATGAAAATAATTCCATAGAAATGATTTATGTCATCTTTTGCGACAATAGCCACCGAGCCCACGTGAACTAATCCATACAAAGAGGTGACTCATACCTCTAATTGGTAAAATTATTAGGATGGTCCCTCAACCTTCCAAGGTTTGTACTTTTTCCCAAACTTATAATTTTCTCAATTTAATCACTAAATGACTTTCAATTCTTCAAAAAGGTCCAAGATCAATAATTAGTCTCAATTGAAGTTCATTACAATGCAACTAAGTACAAAATTAGAGTCACTACATTAATTGGACCAATCTGATACAAAATTTCCGATCACTAGAGCCTAATTCTGACTAGACCGGGTTTTGGGGTGTTAAAACCTTACCATTCAAGTAAGTACCTCAATCTAAGCTCATTTAAGCATAGCTTAGCACAAGTATAAGATACTATAATTAAAAAACAAAAGATGCTCGGAAGGTTTCTAGCCTATCCCGAGACTTTAAACTACACTCACAGATATTCTGAACTAGTTTTGTTCCTGAATCAGAATTCCATTTCACTTTTCTACAAATTGGTCTACTTTATGCCTTACTTCATCACTCCCCTCTTGGTCTAAGTAAAACAAGGAATATAACTATATATTAAAATCGATTATAGTATTCAATCATTCACAAACAATCCACCAAAGTCCTTAGGTATGCAAAACAACTCTAACATCATAGAAGTACAAATACATGCACCTAAACAGTCCTATAAACTTTTCCATGTATCAAAGATAGTCCAATATTCATGTGTACACATATAATTTGTACAAAACAGTCCCTTATTTTTCTGTGTGTGTCCAAAACAGTTTATTATGCATTTTCACTCATGAAAAATAGTTCCTAAACTTGTGAAACAGCTCCTATATGCACTCTTAAAGCATTTATCTTGTTTAATTACTCAAAACATGGTAGCATACATACATACAATTTCATATACATCAAAACAATCCTCTAGGATTCATATAATTAAAATTCTGCCCTGTTTTCATATATACTCAAATTCATGCTCAAATCAATCCATTTTATTCACAAAATAGCCCCTGACGACTTACAAAACAGTTCCAAAACTTTCAAATTTCAATTAAACAGTTTTAAGCAATACTCGCATGATAAATTCAGTCCTTAATTCATACATACACATATGTGCGTACAAAACAGTTTCATATTGAATTTTTAACAAGTAATGTCATCCAAATCAAGATCAAACATTAATTTTATAATCATCAAGTACCTATTCGAACAGCCCCTAACGTACTATCCATGTCCCCTTTCATGCATTACAGGTATATTACTATCTAAATGAACCAAAGCTCATATAGACATAACACAAACCCTTAATACTTCTAACCATTCACATGATCTAAAATACATATCTACAAATTTGGTATATATATTCACATGAATAGGGAAAGGACAAATCAATTACCTTTCTCCCAAGCATATTCGAACAAGATTCAAGTAAGAATATAGGATAAACAAAACCTCAAGCAAGCTTTCTTTCAACTCCTTTTCTCTCAAATAGTTTCAGTTTAAAGGATGAACAAGATGACAACAAGATTTTTGATTATCTCTCTTCCCACTACCGAAATCCCTCAACACATGCATTCTCTTGCATGTGACACATATACAAGTCCTTAAGATTTTTCCTTTTTAGCATGCAAGCTCAAAAATTAAGGCATTACTCGGTTTAATCCTTGTATTTGAGCATCCTTTCATTTATTTCTCTCTTTTTGGTCATATGCTTTTAAATTAGCTACCTTATTGCACATTAGGATAAATTTCTTAGGAATCAAAAGTGGTAACATTCTTCTAAGCCCAACTTTGGGATGTTATAATTCTCCTCCCCTAAAAGAAAATCCGTCCTTGAATTTTTCTAAGGTGAGCAGATGAGGATAAGGCTCTTATATGGTTGTCTTAGATTTTGATAATTTCTCAATGAGGGTACAAGCTTCGATATTAAGCTAACTTATCTTATCAAAGTCCTTGGTTGTACAACCAATGGAAGAACATGAGCAGTTTGTGAATCTAGTGTCAAAGAAGCAACAAATTTATTGAATGTTTCGTTATATGGAAGAAACATTCTTACTACACATGATGAATTAAAGGAGCTTCTTGCTACGCTAGCAACATTCTAAGAATTTTGTTGTTCTTAGTTCATTCTCACTCTTCTTCCTCCATTAGAGGAACCAATCGGGCTCTCGATGTCCCGACCTTAACACGTCTCATACGTTTCTAAAGGCTAATAACGCATAAAATATAGCTTTTATTAGACGTAGATCACAAGTACTTATCAAATTCAACTCCTAGGTGGCACAATAACTTATGATGATGCAACAAGTTCTAGTTTAGCCCGAGAATCGACTAAACCTAAGCTTTGATAGCAATAAATGTAACACCCCCCACTCGGTCTAGGAGAAACCCGGTTTAAGAAGTGTTATCGAACAAAAATCCAAAGAAACATATGATGTCTTAACATTTCTCAACCAAGCATGCAACCAAAAATTAGGGTGATTTAAAACTTTTTAGATATTCGATAGGTTTAACCTCAACTTTAAATCGTGTACAATAAAAAATACATACATTACGCAATACGCACCAACCACTAGATCGTAGGATGCCCTTATATTTTATGTACTTCAGATCACAAAGTTTATTACATGTTTCTACATTCACATAAGATTTCTTTTCATTCATACACCTTATTAATCTTAGATCGATTACATACTTACATACCTCAAACCATTTCTAAGACATATCGATCAATGTTTAAGAGCATTCAAGATAATAGAAAAACCATTGTTTAATGATCTTTAAGCTTACATGTTGTATTATTTAAAATTCAAAGTTACTATCTAAGATTACCATCTAAGCATCACATATCACAACCAAACATGTAACCATGGTACCAAGTATTCGAACATCATGTCTAACATAGCTTAACCAACAAGCAATCATTCGAACTTCATATTTTACATAGCTTAACCAACAAGCAATCATGAGACATTATAGGCCTATAATATCCCAAAGTATGGTCTAGACGGATGTTAACATTCAATAGAATTCAATAACCAAATTGTAATTTATAAATTTTGATTAAACAAGAGAGTTGGGACCGAAATGAAAAGAGAGAAAGAATGAATACCTATTTCTAATTGGCCAAAACGTGAAACATGGATTAGTAGAGGATTGCATGCTAATTAAACTTTAGATTATGGTCTTTATACATGGCAACTATAGAAATTCACATGTGGATTTGAAGGGGAAACTGGACATATTGGTTGGGATACTATCATCTTCTTCTCTCTAAGAAATTAACCGGGTAATGCTTGAGAGAAAGAGAAAGAGAGAGCTGAAAACTGGATTAACAAAGTGATAGAGTAGCGCAATCTTGGATTTGGAAGCCTTCAATCAAGTTGTTGCAAAGAACTAGGAGCTCTAGACTCAATCAAGAAAGCTTTGGGCAGATCTGAAAATTCAGATGAAAAGAGAAGGCTTTTCTTGAAAATTTTAGATTTAATGCTGGAAATTCAAGAAACGAAGATAAGAGGGAAGATAAGACGATGATTAATAAGAATAAAAACAAAAGATTGAAAAAGACTAAGATAAGGAGATAGGTAAAACAAATCTGAAAATTCCAGCTTTGTTTATCGAATTATGGAAGATGGTGTGAAGGTCGAAGATGAAGATGGCTTGTGAATCGTTGTTGTTGTTTTGTCCTCGGCACCTTCTTAGACGCAATTATCTAAGCAAGCAACCTCAAGCAGCTCTAACCCACCCTCGTAGATGCGATTATCTAGGCAAGCAAGAGTGTAAAGATTATCTCCCTTACAAGAACTCATCGAACTTATGTTGAAGAAGACTTCGAAGGCACAAGTAATCAGCACTTGCAAAAACAAACTCACTAAATATTTCATAAATCAAAGAAAATCTGTCTTACAATGATGGAGGCTTCATTCTTTTATAGGTGAAGGATAGACAAAGTAATTTAACTTCTACTAAAACAAGGAAAACCTAATCTAGTTAAAAATAATAATAAAATAACAGCCTTTAAACTCATTGTGCTTGTGTGGCAAGGAATAGGGTGATAAGTCAAGTGATAAGCTGATAAGGGCTGGTTCCTAAAGTATATAAAACCCTAAGAACATCAATTTAAATGATAATAAATATATTGGGCTAAGTTTAATTCGTCCAAAGCCTTATATGTTAGCTTTTGGGCTGAACTTTACAAAATCCCGTAATAATCCTGTATCCAGCTTTCTGCATGAACAATCTTCAGTAAATTGGACGTATCTCGAGTTCCCAATGTCCGATTGATGCGTTTCAAGATGCATTGGAAATCTAAGAGACGTACTAATATGTTTGAAGAAGACATGTAGACTCAGAAGTAACCGGATCCCATCCGAAAATTCGATGCAAGTCGGCTGAAATTCCAGACTTATAAAACAGCTTCAACTCTTTGGCTACAATGCATCATTTTAGCCCCCCACGCATGTATCATTCTCCCCCTGTTGAAAACGATTCGTCCCTAATCTTAAGATTTGTTGATCACAACCTTCAAGTCTTTTCAGATGTCTCCAGGAATGAAATATTAAAACTAGGATCTATATAGAGAATTATATATTTTTTCTTTTTTCTCAACTACTAAAAAAACAGTAAAAGATAATTTTTTTAAACACCTAAACCATGGCTCTGATTACCAATTGATATGGAAGCCAGGATCCAAGAATTACCTCAAAATCTAGAAACCCTCTAGATCACAATTAATCTAGCAAACTCACTAATATGATCCGAGAAAACCCCAAACTCCAGGTTCAGCAAACCGATAATAAAGCATGATATTGATGTAGAAAATGAGATAGGATGAATTTGACGGTGGCAGTGTTGGATAGATTTGTCCTTGACACCCTCCTAATCGCAATTGAATAGGTAAACACCTGCAAACGGCACGAATCTCTCCGATGAATGGATGATGACGAGATAGATGTTGTAGGGTATTTTGTCCTCGGCACCCTCTTAGACGCAATTATCTAAGCAAGCAACCTCAAGCTGCTATAATCCACCCTCCTAGACGCGATTATCTAGGCAAGCAAGAGTGTGAAGATTATCTCCCTCACAAGAACTCGTTGAACTTATGTTGAAGAAGACTTCGAAGGCACAAGTAATCAGCACTTGCAAAAACAAACTCACTAAATATTTCATAAATCAAAGAAAATATGTCTTACAATGATGGAGGCTTCATCCTTTTATAGGTGAAGGATAGACAAAGTAATTTAACTTCTACTAAAGCAAGGAAAACTTAATCTAATTAAAAATAATAATAAAATAACAGCCTTTAAACTCCTTGTGCTTGTGTGGCAAGGAATAGGGTGATAAGGCAAGTGATAAGCTGATAAGGGCTGGGTGGCTGGTTCCTAAAGTATATAAAACCCTAAAAACATCAATTTAAATGATAATAAATATATTGGGCTAAGTTTAATTCGTCCAAAGCCTTATATGTTAGCTTTTGGGCTGAATTCTACAAAATCTCGTAATAATCCCGTATCCAGTTTTCTGCATGCGCAGTCTTCAGTAAATTAGATGTATCTTGAGTTCCCGATGTCCAATTGATGCATTTCAAGATGCGTTGAAAAAATAAGAGACATACAAATATGTTTGAAGAAGACATGTAGACTCAGAAGTGCCCGGATCCCATCCGAAAATTTGATGCAAGTCGGCTGAAATTCCAGACTTATAAAACAGCTTCAACTCTTTGGCTACAATGCATCATTTTAGCCCCCCATACATGTATCACAAAGCTTGGGGAAATCAATACATTAGGAAAAATAGTTCGACTAGAATGTAATTGGAGGTATGAACTTTTCTTTTCCACCTTTAATTGGATGTTATAGTATAGTATAGAAATTTAAGTAATTTGTCTATATAAATTTGATAAACTCGGTTGCTGAAAGAAAATTTTGATGCCATGAAAGTTTGTAGATTTATTGAACACATGAATGTTAAACTCTTATGTTGGTGAGATTATTTTTTAAATATATGTTGAATTTTTGCTTAAGGATGATCCTCATTGTGTTGGAATAAATTGAATGTTCGAATGGATCTTTGATTTGCATTGGAGTCGAATGGATTTGAATTGATTGCTAAGCTTTTAGTTCGGAAATGTAATGTTTATCCATGAAAATATGACATTTGTATAGAGGATAGAAAGGTTGTAAAATATAATAGGTTGTTCTAAGATTGATACATATGAAAGTTTAGTCAAATGTGGTAGAATTGAGTATGTATGATTGGTATAAGGGTTGTTTTTATGTGTTTAAGTGTGTATATTAATTTTAAGGACTGTTTTTGTATAAATATGAACCTTATTGGACTGCTTTGAACATCTGATTGAATGGATATGAAATTGAAACTATTTTTGCACATACATGATCACTAGTGGATTGTTTTGAATAATCAAAACAAGGGAAATGCTTTAAGAACAAATATAGGGATTGTTTTGCAAGCTAGGGACTGTTTTGGCATTAAAATAAATGTTTGTTGGACTGTTATGGTATTTGTAAATATGTATACAGGTGTTCTGGACAGTTTTGTATAAATATGAAAGCATATGGACCATATTTAATGTGTAATTGTGTATACATAATTTAATTGGACAATTTTGAGGGAATAAAGTGTATACTTATATGAGCTGCCTTATTTTGTGCTCAATTACATGTGTTGATCGTAGTAATAGATTAAGTTAAGGTCATTGTCTTAATAAATAATTGAAGCTAGGGGTACAAAACCAAACAAAGGTTAACAACAATGCTACTGGACTTTTTTGATGTGTTTGAAATGTATATATATGTTATATGCAAGCTGGACAATTTTGTGTAATTTAATTGGTACATGATGGACTGGTTTGCATTGATGTAAAAGTTATGTGGGCTGTTTTGCAATATTTAAGTATGTAAATCAATGTATGAACCGTTTTGCACTAATATAAAAATTAGTGAACTGTTTTGTGACTGTATATGTGAATGCATGTATGTTAGGGGGGCCGTTGGTTTGATATAAATGTTGTTGGATTGTTTTAATGTAAATATATATGTGTACAATTGAATTGGATTATTTTGCAATGGATTAGAGATTGTTTTGGACAAAGAAATGTACAGTTTCGTAAATATGGAAAATAAGGGGGATTGTTTTGTACTTTAGCTGGAATAAAGTGTTTAGTTCAAAAGTGGAAATGTTGATTGAAAAGCCTCTAAAGGTTGTTGTTTATTTGAGTTAGGCAAACTTTATGATATGAGTTATGAAGTGCATTTGTAATGTCATGAAAATAGTTTGGTAAATCTTGGAATTTGCTTAGTATTGTATGAGAACCATGAAAAGTGTGCTAGGATAAGGCTGTCCTGTTCTAGTGTAAATGTTGTGATGGTCGTGATGTAAATTAAGCATGATATTGTCTTGAAAATATAGGTGTAATAATGTAGTATGTAGTCTTTAAAGTATGAATGTATCCTAATGCCTTATTTCTCTTTTTATTCTTGTGTGAGATTAATTGAGAACAAGAAATTCATTGAAGTTCAATCTTGGATTTGGAAATTCAATTAAGGAAAGCTAGGGAGGAGGGAATGTTAGGAAACAGGTTTATAACTGTGGATTCAAGTATCCCGTAACTTCGGGATATCAGGTGAGTGTAGTCGCAATTGTCTTGGGTGACACAACGTCATTCTGATATTTGTTTTTATGATATGTTGTGATTAATTCATGAGCATATGCATATGGCTCACATAGAGCACAATGTGTGAATACATTATGCATCTTGTTTCTTGCTATGCTATGTTTGTAACGAAAGATTATGTATACTTTGATATAAAGCCTTGAAGCCAACTTTTGATTTATAATACCATAAGATTCTAATAAAGGAATTCTATTCCAATGCTATAAGTTCATGAATCATAAGTCTTAAGTAGCTAAAAGCCCAATTCATGTTATAAGATACTAAGAAAAGAACCAAGTAAGTTACTTGTGTCATAAGATACCCCTCTAAAGCATAAAATATTTAAGTTGCCTAAACAGTGGAAGTCCTTAGACACTTTGCCATGGTGCAAAGGTATATATATTCCTGGACTACGGTCCATGAGCTACGACTCAAGGGTGACGACTCTATATATGTGATATATTGGCGACAGTAGGAGGTAACGTGGGAGATGTAAGGAGATTGGCGACAATTTGTTGGATATATAAGAAATTAGGTTAGGTATGTTCTGACACTAGCCATTGCTGTGTGCTTTGAGCTATGTGTAACTCGGACCAATATGGTCAAATACGAACCAATGCTTCCTATGTCAAAATGAGATCCAAGGCAAATGTTCTAAAAGATATGAAATCAGATACTAAGCTTCGATAAGAATTCTGATAAGAAATGTTATGAACTCAAATAAGCTCCGTTATGATCTCTAATAAGCTTTGATAAGAATTTCGATAAGCTTTAATAAGACTTCAATAAGATAAGTTATAAACTCGGATAAGTTCAATAAGAAATTTGAAGAAACTCAGTTAAAAACTCCGAAAGAAATTCGATTAAGATATGAAAGATTATGAATTCTGATAAAGCTTCCAATAAATAAAGCCTTGTTAAGTTAAGATTGAGATAAAAAGAATCAATTGCTAACTTATACTTGTACTCTTCGTATTTCCACTCAATATCATTGGTTTTATGCTTTGTTATTCTATTGTCGCTACCTCACTTAGGCTATTTAAGCCTAATGCATTCATTTTCATTTATATTCAGGCTATATGATGTTCTTTGTGTTGATCGTGTCAAAAAGTTGCAAGTCAAATCGTTAAGATTTTGTGGTTGTCTAGATTTTACCTCATAACTCCTAGAATGGTGGCATATTGCAATTGTACTAGTGTAGTTTAAATTATGTGGTTATGGTTTGTTTTATAGACTATGGACTGTAAATGACCTCCTATGATTAAAGTTGCTTGTTAGCTAAGCTTTGATAGAAAATATTCGAATGTTTTCTTGTTGTTCAAGATATGTTAAATTTGGTAAATACACGAGTTTCTTAACATTCGAGTAATCTTGGTAAATACATGAGTTTATTAACATTCGAGTAATCTAAGTTATTAATGTATTGTTTTATAATTTTGAGTTTGTAAAGATTTCTAAGTAACTAGTATAATTACACTTGTTTTTATGGAAATGTTGGTCTTGTGTTTACATAAGAGATTTGATAAACTTTAGATTCTATGTTGTTATGTTGAGGATACTAAAACGGGTTTTAGAAGGAATTGTTCAGAATACCTTTCAATGAATTAATAGTTACTCACCTTCTAAACAAATGTCATGTAACATTGTATGATTGAGCTTATGTATGTTCATTTCACATTAAATGGAAATTATGTTATAATTGCGAATATTTCATTGGATAAAGATATAAGTTTTGCTAAAAATTATTATGCATATATGTAATATAGTTGGATGGATTACTCCTATATATATATATATGTGTGTGTGTGAATTATTGAAACTTATAATAACTTACTTCTTAAGAAAATATTTTGCCTATTTGATTCTTGATCATTTTGTGGTTTAAGTTATATGCTGTTGAGACATGATATGTGAATAAATGACTAAATAGATTCGGTTGCTCACTTGACTGATAGAATGTCATGTTTATATGTATATACATGCTTGGTAGAATGACTTGTAATTTGATTAGTTAATGTTTTGATCAAACTAGCATTTCATGTTAAATCATTTAATGGTTATTAAATTAAAATTTTGAAAGCTCGTTTGAAAAATGCTAGACCATGTATAAAGAAAATTCTAAGGTTAGAACTTACGTGTTAAAATCCAGAATTTTCATATGGTTAAATCCTATTCTAGCGATCAATGAATCAATCGTGTTGTTACATCATGTTACAGAGTTGAAAATTTTGTTAGCCTGTCTCGAATTACTTTGAAAGTTTTAGTTCTTGATCGCGTGTTCCATGAAAATTCTTGCGGTGACATCTTCAATTTCGGTTTTCTTCTAAACCTGGTTGAGGTTGTTACAAGACCATATATGAAAAGGTGATAGTTACGTTCAAATACTAAGATCAAAGTTATTTCAAAGCTTGAACCAATCATATCCAGTTACATATAACTTTCGCATAGCAATACCTCACACGTATTCATTAACATACTTACCAATTGTTTATTTTAACCATCAATCTAATCATGCAGACTATGTTAACTTTTTAAGGTTAACACATGTTAATAGATATATATATCAGCCCACATACACGCATGACATCAAGGTGGTCTAACAACTTAAGGCGCATATAGTTATTTAAACAACCATACAAACATACTAACTATTATAACACATATAGCAAGCAACTATGAAATAATTAAAGGCCCATTACAAAGCTTTGAATACTTATAAAGCTTATAAAAATATGTAATCAAACATGAAATTGTAATGCACAATGCACTCTTAACAACTATGTGCCACCATCTAGGAGTTCTTAGGGAGAGTACGAACATAAACCTTGACACTCGTGGTCTCATCCGAGCTCAGAAAGTACTCATAAGCAAGTTCATCCTAAAAAGCATTGAAAGGATAGAGTAAGCATAAGCTTAGCAAGGTAGCTTAAAGTCATTATTAGAATGAAACAATAATCTATCCTTGCCTCAAATTCTATACAACCCCCTTTTTTTAACATACTAGGCTTGGATAAGAGGTTAGTCATATTAGGACAAGACACACAAACAAGCACTCATTCTTATACATGGTATTCGAATAAGGCATGTACATATATGCGCATGATGTTCAAACAAAGTATATACAAGTATACTTGATTACTCACACAAAGCATATATGTATATGTATATGTATATGCATATGTATATGCATATACATATGTATATGTATATGTATATGTATATGTATATGTATATGTATATGTATATGTATATGTATATATATATGTATATGTATATGTATATGTATATGTATATGTATATGTATATGTATATGTATATGTATATGTATATGTATATGTATATGTATATGTATATGTATATGTATATGTATATGTATATGTATATGTATATGTATATGTATATGTATATGTATATGTATATGTATATGTATATGTATATGTATATGTATATGTATATGTATATGTATATGTATATATGTATATGTATATGTATATGTATATGTTTATGTATATGTATATGTATATGTATATTATATGTCTGCTCAAGCAAAGCATTTTCCTATATACAAAGGGGTGTTCGAATAATGCATGAACCTAATATACATGAGCATTCGAACAAGCATATCTATTCACCCAATTTGATACTCAACTATCAATAGAAAGACAATGAGCATAACATATCATATTCAGAAGCTACTTAACACTTAGGACATTACACGTAACTTATCAAAGTCATACTTTCTTATCACACAAGTTATCCAACATAGCATATCATAAATAGGTGATACTTGTCACACAAGCTATCTAACATAGCATATCATAAAGATGATACTTGTCACACAAGCTATCTAACATAGCATATCATAGAGATGATACTTGTCACACAAGCTATCTAACATAGCATATTAAGAACATGGTTAGTTTTCATATAAGTTATCAGACTAACATATCAACACGCAAGTTACTTGCCACATAAGATCATTAAAATATCATATCATATTCATGATATACTCATGTATGTTCAAAACACTCCCATACATACTTGTTTATATTCATAGGTTTAAAACAATCCTCTGCATGCTTGTACTTATCCAAAATAGTCCACTAATCATGTACATACAATTAGACATTCAAAACAGTCCACAACATGCTTGAATATATCCAAAATAGACCACTAATCTTGTATATCATGTATATACAATAAGACATTCAAAACAGTCCACAACATGCTTGAATTTATCCAAAACAATCCACTAATCATGTATATACAATTAGACATTCAAAACAATCCATTAATCATTTTGAGCATAGAATCTCATATAAATTATCGAGCATAACATATTATAAACAAGATTTACTTATCAAATAAGCTATCAAACATAACATATTATAAACACATGTTACTTGTCTCATAAGTTATCAAAGTAACATGTTAGTTTAATTTGCAATTTCATGTTTTGTCTTTAATATAGCCTTGAGAATCAAATAGCCTAGGTACATGAATCCCCTACCAATTGTCGCCAATCAAATTGGTACTCAAAGTACCGGTCAATCCTTCCTACTATCACCAAGTGACCAACATACATCCCTCCTACTGTCACCTCATAAGGATCATAGTCCAAGACCGTAGTCCATCCCAAACACAAGCTCTATGGCATGCCAACTATACCTATGACTGACTCAAAACCAAGGCTTTTACATATATCTTTCATAGTAGAATCGAAATTGAGCTTAGCTCCTTAACTTGATATTTGAAAAGTATATCTTAATTACCAGAGGTAAACAAGGTCTTAGTGATCAATATTTGGTAATTTAATGTTGTCATGTTTTACAATAATGCAATAACAATACAATAACTCTGTTAACTCAGTACAAAACTATGTTGATCAAATCCGGATTAATTTTAAACTTTTACAAGTTCTAGGGATGAATCTGTAATTTCATTAATTTAGAGGTCTTTTTTTGAAATTAATTATACTTTCTGAAATTTAACCTATATTCAATGATCATACAAATTTTCCAAATAATCTGAGTCCAATTACCTCTTTAATTTAACAATACAATGTTCAGTGACAAATATGCAAAGTTCCAAACTTATTCCAATTAACTTTTAACAGATTTACCTGTATCGGTATCAGTACTCGAGAGGTCGTACCGATACGCATGTGTCATGGCCATTAAAACAGTTAGGATTTAAGGAGTTCTTATCAATACGACATCCCCTTATCGATATGCAATATATATTTTATAATTATCAGAATCCAATGAACAAATACACATATCGGTATGGCTGGGGGACCGTACCGGTACGGGTTGACCTGTTTTGATACACCCTAAAGACCGTATCGATGCATTTAATTTTCCAGATTCCAATGTTGACTTTTTGTATCAATACGCCCTTTGACGTATTGATACGCATGCTGACCGATGTTGACTATGTCCAAATATGCATACTCGTATCGATACGCCATCACATGTATCGATACGCCCTGCACTAAAATAACATACTTATTCTAGAATTTAATCGATTTGGCCTATCAAACAATGTGCAAATGCAATGAGATGCTACCAGGAAATTACTATCAACATAATCTACTAACATGTCAAATTTCATGATCATATGAGTCCATTTTCTAGGATTTCACCTTTTTAAGCCAAATATTCATATTTAGTCCCTTTTAGCCAAACATTAAAAGTCATATGGGGCCCTTAAGGCTTATACATGCCACAAGCAATATATACATAACAAAAAGACTAAAAACGACTAACCTAACTACTTTGCCACCATTCTAGGAGTTCATAGGGCTAATATACTTTACTTTATCAGTGTAGTGACTTACCAAAAACCTTTTTCGGCTCCGATCTCGATCTCAAAACTTCTTAACCTGAAATGCATCGAAGATGAATGCATTAGGCATACTTTTCCTAGTGAGGTAGTCATAAAAATTACCAAAAATACAATATGCATTTAAATGCATGCTTAGGCAATATTTCATGACATTTCATCAATGTTCAATATCAATTCAACAAGTTCAATGTCAATGGCACTTTTATTCAATATCAATAATTCATATAGTTCAATAATAACCCTCAGATCAATCAAGATAGTGGATACGTGGATTCCTACACCTCGCTAAATCAATAATGGTCTAATCCATCTGCCTCGCCAATTGACCAACACAATATCCCTCTGCCTCGCCAATATAAAGATGTAGTCCACCCGTACCAATGAGCTCATAAACCCTATGGCATGCCAATTGAATCCAAGGTCTGGTAGTTTAGGCCAATATTCAATACGTTATCAATATCAATAGGTTCAATGATTCAATAACAACATGTTGACCCTTATGTCCATTTCAATGATCCAATGAGTTTGATAACAATAGTTGGCCAATAACAATATGTTCGATAATTCAATGACAATGGTAGTAGTTCAATGGTCAATATTCAATGACTCGATGACAATAATCAATACTCTATAGTTCAATGACAATATTCGATGCTCCATGATTCAATGACAATATTCAATATTCAATGACAATAATCGATACTCAATGTTTCAATAGTTCAATAAGGAAGCTTACCAATACACCCTCTAAAGGGGTTCGATGCAATGACCTTATTGTCAATGTTAGCAATAATATATTAAATGAAAATGAAACTGTGAAAGGCACCTAGCCTAATCCTGAGACTCTGACTACACTCACCTTAAAATTCGAAGCTACTACGACTCTCGGATGATAATCCTCTTGTCCTTAGCTTTTGTAGGAGATGATGGCCCTTCCTCCAACACTTGAGCTGGGCAACAATTAGGGAAATTAGTTAGAAGCAAAACTATTGATTCAAAATCTATATTCACGCTTAGTAAAGCTTGTAGACAATATTATTTCCATGGATTAAAGCTTCCAACACACGGGTATAGCTTTGATTTTTAAGACTTTAATCTTGAAATTAAACTTTAAGGATCCATGGCATCAATAAATTGATTTGGGAATTAAGCTCACCAATCTGATAGTTTTCCAACGATGTAGAGAAATCAAAGAAATCTTGAGCAACTAAGGGAGGTGCTTGCTTGAGCTTGGTGAAATGATGGAAATGGTGGTGCTTGCTTAACTTGGTGAAAAGATAAAGGAGTTTTTGAAAGCCTTAGTCTCGGTTTGCTATTTCATATGGTAGTGTATCTAATACACTTTCTAATTTTTCCTTTTCACTCAACTTATCCGTATACTTCCTTACATAAATGGTTGCCTCCCAAGCAACCAATCAAATGGTTTCCTAGATTGGGAGGAAACCTTAATAACATTTCCTTTATGAAAATAATTCCATAGAAATGATTTATGTCATCTTTTATGACAATAGCCACCAAGCCCACGTGAACTAATCCAAACAAGGAGGTGACTCATACCTCTAATTGGTATAATTACGAGGATGGTCCCTTAACCTTCCAAAGTTTGCACTTTTACCCCCAAACTTTCAATTTTCTCAATTTAGCCACTAAACAAGTTTCAGTTCTTCCAAAAAGGTCCAAGATCAATATTAGACTCAATTGAAGTTCATTAGAATGCAATTGAGTACAAAATTAGAGTCACTACATTAATTGGACCAATCCGATACAAAATTTTTGATCACCGAAACCTAATTCTAACTAGACCGATTTTCAGTGTGTTACAAATCTCCCCCTTACAAAAAATTCATCCTCGAATTTTTATCTGAACCGAAGAGATATGGATACTGCTTCTTCATCGACTCTTCCGGTTCCCAAGTGGTTTTTTCCACTGAATGGCTCCTCTAGAGTACTTTGACTAAAGGCATGGATTTATTACGAAGCCTCTTGACTTCGCTTGCCAATATTCATACTGGTTCTTCCTCATAGGTCAAATCCGGTTGGATCTACACAGACTCCAATTCAATGATATGCGAAGGGTCGGATCGGTACTTGCGAAGCATGAACACATGAAAGACATCATGAATCCTACTTAATTCTAAGGGCATTGCAAAGCGGTATGCAATCGGGCCAAATTTTTTCAATAACCTCAAAGGACCCAATAAATCGGGGACTCATTTTCCGTTTCTTGCCAAACCTCATAATCTTCTTCTATGGTGATACTTTGAGGAAGGCTTTTTCACCAACCTTGTATTGGATATCCCTTCGTTTAAGGTCAGCATATGCCTTTTGCCGGTCAAAGGTTGCCTTCAAGCGATCATAGATGATGGTAACCCATTCTTTAGTTTCCCGAACTAGGTCAGGGCCCAACATCTTACCTTCGTCGAGTTCAGACCAACACAATAGAGTTCTGCAACGTCTTCCATACAACACCTCATAAGGTGCCATTCTGATGAAAGCTTGATAGCTGTTGCTGTAGGCAAACTCGATAAAAGATAAGGATTTCTCCCAAGATCCACCAAAGTCGATGATGCATGCTCGAAGCATGTCTTCCAAAATCTGTAACGGAGGATTTGAATAACAATGCTTATTTTAATTGGTTCAATGGAAAGAGTTTTTGATATTTTCCTGGATTACCCTTTCTGACTGACCGTCAGATTGAGGGTGAAACGCAGTACTAACGTTAACGCTGTACCCAAAGCACCCTGCAATGGATTCTGGAATCAAGAAGCAAAACGTGGGTCTCGATTGGAGATGATAGACTTTGGTACTCCGTGAAGTCTCACAACTTCCTAAGCATACAAGTCAGCCAGCTTTGGAAGATCGCAGTCCATTCTAACCGGTAAGAAGTGTGGTGACTTTGTGAAACGATCTACAATGACCCATACAACATCATGTTTAGCGGGAGTCAAGGGTAAACCACTGAAAAAGTACATGGTGATATTCTTCTACTTCTATTGCGGTAAGTTAATGGGTTGCAATAAGCTATTAGGAACATGATGCTCAGCCTTGACACACTGGCACGTAAGACATTTAGACACGATATATACTATGGCTTGTTTCATGCTTGGCCACCAGTACAATTCTCAGAGATCCTTATACATCTTTACCGAACCCGAGTGTATAGAGAAAAAGCTTGAATGAGCTTCCTTTAGAATATAGGTACGGAGGGGTTCATCGTTGGGTATGCAAGCCTGATCATGATAGCACAAAAGACCTTCAGAATTAATTATGAAGTCAGGTTCATCTCCACCTTGTAGTTTGGAAACAATAGACTGTAGACAAGGATCTTAATCCTGTAAAGCTTTGATTTTCAATACAATAGTAAACTGAACTTGGAGTTCAGCTACAAGACAACAATGTTTTCGAAGTTGGAAGTGAGCGTTGATAGCATAGGGAGAGGCTGAGGTTTGTGGCTGAGTGCATCAGCTACAACGTTGGCCTTGCCTGGATGGTAGTCAATAACAAGATCATAATCTTTGAGGAGTTCCATCCATCTCCATTGCTAAAGATTTAACTCCTTATGAGTTAACAGGTATTTAAGACTCTTGAGATCATTAAAGAGCTAGTGTAATATCCCAATTTTTGGCTAGTGACAAAAATGAAAATTTTGAAAGTTTTGTGGTTAAACTGTAAACTTTGGTAAAGTTTAGGGATCAAAGTGTAATTTTCAAAAGTTATGTATTTGATCCCATAAATGAATAGTTTACCCCAAAGAGTGACATTTTCGTGTTATCTGGATTTTTCATACGGAGTTTGTATTAATGGCTATAAAGCGATAAAGTTCAGAAAAATATTCGGATAATTGGATCGAATCGAATATCCAGGATATTTTGAAGGATGATAAGCCACGGTTGATTATGTCATTTTACATGTATAAGATATTTTCTTTGTGTTAGAAGAATATGAACCCTTGGATTAAAGTTGATTTTCCATGCTAAATATGAGCCGTTGGATGAAAAATGGCAAGATCAGAATTTCGGAAAATCAAAAGGGCAAAGTTGGAAAACTACTAACTCAAGATTAAATCTAGATCATTGGATTAAGGATGATGATATGAGGAACATTATGGAAATATAGAATTTTCTGAATAGATCTGATAGCTCGGTAAAGGTAAAATCGTAGTAGAAATATTTTGTGAATATTGGGAAATAAGATTGAATTGAAATTTTAGAGGTTGTTCCATAAGCCATGGAAAATCATAAAATGATATTTATGGAATAGTGGCTGGTTGAGAAGGAACTAATTTAGTTAGATTATAATGGAATGGCAATTTTGAAACAAATTAGTAAATAAAGACTAGTTTGAGGGAAAATTGGTCATTTAGCAGGGATGGAAATTTTGAAATATTTGAAGTTACAAAGGCCATTTTTGGAAGAAGAGTATTAAAAAGTAAATCTTGGCTCTTGATTGATGATAAGATCAATCTAAACCGTTGGATAAACGGGCACTTTTGTAATTTTCCTATTTGAATTAATTTAAAATTCATTTATATAATACAAGTGGCATAATTGGAGCAATTCAAAATTGAAAGGCCAAAAAGATGAAGCCTTCTACATCTTTCAACTTTCAAAATTTGGGGGAAAAAGGAAGAAAATTTTCCAAGTTTGATTCAAGCCCTGAAACTCGATTTTTAGGTAATATTTCGAACTGCAAAGTTGTTATACTCTTCAACTCTATTTTTTGATATTATTAATTCATTGAATACATGATTGATTGATGAAAAGTTTTCATGTGAATGAAATTAGGGTTTATGAACAAATTTGGGGCTTTTGAAATTTTATGATTCCATGGTTGAATTTAAGTTGGAATCAAGCTTATATGATGTTAAAATCATGTTATTGAGTTAGGATTTAAACCCTAAATATTTTGGTTTGCATGGATAAGATTAGGGTTTATGGATTTAAGTCTAACTTAGGGTTTGTGATGTTAGATTAATGATCTAGTAAGCTTGATTTGTTGTTTGGAAGCAAAACCCTAAGTTAAATACATAGGGACCAATTCGACAAGCTTCAAAGTTAAGGGACCGAATCTGAATTTTATGAAATTGGAATGTATTTATGTAATTAATGATGTTGGAGACGTGAAATTGATGTTAGAATGCTAAACCGATGTTGAATCCTTACCTTTGCATTTTAGTGACTATTTTGGCAAAGAAAGAAAATTAGAGGGAATTATTTTTGAATAATTATTTGATGAAGAAGATGATGAACTGGTGGTTTAAAGCAAGTGATGGGACTAAATTGACAAGTATAAAAATAAGAAGAAGTTAGTATAAATTACAAGTTTATTATGGAAAACTATGTAGAAGATTGAATTTTGGCAGTGACTTCAAAAATTCGCCATAAATTCTACAAAAATGGTTAGATGGTGAACTTTATACCGTTGTAAAGATTTTTTTGTCTAGTTTCATTTCCAACAAACGAAAACTGATTTCGAGTTCCGAGTTAAAAGATACGAAATTTTTAATCTAATTAAGGTCAGAAAATTTACAAAGCAGTTTCGGTCAGGACAACTCTGTGACAGGAGTTTGAAGAATTTTCATAATTTTTTAGATTTTATTAATTTATGTGGCTTTTACCTTTAGAACCGTTATCGAATATAGTGTCTTCAGTATAAAGGAAATTAAGATCCAGTATGTATTCTCCCGGTATAAGTAAATCTTTGAAGGTAGTGCAAGCTGTCAGAAAATGGAATTTGAAACATTTTGTATCTAAATGTTAGTTAGCAAGCTTGGAAGAATTATTGGAAGTTCAAATTGGTCACTAAGGACCATGATGAGTTTTTGAACAGTACAAGGAAGAAAGGAAAAATATTTGGAAATTTTATACTCGAATGATTATATTAGAAAACATGGTTAAGGTATTGTTAGATTTGAACCTAACAAATATTTTATCTTATTCATGTGATTAATGAAGTCAAGTCTGAATCAATGAAGGTTCGAGGTTCTATAAAGGAAAGTGATAGAGTAGCGTAATCTTGGATTTGGAAGCCTTCAATCAAGTTGTTGCAAGAGCTAGGAGCTCTAGACTTAAGTAAGGAAGTTTGGGCAGATCTGAAAATTCAAGAGAAAAGATAAGGGATTTTCTTGAAATTTTCAGATTCAAGACTGGAAATTTAAAGAAACAAATATAAGAAGGAAAACTAGAAGATGGTTAATAAGAACAAAAGTAAAAGATTAAGATGAGATTAAGATGAGGATAGATAAAACAAATCTGAAAATTCCAGCTTTGTTTATGGAATTATGGAAGATGGTGTGAAGGTTGAAGATGAAGATGGCTTGCGAATTGTTGATGTTGTTTTGTCCTCAGCACCCTCTTAGACTCAATTATCTAAGCAAGCAACGTCAAGTGGCTCTAACCCACCCTCCTAGATGCGATTATCTAGGCAAGCAAGAGTGTGAAGATGATCTCCCTCACAAGAATCGTCGAACTTATGTTGAAGAAGACTTCGAAGGCACAAGTAATCAGCACTTGCAAAAACAAGCTCACTAAATATTTCATAAATCAAAGAAAATCTGTCTTATAATGATGGAGGCTTCATCCTTTTATAGGTGAAGGATAAACAAAGTAATTTAACTTCTACTAAAACAAGGAAAACCTAATCTAATTAAAAATAATAATAAAATAACAGCCTTTAAATTCCTTGTGCTTTTGTGGCAAGGGATAGGGTGATAAGGCAATTGATAAGATGATAAAGGCTGGTTGCTTGGGCAGCAAGTAACTTGATGAAGGTTGGTTTGCTTGGGCATCAAGTAATGGGCTGATAAGAGCTGTTTTGATTGGCCAGCAAGTAAAAGTTGATAGGGCCTTTATTTGGACGAATTTAAGGGTATTTGGGCTGGTTTAGATGATAAGAAATTGGTTCTTGGGAAAGGAGGCATGTGTGGGCTATTTTAAAAGCTAACTAGGCCTAAAAACACATGTAAATCCTAATTTGGGCTAAAAATAAAAATCTGACCCAATCTTTTATAGTAACAATTATTGGTCTAATTACAATAAAAGGGCTAATTAATGGACATCTAAAGGCTCATGGATATCCGTCTCCAAAGGTGTAGCAAGTTGAGTTTTTGTGACCCAATTATTCTTGAAGGATGTTAAGTGTGGACTTCCTTCAAAAAATTCTTCTTTCTTCATGGCATCTTGTAATCCTTAGCTCACGAATACTTGGACGGCCGAATTCAGCTTGTCCTTTATTAGCTTAGACTTGGCTCGGGTTATTTGGCCAAGTGGAAAAGTAAGTCCATCTTGTCCTTGGAATTGCCTTGTGGTACATGTATCATCCCTTCCCTCCTCAAAAGGATTCGTCCACGAATCTGAAACATCAAAGGGAGAAAGATTAGAAACATTAAAAGTTGTACTCACATTATACTTATCTGGTAGATCAATTCGGTATGCATTGTTGTTCATCCTTTCAAGGACTTGGAGTGGTCCCTCTCCTCGTGGATTCAATTTGGATTTCCTATGGTTCGGAAATCTTTCTTTACGCATGTGCAACCAAACCCAATCTCCTGGTTCAAAGAAAACTTGGCGTCGGCCTTTGTTGACTTTAGCAGCAATGTTTTCATATGTTTTCTCCATTCTTTGCTTTGCCTTAGTGTGAATGGATTTAACTAACTCCGTTTTCTTTTCGCCATCTAAGCTGCTAATACTATCAATAGGTAAAGGAACAAGGCCTAACGTAGTTAAGGGGTTAAAACCATAAACTACTTCAAATGGAGAATAACCGGTGGATGAATGAATAGAACGGTTGTACGCAAACTCTAAAAAAGGTACATATTCTTCCCAAGTTTTTGTGTTCTTACCTACAACGGTTCTGAGTAATGCACCTAAGATCTGATTTATTACCTCGGTTTGTCCATCGGTCTGTGGATGAAAAGTAGTATAATAAAGAAGTTTGGTACCTATCTTTCCCCAAAAACCTTCCAAAAATGGCTTATGAACTTTACATCTCTATCGGAAACGATGTTGCGTGGAATTCCATGAAGCCGTACTACTTCTCTAAAGAAGAGATCGGCTACATGTGTTGCATCTTTCGTTTATGACATGGTATGAAGTGAGTCATCTTTGAAAACCTGTCGACCATAACAAAAATACTATCTCGACCCTTTTTGGTATGAGGTAATCCAAGAATAAAGTCCATAGATAAATCGACCCAAAGGAAAGAAGGGATAGGAAGGGGTGTATATAAACCGTTAGGACTTACCTTGGATTTTGCTTGTTTACATACAATACAAGATGCGCATACCTTTTCCATGTTTTTCCTCAGATGTGGCCAAAAAAAATGCTCCATTACCATGTCTAACGTTTTGGAGATGCCAAAGTGCCCAATTAAGCCTCTGGAGTGTGATTCATGGACTAGCAATTCTCTAATGGAGACTTGTGGTATACACAACCAGTTTATTCGGAAAAGAAATCCATCTACAAGATAAAACTTGCTAAAAGCACTTTTTAAACAATGAGTATAAATTTCCTTGAAATCTAGATCATTGGGATACAATTGCTTTATATGTTCGAATCCCAATATAGTAGCATGCATTTGAGTAATTAGGGTATACCTTCTAGATAGTGCATCTGCTACTACATTATCCTTACCTTTTTTGTACTTGATCACATAAGGGAATGCTTCAATAAACTCCACCCACCGAGCATGTCTCTTGCTCAAATTACCTTGGCCATTTAACCACTTCAATGATTCGTGGTCGGTGTGTATGATGAACTCCTTTGGAAGAAGGTAGTGTTGCCAAACTTCAAGTGCATGAACTAATGCAAGGAGCTCTTTATCATAAGTTGAGTAGTTCAAATGTGCTCCTTTTAACTTCTCGCTAAAGTAAGCGATTGGTTGTTTTTCCTGTAAAAGAACTGTGCCTATGCCTATACCGGAGGCATCACATTCTAACTCAAAAGTTTTAGAAAAATCGGGAAGACGAAGAATTGGGGCAGAACAAAGTTTACCTTTTAGTGTTTGGACGGCTTGTTCTTGTGCCTCACCCCAATGAAAACCTACCGTTTTTTGATGATATCTGTTAATGATGCGGCAATGGTAGAGAAATCCTTGACAAAGCGACGGTAGAAGCTTGGTAGGCCATGGAAGGATCTCACCTCAGTTATGGATGATGGCGTGGGCCATTCTGGAATTGCTTTGACTTTTTCATTGTCAACATGGATACCCTGTGCACTTACTATAAAGCCTAGAAAACTAAGACTTTCACTACAAAAACACGCACTTTTCCATGTTAGCATATAATTGTTCTCTTCGGAGAACTTCGAAGACCGATCTCACATGAAAGATATGTAAATCAAAAGAAGAAGAGTAGATAAGAATATCATCGAAATAAACAACAACAAACTTACCTCTAAACTCCCAAAGGACATGGTTCATCAATCTCATGAATGTGCTAGGGCATTGGTCAAACCAAATGGCATAATTGTCCATTCATATAAACTGAACTTGGTCCGAAAGCGTTTTCCATTCATCTCCTTCTTTCATTCGAATTTGATGATAAACACTCTTCAAATCAATCTTGGTGAAGATGCATGCGCCGTAGAGAGTTCATCAAGCATGTCATCTAATTGTGGAATAGGATGTCTATACTTGATTGTTATTCGGTTGATCGTCGACAATCGACACACATTCTATATGAACCATCTTTTTGGCACCAAAAGTATTAGAACGGCACAAGGGCTTAAACTCTCACGAATATAGCCTTTGTTGAGTAGTTCTTCCACTTGCTTTTCTAACTCCTTGGTTTCGTCGGGATTACATCTATATGCTGGTCTATTTGGAATAGAAGAACCCGGAATTAGGTCAATTTGATGTCCAATTCCTCTTAAGGGTGGCAAACCGTCAGGTGGATCACCTAAAACATCATTGAAGTCCTACAAAAGAGAAACAAACACAGTAGCAAACTTTTGTTATTGTTAGTGATAGAAAAAAAATTGTTCCCTAGAGCGGATGAGGATGCAAGACTGTTTAAGGAGGGGGGCTTGCCTCACTTCTTTTTCTCTCGCATAAATATTTTGAGACACTCTTTTTTTCTCACATTTAGGATCACTCAACACCCCTGGGCCTATACTTATTTGGCTTTTATCACTACTGGCCTCTTTTGTATTTGCCTTTTGTTTTTCATTCTTTTTTTCTTTTTCATCTTTTTTTATTCCCACCTCCTCACAAAACTTCTTCATTCGCATCTGATCTTTGTACACCTCTTTTGGATCGAGTGAAGCCAAGGTATACAAAGGAATACTTATTTAACTTACCATGGTGAGTCACATCACGGTCATACTGCCACGGTCATACTGCCACGGTCGTCCTAAAAGTAAGTGAGATGGTTGCATAGGGATAACATCACACCAAACGTCATCACAATATTTACCCATAGTAAAAGTGATTAAAGCACGTTTGTTTACCTTAAATTCTTACCCTTCATGAAGCCATTGGAGATAATATGGCTTTGGACGGCATTGACAAGGTAGGTCAAGTGCATCAACTAGATAGCTACTCACCACAATCGCACAACTTCCGCTATCAATGATGACCGAATATAGTTTGCCCCTGATCAAACATCTTGTGTGGAAAATATTTGTTCTTTGCATCTCCGTATCGTCGATTGCTTGGATATTAAGTGAACATTGAATCACCAAGCTTTTAGGATCAGGTTCATCACTCGAGTAACCACCGACGATGAATTCGTTGTCGGACAATTCCTCCTACGACTCGGATGAGTAGCTCCCATCTTCTCGAATAAGAAAGAGCCTTGTATTCGGGTAGTCTCTTTTATAGTGTCCATGACCGTTGCACTTGAAGCATACAATCTCTCAAGTTTGTTTGAGTGTTTGTGTGTTTTCTGCCAAGATGGGGGTTTTGTCTTGGTTTTGTCCAGTGACTTGGATGTTTCAATTTTCTGCTTTGGTCTACTTGAGTCGAGCAAAGGTTTAGAAGAATTAGAATGAGATAAAGGTTGAGTGATACCTTTGTCATAGTGATAATTCTTTTGCCGATATCGTTGTCGATCTTTGATGTGCCTTTCAATTCTCATGGCGAATTGGAATGCCTCTTGAAGGGTGTAGTAGGTTTTGAGTTCAAGTACCTCAAGAATGTTGTCACTGAGTCCGACAACAAACCTAGTCATTGTATCCTCTTCATCCTCTTGGATATCGGCTCTTTGCATCAATGATTCCATCTCTTTGAGATACTCATCAATGATCTTGTAGCCTTATCGGATTCTTTGTAACTTTTGTTTGATCTCTCTCCGATATAATGGGGGAACGAATCGTTCTCGCATGACTTCTTTAAGTTCTCCCCATGAGGTTATCTTGGCTTCTCCATTGAGACGCTGATTGCGAACCAATTGGGACCACCAAATGGATGCGTATTTAGTGAATTCAAGAGTCAACAGTGGAACTTGATCCTCTTCGGGGCATTGATAATACTCGAATAGAAGATAAACTCGATTTTCCCAGTCATAATAAGCATTAGGGTCATACCTTCCTTGAAAAGGTGGTACAGTGATTTTTGGTTTGGCTAAGGTGTTTGTTGCTTGTCTCGGCTCTATGAGAGGATTGTGCCCATGCAGGGGTTTTGGCGTCTATTATGAATGGGAACAAGATTTGGACACCTAGGCTCTTTCAAGATCGCTTGCAATTGCAGTGATTTCTAATCTCCCAATGGTTTGAGTGATTGCGATTCGATCAGATCGGTGTGCTCAAGCTTGGCTGCCAAAGAGGTTATAGTCCGTTCAAGTTTATTGAGAGTATCTGAAACTTCTTGAAGAGTCACTTCATGTGGTTCTTCGTCGTTACTCATTTTCGACATCCCTGAAACACTTAGATTTAAAAAGGTGAAAAGCAAAAGAAAACTATAAATCTCACTAAACACTCAAAGGAATAAATATTTAGCGAGACAAGTAAACCAATCTCGTGCTCTTTAAAGACCTTCCTGCCACAAGTCAACAAGTTACAATCGGAGTTTAATCCTAACAATGAGTCCTAATTGTACTAGGAGTCCAATGAAAGGCTTGACACCAATTGAATATAGTTGCAAGAAAGAAGGATTGGAATGCAACTTTTAGTCCTACTCACACCAAAAAGAGAAGGTGTTAAATTGCGTAATAGAAGAAAAGAAAAGCAAAACAAAGGAACTTAAGAAACTAAGAGTAGAAAAAAATTAGTACAGAAAGGTGATAACCCCAAAACCAAGAAACAACTTGAAGGAAGAAATCCAATGTTGAATCCACTTCAATGTGATGCTTGTGGTGGTTGATGATGGTGATCTTGATGATTCTTGATGGTGGTTGGTGGCTAGGTATGAGCTTTCTCACTTTTCTTTCTTTTTTTTTTTTATTTTTTTTCTTTTTTTCTTTTTACAAGGTAAAAAATTGAAAATAACGAAAATTGAAGAAAAAATAATGAAAATAGGGTTAAAGTAGGGGGAAAACCCTAATTTGGCTGAAACTTTGTCCACTTGGTTCGAGGTGTTCCCGAAATCCAAAAATTCTGCCTTTTTGTGTGGTGACTCCACCAATGGTGTAGATCTGATTTGGAAAGTTTCAGCTCAAAATTCTCTCGTTTGGTTTTGACGAATTTCCCTAATTTTCGAGTTTTTTTCCCCAAAACACCTAAATTCTTTCTAGACTTAAGTAAGGAAGTTTGGGCAGATATGAAAATTCAAGAGAAAAGAGAAGGGATTTTCTTGAAATTTTCAGATTCAAGGCTGGAAATTTAAAGAAACAAAGATAAGAAGGAAAACTAGAAGATGATTAATAAGAACAAAAGTAAAAGATTAAGAAAAGATTAAGATGAGGATAGATAAAACAAATCTGAAAATTCCAGCTTTGTTTATGGAATTATGGAAGATGGTGTGAAGGTTGAAGATGAAGATGGCTTTATGAATTGTTGATGTTGTTTTGTCCTCAGCACCCTCTTACACTCAATTATCTAAGCAAGCAACGTCAAGTGGCTCTAACCCACCCTCCTAGACGCGATTATCTAGGCAAGCAAGAGTGTGAAGATGATCTCCCTCACAAGAATCGTCGAACTTATGTTGAAGAAGACTTGAAGGCACAAGTAATCAGCACTTGCAAAAACAAACTCACTAAATATTTCATAAATCAAAGAAAATATGTCTTATAATGATGGAGGCTTCATCCTTTTATAGGTGAAGGATAAACAAAGTAATTTAACTTCTACTAAAACAAGGAAAACCTAATATAATTAAAAATAATAATAAAATAACAGCCTTTAAATTCCTTGTGCTTTTGTGGCAAGGGATAGGGTGATAAGGCAATTGATAAGATGATAAAGGCTGGTTGCTTGGGCAGCAAGTAAACTTGATGAAGGTTGGTTTGCTTGGGCATCAAGTAATGGGCTGATAAGAGCTGTTTTGATTGGCAGACAAGTAAAAGTTGATAGGGCCTTTATTTGGACGAATTTAAGGGTATTTGGGCTGGTTTAGATGATAAGAAATTGGTTCTTGGGAAAGGAGGCATGTGTGGGCTATTTTAAAAGCTAACTAGGCCTAAAAACACATGTAAATCCTAATTTGGGCTAAAAATAAAAATCGACCCAATCTTTTATAGTAACAATTATTGGTCTAATTACAATAAAAGGGCTAATTAATGGACATCTAAAGGCTCATGGATATCCATCTCCAAAGGTGCAGCAAGTTGAGTTTTTGTGACCCAATTATTCTTGAAGGATGTTAAGTGTGGACTTCCTTCAAAAAAATTCTTCTTTCTTCATGGCATCTTGTAATCCTTAGCTCACGAATACTTGACGGCGAATTCAGCTTGTCCTTTATTAGCTTAGACTTGGCTCGGGTTATTTGGCCAAGTGGAAAAGTAAGTCCATCTTGTCCTTGGAATTGCCTTGTGGTACATGTATCATCCCTTCCCTCCTCAAAAGGATTCGTCCACGAATCTGAAACATCAAAGGGAGAAAGATTAGAAACATTAAAAGTTGTACTCACATTATACTTATCTGGTAGATCAATTCGGTATGCATTGTTGTTCATCCTTTCAAGGACTTGGAGTGGTCCCTCTCCTCGTGGATTCAATTTGGATTTCCTATGGTTCGGAAATCTTTCTTTACGCATGTGCAACCAAACCCAATCTCTGGTTCAAAGAAAACTTGGCGTCGGCCTTTGTTGACTTTAGTAAACAATGTTTTCATATGTTTTCTCCATTCTTTGCTTTGCCTTAGTGTGAATGGATTTAACTAACTCCGTTTTCTTTTCGCCATCTAAAAGCTGCTAATACTATCAATAGGTAAAGGAACAAGGCCTAACGTAGTTAAGGGGTTAAAACCATAAACTACTTCAAATGGAGAATAACCGGTGGATGAATGAATAGAACGGTTGTCGCAAACTCTAAAAAAGGTACATATTCTTCCCAAGTTTTTGTGTTCTTACCTACAGCAGTTCGAGTAATGCACCTAAGATCTGATTTATTACCTCGGTTTGTCCATCGGTCTGTGGATGAAAAGTAGTATAATAAAGAAGTTTGGTACCTATCTTTCCCCAAAAACCTTCCAAAAATGGCTTATGAACTTTACATCTCTATCGGAAACGATGTTGCGTGGAATTCCATGAAGCCGTACTACTTCTCTAAAGAAGAGATCGGCTACATGTGTTGCATCTTTCGTTTATGACATGGTATGAAGTGAGTCATCTTTGAAAACCTGTCGACCATAACAAAAATACTATCTCGACCCTTTTTGGTATGAGGTAATCCAAGAATAAAGTCCATAGATAAATCGACCCAAAGGAAAGAAGGGATAGGAAGGGGTGTATATAAACCGTTAGGACTTACCTTGGATTTTGCTTGTTTACATACAATACAAGATGCGCATACCTTTTCCATGTTTTTCCTCAGATGTGGCCAAAAAAAATGCTCCATTACCATGTCTAACGTTTTGGAGATGCCAAAGTGCCCAATTAAGCCTCTGGAGTGTGATTCATGGACTAGCAATTCTCTAATGGAGACTTGTGGTATACACAACCAGTTTATTCGGAAAAGAAATCCATCTACAAGATAAAACTTGCTAAAAGCACTTTTTAAACAATGAGTATAAATTTCCTTGAAATCTAGATCATTGGGATACAATTGCTTTATATGTTCGAATCCCAATATAGTAGCATGCATTTGAGTAATTAGGGTATACCTTCTAGATAGTGCATCTGCTACTACATTATCCTTACCTTTTTTGTACTTGATCACATAAGGGAATGCTTCAATAAACTCCACCCACCGAGCATGTCTCTTGCTCAAATTACCTTGGCCATTTAACCACTTCAATGATTCGTGGTCGGTGTGTATGATGAACTCCTTTGGAAGAAGGTAGTGTTGCCAAACTTCAAGTGCATGAACTAATGCAAGGAGCTCTTTATCATAAGTTGAGTAGTTCAAATGTGCTCCTTTTAACTTCTCGCTAAAGTAAGCGATTGGTTGTTTTTTCTAGAAAAGAAGCGTGCCTATGCCTATACAGGAGGCATCACATTCTAACTCAAAAGTTTTAGAAAAATCGGGAAGACGAAGAATTGGGGCAGAACAAAGTTTACCTTTTAGTGTTTGGACGGCTTGTTCTTGTGCCTCACCCCAATGAAAACCTACCGTTTTTTGATGATATCTGTTAATGATGCGGCAATGGTAGAGAAATCCTTGACAAAGCGACGGTAGAAGCTTGGTAGGCCATGGAAGGATCTCACCTCAGTTATGGATGATGGCGTGGGCCATTCTGGAATTGCTTTGACTTTTTCATTGTCAACATGGATACCCTGTGCACTTACTATAAAGCCTAGAAAACTAAGACTTTCACTACAAAACACGCACTTTTCCATGTTAGCATATAATTGTTCTCTTCGGAGAACTTCGAAGACCGATCTCACATGAAAGATATGTAAATCAAAAGAAGAAGAGTAGATAAGAATATCATCGAAATAAACAACAACAAACTTACCTCTAAACTCCCAAAGGACATGGTTCATCAATCTCATGAATGTGCTAGGGGCATTGGTCAAACCAAATGGCATAATTGTCCATTCATATAAACTGAACTTGGTCCGGAAAGCAGTTTTCCATTCATCTCCTTCTTTCATTCGAATTTGATGATAAACACTCTTCAAATCAATCTTGGTGAAGATGCATGCGCCGTAGAGTTCATCAAGCATGTCATCTAATTGTGGAATAGGATGTCTATACTTGATTGTTATTCGGTTGATCGGTCGACAATCGACACACATTCTATATGAACCATCTTTTTTGGCACCAAAAGTATTAGAACGGCACAAGGGCTTAAACTCTCACGAATATAGCCTTTGTTGAGTAGTTCTTCCACTTGCTTTTCTAACTCCTTGGTTTCGTCGGGATTACATCTATATGCTGGTCTATTTGGAATAGAAGAACCCGGAATTAGGTCAATTTGATGTCCAATTCCTCTTAAGGGTGGCAAACCGTCAGGTGGATCACCTAAAACATCATTGAAGTCCTACAAAAGAGAAACAAACACAGTAGCAAACTTTTGTTATTGTTAGTGATAGAAAAAAAATTGTTCCCTAGAGCGGATGAGGATGCAAGACTGTTTAAGGAGGGGGGCTTGCCTCACTTCTTTTTCTCTCGCATAAATATTTTGAGACACTCTTTTTTTCTCACATTTAGGATCACTCAACACCCCTGGGCCTATACTTATTTGGCTTTTATCACTACTGGCCTCTTTTGTATTTGCCTTTTGTTTTTCATTCTTTTTTTCTTTTTCATCTTTTTTTATTCCCACCTCCTCACAAAACTTCTTCATTCGCATCTGATCTTTGTACACCTCTTTTGGATCGAGTGAAGCCAAGGTATACAAAGGAATACTTATTTAACTTACCATGGTGAGTCACATCACGGTCATCTTGCCACGGTCATATCGCCACGGTCGTCCTAAAAGTAAGTGAGATGGTTGCATAGGGATAACATCACACCAAACGTCATCACAATATTTACCCATAGTAAAAGTGATTAAAGCACGTTTGTTTACCTTAAATTCTTACCCTTCATGAAGCCATTGGAGATAATATGGCTTTGGACGGCATTGACAAGGTAGGTCAAGTGCATCAACTAGATAGCTACTCACCACAATCGCACAACTTCCGCTATCAATGATGACCGAATATAGTTTGCCCCTGATCAAACATCTTGTGTGGAAAATATTTGTTCTTTGCATCTCCGTATCGTCGATTGCTTGGATATTAAGTGAACATTGAATCACCAAGCTTTTAGGATCAGGTTCATCACTGGAGTAACCACCGACGATGAATTCGTTGTCGGACAATTCCTCCTACGACTCGGATGAGTAGCTCCCATCTTCTCGAATAAGAAAGAGCCTTGTATTCGGGTAGTCTCTTTTATAGTGTCCATGACCGTTGCACTTGAAGCATACAATCTCTCAAGTTTGTTTGAGTGTTTGTGTGTTTTCTGCCAAGATGGGGGTTTTGTCTTGGTTTTGTCCAGTGACTTGGATGTTTCAATTTTCTGCTTTGGTCTACTTGAGTCGAGCAAAGGTTTAGAAGAATTAGAATGAGATAAAGGTTGAGTGATACCTTTGTCATAGTGATAATTCTTTTGCCGATATCGTTGTCGATCTTTGATGTGCCTTTCAATTCTCATGGCGAATTGGAATGCCTCTTGAAGGGTGTAGTAGGTTTTGAGTTCAAGTACCTCAAGAATGTTGTCACTGAGTCCGACAACAAACCTAGTCATTGTATCCTCTTCATCCTCTTGGATATCGGCTCTTTGCATCAATGATTCCATCTCTTTGAGATACTCATCAACAGTCTTGTAGCCTTATCGGATTCTTTGTAACTTTTGTTTGATCTCTCTCCGATATAATGGGGGAACGAATCGTTCTCGCATGACTTCTTTAAGTTCTCCCCATGAGGTTATCTTGGCTTCTCCATTGAGACGCTGATTGCGAACCAATTGGGACCACCAAATGGATGCGTATTTAGTGAATTCAAGAGTCAACAGTGGAACTTGATCCTCTTCGGGGCATTGATAATACTCGAATAGAAGATAAACTCGATTTTCCCAGTCATAATAAGCATTAGGGTCATACCTTCCTTGAAAAGGTGGTACAGTGATTTTTGGTTTGGCTAAGGTGTTTGTTGCTTGTCTCGGCTCTATGAGAGGATTGTGCCCATGCAGGGGGTTTTGGCGTCTATTATGAATGGGAACAAGATTTGGACACCTAGGCTCTTCAGTATCGCTTGCAATTGCAGTGATTTCTAATCTCCCAATGGTTTGAGTGATTGCGGTTACGACTGTATCGGTGTGCTCAAGCTTGGCTGCCAAAGAGGTTATAGTCCGTTCAAGTTTATTGAGAGTATCTGAAACTTCTTGAAGAGTCACTTCATGTGGTTCTTCGTCGTTACTCATTTCTGACATCCTGAAACACTTAGATTTAAAAAGGTGAAAAGCAAAAGAAAACTATAAATCTCACTAAACACTCAAAGGAATAAATATTTAGCGAGACAAGTAAACCAATCTCGTGCTCTTTAAAGACCTTCCTGCCACAAGTCAACAAGTTACAATCGGAGTTTAATCCTAACAATGAGTCCTAATTGTACTAGGAGTCCAATGAAAGGCTTGACACCAATTGAATATAGTTGCAAGAAAGAAGGATTGGAATGCAACTTTTAGTCCTACTCACACCAAAAAAGAGAAGGTGTTAAATTGCGTAATAGAAGAAAAGAAAAGCAAAACAAAGGAACTTAAGAAACTAAGAGTAGAAAAAAATTAGTACAGAAAGGTGATAACCCCAAAACCAAGAAACAACTTGAAGGAAGAAATCCAATGTTGAATCCACTTCAATGTGATGCTTGTGGTGGTTGATGATGGTGATCTTGATGATTCTTGATGGTGGTTGGTGGCTAGGTATGAGCTTTCTCACTTTTCTTTCTTTTCTTTTTTTTAATTTTTTTCTCTTTTTTTCTTTTTACAAGGTAAAAAAATTGAAAATAACGAAAATTGAAGAAAAAATAATGAAAATAGGGTTAAAGTAGGGGGAAAACCCTAATTTGGCTGAAACTTTGTCCACTTGGTTCGAGGTGTTCCCGAAATCCAAAAATTCTGCCTTTTTGTGTGGTGACTCCACCAATGGTGTAGATCTGATTTGGAAAGTTTCAGCTCAAAATTCTCTCGTTTGGTTTTGACGAATTTCCCTAATTTTCGAGTTTTTTTCCCCAAAAACACCTAAATTCTTGCCAAGAATCGTCCCAAATCTATACCAAATGATAGAGTAGCGCAATCTTGGATTTGGAAGCCTTCAATCAAGTTGTTGCAAGCACTAGGATCTAGACTTAAGTAAGGAAGTTTGGGCAGATATGAAAATTCAAGAGAAAAGAGAAGGGATTTTCTTGAAATTTTCAGATTCAAGGCTGGAAATTTAAAGAAACAAAGATAAGAAGGAAAACTAGAAGATGATTAATAAGAACAAAAGTGAAAGATTGAAAAAGATTAAGATGAGGATAGATAAAACAAATCTGAAAATTCCAGCTTTGTTTATGGAATTATGGAAGATGGTGTGAAGGTTGAAGATGAAGATGGCTTGCGAATTGTTAATGTTGTTTTGTCCTCGGCACCCTCTTACACTCAATTATCTAAGCAAGCAACCTCAAGTGGCTCTAACCCACCCTCCTAGACGCGATTATATAGGAAAGCAAGAGTGTGAAGATGATCTCCCTCACAAGAACTCGTCGAACTTACGTTGAAGAAGACTTCGAAGTAATCAGCACTTGCAAAAACAAACTCGCTAAATATTTCATAAACCAAGGAAAATATGTCTTACAATGATGGAGGCTTCATCCTTTTATAGGTGAAGGATAGACAAAGTAATTTAACTTCTACTAAAACAAGGAAAACCTAATATAATTAAAAATAATAATAAAATAACAGCCTTTAAATTCCTTGTGCTTGTGTGGCAAGGGATAGGGTGATAAGGCAAGTGATAAGCTGATAAAGGCTGGTTGCTTGGGCAGCAAGTAAACTTGATGAAGGCTGGTTTGCTTGGGCATCAAGTAATGGGCTGATAAGAGCTGTTTTGATTGGGCAGCAAGTAAAAGTTGATAGGGCCTTTATTTGGACGAATTTAAGGGTATTTGGGCTGGTTTAGATGATAAGAAATTGGTTCTTGGGCAAGGAGGCATGTGTGGGCTGTTTTAAAAGCTAACTAGGCCTAAAAAAACTTGTAAATCCTAATTCGGGCTAAAAATAAAAATCTGACCCAATCTTTTATAGTAACAAGTATTGGGTCTAATTACAATAAAAGGGCTAATTAATGGACATCTAGAGGCTCATGGATATCCATCTCCAAAGGTGCAGCAAGTTGAGTTTTTGTGACCCAATTATTCTTGAAGGATGTTAAGTGTGGACTTCCTTCAAAAAAATTCTTCTTTCTTCATGGCAGCTTGTAATCCTTTACTCACGAATACTTGGACGGTCGAATTCAGCTTGTCCTTGATTAGCTTAGACTTGGCTCGAGTTATTGGGCCAAGTGGAAAAGTAAGTCCATCTTGTCCTTGGAATTGCCTTATGGTACATGTATCAGAAAGGATCAAGTAGAATTTAGTGAGGCATGCTAATAAATGTCCTAGGTGAGTGCAATGCATACATAACATGATACATGGATGTTTTATACATCATAAGGAAGACGTGAGATAAGTCTATTGTATATTGGCATGATATTTATGTCTTTGATCATATATTTGACATATTTTAAATATGTCAAAGGTTGAACACAAATGCATGGATCACTAGTTATATATAATGGTATGCTATGAATGTTATTTTGGGTATGAACTACCTAATGTTCAATTATATTGATATATGTTTCCATAGATAGAATAAATATGGAAATTATGCCCAAATAATTCATTGAGGGATAGGGTATAGTTGGCATGCCACAGAGTCCAGCAGTATGCTGCATATTCGGGTATCCGGGATAGCGCTATAGTGTATATAAAGGACACTTAGTGTATGGTTAGCACGGCCTTATAAACGCGCGGATAGTTAGCACAACCTTATAACTGTGCAGATGGTGGGGATGACCTTATGTCTATTAGCACTTCGGTGCATATTTGACACGCGTACCCAGGGTCCTCAAGGTTTAGTTTGGGCTATAAATAAATAGATAATAAATGGTAAATAGGTTAGGGAGTATGTGAACTCTCAAAACATATGGCAAGTATGTCATTAAGAAATTTATATCTGGTTTATATTATGTTAATATATGATTAATATGAAAGTATACTTATCTAGTGATCATGATGCATTTATGCATATAAGGCATATTATGATAAATGAACAAACATGAAAATCTTATGACATTTTCATATAGTAAAAAATTACTAATGCAATGTGAAAGTTGATGCATTGGCATATATCATGCTATATAAATGTAGCCATGAAATTGAATAAAGTTTAAATAATTGTTATTACTTCCTTTATTGCCTTATTATGCTCATACTTAGCGTGTGTTTGATTATACACACGTAGGTAAATCAAGATGAGAGTGAGAAGAGTATTGCATCAAAATTTGAAAGCTCAATAGGTAATCACAGTAATGATATCCTAATTAAGGTTTACTTATTATAGTGGCATGTATATTTGTTAAACCTATTTGAGTTTTGATTGGCTTTTAATGTTCGTTATGGTTTCAAGATAATTGATGTTTCTGGAAACATTCAGGGTTAAGAATAACCATTGAGAAGTTTTTCTAAAAATTTTAAATTACCCTAATTTTTATTAAAGAAGTCGTAACATTTCTGACTCGTATCTAGTGTACGGATATGGGAAAGGGGTGTTACATTTATTGGTGTCAGAGCTATTAAAGAAGTCCTAACGTTGATTTCGAGGACTAAATTGCAAAGTTAGGAAGTTTGAATCCTTACCTTTGCATCTTAGTGACTATTTTGGCAAAGAAATAAAATTAGAGGGAATTATTTTGAATAATTATTTGATGAAGAAGATGATGAATTGGTGGTTTGAAGCAAGTAATGAGACTAAATTGAAAAGTAGAAAATAAGAAGAAGTTAGTATAAATTAGAAGTTTATTATGGAAAGCTATGTAGAAGATTGAATTTTTGGCAGTGACTTCAAAAATTCACCATAAATTCTACAAAAATGTGTAGATGATGAATTTTATATCGATGTAAAGATTTGTTCGTTTAGTTTCATTTCCAACAAATAGAAATTAATTCTGAGTTCCGAGTTCAAAGATATGAATTTTTAATCGAATGAAGGTCAGAAAATTTATAGAGCAGTTTCTGTTAGGACAACTTTGTAACGGGAGTCTGAAGAATTTTCATAATTTTTTTAGATTTTATTAATTTATGTGGCTTATATCGTTAGAATTGTTATCGAATCTAGTTCTTACAGTATGAAGGACATTAAGATCCAATGTGTATTTTGATCTTTAGAAGCAAAACTCTGAGGGTTGGACGAGTTGCCAGAAAATAGAATTTGATACACTTTGTATCTAAATGCTTGATAACAAGCTTGGAAGAATTATTGGAAGTTCAAATTGGTCATTAAGGACCAAAATGAATTTTGGACAGTATAAGGAAGGAAGGAAAATTATGGAAATTTTTATGTTAAATGATTAGATAGCTTGATTGAAATATTGTTAGAAGTGAATTTAACAAATGTTTGTTTATATTCATGTGGTTAATGAAGTCAAATCTGAATCAAAAGAAGATTCGAGGTACTATGAAGAAGGATTGAGGCAAATTTAGTGAGGTATGCTAATAAATGGCCCTGTGAGTGCATTTTTACTTATTTATTATATATGTGATATGAGTGATTGCATTATATATATTTATGCAATATTGATAAATAGGACGATTTGCGATGAATCGACCTTGATATTAATGAAAATATATGTTGATCAAAATTATATAAATGGCAAGAAGTATTAAGTGGCATATGTGATACATTGATATAGCACAATGATTTATCTAAGATAAATCAAATTTTAGATATTTGGATATGAACTACCCATTATCGAATTATGGATAATAGTATCGGAGGATTGGATATTGAATATGAAAATATTATATTGTTATGCCCAAGTACTAGTGTGAGAGTCTTTGGTCTAATTGGATATCCATAAAAGTCATAACACTACGGTGCGAGATAGACTCTTCGGGTTGAGATAGACTCTTTGGGGTCGACATAGACTCTACGGAGTCGGTTCAAACACTTCAGTGTTACATAGCACAAAATGTGCGAGTATGAGTAGCAAAGGGCGTCCTCGAGTATGTACTCACCATCAGATGCTACGGCGTTGCAGACACTATGGTGTCGTAATGATGACTCATATACCATAGGTTTACATGAGAATCTTTGGTATAATTGGATATCCATAGGGTCCTAGCAGTTGTGTCATAGCACTACGGTGCAAGATAGACTCTTCGAGGTCGAGATAGACTCCTCGAGGTCGAGATAGACTCTACAGAGTCTTGTTAGATTCTACGGTGTTACATAGCACAAAATGTGCGAGTATGAGGAGCAAAGGGCATCCTCGAGTACATACTCACCATCAAACGCTATGACATTGAAAACACTACGATGTCGTTATGATGACTCGTATACCATAGGTTCACATAAGAATCTTTGGTATAGTTGGATATCCATAGGGTCCTAGTAGCTACGTCATAGCACTACGGTGCGACATAGACTCTTCGAGGTCGAGATAGAGTCTTTGGGGTCGAGATAGACTCTACAGAGTTGGTTCAAAGACTACGGTGTTACATAGCACAAAATGTGCGAGTATGAGGAGCAAAAGGCATCTTCGAGTATGTATTCATCATTAGACGCTATGGCATTGTAGACACTACGGTGTTAGTTATGATGACTCATGTACCAAAGTATCACATGGTTTTGTACTTTGGGCGCTAATACATGAAATATATTTATGCAGGCAGTTAAGTTAAAAAGCTTAACGTATATTTGATTGGTAAATTAAAGGTTTGATGATATGATACAAACTGCAATTGGGACATGCTTTCCATTTTGCAGGAACTGTATTGCACTGTTATATGACAGATGAATGACTTGATATTTACCTTGGACCATAAGATTTTACAGTACAGTTACATGACTTTACAATACAGAATTATTGCAGTACAAATTTCTTACATGATTATTCCTGCATTGCAGATTACATGATTTTATACTTTGGACTATAATACATGAAATGCATTTATGCAGACAGTAAAACTTAATGTATATTTGATTAATAAAATAAAGTTTTGATGTTATGATATAAACTGTAATGGGGATTTGCTTTCCATTTTGTAGGAAATGTATAGCACTGTTAAATGACAGGGGAATGACTTTAATAAGTTTATTTATGTTATTTCTATACATTGAAATGCTTTACTTCAATTTATAGTTGCCTCATTAAGTGAATACTTAGCGTGTGCTGTATCACACGTAGGTTATTGGAAACTTACCGGAGGAGGAGTCAAGCATGTTAATCAAGCTGCAATATGCCAAACATCAGTAAGACATTCTAAATTTATGATATTCTTTAGTGGGCATGTATCAATTTATTCGTTGGTTAATTTATAAGCTAGTTTTATGTCAGATGTTTAAAAAAATTTGCAAGTCAGTAAATCAGCTAAATAATTTAGTAACATCTTCAATGTGTATTTAATCATCGAATATACGTTGAGGGTGTTACATTAAGTGGTATCAGAGCTACAGGTTTAGCCGGTTCTAGATGCTAAACCGAGTTTGTTATAAGTTGTCAGTAAATACATGCCCTTAGAATGTCATATTACTGATGTGTTGATTGTATAACTTGAAGCTGCTCCTCATTAGTAATAGATGAGATAAGATTATAATAAGAAAAGTAAGACGCTACTGGATTTTTTCAATCGACTCTTCTTAGGGGTCAAGAAAGGACTCACAGCGAATACAATAAAGTAAAATAGTATTGTAATCAACTTAAGTTTGAGTTGAGTTACCTGCATTGTAAGGAGCTGATGCAGTAATTATAAGATGTTAGTCTTTAACATCTATACATGCACTTATGTTTATAACAGTAGAGATTATAAGGGAATATATTGACTACATGGAGTACCAGCCTCAATAGTATCTAAGAGAGATTCGAGGTTTACTTTAAGATTTTGGAAGGTCTTAAAGATATGAATATTGAAAATTCAGAAGAAGTAATATTATTCCTAAAGGAACATGTTTGTATTTGGGTGGATTAATTTTCTATTAGATCCGAAGTTTACTTTAAGATTTTGGAAGGTCTTAAAGATATGAATATTGAAAATTCAGAAGAAGTAATATTAATGCCACAAAGTAGTACTTACAATAGAAGTGACCTGGAAAATTTTCTAGGAGTTAAAAGAGCTGAAAGCTCAGCTGTAAGAATTGTTAGACTGGAGTTATAATTAATCCAGTGTACTATTGTTAGAAACTCCAGAATTATTCGTATAGAAGGAAGATAGTTCTTTACGACCATGTAGTGGTTATTTATAAAAGGAAAATAAGAAAAAGATAATGATATATTTTCTATCAGGATTATTAGTTAACCTAAAACAAAAAGACTGGATGTGAGTTTGGGTAATAGAAGTGGCTTTCTTAGGTCATATTACTTCAACTATAGGGATCCGAGTTGATCCTAAAAATATTACAGAGGTTCGCAGTTTCTTAAGACTTATTGGTTATGATCGAAGGTCTGTGAAAGATTTCTTGATGATATGTTATGAGCTTGTATAATTGAGTTTGAAATCATGGAAAAGATATATATCGTTAGTAGAAATTGCTTATAGTAATAATTATCAAGAAAGTATACATATGGCACCCTACAGGCTCTTTACGGTCAAAAGAGTAAATCATTATTAAATTAGTTCGAGTTGAAGATCATAAATTAATTAAGTCAGATTTATTACAAGAAATGGAAGAAAAAGTTAAGATTATACAATATAATCTTAAAAATATTAATGATCGACATAAGTCTTATGTAGACTTGAAAAGAAAAGATATTTAATTCGAAGACAAAGGAAGAACATGATGTCTATCTTCGCATTGTTCTTCAGACTCTTCGAGAAAAGAAGCTATATGCTAAGTTGTTAAATGTAAATCTTGGTTGCCAGAAGTTGTTTTTCTTAGTCATGTGGTTTTGGCAGAAGATATAAGAGTAAATCCAAAGAAAGTACCAACTATAGTTGAATAGAAACCTCTGAAGAATGTTTCTGAGGTTCGAAGTTTCTTGGGACTTGTTGGTTATTATCGAAAGTTTGTAAAGAATTTCTCGATGATTGCCTCCCCATTGACCAAGCTATTAAAGAAAGGTATGCCATTCAATTGGACAGATAAGTGTCAATTAAATTTTGAAACATTAAAGAAGATGTTAATCGAAACCCCAGTGTTAGTACAATCAGAATCGGGAAAAGATTATGTAGTTTATTATGATGCTTCTCAGAAAGGTTTGGGAAGTGTACTTAAGTAAGAAGGAAAAGTAGTGGCTTATGCTTTGAGACAACTTAAGATGCATGAGAGGAAATTATCCTACTCATGATTTGGAGTTGGCAATGGTTGTATTTGCTTTAAAGATATAGCGTCATTATTTATATGGTGAATGATGCTATATTTACATAGATTAAAGAAGTTTAAAGTATTTGTTAACTAAAAAGATGTTGAACCTGAGGCAAGAAGGTGGATAGTAAGGATAAATTTGATCGAAATAAGAATTTTGATATTTGATTTAGAAATTAAAATGCATTGGAAGGAATTGAATTTGGATCAAACAAGATTATTAAGCGTGCTCAGGCCAGATAAATTCAAGGATGGGTGACCATATGGGAAGTTTCATGGAATCAAATTTTTGATCGAATAAGTAGAAGAAGGTGAAACCGAAGACATTGAAATTAGTATGATGGATGTTTGTATTATCGAGGAAAAACCCTATTTTTTAAACGATGAAGAATTAAAGAAACAACTTATCTTTGAAGTACGCTATAGTCCTTTGATTGTACATCCAAGTGGAAACCCGATGTATCAAGATTTAAAGAATCAATCTTGATGGGCAAGCATGAAAAGAGTTATAACTGAGTTGGTTTCTAAATATCTGACATGTTAACAAGTAAAAGCAGAACTTTAGGTACCTTCTGAATTCTCGTGACTGATTTTAATTTCTAAGTGGAAACGAGAACGAGTGATGATGGATTTTTTATTAGAACTATCTTTGACATCAAATAATAAGGATTCAATCTGGGTGATTGTTGATAGATTGACTAAGTTAGCACACTTTATCCATGTTCGAACAGATTACCCTAGGGATAAGTATGTTGGTTGTATATTAAGGAAATAAGTTAATTTAGCTTGTTAAAGTTCTTTGGCGAAATTATAAAATTGAGAATACAACTTGGGAAAGAAAAGGAGATGTGAGAAAGTAGTTTCCTCACCTTTTTAAACCAGGTACGTGTTAAAAATTCGAGGATAAATTTTCATAAGGAGGAGAGAATTGTAATACCCCAAATTTTACTAAGTTGATTAAGGATCATTTAGTATTAAGATAATAGCTTACAAGTTATCTTAGTGACTAAAATGACAAAAATTCAAAAGTTAGGATTTCTTCGATTGTGGGTTATGGAAAAGGAATTTCTAAAAAAGCATCAGATGATTGAGGGCAAGTTAATTAGGTTACTTGCAAAGTTTGGTCGAAATTCGAGGAAATTGGAATGGGAATTGAAGTTTAAAATTTAGTGACCAAAATGTTAAGCTGTCAAAACTTGTGTGGTACAAGACTAAATATGAAAAGTTGAAGGATAAAGTTGTAATTTCCCAAAAGTTAGGGGTTTTCATTTCATAAATAGATAGATCACCTAAGGGTGTGGATCAAATATGGAATTCTGGTTTGAACCGATATTTCGATTGTTGGGAAATCGCAGTCAAAGTTTAGGTGGAATTTGGGTATCCGGATCGAACTAGAAAATTATGAAATTTTACTATTGATAGAAGAAGGATATAAAAAAAATTTCCGAAGTTTTAATATTTTTAGTTCGATTCAAGATGAATCCTATGATTTATTTTGATTAAGGAATTTATTTAGAAGTCGATAAAATTCTCGATAATTATCGGTAAATCGGATCGAGCTAAAATTTCAGAGATAGTTCCATGGATCTTAGCAGACTCATAAAATATTATTTTATGACTATTTGGATGTTAAAAAGATTAGGAAAATTTTGAATCGATTGAAATGATATGGAATGGTAATTTTGTGAATAAGTTGATTAGTAAAGGGCATTTTGGTCATTTTTCCCAAAAAGGTCATGGAAGGAATTTTGAGATTTATTTATTGATGAATAGTGGCTGATTATAATCCAACTAAATCTAGTTGGAATGTTACAAAATGGAAAATTAGAAATATAGATCGAGTTGGAGGGTATTTTTGGAAAGTAGAATTTATTGAATTAAAAATTCATTTTTATAATAAAAGTGGCATAAATACATGAAAATATGAAGCAAGTATCAGAAAATTACTCTCCAAAATCGTGGTGAAGAGGAGAAAGAAGAAGGAAACTTTTTAAGCTCGATTTAAGCCCCAAATCTCGGTTTTAAGGTAATCTTTCGAACTACAAAGTTGTTCTATTCTTCGAGCTCTATCTTTTGATGAAAATAATTCATAGAATACTTGCTTGGTTGATGAGATTTGATATGAGGAAGAAATTAGGGTTTATGAACAAAATTGGGGCTTCTAGAATTTTATGATTCCATGGTTGAATTTAAGTTGGAATCAAGCTTATATGATGTTAAAATCATGTTATTGAGTTAGGATTTAAACCCTACATATTTTGGTTTGTATGGAGAAGATTAGGGTTTATGGATTTAAGTCTAACTTAGGGTTTGTGATGTTGGATTAATGATCTAGTAAGCTTGATTTGTTGTTTGGAAGCAAAACTCTAAGTTAAATATATATGGACCAATTCAGCAAGCTTCAAAGTTAAGGGACCGAATTTGAATTTTATGAAATTTGAGTATATTTATGTAATTAATGATGTTGGAGATGTAAAATTGATGTTAGAATGCTAAACCGATGTTGAATCGAATTACTGACCATTTTGACAATTTGTCAAAATCAAGTGACCAAATAGGAAATGAATTATTGGATGGGGATTAAATTTGATTTTTAGTTAAAATAATAGAATTATTAATGTTGATTTGAGGACTAAATTGCAAAGCTAAGAAGTTTGAATCCTTACATTTGCATTTTAGTGACTATTTTGGCAAAGAAAGAAAATTAGAGGGAATTATTTTGAATAATTATTTGATGAAGAAGATGATGAATTGGTGGTTTGAAGCATGTGGTGGGACTAAATTGACAAGTAGAAAATAAAAAGAAGTTAGTATAAATTAGAAGTTTATTATGGAAAGCTATGTAGAAGATTGAATTTTTGGCAGTGACTTCAAAAATTCACCATAAAATTCTAAAAAATTGTTTAGATGATGAATTTTATATCGATGTAAAGATTTGTTCGTCTAGTTTCGTTTCCAACAAAGGAAACTGATTTCGAGTTCCGAGTTAAAATATATGAATTTTTATTCGAATGAAGGCCAAAAAATTTATAGAGTAGTTTCTGTCATGACAGCTTTGTGACGGGAGTTTTAAGAATTTTCATAATTTTTGTAGATTTTATTAATTTATGTGGCTTATATAGTTAGCATCATTATCGAATCTAGTTCTTACAGTATGAAGGATATTAAGATCCAATGTGTATTTTGATCTTTAGAAGTAAAACTCTGAGGGTATGACAAGTTATCAGAAAAATAGAATTTGATACATTTTGTATCTAAATGTTGGATAACAAGGTCAGAAGAATTATTGGAAGTTCAAATTGGTCATTAAGGACCAAAATGAATTTTGGAAAGTATAAGGAATGAAGGAAAATTATGGAAATTTTTATGTTAAATGATTAGATAGCTTGATTGAAATATTGTTAGGAGTAAATTTAACAAATGTTTGTTTATATTCATGTGGTTAATGAAGTCAAATCCGAATCAAAAGAAGATTCGAGGTACTATGAAGGAAAGGATCGAGTAGAATTTAGTGAGGCATACTAATAAATGGCCCAGGTGAGCGTATTTTTACTTATTTATTATCTATGTGATATGAGTGATTACATTATATATATTTATGCAATATTGATAAATAGGACGATTTGCGATGAATCGACCTTGATACTAATGAAAATGTTTGCTGATCAGAGTTATGTAAATGGCAAGAAGTATTAAGTAGCATATGTGATACATTGATATGGCATAATGATTTATCTAAGATAAATTATATTTTAGATATTTGGATATGAAGTGCCCATTATCGAATTATGGATAATAGTATCGAAGGATTGGATATTGAATATGAAAATATTATATTGTTATGCCCAAGTACTAGTGTGAAAGTATTTGGTATAATTGGATATCCATAAGAGTCATAGCACTACGGTGCGAGATAGACTCTTCGGGGTCGAGATAGACTCTTAAGGGTCAAGATAAACTTTTCGGGGTCGAGATAGACTCTACGGAGTCGGGTTAGACTCTACAGAGTCGGTTCAAACACTATGGTGTTACATAGCACAAAATGTGCGAGTATGAGGAGCAAAGGGCGTCCTCGAGTATGTACTCACCATCAGACGCTACGGCGTTGTATACACTACGGTGTCGTTATGATGACTCGTATACCATAGGTTCACATGAGAATCTTTGGTATAGTTGGATATCCATAGTCTTAGCAGCTACATCATAGCACTACGGTGCGAGATAGACTCTTTGGGGTCGAGATAGACTCTTCGGGGTCAAGATAGACTCTACGGAGTCGAGTTAGACTCTACGGAGTCGGTTCAAACACTACGGTGTTACATAGCACAAAATTTGCGAGTATGAGGAGCAAAGGCCGTCCTCGAGTACGTACTCATCATTAGACGCTACGGCGTTGTAGCCACTACGGTGTCAGTTATGATGACTCGTGTACCAAAGTATCACATGATTTTGTACTTTGGGCGATAATTCATGAAATATATTTATGCAGTCAGTTAAGTTAAAAAGCTTAACGTATACTTGATTGGTAAATTAAAGGTTTGATGATTTGATATAAACTGCAATTGGGACACGCTTGCCATTTTGCAGGAACTGTATTACACTGTTATATGACAGAGGAATGACCTGATATTTACCTTGAGCCATAAGATTTTATAGTACAGTTACATGACTTTACAGTATAGAATTATTGCAGTACAAATTTCTTACATGATTATTCCTGCATTACAGATTACATGATTTTATACTTTGGGCTATAATACATGAAATGCATTTATGCAGACAGTTAAGTTAAAAAGCTTAACGTATATTTGATTAATAAAATAATGGTTTGATGTTATTATATAAACTGTAATTGGGTTTTGCTTGTCATTTTGCAGGAAATGTATAGCACTGTTAAATGACACGGAATGACTTTAATAAGTTTATTTATGTTATTTCTATACATTGAAATGCTTTACTTCAATTTATAATTACCTCACTAAGTGAATACTTAGCGTGTGTTGTTTCACACGTAGGTTATTGGAAACTTACCGGAAGAGGAGTCAAGCATGTTAATCAAGCTGCAATCTACCAAGCATCAGTAAGACATTCTAAATTTATGATATTGTTTAGTGGGCATGTATCAATTTATTTGTTGGTTAATTTATAAGCTAGTTTTATGTTAGATGTTTAAAAAAATTACAAGTCAGGAAATCAGCTAATTTAGTAACATCTTCAATGTGTATTTAATCATCGAATATATGTTGAGGGTGTTACACAATGGACAGTCTCAGATAAAATGGCCATGATCACCACAAAAATAGCAAGCTCCAGACTGCTTGTGACATTGTCTTGCAAGATTCTTATTCTAGTAATAGTTACATACTGGATGTTGAATGGCTCATCCCGAACATCCAGTACTCTCAATTGACGTAGCTTTGGCAAACGACTGGGTTATCGTCTACGGTCTAGCAATATTCCCAGATCGGGAAGGCTGGGGATACACACTCTGCTTTGGGCCTCGATACTTTGCTTTCTTGTTAGGCTTTAGAGGATGAGAATCATCATATTGCTTATTTTTGGATCTTTCATTTCCTCCAAATCTCTGTGCTTTCTAAGCAGCTTCAGTAGCCTTAACCCGATTCACCAGGTCCTAAAAGTTAGTGATACCCAGTGCTGTGAACATAGGGCCCAGCTTGTCGTTGAGCCCAGCAATAAACATTCAGCACTTATCTTCCTCTTTCTTGATATATTCAGCTCCGTATCGGTAGTACTTGCAAAAGTCATGGGTATACTGCTCCACGGACCGTCCATCTTGTTTAAGATGGAGGAAGATGTTACTCCTCTCTGCGAGGTAGTACTCGTTGATATATTTATTATGAAATTCTTGAAGGAAGAACTTCCAAGTTATAGCTTCTTCAGGGGCCGTGAGAATAGTAGTCTCCCACCATTGGAGTGCCTGGTCGGCCAGCAACGCGAGGGCACACTCTAGCTTATGTTCATCCGAACATTGTAGCTGCTTGTTCAGGATTCATATTGTATTATCCAACCAGTATTCGGCAATCTCAGGATTGTCATTTTCTCGAGCGACATAAGGTGCTAAAGGTTCTGGTGCCGTGTCCATGAAAATGATGCAATGATTATAATCAATGTTAAAGTCAGAGATGGCGCAACAATCAGAGTGTACGTGAAGCCAATCTGGGTTGGCAACAAAACAGTCAAGCCATTCGCATAGAGGCAAGATATGGGGGCCCAATTTGGTCCAAGTAAACCAACCCTTAGCGGGCTTACAATCAAATAAGTTACTATGAGACAAGCAATCCCTAAACCTATCAATATGGTAATGTACGTGACGACATCCGCCTTGTTTCTCATTATCGGATAATATTTCATTCAAATCACCCCCAATAAGCCAAGCGAGAGGAGGAGTGTAAAGTGTCAATAAGATCCTAAGTTTTTAATTTCAAATTCGTTTCGGCATAACCATAGATACCAAAAAAGTGAAAACTATCATAACCAGAATGCACAATAACATCAATATGGTGTGCATAGTACGAAAGCAAATCTACTAAAATATTATTATTACAAAGGAGCATCAAGCCCGAACAATCATTGTTGTTATCCACAATGATAAAGCTGGACATATTAGGAATAGATTTCAACATATCATTTCTAAACTTATTCAAACGATTTTCACTAAGAAAAACAAGATCTGAACTAAACTTGGCGACAATCCACCCTAAGGACTGAACTGCCTAAGGCTTACCTGGATCTCGACAGTTCCAACACATTATCCTCAGTTTTCTCAGCGGGGTTGAATATCAACCTCCGCTGAAGAGTTTTTGATGCTGCTTATCCCAGCTTTAGAACTTTTAGAGCTTTTGGTGGTAGTCGGTGGTGAAAGGCGTTGTCGCTTAGTTGAGGCAGTCTTTCCAGGTACGGAGCCTCACTTTGAGCTACAAGCCGCTTCTGGTATACTCGGCATAGTAGTCATAGCGGTAGGAGGTCGCTTTTCTAACCAAGCATCAAAGTCCAAAACCACCAGTGAGGTGGCTTTGGTGGCCTTACTACTAGCCGCCTTGCCCTTAGTACCCTCAATGGTGGAGACGATGATGGCAACAGTACCAGCTGTGACCAAAGGATCGGCCACTAAAACAAACCTCTTGTCAGAAGCATCAGAGACAATAGCAACAGTCTCGACTTCCAAGGCAGTATAGGCAAGGGGTGTCGCTTCAGTGTGTGTTGCGACAGCAGCAGGTGATGCTACCCGAGCAGTAGTATGTGATGCAGCCAGAGCTACACCATTAGGAAGATCGGTTGCCTCAGTCGTGGCCTCTCCAGGCTTGTCACTAGAGCTCACATATCTCGCATTATGCGCATCACCAACCAGCACAACAATGGTAGTAGTTGATGCGGTAGCTGCTAGACTGTCTGATTCATGCTCAGCATCGCACAGATCTGCGTCCACAAGCTCATCGTCCACCTTATCATTCAGAGAAGAGTCTATCATATCTACATACAAAGGATAGGTCTTATTACTCCAAGAAAGTGTAATTGAAAAATTAACTAAAATAGATTTCGTACCAGTTTCACTTCTTGGCACATTGGAAGGTGTCTCGACATTATGGTAACAAATTCTACCTCACAAACGGGAAGGACCCCCTTGAACCTTGAGGATTGACTCAAAGTTAGTCCCCATATTGCATCTTAGAAGAAGTGTTAGCCTTCAGTGTAGGGTAAGATGCGACATAGTGACCAATGATGTTGCAACCATGGCAAAATAAAGGCAGGCTCTCGTATTGTACAGGGCATAATTTTGGTTTAGCCCTAGAACCACCCAGAGCTACACATCGGTTGATCATTTGGAAATATCCATTATTATCCAAACTCAAAGAAAGTCCCTCATGTTACCATCTATAGTGCGTGTATTTGTCCCAACAACGATTACAATGCAAGATCTGAGAGCCCGGCCAATATCATCAGCCATTTGATCGTCCGCCATCAGCATGATCAGAATTTGGTGAATACAAATCCAAACACGCATGCGAGTAAAGGCATATTCATCAATTGACAATTTAGGGTCCAAAGAAAGGAGAGCAAGCCATTCCTTTTTTAAAGGTCCATGGTCCTCGCTTGAGAACATCATTCCGCTTCACTGCGGAAGAGAATTTGATCAGGAAGAAATAGGCCTTCAACTTAGAAATAGAAAACACTTTGCCATTCTTCCATACTGAACGAAAAACATGTATCAAAGCATAGCCATCAACAGTCTTGAACGTGATAACCTTCCCTATGAGAGATAGCTCACAATCCTCCAAAGGAGTTTCCCAGTTGACAGAATGAGTGAATATAACCCCTTGTTCCTCAGTGGTGAAGTTGAGATCACCAAGTTGTTGAAGGATGGAATGGTGGCCATTTGCTTAGGAATGGTGATTGAAGAAAGAGACAAAAGGGAGTAGTGGAGGCATATCCCGAGAGGGGATAACTTAATGGCCTTATAAGGATAATCGGAATAGGGGGAGTGGTTTCAAGGGATTGAAACTTCTTATAGATAGGGATAAGAAATTTGAATTGAATTAAAACTAAAGAGGAGTTCAAACCCCAAGGCAACATCCAAAGGATAAAGGATAAAATGAGAAGAGATCAAGGTGAACTCCAAATGTTTTAAATTCAAAAAGGAAATTAAACGGTTAATGGATAAATCCAAAAAATAAAAGAGGATAAGCCATCTATTTAAATTTAGAATAACATAGCAATCCCAAACAATAAAATAATACAAATAGTAGATAAGAAACTGAATCTCCCAAAATTTAGGGTCGATTATCCCAATTGTAGTTAAATACGATTTGAAGTTATCTAAGAGTATGTTAGTTTGATTAGGAGTATCCCAACTTGAGACAATGTAAAAATGAAACCGAAAGATCTTCAATAAAAGGATTATTCCAAAGTTTAAAACCGGATTGATTCGAACTAACATATTTTTTTAATAAGAACATCCCTGCAAGGGAAAAGGTGAGTACAACCCTCAACGTAGTGCATTCTGAATTTTCCTTTCCAACATGTAAGTGGAATACATCCAACTTGGACATATTGTAACTGTAATTGACCCAAGAATATGTAAATTCTTGTAGAACCAGACTATCATCCGATAATAGCAGTTTCAATGTGGACAAATTCTAATGTAAAGTATTGGACGTAGCAGAATATATCAATATACCTAATAGGAGTTAAAGGGGAAACCCCTAAAGTAAACACCCAGATGTAGCTATGAAACTGTGCCTCCCTAGTAAAAGGGAGGGTATTCCAATTTTAAAAAACATACAAGTTGTTTTTATGAAGGTAATTTAAATTTGAGTGAAAGATGGTTGAAAAGAATGAAAAACTCAGAGTACATACATAGCCATAAGTGTTTGTCATTAGCTAATATTGGGAGATAAACTAATATTGGGAGATACAGTCATAAGATATTTGCCCCTGCAAGGGCCGTAGAAAGGGTAAAGGCACCATAAAGACTACACTAGGGTGCAGCTATGTAACCGAAGCTCCCGATTAACCCAAAATATTGCAAGTCGATGGGGAGTCATCACTTTGAAATTAACACTAATGAAACTAAGTATAGACAAAAGGATACATAAATGCAAGCAAAAGATTAGATGCCACATTGAGTCCAGATTACAAAATAGAAGAACATAAAATATAACAACCTTAACATTGAGAAGTATAGCCCTATTGAATGCCAAGCTAGTGAAGAACATCGCAATGTATAAATGGGGTACGCCCAGTCCATACAAACAGGCACTGCTCCAAGGCAGTGCCTTCCTGCACCAATGTTGGGCATATAGCAGATAGACCCTAAGCCATGGCACAACCAGCACTATAGAAGATTCACAAAACGAGAAATGTCGCAACCATAGGGTCAATTGAAAATTACAAGGTTATGAGGGCCAGGGAGGCAATAGCCAACACCAAGGCCAGGAAGGCCAGGAGATCGAAAGCCAAAAAGGGGCAATATAGTCCAGTGCCAAGAATCAACCGGTAAATCCATTCACCCTTAAACCAAAGCTACAAGGGAATAGGAGAGTAAAGTTTGAGATACATAACAACAAAGGGAAAGGTTCTTCCATACCAGAGCAACCAGAACAATCCATGTTTACCAACAAAAGGAGAAATGAGTCTATTACAAAAAGGCAGGAAATCTAGTAGCAATTAAAGCTAAACCAAAAAGCTAAACCAACACATGAGGTGCTTAAACACCTAAGAGAAGAAGCACTATAGCAACAAACCATAATAGGGATCCAAAGAAAACCTAACGACTTTAGACTAATGGTGGCCATCATAAGACTCAATAATAAGAATAACCCAACTAGTAATATAATGTCGATTCAAGCCACAACAGAAAGAATTGAGGAACGCCATATTAACCTAATCAATAGGTGTCCAAAAGAAGCTTAAGCAATAGACGATATAGAGAAACACAATAGACAAAAAGACTGAAACAATTTGAAGCCAAAAAATGCCAGATTTGGAAAGGAAGAATGATCAGCATCCCTAATGAAACCAAAAAATTCACCACAAAGACTAGCAGTAAGGAAGTAATGATCAACATCGCACAAGAATGATCCAATTAACACTAACCACAGGAAAAACAAACAGTGTAATAGAATGAGTTTACCTCTCAATACATACCCATCGCTCCGAAGCCAGTGGGGAAGACAAGCGACCCAGCACCACCTGGATTGCCACTAGAGCAAAAATAAAAGACCAACAAACATCAACCACCAATCCCTCAGTCCAAAACCCTAAGATAATAGGGCTCAAAAGGACCATCGAAACCATTACGACCAGGAAGAGATAGAGCGCCACCCTTTTACACCTCGCCAAAACCCTTGAGAGAACCTTAGGGTAAAAAAACATATAGCAACCCCACAACCTGCAACCAAGGAAGCAATGGCAGGTCTACAAACGACAACCACCATCTCCTCAAACTGGTATACCGAAGAGAAAATGGGGATAAACAGCTCCAAACCCCTAGAGAGATAAAAGAAAGACGGCGAAAGGATGAAAGGGAAGGTGAGAAGAGAGGAGGCGGTGGTGAAAAGGGTGAAAAAGAAAAGGTTGAGGGATAAGAGAGCGGTGAGAGGTTTGAGAGAGTTGAGAAAAAATTCATTTCGTTCACCCGTTTGAATTTTAGCCACCCGTTGGAATTTTAACCGAGTAAAAAGTTTAAAAATTGAGGTTAAGCTGTATAATCATGTTCAAAAGCCCATAACTAAATATTTTAATTCATAAAATTTGATCTAATCTTATTTTATGGCCATTTCGTTGGGTTTAAGGTGTGCATGTCTAAATGGGCTTTACATTGAACCCGTTGGAATTTTAACCGAGTAAAAAGTTCTAAAATTAAGGTTAAACTATATAATCATGTTAAAAAGCCCATAACTAAATATATTAACTCATGAAATGTGATTTAATCTTATTTTTTGACCGTTTTGTTGGGGTTTAAGGTGTGCATGTCTAAATGGGCTTTATAGTTGACCCGTTGGAATTTTAACCGAGTAAATATTTTTGAAAATAAGGTTAAGCTATATCATCATGTTCAAAAGCCCATAACTAAATATTTTCAGTCATAAAATGTTATTTAGTCTTATTTTTTGGCCGTTTTGTTGGGATTTAAGGCGTGCATGTCTAAATGGCTTTACAGTTGACCCGTTGGAATTTTAACCGAGTAAAAAGTTCTAAAATTGAGTTTAAGTTGAATAATCATGTTCAAAAGCCCATAACTAAATATTTTAATTCATAAATTTGATTTAATCTTATTTTGCGGCCATTTTGTAGGGGTTTAAGGCGTGTATGTCTAAATGGGCTTTACTGTAGACCCGTTGAAATTTTAATCGAGTAAAATGATCTAAAATTGAGGTTAAGCTATATAATCATATTCAAAAGTCCACAATCAAATATCTTAACTCATAAAATTTGATTTAATCTTATTTTGTGGCTGTTTGTTGGGTTATGGCACGTATGTCTAAATGGGCTTACAATAGACCCGTTGGAATTTTAACCAGCTAACAATTTTTTCAAATAAACTATATAATCATGTTCAAAATACCATAAATAAATATTTTAAGTTCTAAAATTTTATTTAATCTTATTTTTCGGTCATTTTGTTGGGGTTTAAGGCCTGCATGTCTAAATGGACTTTATAGTGGACCCATTTGAATTTTAACCGAGTAAAAGTTTCTGAAATTGAGGTTAAGCTATATAATGATACTCAAAAGACCATAATAAATTATTTCAACTCATGAAATATGATTTAATCTTATTTTGTGGCCATTTTGTTGGGTTTATGGCACGCATGTCTAAATGGGCTTTACAATGGACCCATTCGAATTTTAACTTGTAAATTTTTTTGAAAATGAGGTTAAGCTATATAATCATGTTCAAAACCCATAACTAAATATTTTAAGTCCAAAAATTTTATTTAATCTTATTTTTCGGTCGTTTTGTTGGGGTTTAAGCCCTGCATGTCTAAATGGGCTTTTATAGTGGACCCATTTGAATTTTAACCGAGTAAAAATTTATGAAATTGAGGTTAAGCTATATAATCATAGTCAAAAGCCCATAATAAATTATTCTAACTCACGAAATATGATTTAATCTTATTCTATGGTCGTTTTGTTGTGTTTATGGCATGCTTGTCTAAATGGGCTTTACAGCGGACCCGTTGGAATTTTAACCGAGTAAATTTTTTTGAAAATGAGGTTAAGCTATATAATCATGTTCAAAACCCATAACTAAGTATTTTAAGTCCAAAAATTTTATTTAATCTTATTTTCGGTCATTTTGTTGGGGTTTAAGGCGTGCATGTCTAAATGAGCTTTACAGTGGATCCGTTTGAATTTTAACTGAGTAAAATGTTTTGAAATTGAGGTTGAGCTATATAATCATATTAAAAAGCCCATAATAAATTATTTTAACTCATAAAATTTGATTTAATCTTATTTTGTGGCCGTTTTGTTGGGTTTAATGCGTGCATGTCTAAATGGGATTATAGTGGACCTGTTGGAATTTTAATCGAGTAATAAATTCTAAAAATAAGGTTAAGCTATATAATCATATTCCAAGCCCATAATCAAATATTTCAACTCATAAAATTTGATTTAATCTTATTTTGTGGCCATTTTGTTGGGTTTAAAGCGTGCATATCTAAATGGGCTTTATAGTGGACCCGCTAGAATTTTAACCGAGTAAAAAATTCTACAAAATGAGGTTAAGCTATATAATCATGTTGAAAAGCCTATAACTAAATATTTTTCATCATAAAATGTGAATTAATCTTATTTTTCGGCAGCTTTGTTGGGTTTAAAGCTTGCATGTCTAAATGGGCTTTATAGTGAACCCATTGGAAAAACATTTGAGGTTAAGCTATATAATCATGTTCAAAGCCCATAAATAAATATTTTAATTCATAAAATTTGATTTAATCTTATTTCGCGTCCAGTTTCATAGGGTTTAAGGCGTGCATGTCTAAATGGGCTTTATTGTAGACTCGTTGGAATTTTAACCGAGTAAAAAGTTCAAAATTGAGGTTAAGCTATATAATCGTATTCAAAAACCCATAATCAAATATTTTAACTCGTAAAATTTGATTTAATTTTACTTTGTGATCGTTTTGTTGGGGTTTAAGGCGTGCATGTCTAAATGGGCTTTACAGTGGACCCGTTGAAATTTTAATCGTGTAAAAAGTTCTAAAATTGAGGTTAAGCTTTATAATCATGTTCAAAAGCCCATAACTAAATATTTTATGTCATAAAATTTGATTTAAACGTATTTTGCGGCCATTTTGTTGGGGTTTAAGGCGTGCATGTATAAATGGGCTTTACAGTGGACTCGTTGAAATTTTAACGGAATAAAAAGTTCTAAAATTGAGGTTAAATTGTATAATCATGTTCAAAAGCCCATAATAAAATATTTTTAACTCATAAAATTTGATTTAATCTTATTTTGTGGTCGTTTTGTTGGCTTTAAGGCGTGAATGTCTAAATAGGCTATAAAATAGACCCGTTAGAATTTTAACAGAGTAAAATTTTCTAAAAATGAGGTTAAATTATATAATCATGTTCAAAAGGCCATAGCTAAATATTTTAATTCATAAAATGTGATTTAATCTTATTTTTGGCTATTTGTTGGGGTTTAAGGTGTGGATGTCCAAATGGGCATTATAGTGGACCCATTGGAATTTTAACCGAGTAAAAAGTTATGAAAATGATGTTAAGGTATATAATCATGTTCAAAAGTGCATAACTAAATATTTTAAGTTATAAAATGTGATTTAATTTTATCTTTCGGCCGTTTTGTTGGGTTTTAAGGCGTGCATGTCCAAATGGGCTTTACAGTGGACTTGTTGGAATTTTAAACGAGTAAAAAGTTCTAAAAATGAGGTTAAACTGTATAATCATGTTCAAAAGCCCATAACTAAATATTTTAAGTCATAAAATGTGATTTAATCTTATTTTTCGGTCGTTTTGTTGGGGATTATGGAGTGCATGTCTAAATGGGCTTTATAGTGGATCGGTTGAAATTTTAACCGAGTAAAAAGTTTTGAAAATGAGGTTATGATATATAATCATATTCAAAACCCCAAAACTAAATATTTTAAGTCATAAGATGTGATTTAGTCTTATTTTTCGGCAGTTTTGTGGTGGTTTAAGGCATGCATGTCTAAATGGGCATTATAGTGGACCCGTTGGAATTTTAACCGAGTAAAAAGTTCTAATATTGAGGTAAAGCTGTATAATCATGTTCAAAATCCCATAACTAAATATTTTAATTCATAAAATTTGATTTAATCTTATTTTGCGGACATTTTGTTGGGCTTAAGGCGTGCTTGTCTAAATGGGCTTTACTGTAGACCCGTTGGAATTTTAACCGTGTAAAAAGTTATAAAATCGAGGTTAAGCTATATAATCATATTCAAAAGTCCATAATCAAATATTTTAACTAATGAAATTTGATTTAATCTTATTTTTTGGCCATTTTGATGGGTTTAAGGCATGCATATCTAAATGTGCTTATAATGGATCCGTTGGAATTTTAATTGTGTAAAAATTTCTAAAAATGAGATTAAGCTGTATAATCATATTTCAAAGCCCATAATCAAATATTTCAACTCATAAAATTTGATTCAATCTTATTTTGTGGCTGGTTTGTTGGGTTTAACGCGTGCATGTCAATGAGCTTTACAATATAAACGTTGGAATTTTAACGAGTAAAAATTTCTGAAAATGAGGTTAAGCTATATAATCATGTTCAAAAGCCTATAACACGTCATAAAATGTCATTTAATCTTATTTCTCGGCGGTTTTGTTGGGTTTTAGGCTTGCATGTCTAAATGTGCTTTATAGTGTACCCATTGGAATTTTAACCTTGTAAAAACTTCTAAAATTGAGGTTAAGCTGTAAAATCATGTTCAAAAGCCCATAACTATATATTTTAATTCATAAAATTTGATTTAATCTTATTTTTTGACTGTTTTGCTGGGATTTAAGGCGTGCATGTCAAAATGGGCTTTACAGTGGACCCGTTAGAATTTTAACCGAGTAAAAAGTTCTAAAATTGAGGTTAAGCTGTATAAACATGTTCAAAACCCATAACTAAATATTTTAAGTCATAAAAATTGATTTAATCTTATTTTTCATCCATTTTGTTTGGGTTTAAGGCGTGCATGTCTAAATGGGCTTTACTGTAGGCTCGTTGGAATTGTAACCGAGTAAAAAGTTCTAAACTTGAGGTTAAGCTATATAATCATATTCAAAATCCCAAAAACACATATTTTAACTCATAAAATTTGATTTAATCTTACTTTTTGGTCGTTTAGTTGGGGTTTAAGGAGGCATGTCTAAAAGGGTTTTACAGTGGACCCGTTGGAATTTTAACCGAGTAAAAAGTTCTAAAATTGAGGTTAAACTGTATAATCATGTTCTAAAGAACATAATCAAATATTTTAACTCATAAAATTTGATTTAATCTTTCTTTTTGGCCGTTTTATTGTGGTTTAAGGCGTGAATGTCTAAATGGGCTTTACAATGGACCGTTGGAATTTTAACCAAGTAAAAAGTTCTAAAATTGAGGTTAAGCTATATAATCATGTTCAAAATCCCATAGCTAAATATTTTAATTCATAAAATGATTTTATCTTATTTTGCAGCCATTTTGTTGGGGTTTAAGGCGTGCACGTTTAAATGGGCTTTACTGTAGACCCGTTGGAATTTTAACCGAGTAAAATGTTCTAAATTTGAGGTTAAGCGATAAAATCATATTCAGAAGTCCATAATCAAATACCATAATCAAATATTTTAACTCATAAAATTTGATTTAATCTTATTTTGTGGCCGTTTTGTTGGGTATAAGCCGTTCATGTCTAAATGGGCTTTACAGTGGACCCGTTGGAATTTTAAGCAAGTAAAAATTTCTAGAAATGAGGTTAAGCTATATAATCATATTCAAAATCCCATAACTAAACATTTAAGTCATAAAATATAATTTAATCTTATTTTTCGACCGTTTTGTTTGGGTTTAAGGCGTGAATGTCTAACTGGCTTTACAAAGGACCCGTTGGAATTTTAACGAGTAAAAAGTTCTAAAATTGAGGTTAAGCTGTATAATCATGTTCAAAAGCCCATAACTAAATATTTTAAGCCATAAAATTTGTTTTAATCTTTTTTTTGTGGCCATTTTGTTGGGTTTAAGGCGTGCATGTCTAAATGGGCTTTAAGTGGACCCGTTGAAATTTTAACCGAGTAAAAAGTTCTAAAATTGAGGTTATATTATCTAATCATGTTCAAAAGCTCATAGTCAAATATTTTAACTCATAAAATTTGATTTAATCTTCTTTTGTGGCCGTTTTGTTGGGTTTAAGGCGTACATGTCTAAATGGACTTCACAGTTGACTTGTTGGAATTTTAACCCAGTAAAAATTTCTAAAAATGAGGTTAAGCTATATAATCATGCTCAAAAGTTCATTACTAAATATTTTAAGTCATAAAATGTGATTTAATCCAATTTTTCGGCCGTTTTGTTGGGGTTTAAGACTTGAATGTCTAAATAGGCTTTATAGTGGACCCGTTGGAATTTTAATCGAGTAAAAAGTTATGAATATGAGGTTAAGATATATAATCATGTTTAAAGGCCCATAACTAAATATTTTAGGTCATAAAATGTGATTTAATCTTATTTTTTGGCCATTTTGTTGGGGTTTAAGGCTGGTATGTCTAAATGGGCTTCATAGTGGACCCATTGGAATTTTAACAGAGTAAAAAGTTCTGAACATGAGGTTAATCTATATAATCATGTTAAAAAGTCCATAAATAAATATTTTTAAGCCATAAAATGTGATTTAATCTTTTTTTCGGCCATTTTGTTGGGGTTTATGGCATGCAAGTCTAAACGGGCTTTACTATAAGCCCGTTGGAATTTTAACCGGGCAAAAAGTTCTAAAATTGAGGTTAAGATATATAACCATATTCAAAATCCCATAATCAATTAGTTTAACTCATAAAATTTGATTTAATCTTATTTTTTTGCCATTTTGTATGGTTTAAGACATGCGTGTCTAAATGTGCTTATATTGGACCCGTTGGAATTTTAAACGAGTAAAAATTTCTAAAATGAGGTTAAGCTATATAATCATAACCCAAAGCCCATAATCAAATATTTCAACTCATAAAATTTTATTTAATCTTATTTTGTGGTCGTTTTGTTGGGTTTAAGGCATGCATGTCTAAATTAGCTTTATATTAGAGCCGTTGGAATTTTAACCGAGTAAAAATTTATGAAAATGAGGTTAAGCTATATAATCATTTTCAAAAGCCCATAACCAAATATTTTAAGTCATAAAATGTGATTAAATATTATATTTCGTCCGTTTTGTTGGGGTTTAAGGGGTGTGCATGTCTAAATGGGCTTTACAGTGGACCCATTGGAATTTTAACCGAGTAAAAAGTTCTAAAATTGAGGTTAAGTTGTATAATCATGTTCAAAAGCCCATAACTAAATATTTTATGTCATAAAATTTGATTTAAACGTATTTTGCGGCCATTTTGTTGGGGTTTAAGGCGTGCATGTCTAAATGGGCTTTACAGTGGACTCGTTGAAATTTTAACGGAATAAAAAGTTCTAAAATTGAGGTTAAATTGTATAATCATGTTCAAAAGCCCATAATAAAATATTTTTAACTCATAAAATTTGATTTAATCTTATTTTGTGGTCGTTTTGTTGGCTTTAAGGCGTGCATGTCTAAATAGGCTATAAAATATACCCGTTAGAATTTTAACAGAGTAAAATTTTCTAAAAATGAGGTTAAATTATATAATCATGTTCAAAAGGCCATAGCTAAATATTTTAATTCATAAAATGTGATTTAATCTTATTTTTGGCTATTTGTTGGGGTTTAAGGTGTAGATGACCAAATGGGCATTATAGTGGACCCATTGGAATTTTAACCGAGTAAAAAGTTATGAAAATGATGTTAAGGTATATAATCATGTTCAAAAGTGCATAACTAAATATTTTATGTTATAAAATGTGATTTAATTTTATCTTTCGGCCGTTTTGTTGGGTTTTAAGGCGTGCATGTCCAAATGGGCTTTACAGTGGACTTGTTGGAATTTTAAACGAGTAAAAAGTTCTAAAAATGAGGTTAAACTGTATAATCATGTTCAAAAGCCCATAACTAAATATTTTAAGTCATAAAATGTGATTTAATCTTATTTTTCGGTCGTTTTGTTGGGGATTATGGAGTGCATGTCTAAATGGGCTTTATAGTGGATCGGTTGAAATTTTAACCGAGTAAAAAGTTTTGAAAATGAGGTTATGATATATAATCATATTCAAAACCCCAAAACTAAATATTTTAAGTCATAAGATGTGATTTAGTCTTATTTTTTTCGGCAGTTTTGTGGTGGTTTAAGGCATGCATGTCTAAATGGGCATTATAGTGGACCCGTTGGAATTTTAACCGAGTAAAAAGTTCTAATATTGAGGTAAAGCTGTATAATCATGTTCAAAATCCCATAACTAAATATTTTAATTCATAAAATTTGATTTAATCTTATTTTGCGGACATTTTGTTGGGCTTTAAGGCGTGCTTGTCTAAAATGCTTTTTCTTGTAGACCCGTTGGAAATTTTAACCGTGTAAAAAGTTATAAAATTGAGGTTAAGCTGTATAATCATATTCAAAAGTCCATAATCAAATATTTTAACTAATGAAATTTGATTTAATCTTATTTTTTGGCCATTTTGATGGGTTTAAGGCATGCATATCTAAATGGGCTTATAATGGATCCGTTGGAATTTTAATTGTGTAAAAATTTCTAAAAATGAGATTAAGCTGTATAATCATATTTCAAAGCCCATAATCAAATATTTCAACTCATAAAATTTGATTCAATCTTATTTTGTGGCTGGTTTGTTGGGTTTAACGCGTGCATGTCAATGAGCTTTACAATATAAACGTTGGAATTTTAACGAGTAAAAATTTCTGAAAATGAGGTTAAGCTATATAATCATGTTCAAAAGCCTATAACACGTCATAAAATGTCATTTAATCTTATTTCTCGGCGGTTTTGTTGGGTTTTAGGCTTGCATGTCTAAATGGGCTTTATAGTGTACCCATTGGAATTTTAACCTTGTAAAAACTTCTAAAATTGAGGTTAAGCTGTAAAATCACGTTCAAAAGCCCATAACTATATATTTTAATTCATAAAATTTGATTTAATCTTATTTTTTGACTGTTTTGCTGGGATTTAAGGCGTGCATGTCAAAATGGGCTTTACAGTGGACCCGTTGGAATTTTAACCGAGTAAAAAGTTCTAAAATTGAGGTTAAGCTGTATAAACATGTTCAAAACCCATAACTAAATATTTTAAGTCGTAAAAATTTATTTAATATTATTTTTCAGCCATTTTGTTGGGGTTTAAGGCGTGCATGTCTAAATGGGCTTTACTGTAGGCTCGTTGGAATTGTAACCGAGTAAAAAGTTCTAAACTTGAGGTTAAGCTATATAATCATATTCAAAATCCCAAAAACACATATTTTAACTCATAAAATTTGATTTAATCTTACTTTTTGGTCGTTTAGTTGGGGTTTAAGGAGGCATGTCTAAAGGGGTTTTATAGTGGACCCGTTGGAATTTTAACCGAGTAAAAAGTTTTAAATTTGAGGTTAAACTGTATAATCATGTTCTAAAGAACATAATCAAATATTTTAACTCATAAAATTTGATTTAATCTTTCTTTTTGGCCGTTTTATTGTGGTTTAAGGCGTGAATGTCTAAATGGGCTTTACAATGGACCGTTGGAATTTTAACCAAGTAAAAAGTTCTAAAATTGAGGTTAAGCTATATAATCATGTTCAAAATCCCATAGCTAAATATTTTAATTCATAAAATGATTTTATCTTATTTTGCGGCCATTTTGTTAGGGTTTAAGGCGTGCACGTTTAAATGGGCTTTACTGTAGACCCGTTGGAATTTTAACCGAGTAAAATGTTCTAAATTTGAGGTTAAGCGATAAAATCATATTCATAAGTCCATAATCAAATACCATAATCAAATATTTTAACTCATAAAATTTGATTTAATCTTATTTTGTGGCCGTTTTGTTGGGTATAAGCCGTTCATGTCTAAATGGGCTTTACAGTGGACCCGTTGGAATTTTAAGCAAGTAAAAATTTCTAGAAATGAGGTTAAGCTATATAATCATATTCAAAATCCCATAACTAAACATTTAAGTCATAAAATATAATTTAATCTTATTTTTCAACCGTTTTGTTTGGGTTTAAGGCGTGAATGTCTAACTGGCTTTACAAAGGACCCGTTGGAATTTTAACCGAGTAAAAAGTTCTAAAATTGAGGTTAAGCTGTATAATCATGTTCAAAAGCCCATAACTAAATATTTTAAGCCATAAAATTTGTTTTAATCTTTTTTTTGTGGCCATTTTGTTGGGTTTAAGGCGTGCATGTCTAAATGGGCTTTACAGTGGACCCGTTGAAATTTTAACCGAGTAAAAAGTTCTAAAATTGAGGTTATATTATCTAATCATGTTCAAAAGCTCATAGTCAAATATTTTAACTCATAAAATTTGATTTAATCTTCTTTTGTGGCCGTTTTGTTGGGTTTAAGGCGTACATGTCTAAATGGACTTAACAATTGACTTGTTGGAATTTTAACCCAGTAAAATTTTCTAAAAATGAGGTTAAGCTATATAATCATGCTCAAAAGTTCATTACTAAATATTTTAAGTCATAAAATGTGATTTAATCCAATTTTTCGGCCGTTTTGTTGGGGTTTAAAACTTGAATGTCTAAATAGGCTTTATAGTGGACCCGTTGGAATTTTAATCGAGTAAAAAGTTATGAATATGAGGTTAAGATATATAATCATGTTTAAAGGCCCATAACTAAATATTTTAGGTCATAAAATGTGATTTAATCTTATTTTTTGGCCATTTTGTTGGGGTTTAAGGCTGGTATGTCTAAATGGGCTTCATAGTGGACTCATTGGAATTTTAACAGAGTAAAAAGTTCTGAACATGAGGTTAATCTATATAATCATGTTAAAAAGTCCATAAATAAATATTTTTAAGCCATAAAATGTGATTTAATCTTTTTTTCGGCCATTTTGTTGGGGTTTATGGCATGCAAGTCTAAACGGGCTTTACTATAAGCCCGTTGGAATTTTAACCGGGCAAAAAGTTCTAAAATTGAGGTTAAGATATATAATCATATTCAAAAGCCCATAATCAATTAGTTTAACTCATAAAATTTGATTTAATCTTATTTTTTTGCCATTTTGTATGGTTTAAGACATGCGTGTCTAAAAGTGCTTATATTGGACCCGTTGGAATTTTAAACGAGTAAAAATTTCTAAAATGAGGTTAAGCTATATAATCATAATCCAACGCCCATAATCAAATATTTCAACTCATAAAATTTGATTTAATCTTATTTTGTGGTCGTTTTGTTGGGTTTAAGGCATGCATGTCTAAATTAGCTTTATATTAGAGCCGTTGGAATTTTAACCGAGTAAAAATTTATGAAAATGAGGTTATGCTATATAATCATTTTCAAAAGCCCATAACCAAATATTTTAAGTCATAAAATGTGATTAAATATTATATTTCATCCGTTTTGTTGGGGTTTAAGGTGTGCATGTCTAAATGGGCTTTACAGTGGACCCGTTGGAATTTTAACCGAGTAAAAAGTTCTAAAATTGAGGTTAAGTTGTATAATCATGTTCAAAAGCCCATAACTAAATATTTTATGTCATAAAATTTGATTTAAACGTATTTTGCGGCCATTTTGTTGGGGTTTAAGGCGTGCATGTCTAAATGGGCTTTACATTGGACTCGTTGAAATTTTAACGGAATAAAAAGTTCTAAAATTGAGGTTAAATTGTATAATCATGTTCAAAACCCCATAATAAAATATTTTTAACTCATAAAAATTGATTTAATCTTATTTTGTGGTCGTTTTGTTGGCTTTAAGGCGTGCATGTCTAAATAGGCTATAAAATAGACCCGTTAGAATTTTAACAGAGTAAAATTTTCTGAAAATGAGGGTAAATTATATAATCATGTTCAAAAGGCCATAGCTAAATATTTTAATTCATAAAATGTGATTTAATTTTATCTTTCGGCCGTTTTGTTGGGTTTTAAGGCGTGCATGTCCAAATGGGCATTATAGTGGACTTGTTGGAATTTTAAACGAGTAAAAAGTTCTAAAAATGAGGTTAAACTGTATAATCATGTTCAAAAGCCCATAACTAAATATTTTAAGTCATAAAATGTGATTTAATCTTATTTTTCAGTCGTTTTGTTGGGGATTATGGAGTGCATGTCTAAATGGGCTTTATAGTGGACCGGTTGAAATTTTAACCGAGTAAAAAGTTTTGAAAATGAGGTTATGATATATAATCATATTCAAAACCCCAAAACTAAATATTTTAAGTCATAAGATGTGATTTAGTCTTATTTTTCGGCAGTTTTGTGGTGGTTTAAGGCATGCATGTCTAAATGGGCATTATAGTGGACCCGTTGGAATTTTAACCGAGTAAAAAGTTCTAATATTGAGGTAAAGCTGTATAATCATGTTCAAAATCCCATAACTAAATATTTTAATTCATAAAATTTGATTTAATCTTATTTTGCGGACATTTTGTTGGGCTTAAGGCGTGCTTGTCTAAATGGGCTTTACTGTAGACCCGTTGGAATTTTAACTGTGTAAAAAGTTATAAAATTGAGGTTAAGCTATATAATCATATTCAAAAGTCCATAATCAAATATTTTAACTCATGAAATTTGATTTAATCTTATTTTTTGGCCATTTTGATGGGTTTAAGGCATGCATATCTAAATGGGCTTATAATGGATCCGTTGGAATTTTAATTGTGTAAAAATTTCTAAAAATGAGATTAAGCTGTATAATCATATTTCAAAGCCCATAATCAAATATTTCAACTCATAAAATTTGATTCAATCTTATTTTGTGGCTGGTTTGTTGGGTTTAACGCGTGCATGTCAATGAGCTTTACAATATAAACGTTGGAATTTTAACGAGTAAAAATTTCTGAAAATGAGGTTAAGCTATATAATCATGTTCAAAAGCCTATAACACGTCATAAAATGTCATTTAATCTTATTTCTCGGCGGTTTTGTTGGGTTTTAGGCTTGCATGTCTAAATGGGCTTTATAGTGTACCCATTGGAATTTTAACCTTGTAAAAACTTCTAAAATTGAGGTTAAGCTGTAAAATCATGTTCAAAAGCCCATAACTATATATTTTAATTCATAAAATTTGATTTAATCTTATTTTTTGACTGTTTTACTGGGATTTAAGGCGTGCATGTCAAAATGGGCTTTACAGTGGACCCGTTGGAATTTTAACCGAGTAAAAAGTTCTAAAATTGAGGTTAAGCTGTATAAACATGTTCAAAACCCATAACTAAATATTTTAAGTCGTAAAAATTGATTTAATATTATTTTTCAGCCATTTTGTTGGGGTTTAAGGCGTGCATGTCTAAATGGGCTTTACTGTAGGCTCGTTGGAATTGTAACCGAGTAAAAAGTTCTAAACTTGAGGTTAAGCTATATAATCATATTCAAAATCCCAAAAACACATATTTTAACTCATAAAATTTGATTTAATCTTACTTTTTGGTCGTTTAGTTGGGGTTTAAGGAGGCATGTCTAAAGGGGTTTTACAGTGGACCCGTTGGAATTTTAACCGAGTAAAAAGTTCTAAATTTGAGGTTAAACTGTATAATCATGTTCTAAAGAACATAATCAAATATTTTAACTCATAAAATTTGATTTAATCTTTCTTTTTGGCCGTTTTATTGTGGTTTAAGGCGTGAATGTCTAAATGGGCTTTACAATGGACCGTTGGAATTTTAACCAAGTAAAAAGTTCTAAAATTGAGGTTAAGCTATATAATCATGTTCAAAATCCCATAGCTAAATATTTTAATTCATAAAATGATTTTATCTTATTTTGCGGCCATTTTGTTAGGGTTTAAGGCGTGCACGTTTAAATGGGCTTTACTGTAGACCCGTTGGAAATTTAACAGAGTAAAATGTTCTAAATTTGAGGTTAAGCGATAAAATCATATTCAGAAGTCCATAATCAAATGTTTTAACTCATAAAATTTGATTTAATCTTATTTTGTGGCCGTTTTGTTGGGTATAAGCCGTTCTTGTCTAAATGTGCTTTACAGTGGACCCGTTGGAATTTTAAGCAAGTAAAAATTTCTAGAAATGAGGTTAAGCTATATAATCATATTCAAAATCCCATAACTAAACATTTAAGTCATAAAATATAATTTAATCTTATTTTTCGACCGTTTTGTTTGGGTTTAAGGCGTGAATGTCTAACTGGCTTTACAAAGGACCCGTTGGAATTTTAACCGAGTAAAAAGTTCTAAAATTGAGGTTAATCTGTATAATCATGTTCAAAAGCCAATAACTAAATATTTTAAGCCATAAAATTTGTTTTAATCTTTTTTTGTGGCCATTTTTTTGGGTTTAAGGCGTGCATGTCTAAATGGGCTTTACAGTGGACACGTTGAAATTTTAACCGAGTAAAAAGTTCTAAAATTGAGGTTATATTATCTAATCAAGTTCAAAAGCTCATAGTCAAATATTTTAACTCATAAAATTTGATTTAATCTTCTTTTGTGGCCGTTTTGTTGGGTTTAAGGCGTACATGTCTAAATGGACTTCACAGTTGACTTGTTGGAATTTTAACCCAGTAAAAATTTCTAAAAATGAGGTTAAGCTATATAATCATGCTCAAAAGTTCATAACTAAATATTTTAAGTCATAAAATGTGATTTAATCCAATTTTTCGGCCGTTTTGTTAGGGTTTAAGACTTGAATGTCTAAATAGGCTTTATAGTGGACCCGTTGGAATTTTAATCGAGTAAAAAGTTATGAATATGAGGTTAAGATATATAATCATGTTTAAAGGCCCATAACTAAATATTTTAGGTCATAAAATATGATTTAATCTTATTTTTTGGCCATTTTGTTGGGGTTTAAGGCTTGTATGTCTAAATGGGCTTCATAGTGGACCCATTGGAATTTTAACAGAGTAAAAAGTTCTGAACATGAGGTTAATCTATATAATCATGTTAAAAAGCCCATAAATAAATATTTTTAAGCCATAAAATGTGATTTAATCTTTTTTTCGGCCATTTTGTTGGGGTTTATGGCATGCAAGTCTAAACGGGCTTTACTATAAGCCCGTTGGAATTTTAACCGGGCAAAAAGTTCTAAAATTGAGGTTAAGATATATAATCATATTCAAAAGCCCATAATAAATTAGTTTAACTCATAAAATTTGATTTAATCTTATTTTTTTGCCATTTTGTATGGTTTAAGACATGCGTGTCTAAATTTGCTTATATTGGACCCGTTGGAATTTTAAACGAGTAAAAATTTCTAAAATGAGGTTAAGCTATATAATCATAATCCAAAGCCCATAATCAAATATTTCAACTCATAAAATTTTATTTAATCTTATTTTGTGGTCGTTTTGTTGGGTTTAAGGCATGCATGTCTAAATTAGCTTTATATTAGAGCCGTTGGAATTTTAACCGAGTAAAAATTTATGAAAATGAGGTTAAGCTATATAATCATTTTCAAAAGCCCATAACCAAATATTTTAAGTCATAAAATGTGATTAAATATTATATTTCGTCCGTTTTGTTGGGGTTTAAGGTGTGCATGTCTAAATAGGCTTTACAGTGGACTCGTTGGAATTTTAACCGAGTAAAAAGTTCTAAAATTGAGGTTAAGTTGTATAATCATGTTCAAAAGCCCATAACTAAATATTTTAATTCGTAAATTTTAATTTAATCTTATTTTGTGGCCGTTTTGTTGGGTTTAAGGCGTGGATGTGTAAATGGGCTTCATAGTGGACCATTGGAATTTTAACCTAGTAAAAAAATTTGAAAATGAGGTTAAGCTATATATTCATGTCAAAAGCCCATAAATAAATATTTTAAGTCATAAAATGTGATTTAATCTTATTTTTTGGCAGTTTTGTTGGGGTTTAAGGCATGCATGTCTAAATGGGCTTTACAGTGGACCCATTGGAATTTTAACCGAGTAAAAAGTTCTAAAATTGAATTTAAGCTGTATAATCATGTTCAAACCCCATAAAAATATTTTAAATGATAAATTTTGATTTAATGTTATTTTATGGCCATTTTGTTGGGGTTTAAGTCGTGAATATCTAAACGGGTTTTACTGTTGGCCCGTTGGAATTTTAACCAAGTAAAAATTTCTAAAATTGAGATTAAGCTATATAATCGTATTCAAAATCCCATAATCAATTATTTTAACTCATACAATTTGGTTTGATCTTACTTTGTGGCCGTTTTGTTGGGTTTAAGACTTGCATGTCTAAATGGGCTTATAGTGGACCCGTTGGAATTTTAAACGAGTACAAATTTCTAAAAATAAAGTTAAGCTATATAATCATATTCCAAAGCCCATAATCAAATATTTCAACTCATAAAATTTATTTAATCTTATTTTGTGGCCATTTTGTTGGGTTTAAGGCATGCATGTCAAAATTGGCATTACAATGGACCCGTTGGAATTTTAACCGAGTAAAAAGTTCTAAAATTGAGGTTAAGCTGTATAATCATGTTCAAAAGCCCATAACTTAATATTTTAAGTCATAAAATTTTATTTAATCCTTTTTGTGGCCATTTTGTTGGGGTTTAAGCCGTGCATGTCTGAATGAGCTTTACGGTGGACCCGTTGAAATTTTAACTGAGTAAAAAGTTCTAAAATTGAGGTTAAATTATCTAATCATGCTCAAAAGAAGACAATCAAATATTCTAACTCATAAAATTTGATTTAATCTTCTTTTGTGGTCGTTTTGTTGGGTTTAAGGCGTACATGTCTAAATGGGTTTCACTATAGACCTGTTGGAATTTTAACCCAGTAAAAATTTTGGAAAATGAGATTAAGCTATATAATTATGTTCCAAATCCCATAACTAAATATTTTAAGTCATAAAATGTGATTTAATCTTATTTTTTGGCCGTTTTGTTGGGGTTTAAGGCGTGGATGTCTAAATGGGCTTTATTGTGGACCTGTTGGAATTTTAACTAAGTAAAAAGTTCTGAATATGAGGTTAAGCTATATAACCATGTTCAAAAGCCCATAACTAATTATTTTAAGTTTTAAAATGCGATTTAATCTTATTTTTTGGCCGTTTTGTTGGGGTTTAAGGCGTGCATGTCTAAATGGGCTTTACTGTGGACCCGTTGGAATTTTCACAGAGTAAAAAGTTCTAAAATTGAGTTTAAGTTGTACAATCATGTTTAAAAACCCATACTTAAATATTTTAATTGATAAAATTTGATTTAATCTTATTTTGCGACCATTTTGTTGGGGTTTAAGGCGTGCATGTCTAAACGGGATTTACTATCAGCCCGTTGGAATTTTAACCAAGTAAAAAGTTATAAAATTGAGGTTAAGCTATATAATCATATTCAAAAGCCCATAATCAATTATTTAACTCAAAAAAATTTGATATAATCTTATTTTGTGGCCGTTTTGTTGGGTTTAAGACATGTGTGTCTAAATGGGCTTGTGGTGGACCCGTTGGAATTTTAATCGAGTAAAATTTCTTGAAAATGAGGTTTAGATGTATAATTTTATTCCAAATCCCTTAATCAAATATTTCAACTCATAAAATTTGATTTAATCTTATTTTATGGCCGTTTTGTTGGGTTTAAAAATGCTTGTCTAAATTGACTTTACAGTGGAGCCGTTGGAATTTTTTTTGAAGAAAACTGGGCCTCTTTAAAAACCCCTTTAAAGTCACACATGGCGCAGGCCACGAGTGAGCACCTATGGGGAAAAGAGTACATTATATATTAACTTGGATGAGAATGAATCTCATTAGTTGCAAGAGTTTGAAGATAATTGGGGTAATCCAAATAAAAAAAAGATGGAAGACATTGACCTTAGAGCCCTAGAGGGAAGAGTGTGTGCAACCTTGTTCATCACTCTAGGTACAAAGCGTATACTAAAGTTGGTCGTATCGGCGAGCAGAATGTGAGCATGTTCAACCAGTGGGCTCAAGGTAGACAAATCAGTACTTTGCCGATTGAGTTTATTGGTCACAATAGCTGAATTCATCTCAATGATCAAGATGGACTAGCCACGCTCTTGGGCAAAGAGGATTCCGGCAATAACCGCTTGTGCTTCGGCAGAGACAACATCCATGCAACTACTTAAAGGGTGAGAAAGACCTCCAATGACTGCACCGCTAGAGTCTCGCGCAACAACACCTACAGCAGCAACCTTTGTGATTGGATCAAAGGCCCCATCCATGTTAATCTTCACATACTCATCTTGAGGTGGATGCCAATGCGATTGCACAAAGGTAGGTTCGTCCAGCGTCTGAAAGGTGGAGCCTATTGAGTTAGATGCTGCGTAGTCACAGAGAATGCCCTAGGAATTGATAACTGTTAGCCAAGGTGGTTGGAGACGGTGATTATGGACCCAATCATTACGTATGTTCCATAAATTCCAAAGAACCGTTATAAATAGTGCAAATGAATGGAAAGGTAGACATGCAGCCCCATCCTCAAGCCAAGATTAACCAAGTAAAATTTTTTGAAAATGAGGTTAAGCTACATAATCATGTTCAAAAGCCCATAACTAAATATTTCACGTCATAAAATGTGATTTAATCTTATATTTCGGCCGTTTTGTTGGGATTTACGGCGTACATGTCTAAAAGGGTTATATAGTGGACCCGTTGGAATTTTAACTGAATAAAAAGTTCTAAAATCGAGGTTAAGTTGTATAATCATGTTCAAAAGCCCATAACTAAATATTTTAATTCATAAAATTTGATTAAATATTATTTTGTGGCCGTTTTGTTGGGTTTAAGGTGTGCATGTCTAAATGGGCTTCACAATGGACCCGTTGTAATTTTAACCCAGTAAAATTTTTTGAAAAAGAGGTTAAGCTATATAATCATTTTCAAAAGCCTATAATTAAATATTTCAAGTCATGAAATGTGATTTAATCTTACTTTTTGGCCGTTTTGTTGGGGTTTAAGGTGTGCATGTCTAAATGGGCTTTATAGTGGACCCGTTGGAATTTTAACCGAGTAAAAAGTTTTGAATATGTGGTTAAGCTATATAATCATGTTAAAAGCCCAAAACTAAATTTTTTAAGTCATAAAATTTGATTTAATCTTATTTTTCGGCCGTTTTGTTGGGGTTTAAGGCGTGCATGACAAAATGGGCTTTGAAGTGGACCCGTTGGAATTTTAACAGACTAAAAAGTTCTAAAATTGAGTTTAAGCTGTATAATCATGTTCAGATCCCAAAACTAAATATTTTAATTGATAAAATTTGTTTTAATCTTATTTTGCAGCCATTTTTTTGGGGTTTAAGGCGTACATGTCTAAACGGGCTTTACTATAGGCCCGTTGGAATTTTAACCGAGTAAAAAGTTCTAAAATTGAGGTTAAGCTATATAATCATATTCAAATGCCTATAGTCAATTATTTTAACTCATAAAATTTTATTTAATCTTATTTTATGGCCGCTTTGTTGGGTTTAAGACTTGCATGTCTAAATGGGCTTATAGTGGACCCGCTGGAATTTTAAATGAGTAAAAATTCTTGAAAATGAAGTTAAGCTATATAATCATATTCAAAATCCCATAATCAAATATTTCAAGTCATAAAATTTGATTTAATCTTATTTTGTGGATGTTTTATTGGGTTTAAGGCATGCTTGTCTAAATTGGCATTACAGTGGACCCGTTGGAATTTTAACAGAGTAAAAAGTTCTAAAATTGAGGTTAAGATGTATAATCATGTTCAAAAGCCCACAACTAAATATTCTAAGTAATAAAATTTGATTTAATCTTTTTCTATGGCCATTTTGTTGGGGTTTAAGGTGTGCTTGTCTAAATGGGCTTTATAGTGGACCCGTTAAAATTTTAACCGAGTAAAAAGTTCTAAAATTGAAGTTAAATTATCTAATCATGTTCAAAAGCTCATAATCAAATATTTAACTCATAAAATTTGATTTAATCTTATTTTGTGGTCGTTTTGTTAGGTTTAAGGCGTACATGTCTAAATGGGTTTCATTGTGGACCCATTGAAATTTTAACCATTGAAAATTTCTGAAAATAAGGTTAAGCTATATAATCATGTTCAAAAGCCCATAACTAAATATTTTAAGTTGTAAAATGTGATTTAATCGTATTTTTGGCTGTTTTGTTGGGGTTTAAGGCGTGCATGTCTAAATGGGCTTTAATAGTGGACTCGTTGGAATTTTTTAAAGAAAGGTGGGCCTCATTAAAAACTCCTCTAAAGTGACACTGGCCAGGAGGCCCCGAGTGAGCACCTACTGGGAAAAGAGTACCCAAATATATTAACTTGGATGAGAAATGATCTCATTAGTTACAAAAGAATGAAGAGAATCGGGATAATCATAACCAAAAAATGTGGACGACGTAGACCTCAGAGCCCTAGAGGCAAGGGTGTGGGCAACATTGTTCACCACCCTAGGAAAAAAAATGAATACTAAAATTATCTGCATCGACAAGCAGAAGATGAGCATGTTCAATAAACGAGCTCAACATAGACAAATCAGTATATTGCCGATTTAACTTATTAGCCACTATAGCCGAATCCGTCTTAATTACCAAATTGAACCAGCACGATCACGAGCAAAAATGATGCCAGTAAGAACCGCTTGTGCTTCAACCGAGGCAACATCCACACAGCTGCCCAAAGGGTGAGCAAGCCCGCCAATGACTGCATCGCTAGAGTCACGCGCCACGGTAGCAGCCTTGGTGAGAGGATCAAAGGCCCCATCCGTGTTAATCTTCATAGACCCGTCCCGGATGATTGCCATCATGGGTGCGCAATGGCAGGTTCATCCGTCGGCTAGGAGGCGAAGCTGGTTGATGTAGCTACATCGTAGTCTCGTAGAATGCCCTGGGAGTTGAGAACCGTGAGCCAAGGGGGTTGTAGACGATGATTATGGGCCCAATCATTACGTCTGTTCCACAGGTTCCAAAGAACCATTAGGAACATCACAAATGATTAAATTGATAAACATGCAACCCCTTCCTCAAGCCAAGATAAGGCTGAATCTGTATTACTAGAGATGATAGAAAGTGGCAAACCAGCCAGACGGAGGGCTTCGTTGGCACCTGGGCATTCACGTAAAGCATGAATTATTGTTTCCTAGTTCATGCGACAAAGTGGGCAAAGTCCTGGGGTGAGATTTGCCGCCTAAAGTCTATGTCTGGTCGAAAGAGCATCATGCCCTATATGCTATCCAAAGGAATGGATTTTTGGAAGAACTGGTAGCTTGGACATGATTTTCCAAATGCGAGAAGGTCTGTTGATTGGGGCTGGTGGTCGTTGTAGGTTTGAGTATCTAGATCGAACCGTGTAAATACCAGAGTCATGATTGCTCCACAGAATCGTATCATTTCAATTATTAATTATCAGAATGCTAAGAACTGTGTTGATATCATCCAAATCAAAATAATGTCGAAATTTTATTTCATTCCATCTAGGCTGCCTGACAATCATAAATTCACGACAATGAATAGGGAGTTCATTGCTATCCTCATAATCACCTTAAAGATGTATTGCGGATGCACCTCCCCCATTATCAAAGTGAACTCAAATTTTGCTATTCATCCCCTTCCTCTTAAAGAAACCAGCGTGGAGTTGCATCATGGCCTGGTGAATATCTTTTCAAGCAAAAGACGCTCTCCGATTAGTCTTAGACTCTAATATATGCCCAGAGGGATAGTACTTTGCCCTGTAAATCTAAGCAAGCAGAGAATTAGGCTCAGTGATAAGGCGCCAAATTTGTTAGCCAATGAGGGCAATGTTAAAAAGATGCATATCCCGGAAGCTGATACCTCCCACTAATTTAGGCATACAAATAGTATCCCAAGGAATCAGAGGTCATCCTCGTTTGTTGTTTTTCCCCGACCACCAGTAACATCGGATAGACGTAGTCATATTATCGATAATGTTCTGGGGGAGATGGTAACAAGACATCACGTATTGGGTCAGGGATTGGATCACGAACTTAATGAAGACCTCTCAACCACTAAACGAGAGGAGATGTTTATCCCAATGAGACATACGTGAGTTCACCTTGTCACGAGTAAACCCTAGGATACAATTTTATTTTTCCCAATCAGAAGAGGGACTCCGAGATAGATCCTTTGGTCGTCCACTTCTCTAACATGAAGGATATCGTGGACTGCCTGTTTGTGTTCAGTGGTGGTGTGAGGGTTAAAGAAAATGGTTGATTTTTCAAAATTCACCGCCTACCCAGAGGAAGAGGTGTAGAGATGAAGGGCATTTTAAGATGATAAGCTTTTGTAGTATTATTCCTGATAAAGATCATGCAGTCATCAGAAAAGAGCAGATGATTTACATGTGGCCCATGTCGACTAGCACAAAGCCCAGAAGCTAACTAACCTGTTGCTCAGCATGTAGAACTGCCGAGAGGCCTTGTGTACAAAAGAGAAATAAAAAAGAGAGAGAGGGTCTCCCTGTCGTAGCCTGCGGTTGGGGTGAAGCACCGGGGAAAGAGAATTATTTACTCTAGCAGTAAATGAAACAATTGTAATGCATCACATAATAATATCAACTCAATTTGCATCAAAGCCCAATTTAAGCATTACCTACCGGAGGAATGACCATTCTACACGGTCAAATGCCTTTTCCATGTCTAACTTAAAAGCCGCACCCTGAAAAGGACCTGACTCTCCCGAATTGAGGGAATGCACAAGTTCATGGGCAATTAGGATATTATCTGTGATGTTCCTACCCCGTACAAAAGTGGCTTGGTTGTCACTGATACAATAAGGAATAATGGATTTCATGCGATTTACCAGCACTTTAGCAACAGTCTTGTAAATTACAGTGCACAAACTGATGGGCCACATTTGTTTCATGGTTTTTGGTTCAGACACCTTGGGAATCAGGACTAAGACAGTGCGGTTTATAGCATCCATGTCTGCATTCCCAGAGAGAAGGTCCAGGCACAGATTAATGACATCCTGCCCTACTGTGTCCTAGTGCTGTCGGTATAACCCATTGGGTAAGCCATCAATACGAAGAGCTTTCCTTGGGTTAATGTCCCGAAAGGTGTGTAGGATTTCTTTCGCAGTGAAAGGCCTAGTTAAAGCCTCATTCATTTTAGGAGTAATGGTAGGGGCAGCGTTTTTAAGAATTAGGGGAGTAATATTTGGACCGGAAGATATGAAAAGACTTTGGAAATATTCAATGACAATTCTCATAATATCTTCCCCATTTTCCCTCCAAATATTAGAGTGGTTAAACAAGCCCTTAATTTTATTTTTCTTATCATTCACATGGGCATGAAAAAAAGAGTTGTTCTTATCTCATTGGGCAAGCCAAGAGATGCGTGAGCGTTGAGCCCAATACGCTTCCCGTGAATGAAGAAGGTGACGAAGCTCGGATTTAGTCGCTAGGAATGTCTCTTCGTCAATAGTGGAAAGACGTCGACGGAGACAAGAATTTATTTGTTTATTTAGTTCATTAATACGACCTATAGATGAGATTCGTTGGTATGCAAGAGCCGACAGCTTGTATTTTTTCCACAGCCGAACCATGAGTGGCTGACCAAGTTGTTTGAATTATGGATACACAATCAGAGTTATTCGCCCAACAGCTTTCAAAACAAAAATAATCATCATTAGGCACAAAGCGATTAGTAATAGCATGATCAGTCTCCATAAGGATGAAACAATGGTCAGAATCCACATGGAAATCAGAAGTTGCACGATAATTAGGATGCTTATTAAGCCAAGCTATATTAGCAACAAAACGGTCAAGTTGTTCAAAAATGGTTGTAGTTAGAGGTCCAAATTTGATCCATGTGAATTAGCCTTTGATCGTTTGCAATCAAAAAGGTTATTACGGGATAAGCAGTCCCTAAAATTGTCAATTTGTGAGCGGGCACGACGACAACCACCTTGTTTTTCGTTATCAGATAGGATCTCATTCAAATCTCCTCTAATTAGCCAGGGGAGAGGCGAGGAAGAGCTTAAAGTGTCAATTAGCTCCCAAGTTTTAGTTTTTTTATTTGTTTCAGTGTGGCCATAAGTTACAAAAAAGTGAAAATGAGTTGTATTTGCATGAATAATAGTATCGATATGATGGTCCGAGTACGAAAGCAAATCAACTTTGATATTATTATTCTATAGAAGAATTATTCCAGAACAAGTTTGACTGGCATCAACAATGATGCAGCCATACATACTAATGGTAATTCGCAGTCTTTAACTATAATATTTGTTGAGACGAGTTTCACATAGAAACAATAAATCAAGATTAAACTTAGCTACAACTCGTCCTAAAGCCTGAACTGCCTGGGCTTTACCAAGACCTCGGCAGTTCCAACATAAGATTTTCATTTTCCTCGGCGGGGTTGAACATCAATCTCCGCTGGAGAGTTTTTCCACTGCTCATCCCATCTTTATTTGTTTCATTAGTCATAGGTGAGTTAGAATTAATAAATGGGTTGGAAAGGGTTTGTAGAATCAAGGGTGATTCATATGTAGAAAGAGATGTGGTTATTCCATAAATAAGGATGAAACACAATTGTGAATAGATGTCAATCAAAATTAAAGCCGATCTAACTGTAAGAATTTGAAATGAGTTCACCGAGAGAGAAGGTAGTTTAGAGAAAATATTGGTTCGTTGGAAGGCGTACAAGTAATTGGATACAAAGCTAGGCGTTTCCAAATATAGATTTAATAGAAGGAATAAATAGGGTGCATCTAAATTAAACTTAGATACAACTTTAGTTGGAAATGATTTGGTGTCAAAAAAATCATTAAATTTCAAATTGAAATTGAAAGTAATTAAATTAATGTCTAATAAAACAAAAAGGAAATTATAGATAATAATTGGAGGAAGAAATAAATTCACCAAGAGATATTTTAGGGGTATTAAAAGGATAGAATTTAACATCATAATTGAATCAAACGTATAATAAAAATTCAGAGATGAATTTATTCCGATGAAAGGAATATGGAAACTAATTTTATTACCAATTTCTGGACATAGATCCAGTTCAGCATTGAATAAGTCAAAAACAGTTAAAATTGGTGCAGTGGAAGACAAAAATGGAATTGGATACAGTTTGAGTTGTTTCCATGTATAGAATTAATAGAATAAATAAAGATGAGTTATCTAAATTAAAGTTAGATACAACTTTAGTTGGAAATGATTTGGTGTCAAAAAGGTCATTAAATTTCAAATTGAAATCGAAAGTAATTAAATTAATGTCTAATAAAAGAAAAAGGAAATTGTAGATAATAATTGGAGGAAGAAATAAATTCACCAGTAGAGATTTTAGGAGTATTAAAAGGATATCATTTAACACCATAATTGAATCAAACGTATAATAAAAATTCAAAGATGAATTTATTCCAATGAGAGAAGTATGGAAACTAATTTTATTACCAATTTCTGGACATAGATCCAATTCAGTATAATAAATTGGAGCTAATTGAGAGGGTAATCGGCTATTAGTAAAAAGGAAGAAAGCAAAAATTCCATTATAAATAAGTTTGTATATAATTCAGTATACCCGGGAAGGAAATTTTTTGTATATGTAATTGTTATTAATGCAGGTAGTAAATTAAGAAAACTGGAAATGGTAAGAGAATTGAAAATTGAATTAGCCTTGATTCCAGAAAGAGGATATATTATAACCTTGAAGGTGACAGTGGTTTTGGAATGAAAATATATGGATGAATTAAGTAAAGTATCAATGGTTCCAAGTAAAGAAATTTGTTTGAAGTAAATGAAAATAAATTGTGTATTTGATTGTAATTAATTATGTGTCATAATATGTAATAAAGATATAAATTTGTCTAAAAAATAATTATTCCGTCGTGATTAAAGTTGAGCGATTTGCCCCTTAGATTTAGTTGTAACCGCAAAATAAAGGATGATTGTGAGAGTAATTTATGTCTTAGAGAGGGAAATGTTGAGCACCTAATGAGTATCAAATTAATTCTGCATCTAATTAAGGCATGTGTAGTAGTGGTTATATTGTGAATGGAATTATAATGAAAATATTTGTGGGATTTTGATTTAATATCCAAGAATCGGAAGAAGGAAATTATAGGGGAAGTTTGGATTCAAAGTAGTTGAGTATGTGCGTAATATTCCATAAAAGGGTGATCCAAAATTTCCGTATTAGATTCAAAGTCAAATGATTCTGGAGGTTATATTTAAAGTTGTGATTTTTATTAATTGTGATTATAATGAAAGAAATTTCAGTAAATGTAAATTTGGTGTTAATTACGTTTGGGATTAATGTCCAAGTTATTGCAATTGTAAAATGTAAATGGATCATAGTCGTAACGAGAGCGAGAATCATGATAATTGTTAAATCAATATTCTCTCCTAAAGTCAGACGTGCATATCTAAAATTATTTGTAACATCAAGGTAGAATTGGAATTTAATTGTGATAAGGGAAAGAGATGTGAATCCATAGTGGCGCCGTGTTTGAGTTTATACCATATTCGAATATTGGTAGTATGATAGGTCCAAAGTCCGTATCCAATATGAATCAGAATGTGATTTATCACAATAATATTCGAAGATAAGATTATGAACAGAGTATCCAACAACCTAGCAAAAAGTTTTGAATATGAGGTTAAGCTATATAATCATATTCAAAAGCCCATAATTAAATATTTTAAGTTATAAAATGTGATTTAATCTTATTTTTTGGCCGTTTTGTTGGGGTTTAAGGCGTGCATGTCTAAATGGGCTTTACAGTAGACCAGTTGTAATTTTAACAGAGTAAAAAGTACTAAAATTCAGTTTAAGCTGTAAAATCATGTTCAAAAACCCATAATTAAATATTTTAATTGATAAATTTTGATTTAATCTTATTTTGCGGCCACTTTGTTGGGTTTAAGGCATGCATGTCTAAACGGGCTTTACTCTAGGCCCGTTAGAATTTTAACCGAGTAACAAGTTTTAAAATTGAGGTTAAGCTATATAATCATATTCAAATGCCCATAATCAATTATTTTTACTCATAAAATTTGATATGATCTTATTTTGTGGCCGTTTTTGTTGGGTTTAAGACATGCGTGTCTAAATGGGCTTATAGTGAACCCGTTGGAATTTTAAAGGAGTTAAAATTTTTAAAAATAAAGTTAAGCTATATAATCATATTCCAAAGCCCATAATCAAATATTTCAACTCATAAAATTTGATTTTAATCTTATTTTGTGGCCGTTTTGTTGGGTTTAAGGCAAGCATGTCTAAATTGGCTTTACAGTGGACCTGTTGAAATTTTAATCGAGTAAAACTTTTTGAAAATGAGGTTAAGGTCTATAATCAAGTTCAAACGCCCATAACTAAATATTTTACGTCATAAAATGTGATATTTTGGTTGTTTTGTTGGGGTTTAAGGCATGCATGTCTAAATGGGCTTTATAGTAGACCCGATGGAATTTTAAATGAGTAAAATGTTCTAAAATTGAGGTTAAGTTATATAATCATGTTCAAAAGCCCAAAAATAAATATTTTAATTGATAAAATTTGATTGAACCTTATTTTGTGGCTGTTTTCTTGGATTTAAGGCGTGCATGTTTAAATGGGCTTCACAGTGGACCCGTTGGAATTTTAACCTAGTAAAAATTTCTGAAAATGAGATTAAGCTATATAATCATGTTCAAAAGCCCATAAATAAATATTTTAAGTCATAAAATGTGATTTAATCTTATTTTTGGTTGTTTTGTTGGGGTTGAAGGCATGCATATCTAAATGGGCTTTATAGTGGACCCGTTGGAATTTTAACCGAGTAAAAAGTTCTGAATATGAGGTTAAGCTACGTATTCATGTTAAAAGCCATAACTAAATATTTTAAGTCATAAAATATGATTTAATCTTATTTTTCGGCCATTTTGTTGGGGTTTAAGGCGTGTATGTCTAAATCGGCTTTACAATGGACTCGTTGGAATTTTAAAAGAGTAAAATAATCAAAAATTAAGTCTAATCTGTATAATCATGTTCAAAATCCCATAATTAAATATTTTAATTGATAACATTTGATTTAAACTTATTTTGCGGCCATTTTGTTGGGGTTTAAGGCGTGCATGTCTAAATGGGCTTTACTCTAGGCCCGTTAGAATTTTAACCGAGTAAAAAGTTCTAAAATTGAGGTTAAGCTATATAATCATATTCAAAGCCCATAATCAATTATTTTAATTCATAAAATTTGATATAATCTTATTTTGTGGCCATGTTGTTGGATTTAAGACATGCGTGTCTAAATGGGCTGATAATGAACTCGTTGGAATTTTAATGGAGTAAAATTTTTTGAAAATTAGGTTAAGCTAGATAATCATAGTCCAAAGCCCATAATCAAATATTTCAAATCATAAAATTTGATTTAATCTTATTTTGTGGCCATTTTGTTGGGTTTAAGGTATGCATGTCTAAATTGGCTTTACAGAGGACCCATTGGAATTTTAATCGAGTAAAAAATTTTAAAAATGAGTTTAACCTAAATAATCATATTCAAACGCCCATAAATAAATATTTTACGTCATAAAATATGATTTAGTCTTATATTTTGGCTGTTTTATTCGGGTTTAAGGCGTGCATGTCTAAATGGGCTTTATAGTGGACTCGTTGGAATTTTAACTGAGTAAAAAGTTCTAAAATTGAGGTTAATTTATATAATCATGTTCAAAATCCCATAACTAAATATTTTAAATCATAAAATTTGATTTAATCTTATTTTGAGGCCGTTTTGTTAGGTGTAAGGCATGCATGTCTAAATGGGCTTCACAGTGGACCCGTTGGAATTTTAACCTAGTAAAATTTCTGAAAATGAGGTTAAGCTATATAATTATGTTCAAAAACCCATAACTAAATAGTTTAAGTCATAAAATGTGATTTAATCTTATTTTTTATCCGTTTTGTTGTGGTTTAAGGTATGCATGTCTAAATAGGCTTTATAGTGGACCCGTTAGAATTTTAATCGAGTAAAAAGCTCTGAATATGAGGTTAAGCTATATAATCATGTTAAAAGCCCGTAACTAATTTTTTTAAGTTATAAAATGTGATTTAATCTTATTTTTCGGTCGTTTTAGGGGTTTAATGCTTTACGGTGGACTCGTTAGAATTTTAACCGAGTAAAAATTTCTAAAATTGAGTTTAAGTTGTATAATCATGTTCAAAGCCCGTAAATAAATATTTTAATTGATAAAATTTGAGTTAATCTTATTTTACGGACTTTTTGTTGGGGTATAAGGCGTGCATGTCTAAACGGGCTTTACTGTAGACCCTTTGGAATTTTAACCTAGTAAAAAGTTTTAAAATTGAGGTTAAGCTATATAATCAAATTCAAAAGCCCATAATCAATTATTTTTACTCATAAAATTTTATATAATCTTATTTTGTGGCCGTTTTGTTGGGTTTAAGACTTGCGTGTCTAAATGGGCTTATAGTGGACCCTTCGAAATTTTAAACGAGTAAAAATTCTTGAAAATGAAGTTAAGCTATATAATCACATTCCAATGCCCATAATGAAATATTTTTACTCGTAAAATTTGATTTAATCTTATTTTGTGGCCGCTTTGTTGGGTTTAATGCAAGCATGTCTAAATTGGCTTTACAGTGGGCCCATTGGAATTTTAACCGAGTAAAAATTTCTAAAAATGAGGTTAAGCTATATAATCATGTTCAAAAGCCCATAAATAAATATTTTACGTCATAAAATGTGATTTAATCTTATATTTCGGACGTTTTGTTGGGGTTTAAGGTGTGCATGTCTAAATGGGCTTTATAGTGGACCCGTTGAAATTTTAACAGAGTAAAAAGTTATAAAATTGAGGTTAAGCCGTACAATCATGTTCAAAATCCCATAACTAAATTTTTACGTTATAAAATGTGATTTAATCTTATTTTGCGGCCATTTTGTTGGTTTTAAGGCGTGCATGTCTAAATGGGCTTTACAGTGGACCCGTTGAAATTTTAACGGAGTAAAAAGTTCTAAAATTGAGGTTAAATTGGATAGTCATGTTCAAAAGCCCATAATCAAATATTTTAACTCATGAAATTTGATTTAATCTTATTTTGTGGCCGTTTTGTTGGCTTTAAGGCGTGCATGTCTAAATGGGCTATAAAGTGGACCAATTGGAATTTTAATAGAGTAAAAATTTCTGAAAATGAGGTTAAGTTATATAGTCATGTTCAAAAGGTCATAACTAAATATTTTAATTCATAAAATGTGATTTAATCTTATTTCTCGGCCGTTTTGTTGGGGTTTAAAGCGTAGATGTCTAAATGGGCATTATAGTGGACCAGTTGGAATTTTAACTGTGTAAAAAGTTCTGAAAATGAGGTTAATCTACTTAATCATGTTCAAAAGCCCATAACTAAATATTTTAAGTTATAAAGTGTGATTTAATCTTATTTTTTGGCCGTTTTGTTGAGTCTTAAGGCGTGTATGTTTAAATGGCTTTATAGTGGACCCGTTGAAATTTTAGCCGTGTAAAAAGTTCTAAAAATGAGGTTAAGTTGTATAATCATGTTCAAAAGCCCATGACTAAATATTTTAATTCATAAAATTTGATTTAATCTTATTTTCCGGCCATTTTTTTTGGGGTTTAAGGCGTGCTCATCTAAATGGGCTTTACTGTAGAACGGTTAAAATATTAACCAAGTAAAAAGTTCTAAAATTGAAGTTATGCTATATAGTCATATTCAAAAGCCCATAATCAAATGTTTTAACTCATAAAATCTTATTTAATCTTACTTTGTGGTCATTTTGTTGGGGTTTAAGGCGTGCATGTTTAAATGGTCTTTACAGTGGACCCATTGGATTTTTTTTAAGAAAAGGCAAGCCTCATTAAAATCCCCTCTAAAGTCACAATCGTCCTAGGCCAATGGTGACCGCCTAAGGGAAAAAAAGTGCCCTAAATATATTAAAAACAAAGAGAATGAATCTCATCGGTTACAATAGCATGTAAATAATCGGGAGAAGACAACGAGTGCACTAAAGAGTTAACCACCCTAGGTACAAACCTAACACTGAAACTATTTGCATCAGCAAGAAGAAGCTGTGCCTGCTCAACATGTATGTTCGAAATCGAAAGATCTATACGTTGCCGATTCAATTGGTTAACCACAATGGCAGAATCTGTCTCATTGGTAACACAGGACAAACCTCTAACATGGGCATATTGGATGCCAGCAATAACCACCTGAAGCTCAGCTGAGGAAACATCTATGCATGTGGCCGAATGAAGAGCTAAACCACCAAGGACGCCAACTTTATCATCGCGTGCAACTACATCGATTGCGGCATCCCTAGTCGTCGGGTTGAAGGCGCCATCCGTGTTGATCTTAATGTTCCCAGCCCGCGAGGGCTGCCAGCATGGGTCCGCGAAAGCTAAATCGACAGATGTCGGATTAAAAGTCGTCGTAGCTACAGTTTAGTCTCAAAGGATTCCCTGAGCGTTAAGAACCGTAAGACAAGGTGGCTGGAGATGACCATTATGAATCCAGTCATTCCGATGATTCCACAGATTCTACACCACTATGAGCAGTAGAGCAAAGGACATGAACGAAATAAGAGATGCTCCTTCTTTAAACCACGAAAGCACCAAATTAGTGTTGCTGGTAATAAGTGCATTTGGAAAACTAGCCAAGCGAAGGGCTTCCAAAGCCCCAGGGCAATCTCTTAATACATGGATATTTGTTTTCGGGACCACACGGCAGAAGGGGCAATAGCCATATACCAGGTCTACCGTCCAAAGTCTATGTCCCGTTGGCAGGACATCCCGACCTGCACGCCAACCAAAGGTCTGAACCTTGGGAAGAGTTGGCAACTGAGAGATAATCTTCCAAATTTGTGAAGGCCAGTTAACAGGTCTGGGCGGTCGCTGTAAGAATAAGTAACCCGATCGAACTGAGTAGATATCAGAGTCATGGTTACCCTAAAGCACCGTATCCCGCCATTCATTGATGATGGGAACTTGCATGATGGTGTCGGCATCGTCCTGGCCAAAATAACCACGAATCTTAGCCTCGTCCCAACTAGGCTGCCCATGCAACATAAAATCGCAGCAACGAACCGATAGCTCATCATTTTCCGTGTACTCACCATACAAACTTAGCATATCTGCACCTATTTGGTTATCTTTATGCACACGAATCTTGTTGTCAATGCCCGGCCGCCAAAAGAAACCAAGGTACAGTTTGTGCATGGCTTGATATAATCATTTCCAAGTAAATGAAGCTTTCTTGTTAGCCTCGGCGTCAAATAAATTCTCGAAAGAAAAGTATCGTGCCCTGAAGACATGAGATAACAACGAGTCAGGCTTAGTGATTATCTACCAAATTTGTTTACCCAATAAAGAAACATTAAAAAGATGCATATCGTGAAACCCGTTTCCACCAGCATTCTTAGGGGAGCATATCTCCCAAGCAACCATGGGCCAACCTCGTCTATTATTGCGACCCGACCACCAACAACGGTGTATAGATTTAGACATATCATGAATAAGATTCTGGGGTAGCATGTAACATGACATTACATACCAAGGCAAAGACTACGCCACCGATTTAATGAAAACCTCCCGCCCACTAAAGGAAAGGAGATTATTGTTTCAACTAGTCATGCACGAGTTCACTTTGTCCTAGGCAAACCCCAAGGTGGCCATTTTATTCTGCCCAATCAATAGAGGGATGCTGAGGTAAACCCCAGGATCGGCCACTTCACGGATATGAAGAATGTCATGAACTACTTGCTTGTGCTCAGGAGAAGTATAAGGACCGAAAAAGATGGTAGATTTCTCAAAGTTGACAGCTTGTCTCGAGGAAGAGGCATAAAGACGAAGAATTTCTTTAACTCGTGTAACTTCCTCAGTATTTTTCCTTAGAAAAACCATGCTACCATCTGCAAAGAGTAGGTGATTCACTCGAGGCCCATGGCGACTAGCACATAGCCCATGTAGCTGGCCCACTTGCTGTTCAATAGTAAGAGTAGCCGAGAGCCTTTAAGTGCAAATAAGAAACAAGAACATGGATAGGAGGTCACCTTGCTATAAACCCCGCTACGGATAAAAAACCAGGGATAGTGATTCGTTGACACAGGCAGTGAAAGAGACAGATGAGAGACATTGCATGAGGATAGCTACCCAAGCTACATCAAACCCCATCTTTAACATGATATGTTGATTGAAAGACCATTCAACCCGATCAAAAGCCTTTTCCAAATCTAATTTAAGGGCAACACCCTAGAAAGGGCCCGTATAATTCGAGTGAAGGGAGTGCACCAGCTCATGGGCTATCAGAATATTGTCCGTGATGTTCCTTCCATGGAAAAAAGCCACCTGAGAGTCACTGATGCAAAGAGGAAGCATAGGTTCCATACGATTGATAAGCACCTTGGCAACGATTTTATAAATAACCATGACCCGTTGGAATTTTAACCGAGTAAAAAGTTCTAAAATTAAGGTTAAGCTGTATAATCATGTTCAAAGCCCACAAATAAATATTTTAAGTCACAAATTTTGATTTAATCTTACTTTGCGGCCTTTTTTGGGGTTTAAGGCGTGCACGTCTAAATGGGCTTTACAGTGGACCAGTTGAAATTTTAACAAAGCAAAAAGTTATAAAATTGCGGTTAAATTGTATAATAATGTTTAAAAGCCCATAATCAAATATTTTAACTCATAAAATTTGATCTAATCTTATTTTTTGGTCGTTTTGTTGGCTTTAAGACGTGCATGTCTAAATGGGCTTTACAGTGGACCCGTTAAAATTTTAACCGAGTAAAATTTTTGAAAATGATGTTAAATTATATAATCATGTTCAAAATCCCATAAATAAATATTTTAATTCATAAAATGTGATTTAATCTTATTTTTGGCCATTTTGTTGCAGTTTAAGGCGTACATGTCTAAATGGGCATTATAGTGGACCCGTTGGAATTTTAACCAAGTAAAAAGTTTTGAAAATGAGGTTAAGCTATATAATCATGTTCAATGCCCATATTAAGTAATAAAATGTGATTCAATCTTATTTTTCGGCTGCTTTGTTTGGGTTTAAGGCGTGCATGTCTAAATGGGCTTTATACTAGACCCATTAGAATTTTAACAAAGTAAAAAGTTCTGAAATTGAGATTAAGCGGTATAATCATATTCAAAAGTCCATAAATAAATATTTTAATTCATAAAATTTTATTTAATCTTATTTTGCGGGCATTTTGTTGGGGTTTAAGGCGTACATGTCTAAATGGGCTTTACTAAAGAACTGTTGGAATTTTAACCGAGTAAAAAGTTCTAAAAAGAGGTTAAGCTATATAATCATATTCAAAAGCCCATAATCAAATATTTTAACTCATAAAATTTGATTTAATCTTATTTTGTGGTCGTTTTGTTGGTATAATGCGTTCATGTCTAAATAGGCTTTATAGTGGACCCGTTGGAATTTTAACCGAGTAGAAATTTCTGAAAATGAGGTTAAGATATATAATCATGTTCAAAAGCCCATAAATAAATATTTTAAGTCTTAAAATATGATTTAATCTTATTTTTCGACAGTTTTGTTGGGGTTTAAGAAGAGCTCGTCTAAATGGGCTTTAAAGAGGACCAGTTGGAATTTTAACCGAGTAAAAAGTTGTAAAATTGAGTTTAAGCTGTATAATCATGTTCAAAAGCCCATAAATAAATATTTTAAGTCATAAAATTTGATTTAATCTTATTTTGTGGCCATTTTGTTAGGGCTTAAGGTGTGCATGTCTAAATGGGCATTACAGTGGACCCGTTAGAATTTTAACCGAGTAAAAAATTTTGAAAATGCGTTTAAGCTAATTAATCTCATTCAAAAGCCCATAACTAAATATTTTAATTCATAAAATTTGATTTAATCTTATTTTTTCGCCGCTTTGTTGGGTTTAAGGCGTGCTTGTCTAAATGGGCTTTATAGTGGACCCATTGAAATTTTAATAGAGTAAAAAGTTCTAAAATTGAGGTAAAATTGTATAATCATGTTCAAAAGCCCATAATCAAATATTTTTACTCATAAAATTTGATTTAATCTTATTTTGTGGCCATTTTGTTGTATTTAAGGTGTGCATGTCTAAATGGGCTTCATAGTGGACCCGTTAGAATTTTAACCCAGCAAAAATTTCTGAAAATGAGGTTAAGCTATATAATCATGTTGCAAAGCCCATAAATAAATATTTTAAGTCATAAAATGTGATTTAATCTTATTTTTTGGCCGTTTTGTTGGGATTGAAGGTGTGCATGTCTATATGGGCTTTATAGTGGACCCGTTGGAATTTTAACCGAGTAAAAAGTTCTGAAAATGAGGTTAAGCTATATAATCATGTTCAAAAGCCCATAACTAAATATTTTAAGTAATAAAATGTGATCCAATCTTATTTTTTGGTCGTTGTTTTGGGGTTTAAGGCGTGGATGTCTAAATGGGCTTTACAATGGACCAATTGGAATTTTGTTTGAAGAAAAGGTGTGCCTCGTTTAAAACCCCACTAAAGCTACCACTGGTCTTAGACCGATGGAGACCACCTAAGGGGAAAAGAGTACCCAATTTAATTATATAGAATGAGATGGAATCTCGTTGCTTACAATAGATTGTATGTAGTCGAGGTAAACCGAATAAAAAAAGATGGACGACAATGATTGCATGGCCTTAGTGCCTAGCGTATGGGCGACAAAATTAGCCTCCCTAAGTACAAAATGAACACTAAAACCCCCAGAACTTGCAAGCAGATGATGAGCATTCTGAAAAGGAGGCCCGAACAAGGAAATATCATCTTCTTGGTGATTCAATTTGTTAGCCACCATGGCGGAATCGGTTTCAATGATAACATTGGACCAACCTCTTGTACGTCCAAGTTGGATACCGGCTGTTACAGCATGAAACTCAGCCAAAGTAGCATTTAGGTAGCCAGATGAGTGTTGAGTTAATCCGCCAAGTACAGCACCTTTATCGTCTCTTGCAATAACTCCTAATGCTACATCCTTGGAAGCTAGGAGGAAGGTGCCATCTGTATTAATCTTAACAGTCCCAGTCATTGGGGGTCTCCAACGTAGCCTTGCTAATACAGGGTCATTAGTTTGGGCAGTCCGGACATGGTTGGTTGATGTTCCATCAGAGAAGTTGGGGCTCGTCATCATGGCACCTGTGAAGTCTCAGATAAGGCCTTGAGAGTTTAGCACTGTGAGACAAGGAGGTTGCAGATGATTATTATGGACCTAGTCATTTCTTGATTCTATAAATTTCAAAGAACTGTAAGGAACAAAACAAAGGTGTCACATGGAAGAATGGATGCCCCTTTTTCTAGCCACGAGAGAGTAGATGTGGTAATGCTATAAATAAGCTCATTTTAAAGACCAGCCAAACGTAGAGCCTCAATTGAACCCGTACAATCACGTAAGGCACCAATGGTAGTTTTAGGGGCTAGGTGCAAATAGGGCATGTGCTCAGGGCTAGGTTTTTCTATTGTAATCTTTGAAAGTTAGCGGTGCATTATGACCTTCCCTCCATCCAAAAGATCGAACCTTAGGAATAATAGGCATCTTTAAAAGAATCTTCCAGATAAGCGATGGCTGATTTAACGGGCCAGGTGGCCTTTGCAAGAACAGATTTCCTGATCTAACTGAGTAGATGCCAGAATCATGGTTACTCCAAAGTACTGTGTCTCGATTGTCATTAATAATAGGGACATAGAGGATTGTGTTTGCGTTGTCCAAATCAAAATAACAACGGATTTTTGCCTCATCCCATGTAGGTTGCCCTCTTAACATGAAATCACGACAACGAACTAGTATTTCATCATTGTCCGTATAGTCATCATATAAGTGGAGCGCAGATGCACCACCCCAGTTATCCGAGTGTACACGAATCTTGCTATTGATGCTAGGTCTTTGAATGAACTCGAAATATAGCTTACATATGACTTGGTGAAAACATTTCCAAGCGAATGATGAACTCTTAGGGGCCTCAGCGTTAAAGATATTCCAGGAAGGAAAGTATCGCGCTTTGTAGACAAGAGATAATAGCAAATCAGGCTCAGTGATGAGACGCTAAATTTGCTTGCCCAACAAAGCAACATTAAAGAGATGCATATCGCGGAAGCCAATTCCCCCAACATTCTTAGGGGTACAGACCGAATCCCAAGCAATCATAGGCAACGCTTTTTTTGTTGCAACCCAACCACCAGTAACAACACATAGATTTAGACATATCATCAATTATGTTTTGAGGTAATTGGTAACATGACATGACGTACTATGGTAATGATTGAACAATCGATCTGATGAAGACCTCCCGTCCACTGAATGAGAGTAGATGATTGTTCCAACTTGCCATTCGAGAGTTCACTTTGTCTCTAGTAAACCCAAGTTTTTCCATTTTATTCTTCCCGATTAGAAGAGGAATTCCTAGATAAATTCTTGGGTCGTTAACTTCACGTATATGGAGAATACCATATACAACTTGCTTATAACCCGGAATGGTACGGGGACTGAAGAAGATGGTAGATTTTTCAAAATTCACCGCTTGCCCCGAGGGGGAAGCATAAAAATAAAGAATTTCTTTAACTCGAGTTACTTCTTGGATATTATTCTGAACAAAAATCAAGCTATCATCAGTGAAAAGAATATGATTGACCCGAGGACCATATCGACTAGTGCAAAGCCCCTGCAAACGTCCTGCCTACTGCTCAGCAGTGAGCGTAGCTGATAGTCCTTGTGTGAAAATGAGAAACAGAAAAGGAGAGAGATGATCCCCTTGCCTTAGACTCCGTTAAGGGTAGAAAGTGGGCGAGAGCGAATCATTAACCCGTTCCACAAAGGAAATAGATGATATACAACGCATAATGAGATCCACCCATGCCATATCAAATTCTATTTTTAACATAACATTCTTTATGAAAGACCATTCAACCCCGTCGAATGCCTTCTCCATATCTAGTTTAAGGGCTGCTCCCTGAAAATGATTACTACAATTCAAATTGAGTGAATGTACCAATTCGTAGCCCACCAAAATATTGTCAGTGATGCTCCGTCCTTGAATGAAAGCCGCCTGATTACCACTAATACAGGTGGGCATTACAGGTTTCATACGATTGACAAGCACATTTGATATAATTTTATAGATTACAGTGCATAGACTAATTGGCCAGAGTTGGCACATAGAGTTAGGTTTAACCACCTTTGGTATTAAGATGAGGACCATTTGGTTTACTAAAGCCATGTTTTCATCTCTATTGAGGAGATCCAGAAATAGCTTTATGACATCCTTGTCAATCGTATCCTAATGCTGCTTGTAAAAGCTGCTTGGAAATCCATCGATACTCGGGGCTTTCCTTGGGTTGATATCCCTAAAGGCAAAAATGATTTCATCCTCAGTGAAAGGCCTTGTCAAAACTGTATTTATATCATGAGTGACTAAGGGAACAATATTTTCAAGGATTAAAGGGTCAATAGTTGAATTCGAAGAGGCGAATAAATTCTGAAAGTAAGTAGTGACTACTCCCATAATTTCATCCGTACCTTTTTGCCAAACATTATTGCAATCGAATAGACTCTTAATAATTTTTTTCTTTCTTCTTCTGGATGCACGGGCATGGAAGAAAGATGTGTTCTTATCACCCTGAGAAAGCCATGTTATTCGAGAGCGTTGTGCCCAATAAGCTTCCTTGTTATCAAGGAGATGTCGAAGTTCAGATTTAGCTGCCAGAAGGACCTCCATATCAACATTAGAAATTTGACTCTACAGACATTAATTATTATTTTTTGTTTAATTCAGTGATGCGGTGGTGGGAGTCTATGCGTTGCTGGTCTTGCAATGTCTTAAGGTAGTTCCCAAGAGCATGAATCTGATCAATGGTTGAACCAAGCGCATCTGCCCAGGCTCTTTGCACTATTGAAACGCAGCTTGCATTATGGGCCCAACAGTTTTTGAACCGAAAATGGTCATTTCGAGCTGTCTGTGATTCATGCAGAAGAGTGCTAGTTTCTAGAAAAATAACACAATGATCCGAGTTCACGTTATATTCAGATACAACACGATGTCCGGGATAAGCATTAAGCCATGGTGAAGTAGCTGCAAAGCGATCAAGACGTTCTAGAATGGGCGAGGTATTTGGACCAAAATTGGTCCAAGTGAACCAACCCTTGGTTAGCTTACAATCAAACAACTAATTTCGGGATAAGCAATCTCTAAAACTATCAACTTCTGATCGAGCATGCCGACAACCTTCTTGTTTCTCACTATCGGAAAGGATCTCATTAAGATATCCCCCAATTAGCCAAGGGATAGGTGATGAGTTACTTTAGGTATCAATTAACTCCCAAGTTTTATATTTTTTATTTGTATTAGCGTAACCATACATTTCTGAAAAGTGATAGTGGTCTAGATTTGTATGAATATTGATATTGATATGGCGACCAGAATACGAAATCAAATCGACGGTAATATTATTATTATTCCAAAGGAGCATGAGGCCCGAACAAGTTCGACGGCTATTAACAGTGATACAATCTTGCATATTTAAAGCTTGCTTGAAACGATCATTACTAGAGCTATTTAAATGAGACTCATATAAAAACACAATATCAGGATGAAAACGGGAAACAAACTGCCATAAAGATCAAATTCCTGAGGCTTACCGAGACCTCGACAGTTCCAACACATAAGCTTCATTTTTCTCAGCGGGGTTGAATATCAACACCAGCCGAAGAGTTTTTAACGCTGCTCATCCCAACTGTAGATTCTTTGATAGGGCTGATATTAAAGATATAAGTCACAAGGCTTATAAAAAGGGTAAAAATAATGCAAAAGTATGTTGGAATTGATTTGGTAACACGATTATATGTTTCCTTATAAATAATTAAAATACATACTAATATGAAGTTATCTAAATTAAGGTTTATTCCAACTTTAATTATAGATGAAATCATTCCAAAAATAGAATTTGTAATCAAATTTAAATCAAGTTTACTCAAAAGGAGAACCTTCCAAAAGTTAAAAGGTGACATCAATTATGATATACCATTAAACAAGGAGTATGCCGGATCAAAATTCGATAGAAATATCAGATTGAGATATCTTATACGAATTTTCTGGATAAATTTAAGGGCATCTAATATAATAATTGGAATGATTCTTAATTTGGATAAATCTGAGTCAAGAATAGCATATATTTTGAATGGGAAAGGAAACTCGGTGCAAGGTAATGGTAGAATTGTAGTGGGTATAGAAGGAAACTTTCCCATTAAAAAATTTAAGATACATATTAGAGGGAAGTCCTCTAAATTAAAGTGAATTCCAATTCTAAATATGGATGATTTCGAGTCAAAGCAATAAATGAAAGATGAGAATGAATATAATTTACTCACAATTAAAGCCGATTCGTAGTTAGAAGGTAAATTCAAATATGATATAAATTCAGGAATTAGAACCATATTTGAATTTGCCAAGCGAAGTTTAAGGAAAATTAAAGTGGTGGCATCAAATATTACCAATAAATAGCTTCTTAGCATGGATAGATCCAAATCAAAAGTAATTTCAAATTTCGAATACATAAAAACTTCTATTAATGCTTAATGCAATCCAATTTTGTTGTATAAAATCGGTTTGGAAACTGCCATTTGAAAGAGCAATAGCCGAAAATCAATGATGATGGTGTAAATGGAAATGAAAATCACCAAATTGGTTCTCAAGATGGTAGTTTTCAAAATTAATGTAGCAGCAAAAATCAAGCACAAATTAGCTTTGACTAATGGCAATTCCAATCCAAATTTGGCATGTAAATTCATTTTGGAGTATGTTATATAGGAGATATGGATGAAAATATGTTTAAGAATAATCTCTAAACCGATTTGACCATATAAAATGAGTTTAGAATGTATAATCGAAAATCTTAAAAACAGATTTAAATTATCTAGACAAATTTAATGGAGATTGGATGCAATGACTTTCAAAAAGAAAGTAATACCAATTAATGGTAAAATCAATTTATTTTTGGCACAAAAAAATTGATTGGCAGCTATATTAAAGGTGATATTCAATTTTATTGTAACTCCCAAAACGATTTGACCACAGAGAAATAAATTAGCATTGAAGTTCAGAGAATGAATATTTGAGTTGAAAACAAAACAGAATGTTTCCAAGTAAAGGTTTAATTTACATATTAAAGGGAATTTCTCTAAATTTTTAAATATGGATGAATTCGAGTGAAAGCCTGAAATGGAAGATGAGATTGAAGTGGATTTACTCTGAATTAAATCCGATTCATAGTTAGAAGGTAAATTCAGTTATGATTTAAATTCAAGAATTAGAGTCATATTTGAGTTTGCCAAACGAAATTTAATGAAAATTAAAGTGGTAGCATCAAATATTACCAATAAATAGCTTCTTAGCATGGATAGATCCATGTCAAAAGTAATCTCAAATTTCAAAACATAAAAACTTCTATTAATGCTGAATGCAATCCAATTTTGGTGCATAAAATTAATGTGTAAACTGCCATTTGAAAGAGCATTAGCCGAAAAACACTAATGATGGTGTAAATGGTAATGAAAATCACCAAATTGATTCTTAACATGGTAGTTTCCGAAATTAAGGTAGCAGCAAAAATCAAGCACAAATTAGCTTTGATTAATGGTAATTCCAATCCAAATTTGGCATGTAAATTCATTTTGGAATGTTTAGGAATAATCACCTGACAAATTCTATGGAAATTGAATGTAATGACATTCAAAAGGAAATTAAGATCAATTAAAATCAAATTATTTTTGGCACATAAAAATCGATTGACGATGATATTCAAGTTTATTATAACTCTCAAAACGATTTGTCCACAGAGAATTAAATTGGCATTAAAGTTCAGAAAAGAATTGTTTCGAATCAAAGATGAAACCAATTCAGAATTAATATTTATTTTCCGATTTACATAAGCTATAAACGAGAAAAGAGCTAGACTATATATTGAGTCAAGATTTATTTTTAAATTAAACAAAGAAGAATTAACTCTAATTAAAATTAAATCCAATTTGAGTATAACAACTATATCCAGAAGATTAATGGATAAAATGAAAATAGAATTATAATCGAATTTAAAATGAGCCATGTCCTTCCAACAAACGTAGAATGTCAAAAGAGATTATAACATATTGTTTGTGGAAAATGGAATAAGATCGATATGGTCGTCCATATAAGACTCGTAAAGGGGGATAAGAAGGTTCATATTGAAATTTGAGACAAAAAGTGATGTTATCAACACCAAAAGGAGACAAAGAAAAAATGTAATCCATCTTATAATAAGGAAAAGAGCAACTAAAAGGATCACTTTTAAGGCAAGGAAAAAACATTCTCACATTATTCCGTTCAAAGGCTGGAAACAACATAAAAGATGTTAATTTATAAAAAAACAATGAGAGCAAAACCAAAACTCAGCCCCAATTCAATCAAAAATCTGGATAAAGTGTTGGAATAAAGATGATCTTCCGAACCTAAACTCTCAACGCAAAAATGACCCCAAGACAGTATGAGTTGTCGAAAGACCATAGCCACCAAAGTTGATGAGAAATGTAAACACCATTGTAGTACATGTTTGTATAACATATAGATCCAAGGTCGTAATAGCACAAAGATCAAGAGACACAACCAAGGCCATGAAGACCAGGACGAGAGCCATAAAGAGGCAAATAAAATAGATGCCAAAAGGCAACAAATAAACCCTTTCCCCTGAAGAACACAGGAAGAAGAGAGAGTAGATTTGGAGAGACATAAAAAGCAAAAGAAAATATCAGTCATACCATCACCAACGGTATATATCAGTTTCTCCAATAAACATGAGATAAAACTCATGACATACGCACCAAATATTGAAAATAAGAAAAGAACATGATTGAAGGCAAAATATAGACGAGGATAAATCATATATTGCCAAACAACATTCCTTATAAAATATATTATGCAACCTAAAATTCCATAAAATAACAGATCCCAAAAAGAGTCATTCAACTCTAGGCAAAGGGAAAAATACAAAGTGATAGAAAAGATGTATCTCTCAAAACAAAAGAATTACTCCTAGTCCAAGGATGCACTGTGAAGATGTAGAGTAACCAAAAAATAACCCAAAACAAGTGTATCCAAAACAACAACCAAAGGAACTCCAAAACATATCTCCAGCCGATGATGATATACCAAACCCTCCGAAAGTGGGAGGAAGGTGGTGGATATGGAGAAGGGAAAAGGAGGGATGAAAAGGTTGAGAGAATTGAGAGAGAATCCATCACCGACGTTGGAATTTTAACCGAGTCCCGTTGGAATTTTAACTAAGTAAAAAGTTCTAAAATTGAGTTTAAGATGTATAATCATGTTCAAAAGCTCATGACAAAATATTTTAATTCATAAAATTTTATTTAATCTTATTTTGCGGCCATTTTGTTGGGGTTTAAGGAGTGCATGTCTAAATGGGCTTTACTATAGGCCCGTTGGAATATTAACCGAGTAAAAAGTTCTAAAATTGAGGTTAAGCTATATAATCAAATTCAAAAGCCCATAATCAATTACTTTAACTCATAAAATTTGATTTAATCTTATTTTGTGACCGTTTTGTTGGGTTTAAGGCATGCATGTCTAAATGGGCTTATAGTGGACCCGTTTCCAAAGCCCATAATCAAATATTTCAACTCATAAAATGTGATTTAATATTATTTTGTGGCTGTTTTCTTGGGTTGAAGGTAGGCATGTCTAAATTGGTTTTACAGTGAACCTGTTGGAATTTTAACCGAGTAAAAATTTATGAAAATGAGGTTAAGCTATATAATCATGTTCAAAAGCCCATAACTAAATATTTTAAGTCATAAAATGTGATTTAATCTTATTTTTCGTCCATTTTGTTGGGGTTTAAGGCGTGCATGTCTAAATGGGCTTTATAGTGGACCCGTTGGAATTTTAACCGAGTAAAAAGTTCTAAAATTGCAGTTAAGTTGTATAGTCATGCTCAAAAGCCCATAACTAAATATTTTAATTCATAAAATTTGATTTAATCTTTTTTTGTGGTCGTTTTGTTGGGTTTAAGACGTGCATGTCTAAATGGGCTTTACAGTGGACCCGTTGAATTTTAACCGAGTAAAAAGTTCTGAAAATGAGGTTAAGCTATATAATCATGTTGAAAAGCCCATAACTAAATATTTGAAGTCATAAAATAATATTTAATCTTATTTTTGGCCGTTTTGTTAGGGTATAAGGCATGCATGTCTAAATGGGTTTTACAGTGGACCCGTTGGAATTTTAACCGAGTAAAAATTCTAAAATTGAGTTTAAGCTGCATAATCAAGTTCAAAATCCCATATATAAATATTTTAATTCATAAAATTTGATTTAATCTTATTTTGTGGCCATTTTGTTGAGGTTTAAGGCGTGCATATCACAGTGGGCTTTACTGTAGACCCGTTGGAATTTTAACCGAGTAAAAAATTCTAAAACTGCAGTTAAGCAATATAATCATATTCCACAGACCATAATCAAATATTTCAACTCATAAAATTTTATTTAATATTATTTTGTGGCCGTTTTGTTAGGTTTTAAGGCGTGCATGTCTAAATAAGCTTTACAGTGGACCCGTTAGAATTTTAATCGAGTAAAAAGTTCTAAAATTGAGGTTAAGATGCATAATCATGTTCAAAAGCCCATAACTAAATATTTTAAGTCATAAAATTTGATTTAATCATATTTTGCGGCCATTTTGTTGGGGTTTAAGGAGTGCATGTCTAAATGAGCTTTACAGTGGACCCATTGAAATTTTAACCGAGTAAAAAGTTCTAAAATTGAGGTTAAATTGTATAATCATGTTCAAAAGACCATAATCAAATATTTTAATTCATGAAATTTGAGTTAATCTTATTTTGTGGCCGTTTTGTTGGGTTTAAGACGTGCATGTCTAAATGGTCTTTATAGTGGACTCGTTGGAATTTTAACCGAGTAAAAATTTTTGAAAATGAGGTTAAGCTATATAATCATGATCAAAAGCTCATAAAAATATTTTAAGTCATAAAATGTGATTTAATCTTATTTTTCATCCATTTTATTGGTTTTAAGGCATGGATGTCTAAATGGGCTTTTATAGTGGACCCGATGGAATTTTAACCGAGTAAAAGGTTTTGAAAATAAGGTTAAGCTATATAATCAAGTTAAAAAGCCCATAAATAAATATTTTAAGTCATAAAATTTGATTTCATCTTATTTTACAGCTATTTGTTGGAGTTTAAGGCATGCATGTCAAAATGGGCTTTACAGTGGACTTGTTGAAATTTTAAATGAGTAAAAAGTTCTGAAATTTAGGTAAAGTTATATAATCATATTAAAAATCCTATAATAAATTATTTTAAATCATAAAATTTGATTTAATCTTATTTTGTGTCCGTTTTGTTGGGTTTAAGGCGTGCATGTCTAAATGAGCTTATAGTGGACCCGTAGGAATTTTACACGAGTAAAAATTTCTAAAAATGAGGTTAAGCTATAAAATCATATTCCAAAGCCCATAATCAAATATTTCAACTCATAAAATTTGATTTAATACTATTTTGTGGCCGTTTTGTTCGGTTTAAGGCGTGCATGTCTAAATGGGCTTTATAATGGATCCGTTGGAATTTTAACCGAGTAAAAAGTTCTAAAATTGAGGTTAAGCTGTATAATCATTTTCAAAAGCCCATAACTAAATATTTTAATTCATAAAATTTGATATAATCTTATTTTGTGGTCATTTTGTTGGGTTTAAGTTGTGTAGGTCTAAATGGGCTTTTATAGAGGACCCGTTAGAATTTTAACCGAGTAAAAGGTTCTAAGAATAAGGTTAAGCTATATAATAAAGTTAAAAATCCCATAAATAAATATTTTAAGTCATAAAATATGATTTCATCTTATTTTACGGCTATTTTGTTAGAGTTTAAGGTGTGCATGTTAAAATGGGCTTTACAGTGGACCTATTGCAATTTTAACCGAGTAAAAAGTTCTAAAATTGAGGTTAAGCTCTATAATAATGTTCAAAAGCCCATAAATAAATATTTTAATTAATAAAATTTGATTTAATCTTATTTTGCTGCCATTTTATTGGGGTTTAAGGCGTGCAGTCTAAATGGGCTTTATAGTTGACCCGTTAGAATTTTAACCGAGTAATATTTTTTGAAAATGAGTTTAATCTAGATAATCATGTTCAAAATCCCATAACTAAATATTCGAAGTCCTAAAATTTTATTTAATCTTTTTTTTCAATCGTTTTGTTGGAGTTTAAGGCGTGCATGTCTAAATGGGCTATATCGTGGACCAGTTGTAATTTTAATTGAGTAAAAAGTTCTAAAATTGAGGTTAAGATATATAATCATATTTAAAAGCCCATAATCAAATATTTTAACTGATAAAATATTATTTAATCTTACTTTGTGGTCGTTTTGTTGGGTTTAAGGCATGCATGTCTAAATGGGCTTTATAATGGACACGTTAGAATTTTAAACGAGTATTTTTTTTTTGAAAATGAGGTTAAGCTATATAATCATGTTAAAAATCCCATAAATAAATATTTTAAGTCCTAAAATTTTTTTAATCTTATTCTTTGGTCGTTTTGTCGGGGTTTCAGGATTTCATGTCTAAATGTGCTTTACAGTGGACTTGTTGCAACTTTAACTGAGTAAAAAGTTCTGAAATTGAGAGTAACCTATATAATCATATTCAAAATCCCATAATAAAATATTTTATCTCATAAAATTTGATTTAATCTTATTTGTGGCCGTTTTGATGGGTTTAAGGCGTGCATGTCTAAATAGGCTTTACAGTAGACACGTTAGAATTTTATCCTAGTAAATTTTTTTGAAAATGAGGTTAAGCTATATAATCATGTTGAAAATCCCATAAATAAATATTTTATGACCTAAAATTTGATTTAATCTTATTTTTCGGCCATTTTGTTGGGACTTGAGGGTGCTTGTCTAAATAGGCTTTATAGTGGACTCGTTGTAATTTTAACTCAGTAAAAAGTTATAAAATTGAGGTTAAATTGTATAATCATGTTCAAAAGACCATAATCAAATATTTTAACTCATAAATTTTGATTTAATATTATTTTGTGGCTGTTTTATTGGGTTTAAGGCGTACATGTCTAAATGGCCTTTACGGTGGACCCGTTAGAATTTTAACCGAGTAAAAAATTCTGAAAATGAGTTTAAGCAATATAATCATATTCAAAAGCCCATAACAAAATATTTTAAGTTAAAAAATATGATTTAATCTTATTTTTCGGCCATTTTATTGGGGTTTAAGGCATGCATGTCGAAATGGGCTTTATAGTGGACCCGAAGGAATTTCAACCGAGTAAAAATTTTCGAGAATGAGGTTAAGCTATATAATCATGTTCAAAAGCCCATAACTAAATATTTTAAGTCTTAAAATTTTATTTAATATTACCTTTCGGTCGTTTTGTTGGGGTTTAAGGCGTGCATGTCTAAATAGGCTTTATAGTGGACCCGTTGTAATTTTAACCGAGTTCAAAGTTCTAAAACTAAGGTTAAATTGTATAATCATGTTCAAAAGACCATAATCAAATATTTTAACTCATAAAATTTGATTTAATCATATTTTGTGGCTGTTTTGTTGAGTTTAAGGCGTACATGTCTAAATGGTCTTTACAGTTGACCCGATGGAATTTTAACTGAGTAAAAATTTCTGAAAATGAGGTTAAGCTATTTAATCATGTTCAAAATCCCATAAAAATATTTTAAGTCATAAAATGTTATTTAATCTTATTTTTCGGCCATTTTATTTGGGTTTAAAGCATGCATGTCTAAATGGGCTTTTATAGTAGACCCGATGGAATTTTAACCGAGTAAAAGGTTCTGAAAATAAGGTTAAGCTATATAATCAAGTTCAAAAGCCCATAAATAAACATTTTAAGTCATAAAATTTGATTTCATCTTATTTTACGGCTATTTTGTTGGAGTTTAAGACATGCATATCAAAATGGGCTTTATAGTGGACCCGTTGGAATTTTAACCAAGTAAAAATTTCTAAAATTGAGGTTAAGCTGTATAACCATGTTCAAAAGCCCATAACTAAATATTTTAATTTATAAAATTTGATTTAATCTTATTTTGCTGCCATTTTGTTGGGGTTTAAGGCGTGCATGTCTAAATGGGCTTTATAATTGACCTGTTAAAATTTTAACCGAGTAATTTTTTTTGAAAATGAGGTTAATCTATATAATCATGTTAAAAAGACCATAACTAAATATTTAAAGTCCTAATATTTTATTTAATCTTATTTTTTGATCGTTTTATGTCTAAATGAGCTATATAGTGGACCCGTTGTAATTTTAACCGAGTAAAAAATTCTAAAATTGAGGTTAAGATATATAATCTTATTTAAAAGCCCATAATAAAATATTTTAACTCATAAAATTTTATTTAATCTTAATTTGTGGTCGTTTTGTTGGGTGCTAGGATGATCAATCAATGTGGATGTTGGCCACGAGGGGGTGAATTGGCAATTTTAAAAGTTTGGAAGCTAATGGAAAAAGATAAGCAATGAGACACGCTGATTTATAGTGGTCCAAGCTTCTAACAAGCTCTACGTCCACTACCTTAGCTTCCTACTAAGGATTTTCAACCAATTTCACTATGAAATTCTTCCCCTTTTCTAGGCTAAGGAGGCAACCGTTACAAGTTCAAGCTTTCTACCCAAAGCTTTAAACCAAACACTCTTGAATACAAAGAAAGAAATGGAAAATGTACAAAACCCCTCACAAGGTAAATATTTTCCCAATTTATAAGAACACTCAACCCCAAACTTGAAATAAAGATTACAAAGGATTACACAAGTTGGGTACAAGGATTTGACTTTTTGAGCACAAGGGTTGGAGTTTGCTTGAGTACTTGAATGTTGTTCAATGGAGTTTCATTTGTTGTTGCTGGTGCATTGGAGACTTGTATTTATACCCTCTTATTGAATTCTAGCTGTCTGGGTGGTTGAAGTCTTCAATAGAGCCGTTGGGGTCCATCTTTCCCGCAATAAATGCAGTCTGGTGAACAACCATATCGGTACACGAAGGCCCGTATTGATACCTGTTACAACAAAAATATAGCCGTTGTGTATAGGCGTATCGATACGCGGGAGGCCGTATCGAAATGGTTATAGTGTAAAATAGAGACATATCAAAACGGCAAGGGCTGTATCGGTACGAGTTTTGCTCAATGGAATCTTGGATGAAAAAGTGTATCAATGGAATCCTGGTTTGAATTTCTTAAATCCAGATTTCAAACCATATCGAAACATATTGTACCGTATCGGTACGAGTATAAATTTCTTAAACCTATATTTCAAACCATATCAAAACGGGTGTGAGCCGCATCGAAACGCTAAGCTTAAAATGGTTGCCCAGATGAATGTCGTATCGAAACGGGCTAAGCCATATTGGTACGCTTTGCAAAAAACAAATTCCAGTAGCCAATTTTCGTATCGAAACACCAAGGGGTGTATCGATACGCCTGGGCGTGATTGTGTAGTTTGGCTTGAAAACACTTAGAAAATTTTTGGGTTTAAGTTTTAAACTTCAAAGAAATTTTTCTTGTCATTTTTTGAGACTTTTGAGTACTTAAAAATTTATTTTCTTTTTCAATTTAGTCCTTAGATAATTTGTTATATCAAAATCAAACATAGGTTTTACAGTCTCCCCCTTTTTGATATAACAAAACCAAATGAAAAATTACTAAGTATCTTAAATAAAACTTTGAAAATTTACTCCCCCTTAGTTTAAGGCTATATAAAAAAATTTACTCTTTAAATCTTCTCCCCCTTTTTGTTAGATCAAAATCAATTCCATAGGGTAAACAATAATAACTCCAAGCAATTTAAATAAGCAACATAAGCATTAAACTTCAAATTATAGTTCAAGCAACATAATTCAATCCAACTCAAATCCTAAAAAAGAAACATAAACGAAATAAAAAGCAAGGCATAGGAGTTCATAAAAACATAAAGGTTCATAACTTAAATCCTAATATGATATGCTATGAGATGCAAAATGCCTAAGAGTCCATTCCATCGTCTTCATCTTCTTCATCCTCATCAACATTTGTGGCCGGGGGTCCATGGGATTGACGTCATTCACCATGAAAGGCATTAAGAGTGATGTCTATAGATTTGTGGCGATTTTCAATAGCCGCTACTCTTTCCTCCAAGGATGTGAAGCGTGTGTCAAATGCGGCAAAACCGAAATCCATGGTTGTTTGCAAGGAAGCAATGTTGTTGTTCAAGGTGGTGAATTGCCCATTGAGGTATGTCATGAGAGCATCAAGATTTGGTTGTGCCACCGGAGCTTGTGGAATAAGAGCTTCTCGAGGAGCCACCACCAGATTGGGTTGAACACCTCCTGGAAGATCAATGTTCCGAATCCATTCTCCAATGTAATAGGTGAACTTTGCACGACGGAGAGAACGCTCATCAATTGGATCCGTAAGAGGTTTCGAAAGATCGTATGAACGATCAATACCCATCTTATGGAAGATGTAACTCAAAGCCGTGCCATATGTAAAGGATGAAACCATGGTGGTGTGGCGATGTTGGACAAGAAAGATGATCTCGGATAACATAATCTGAGCAAGGTTGGGTCGCTTCTCCTCACGAAAGCATCGGAGCCAAAAATCATCGACTTGGTGGATGGTAGAGTATTTTCCACCAGATGGACGAAACCACCAAGTGATCATGAGGTGTAATATGCGATCATAGGCATCAAGAACAGTCACCGAAACACTAAGGGCATGTCCTAACTAACTCTCATCATCTATTCCCGTATCCTCAAGACTCAAAAAATTTGCTAAAACACTTGAATCAATTAAAAATTTTTACCCATTAAGTAAGATTCAATTGCAATGACCAAAGTTCATTTTTCGTTGTAAATACAACGAGCATTGGAATAGAAGATCAAAACAAGATTTCTGTATAAAATCCTGGGTATACTTAAAAAACTCATAAATTTCCAATTGTGCATTAAATGAAGATATTTGAATTTAAATCTTTCGGAGGATAAAAACGGGGTTGAAGTAACACGCTCGGGGCGAATTTTGTAACTTTGGTATTCTTTAAAATATTCCATGGCATTTGGAAATTGAGGTTCATTAAAACATTTTTGATAAATGTGGGTAAGATTGGGTCTAATACCAATATAATCGGGAAGAGGACGTGGAGGATTTGAACTAGAGGCAATGTCCTTTCGTGCTCGTTTTTTATGGGCCATAATCTAAAAACAAAATCAAACCAAAAATGATGTATGCATAAATCAATACATTCGATCCAAAAAGTAATCCAATAATCAAGGTATTGTTAAAAAATTATACAATATAGTTTAAAAATATATACAAGTACAAAAATAATTTTTGGTAAAAGAAAATGTAAAAAAAAAACGATGTTAAAAAATATACGATATAATTTTATATTCAAATAAAAAAGTTTCAGATTTGAAAAAGTTTTTACAAAAAATATTGAAAACTATACTATATAGGTTCTAAATCTATAATTATAGTACAAAATCAGTGTATATATATGTACGAAAATTGAAAAGAAAAAAGTTAGGGTTTATACCTTGAAGTTGAGATTTAGGATGAATGAAGAGATTTGAATGCACAAACTTAATGATTTTAGCCCGGGTTTGATGTAAAAACTAAAAGACCTCAAGAATTTTGAAGATTGGTGTGAGAAAAAGTAAGGGATTGAGAGGATTTTATAGAGGATTTTTGAGTTAGGGTTTTGAAATAAAGTTGGTATTTGAGTTAAAGTGAAAACCCTCATTTAATGCCCTTAAAATTGCCTAGCGTGAATGTGTATCGATACGCCAATGTAGCATATCGATCCTAGTACCGAAACGCCTATACATCCGTTTCGATACGCGACATGTACCGGTGCAGGTAAACCTGTACCGAAATGATTGGAAATGACCCGTATCAATATGCAGAACATCGTATCGATGCACATGTGCCAGAAATGTCAATTTTGGTTGTAGGTTGCTCAAAATTTTGATTTTTAATCGAATCGAAATGCATGTGAATGATATGAGAACATCATGTATGAGCATAAATAGATGCATACTCTCATAGCAACAAGCATATATGTATATAGGAGCCAAATCACAAAAGCAATCAATCAAACAAATTTAAGCATGTTTTTAAGACCAAAAGAGGCTCTAAGGGTCAAGGGAGGTTGGTTGAACCTAACTCTCTCCTAAGAGACCAAAAACATTCTTTGTTTAATGGTTTGGTAAAAATATTCACTAATTGGTTCAAGGTGTCTACATATTCTAGAACTACATCATTTTTCAAGACATGATCTCTAATGAAATGATGCCTTATTTCTATGTGTTTGGTTCCAGAATGTTGGATGGGATTCTTAGTGAGACAAATTGCACTAGTGTTGTCACACCTAATGGGGATGGTACCTACGTTAATTCCATAATCTAAGAGTTGTTGCTTCATCCAAAGGACTTGAGGACAACAACTCCCTACAGATATGTATTCAGCTTCGGTGGTAGATAATGCTACACTATTTTACTTCTTAGAAAACCAAGATATGAGCATACTACCTAGGAATTGACATGTGTCGGATGTGATCTTTCTATCTATCTTACAACCCCCATAATCCGCATCCAAGAAAGCATGTAGGTTAAAAGAAGACTCTCTAAGATACCAAAGACCTAAACAAGGTGTATGTCTATAAGGTGTGATTCTCTAGGACTAGCTTGAAATCTAGCACACAAGCAAACAATAAACATAATGTCGGGTCTACTTGCGGTAAGATAAAGCAAAGATCCAATCATTGAGCGATAAAGCTTTAAATCTACACACTTACCTCCTTCATATTTGTCAAGCTTTGTGGAGGAACTCATTGGAGTGGCTTGAGGTTTCACATTCTCCAAGCCAAACTTCTTTAGCATGTCCTTGTTGTACTTAGCTTGATTGATGAAGATGTTGTCCTTCCTTTGCTTAATTTGGAACCCCAAGAAGAATGAGAGGTCCCCTATCATGCTCATCTCAAACTCACCTTGCATCAACTTAGCAAAATCTTGGCAAAACAATTCATTAGTAAAACCAAAAATTATATCATTACCGTATATTTGAACTACTAAAATGTCTTTGCCAATTCTTTTAATAAAGAGTGTAGTGTCCACCTTTCCTTTATTAAAACCTTTTTCAATTAAAAAACTTGATAATCTTTCACACCAAGCTCTAGGAGCTTGTTTCAAACCATATAAAGCTTTAGAAAGTTTAAAAACATGGTTTGGGTAATTTGGATCTTCAAAACCGAGTGGTTGTTCTACATACACTTCTTTGTCAATAAAACCATTTAAAAATGCACTTTTTACATCCATTTGAAAGAGCTTAAATTCGTGATAATATGCAAATGATAAAAGCATCCTAATGGCTTCCATCCTAGCTACGGGAGCATAGGTTTCATCAAAATCGATTCCCTCTTCTTGAGTGTAACCTTGAGCAACAAGTCTAGCCTTGTTTCTCACTATGTTACCACTCTCATCTAGTTTGTTTCTATAAACCCATTTAGTTCCTATAGTAGATTTATCACTAGGCCTATCAACTAATGTCCGAACTTGACTCCTCTCAAATTGGTTTAATTCCTCTTGCATGGCCATTATCCAATAATCATCATTTAATGCTTCTTTAACATTTGTAGGCTCTATGCATGAGATAAATGCTACATTACATGCATTTTTAAGAGAAAGTCTAGTGGATACCCCTTTGGATGGATCACCCAATATTTCACCACCTTTGACATAGTTGTACTCTCTTGGGTAGCTCGCTTCCTTTTCCTCTAGACTCATGTCCTTCAAGGCTTCTAGAGGTGGTTCTTATGCTTCTTCCTCTTTGGTTGGAACTTCATCCCTACATTGGCTTCAAAAATCCCTAAATCATCATCATCACAAGAATCCTTCCTCGAAAGGAGGTTATCATCGAAAACCACATGAATAGACTCTTCAACAACCAAGTTTCTTTTATTAAATACACGATAGGATTTAGAGTTTAAAGAATATCCTAGAAAAATAGCTTCATCACTTTTAGCATCAAATTTGCCTAGATTATCTTTTCCATTGTTTAAAACAAAACATTTACAACCAAATGGATGAAAATAGCTAATGTTAGGCTTTTTGGATTTTAAAATCTCATAAGGAGTTTTCTTTAAAATAGGCCTAATCATTACTCTATTTATGATGTAGCAAGTCGTATTAGTGGCTTTCGCCCAAAAATATTTTGGCAAATTATTTTCACAAAGCATGGTTCTAGCCATTTCCTCTAAAGTTCAATTTTTCCTTTCAACAACCCCATTTTGTTGAGGTGTTCTAGGAGCTGAAAAATTATGGCTAATACCATTTGAGTTACAAAAATCCTCAAAACCTAAATTTTGAAATTCGATGCCATGGTCACTTCGAATGTGAGAAATATTTTGACTAAGGTCATTTTGAGTGATTTTTGAAAATGTGATAAATTTTCTAAAGCCTCATCTTTGGTACTTAAGAATAAAACCCAAGTGTATCTAGAGTAATCATCAACTAAAACATATGCATATGATTTTCCACCCAAGCTAATAGTTCTAATAGGACCAAAGAGATCCATATGGATCAATTGTAATACTCTACTAGTTGAAACATCATTAATAGGTTTGAAAGAAACTCTTTTATGTTTTCCTTTTGCACAAGCATCACAAATTTTATCATTTGAAAACTTTATTTTAGGCAAAGCTCTAACTAGATCTTTTGAAACCAATTTTTCTAAAACACTAATGTTTGCATGCCCTAATTTTCTATTGCCATAACCATGAATCATGCTCATCATTTGCAACAAAACATGCATGAGAAATGTGTATGTCATCTAGATGCACCATTTATATGTTTCCTATGCGATGACCCACAAGCGCAACTTTATTTGTTTCAATGTTTAAAATTTTGCAACCATTAGAATCAAAAACAACATTGAAACCTTTGTCACAAAATTGACTAATGCTTAAAAGTTTATGTTTAAGACCATTGACATATAGAACATTTTCAATAAGTGCGGAGGAGTGATTACCGATGAAACCCATTCCTTCAACTTGACCTTTAGAGTTTTCACCAAACGTCACCAATCCTCCTCTTTTTAGCTCAAGTTCCACGAATCTACTCTTGTTGCCGGTCATATGTCTTGAGCATCCACTATCAAGGAACCACAAATTTGCACTTGAAGCTTTGGCCTTGTAGTAATGCTCCCTCTACAAAGAAAGATTAATTCGTAATTTTTGGCACCCAAATCATTTTGGGTCCATGAGTATTAGCTCCTAAATACTTGGTTCCCTTGGGAATCCAAGATGCAATAGCCTTAAGATTGTTAGAAGTGACAAGTTCCTTAGGAACCCAAACACTTCTAATTCTCTTACCTTTAGAGGTCCTTTGGAAGCCTCATTGTTTGTGGTTGCCAAAGTTCCTTTTAACATAGTTGGGTTTTGAATATTGTCCTTTTTCAAAATTTGATTTCCCAACATTGTTTAAGGAAGCTTTGAGATCATTTACCTCCTTGAGGTAATGATATTTTAACTCGGAAAGAAGGTTATTTAGATCAATATCTTCTTTTTCAAAATATTTTTGATTATCTAGTAAATCATTAACCTTCTCTTCAAGTTTCGAATTTGTCTTGATCAAAGAATCATTTTGATTTTTCAAATCGGAAATTATTTTCTTGTTTTTCAAAAATGATTCTTTATATTTCAAAACTAATTCATCGTAAGCCTCTTGCAACTCATTATAATCTTCAAATAGTTCATCATAATCAAGATCATTAGATGAGTAGGAGGTTACCTTAGGATCCTTTTCATAGTCCATGAGACAAAGGTTAGCAACTTCTTGCTCCTCATCACTTGAAGACTCTTCATCGCTCCAAGTGGCTACATGGGCCTTGTGCTTCTTTTTCTTCTCGAAGCCTTTATTCTTGAGTTGAGGACAATCGATTTTGATGTGTCCTGACTTCTTGCATTCGTAGCACACAATTGGATCCTTCTCTTACTCTTTGTTCTTGTTCTTGAGATCCCTTCTACGGTTGAAATTCCTTCTTCGGTTGGATCTCATGAGCCGAGTGAATCGTTTGGCTATCATAGCCAATTCTTTATCTTCCTCCTCACTCAAATCACTCTCTTCTTGTGAATGTTTGAGACCAATTCCCATCTTCTTCTTCTTTATTTACTTCTTCTCAACTTTTATTTTATCCTTCTTCTTTTCTTCCTCTCTTCATTTCTTCATTGTCTCATGGGTGAGAAGAGACCCCATGAGAGCGTCAAGCTTTAGCGTCTTGAGATCCTTCGCTTCTATGATGGTCGTTCTTTTACCATCCCAAGACTCGGGAAGTGAGTAGAGTAGTTTCCGAACTAGTTTCTCCTTCGAAATGACTTCTCCTAGACCCTTGAGGCCATTTACAATAACAGAGAACCGTTCAAACATTTTCGAGATGTCTTCATCCAGGTCCATCTTGAAATTCTCGTAGCTCAAATTAAGAAGTCCAATCTTGGCCTCATTGACTTCATTAGTGCCTTCGTAAGTGATTTCTAACTTATCCTAAATTTGTTTGGCACTTGAGCATGATGACATCTTGGAGTACTCATCCGGTCCAAAAGAATAAAATAGTATGTGCATTGCTTTGTCGTTGATTTGGAGCTTCTTCCGATCTTCATCGGTTATCTCGTACTTGGACTTCAGAACTAACGGATCACCTTCTCTCTTCATCGGGATTCTTGGTCCATCTTCCACTACATCCCATAGGAGGTAGTCATGTGATTTGATGAAGAACTTCATACAGTTTTTCCAATAGGGATAGTTATCCACATTGAAGTATGGAGGTTTGGTGATGGATTGAGACTCGTATAAGTTGTTGCCGGAGGTGGATTCCATGGCTTTGACTTTGATTGATTAGATCACCTTGTAGGATCGCCTCAACGGTTGTTAGACCTTCGGTTGAGTGTGGCTCTGATACCAATTGTTAGGATGATCAATCAATGTGGATGTTGGCCAAGAGGGGGTGAATTGGCAATTTTAAAAGTTTAGAAGCTAATGGAAAAAGGTAAGCAATGGGACACAATGATTTATAGTGGTTCAAGCTTCTAACAAGCTCTACATCCACTACCTTAGCTTCCTACTAAGGATTTTCAACCAATTTCACTATGAAATTCTTCCCCTTTTCTAGGCTAAGGAGGCAATTGTTACAAGTTCAAGCTTTCTACCCAAAGCTTTGAACCAAACACTCTTGAATACAAAGAAAGAAAAGGCAAATGTACAAAACCCCTCACAAGGTAAATATTTGCCCAACTTACAAGAACACTCAACCCCAAACTTGAAATAAAGATTACAAAGGATTACACAAGTTGGTACAAGGATTTGACTTTTTGAGCACACGGGTTGGATTTTGCTTGAGTACTTGAATATTGTTCAATGGAGTTTCATTTGTTGTTACTGCTGCATTGAAGACTTGTATTTATACCCTCTTATTGAATTCTAGTCGTTTGGGTGGTTGAAGTCATCAATAGAGCTGTTGGGGATCATCTTTCCCATAATAAATGCAGTCTGGTGAATAACCGTATCGATACATGAAGGCCCGTATTGATGCCTGTTACAAAAAAATATAGCCGTTGTGTATAGGCGTATCAATACGCGGGAGGCCGTATCAAAACGGTTATAGTGTAAAATAGGGGCGTATCGAACAGCAAGGGCCTTGTCGGTACGAGTTTTGCTCACTAGAATTTTGGATGAAAAAGTGTATCGGTACGGGTTAACCGAAATTTAAAGTTTGAGGATTCCAATAACTAACAAGCAACGGTCAAAAAATTTAATGCAAAGATCTTTGAAGATCTTAACAAATCGTATCGGTACGGGGTTAACCGTATCAGAACGTTTTGAAATTTCTTAAATCCAGATTTCAAACCGTATCGAAACATAATGTACAATATTGGTACGAGTATAAATTTCTTAAACCCAGATTTCAAACCGTATCGAAACGGGTGTGAGCCGTATCGAAACGCTAAGCTTAAATGCTTGCCCAAATGAATGTCGTATCGAAACGGGCTAAGCCGTATCGGTACGCTATACAAAAAATAAATTCCAGTAGCCAATTTCCGTATCGAAACACCAAGGGGTGTATCGATACGCCTGGGCGTGATTGTGTAGTTTGGCCTGAAAACACTTAGAAAATTTTAGGGTTTAAGTTTTGGACTTTAAAGAAATTTTCTTGTCATTTTGTGAGACTTTTGAGTACTTAAAAATTTATTTTCTTTTTCAATTTAGTCCTTAGATATTTTTTATATCAAAATCAAACATATGTTTTACATTGGGTTTATGGCATGCATGCCTAAATGGGCTATATGGACCCGCTAGAATTTTAACCGAGTAAAAATTTTTGAAAATGAGGTCATGCTATATAATCATGTTCAAAAGCCCATAAAAAAATATTTTAAGTCCTAAAATTTTATTTAATCTTATTTTTCAGTCGTTTTGTTAGCGTTTAAGGATTGTATGTCTAAATGGGCTTTACAATGGACCCGTTGTAATTTTAACCGAGTAAAAAGTTCCAATATTGAGAGTAAGCTATATATAATCAGATTCAAAAGCCCATAATAAAATATTTTATCTCATAAAATTTTATTTAATCTTATTTGTCGCCATTTTGTTAGGTTTAAGGCGTACATGTCTAAATGGGCTTTACACTGGACACGTTAGAATTTTAACCGAGTAAAGTTTTTTGAAAATGAGGTTAAGCTATATAATCATGTTCAAAAGCCCATAACTAAATATTTTATGTCCTAAAATTTGATTTAATCTTATTTTTTGGCCGTTTTGTTGGGGTTTAAGGCGTGCATGTCTAAATAGGCTTTACAGTGGACTTCTTGTAATTTTAACCGAGTAAAAAGTTCTAAAATTGAGGTTAAATTGTATAATCACGTTCAAAAGACCATAATCAAATATTTTTACTCATAAATTTTGATTTAATATTATTTTTTGGTCGTTTTATTAAGGCATGCATGTCTAAATAGCCTTTGCAGTGGACCCGTTGGAATTTTACCGAGTAAAAAAATTTTGAAAATGAGTTTAAGCTATATAATCATGTTCAAAAGCCCATAACAAAAAATTTTAAGTCATAAATGTGGTTTAATCTTATTTTTCGGCCAATTTATTGGGGTTTAAGGCATGCATGTCTAAATGAGCTTTACAGTTGACCCGAAGAAATTTCAACCGAGTAAAATTTTTTGAGAATGAGGTTAAGATATATAATCATGTTCAAAAGCCCATAAATAAAATTTTAAGTCCTAAATTTTTATTTAATCATATCTTTCGAGCGTTTTGTTGGGGTTTAAGGCGTGCATGTCTAAATAGGCTTTATAGTGGACCCGTTGTAATTTTAACCGAGCAAAAGTTCTAAAATTGAGGTTAAATTGTATAATCATGTTCAAAAGACCATAATCAAATATTTGAACTCATAAAATTTGATTTAATCTTATTTTGTGGCTGTTTTGTTGGGTTTAAGGCGTGCATGTCTATATGGTCTTTATAGTGGACCCGTTGGAATTTTAACCAAGTAAAAATTTCTGAAAATCAGGTTAAGCTATATAATCATGTTCAAAAGCACATAAAAATATTTTAAGTCATAAAATGTGATTTAATCTTATTTTCAGCCATTTTATTGGGGTTTAAGGCATACATGTCTAAATAGGATTTATAGTGGACCCGATGGAATTTAACCGAGTAAATATTTTTGAGAAAGAGGTTAAGCTATATAATCATGTTCAAAAGCCCGTAAATAAATATTTTAAGTCAAAAAATTTGATTTCATCGTATTTTTAATCCATTTTGTAGGGGTTTAAGGCTTGCATGTCTAAATTGGCTTTCCAGTGCACCCGTTGGAATTTTAATCGAGTAAAAAGTTCTAAAATTGAGGTTAAGCTCTATAATCATGTTCAAAAGCCCATAACTAAATATTTTAATTCATAAAATTTGATTTAATCTTATTTTGCTGCCATTTTATTGGGGTTTAAGGCGTGCATGTCTAAATGGGCTTTATATTTGACCCGTTAGAATTTTAACCGAGTAATATTTTTTTTAAAATGAGCTTAATATATATAATCATGTTCAAAAGCCCATAACTAAATATTTAAAGTCCTAAATTTTATTTAATCTTATTTTTTTATCGTTTTGTTGGGGTTTAAGGCGTGCATATCTAAATGAGCTATATAGTGGACCAGTTGTATTTTTAAACCGAGTAAAAAGTTCTAAAATTGAGGTTAACATATATAATCATATTTAAAAGCCCGTAATATTATATTTTAACTCATAAAATATTATTTAAACTTACTTTGTGGTCGTTTTATTGGGTTTAAGGGAAGCATGTCTGAAAGGGCTTTATAATGGACCCGTTATAATTTTAAAAGAGTAAAATCTTTTTGAAAATGAGGTTAAGCTATATAATCATGTTAAAAAGCCCATAAAAATATTTTAAGTCCTAAATGTTTTTTAATCTTATTCTTCGGTCGTTTTGTCGGGGTTTAAGGATTGCATGTCTAAATGGGCTTTAGAGTGGACCTGTTGCAATTTTAACCGAGTAATAAGTTTCGAAATTGAGAGTAAGCTATATAATCAAATTCAAGAGCCCATAATAAATTATGTTCAAAATCTATATAATCATGTTCAAAAGCCCATAACTAAATATTTTAAGTCCTAAAATTTTATTTAATCATATCTTTCGGTCGTTTTGTTGGGTTTAAGGCGTACATGTCTAAATAGGCTTTACAGTGGACCCGTTGTATTTTTAGCCGAGCAAAAGTTCTAAAATTGAAGTTAAATTGTATAATCATTTTCAAAAGACCATAATCAAATATTTGAACTCATAAAGTTTGATTTAATCTTATTTTGTGACCGTTTTGTTGGGTTTAAGGTTTACATGTATAAATGGTCTTTACAGTGGACCCGTTGGAATTTTAACCGAGTAAAAAATTTTGAAAATGAGGTTAAACTATATAATCATATTCAAAATCTCATAAAAATATTTTAAGTCATAAAATGTGATTTAATCTTATTTGTTGGCCATTATATTGGGGTTCAAAGGCATGCATGTCTAAATGGTCTTTATAGTGGACCCGATGGAACTTCATCCGAGTAAATATTTTTGAGAATGAGGTTAAGCTATAGAATCATGTTCAAAAGCCCATAAATAAATATTTTAAGTCAAAATTTGATTTCATCGTATTTTTCAGCTGTTTTGTAGGGGTTTAAGGCGTGAATGTCTAAATGGGCTTTATAGTGCACCCGTAGGAAATTTAACCGAGTAAAAAGTTCTAAAATTGAGGTTAAGCTCTATAATCATGTTCAAAAGCCTATAATAAATTGTTTTCACTCATGATTTTGATTTAATCTTATTTTGTGGCCGTTTTGTTGAGTTTAAGGTGTGCATGTCCATATGGGCTTATAGTGGACCCGTAGGAATTTTAAACGAGTAAAATTTTTTGAAAATCAGGTTAAGCTATATAATCATTTTCCAAAGCCCATAATCAAATATTTCAACTCAAAAAATTTGATTTAATACTATTTTGTGGCCGTTTTGTTGGGTTTAAGGCGTGCATGTTTAAATGGGCTTTATAATAGACCCGTTAAAATTTTAACCGAGTAAAAATTTCTAAAATTAAGGTTAAGATGTATAATCATGTTCAAAATCCCATAACTAAATATTTTAATTCAAAAAATTTAATCTCATCTTACTTTGTGGTCGTTTTGTTGGGTTTAAGGCGTGCAGGTCTAAATGCGCTTTACAGAGGACCCGTTGGAATTTTAACTGAGTAAAAGGTTCTAAAAATAAGGTTAAGCTATATAATAAAGTTCAAAAGCCCATAAATAAATATTGTAAGTCATAAAATTTGATTTCATCTTATTTTACGTCTATTTTATTGTAGTTTAAGGCGTGCATGTCAAATGAGCTTTATAGTGGACCCGTTGGAATTTTACCGAGTAAAAAGTTCTAAAATTGAGGTTAAGTTGTTTAATCATGTTTAAAAGCCCATAACTAAATATTTTAATTCATAAAATTTGATGTAATCTTATTTTGTGGTCGTTTTGTTTGGTTTAAGGCGTGCATGTCTAAATGGGCTTTATAGAGGACCCGTTAGAATTTTAACCGAGTAAAAGGTTCTAAAAATAAGGTTAAGCTATATAACAAAGTTCAAAAGTCCATAACTAAATATTTTTAGTCTTAAAATGTGATTTCATCTTATTTTACAGTTGTTTTGTTGGAGTTTAAGGCGTGCATATCAAAATGGGCCTTACAGTGGACCCGTTGGAATTTTAATCGAGTACAAAGTTCTAAATTTGAGGTTACGCTATATAATCATGTTCAAAAGCCCATAACTAAATATTTTAATTCATAAAATTTGATTTAATCTTATTTTGCTGCCATTTTGTTGGGGTTTAAGGCATGCATGTCTAAATGGGCTTTAAGTTGACCCGTTAGAATTTTAACCGAGTAAATTTTTTTGAAAATGAGGTTAATCTATAAAATCATGTTCAAAAGCCCATAACTAAATATTTTAAGTCCTAAAATTTTATTTAATCTTATTTTTCGATCGTTTTGTTGGGGTTTAAGTTTTGCATGTCTAAATGGGTTATATAGTGGACCGTTTGTAATGTTTACCGAGTAGAAAGTTCTTAAATTGAGGTTAAGCTATATAATCATATTCAAAATCCCATAATCAAATATTTTAACTCATAAAATTTTATTTAATCTTACTTTGTTGTCGTTTTGTTGGGTTTAAGGCATGCATGTCTAAATAAGCTTTATTGTGGACCCGTTAGAATTTTAAACAAGTAAATTTTTTGAAATGAGGTTGAGCTATATAACCATGTTCAAAAGCCCATAAATAAATATTTTAAGTCCTAAAATTTTATTTAATCTTATTTTTCGGTCGTTTTGTCGAGGTTTAAGGAGTGCATGTCTAAATGGGCTTTACAATGGACCCGTTGTAATTTTAATAGAGTAAAAAGTCCCAAAATTGAGGGTAAGCTACATAATCACATTCAGAAACCCATAATAAAATATTTTATCTCATAAATTTTGATTTAATATTTGTAACAGCCACAACCCAGATGTCACATTTGGGTCTCACGCTGAAACCCAACCAAACAATTTTGACCTAGTTTAGCCCAAACCATAAGTCCATTATGAAAATTCCTTTAATTACAACCCAATAAAACATAATAAATATTCAAGAGCATATAAAGTGGAGCTCCTTTTAAAATTACATTATAAACCTTAGACTCGATCGTTTGAAAATCCAAATACGATTTACAATATACAATAGGTTCCTACGAATACATAGCCCAAGGACCTAAATACTGTACTTTGATGAGACGAGGCGCTGGAATCCTTCCCTGATGGTGCTCATCCAAGAGCGAGCCAAACCTTCTAACCTGTGAATGGAAACAACAATTCCAAACGTTGAGCTAACAAAGCTCAGTGGATACACCGCCACTCAACCATGCTTCATGCAAATCATAAATAAAGAAATGCAACATGAATGATATCATGCCAAGAAAACAATGGCGCTACCATAACCGCCTAAACACATAGCATTATCAATGTATGATCACGCACACAACTCATACAAGTACCTCTTACGTTTACCTAGCATCACACAGATAACACCAACGACATTAAGTGAGGTTCGCGTCCACAAAGCATTGGAATCATACACGTGAGTGAGGACCGCGTCCACAAAGCATTAGATCCTACACTGCGAGTAAGGCCTGCGTCCACAAAGCATTGGGATCCTATACTCGAGGGGATGAGGCTCGCGTCCACATAGCATCAGAATCCTATATCCATGCTCGGGATCTCACATCAGGCATCTTCGAATGAGGCCCGCGTCCATAAAGCATCGAGATCCTACATTTGGGAGTCTTTAAGGTGTTGCAACACACTTAGGGTATCTAAATCCCAGCAAGGGATGACTCAACTATCTAGGCGTCCCATCGGCACACAACAAGGACCCTAGTCACCACACAGCACTCAACCTCGACACAAGGGTTTTATCTCACACAGCTCTAACACCCTTACCATCGCCCAATGGTTTCTATCAATTATTATTTCACCCTATTGAGCTTATCTATTTATTAGTAAGTTATGAAGGTACACATTAGTCATTCTTATTAATTTATCTTATTATTCAATAAGACTTAACCTTATAGGCGCCCCTTCCACACACAGCAAGGGCCCAGATTACCACACATCATCGATTGATCCACCTAGGGTCCCTATGGGTTACACCTCACACAGCCTACCAATGTATAACGAGTCATTAGCCATTTATTTCGTACACGGGGTTTAAATCTCCATTTCTCAGTTTTAATATTCATTTTACACCTTAACGAACCCCCAGGGCCCTTTGCCTCAAATTATAGAACCCCCGAACATAAACTCAACTTTCTTGGGCAGAATGCCCAATGAGTACCGGTACTCCTATACGGGTATCGGTACGCCCCTATAGGTACCAGTACTCCCCCATGAGTACCGATAATCAATTTATACTCGAAAGGTCTAGTACAACAATCTGTACCAATACGCTAAACCTTCGTATCGATACTCAATTTAGGTTCGAAAGAACAAAACCCTCAAGCCATACCAATACGCTCCATCCCATATCGGTACTCACTATCGGTACTGGGATCGCCCCTTACCGATCCAAGCCCATACTGGTACTCCTTCCTTCGTGTACCAATACGCTGAGCCTCCCCAGGCAATGTAACAGTACGTATCGATATGCCCCTTGCGTACCGGTATGCGAAAGCATTACTGAAATTCTTATCTTGTAAGGGGTACCGATATACGAGGAGGCGTACTGGTACTCCCCCCACAACCCTTCCCCCTTTTACACTAAGGTATGCCGATACGCTATCCCTCATACCGGTACTCGAGCCCAATTTTTGAACTCTAGGTGCGGGTTTCACCTAAAAACCCTATTTAACCCCCATGGTTAAACCCCAAATCATTCCTGCAAGTTATGGTGATAGTATTAGGTGGATTACTACTGAAATTAATCCATAGCAACATCAAACCCACACTTTACCATTAAAGAGGTCAACCAAAGCATATCAAGCCATAATCACCCAAATCATGCACAAAGCCTATTTTTATGAGTTGCGATAATTCAAAGGAGTTAGTAATGTACTAACCTCGAATTAAATCTGAGGAAGAAGCCTTCAAGATCCATTCCCGTTCATCCACACTAATCCCACCAAAACCTCAATTTCTACCATTTTAGCTCATCTTTACCTTGGTGTGTAGATCATTTGCTACTCATCAAACTTCCATCCACCGTCAAAACGTTATCCTCTCTCAAGCACTCAAAGATTACACCTTTAACTTCAAACTTGGGTAAGAAGATGAATATGAGAAAGAGGAAAAAACAAATGGACAAGGGTGACTTCACCCTCTAACTTTTCTGTAGAAAATAAAGTCCCCCCATTAGCTCTCTTTGTCTTTAATTAAGCTTTTGCCAAAAAGCCCTTCAATCATCCATCCAATTCCATCACCAAACCAACCTTCCAAGCCCCAAGGCCCAAAGTAAGCCCAATAAGATGAAGCCCATGCCTCGAGTTAATCGACCCTCGGGTTCCAAAACTCTGGTCGTTACAACTCTTTCCTCCAAAAAAAAATTCGTCCTCGAAATTTAAACAAGGGAAGGAGAGCATCTGACACAATTCCAATCAACTCCTCGCTTACATATGTCCACGGAACACTTCTGCCACTTTTAACCTCAAATTCTCAACTCTCTTCAAGAGTCCTCAAAAATCTATTCTCGAATCCAGATTTACACTCACAGCGAACCTAATCGCGAATCAATAACGGTTGGTCTCAACAGCAATGTCAGACACCAACCCACTGAACTTACTCCAGATGAGTCACAACTCGGTGAATGAACCTCTCTACCAACACTAGCATTTCCAAGGTCTTGAACTCAACCCTCATCTGTGTCCATAACGCGCCACTTCTTCAAGGTATACCACAAGGCACTTCCCCATATAAAATCACCATAACCCACGTGTTCAGGAATAACAAACCTTATCAAGCATGTTCTATCATCCATCTAACATGAAAATACAACCTTCTTTCACAACTTGGTTAACTAATACAAAACTTAACACCTCATTTACTTGAACCCACTACGACATAAGAAGATGCGAATCCACGATCAAGCGATTCTACTAGCCAAGCCTCTTCGGTTCCACAAGAAAATTATTACCAGCTCTACTAGGGATCAAACCCCCAAACTGTCCTCAAGGGTCCGAACACTCTCTTTTACTCCCAACCACCAAATTCTGACAAGCGTTGGTGTTAAAACTTTAGCAAGCCTTCAAGATTCCTAATGATTCTCCCAACACAACTTATTACAGCCCAAAATTCGATTCCACACAACTTTAGCCGAACACCCATATTTCTCCAAAGTCATTCAGAACATCTTTACACTGTTACCATGCATGAACACAATCCATCTCAAACCCAAATATGCAACCCTCTCTTCCTCAAACTTAAGATTATCTCAACACATTCGTAAGTCCAAAACACTCTTCACCTGCCCCTTAGAGTTCAAACATCGCATCAAACCCTAAATTTTAACACTAATTCTCCTTAACTTTCAACTTACAAGACCAACATCTTGAACGATCTTATGGGAATCTCAAAACTCTTCAATATTAATAAGATCATCAGCCTTGAAAAACAAATACTTACCTTCCATTGTTATACATCGACTCACAACAACTAACACCACGATATCTCGCTATACCAACATAAGCACGTCCCAAGGTGAATCCCTTGGCGACATTACTCGCACCCCTCCTCTACTAAGGAGTTTTCACAATAGGGGTTCGGTAATTGTCAGACCACAAGGTGATGAACGCTTAATACCGAACTCAATACATCCCTTAACATGGGTACTATTCTACGGTCAAGAGGTTATCCCGCTCAACCCTCGTAGAACACCTCGATAACCACTTGCACGTCCACCACTCTAAACTGCAGACTATCACTCTTGCTTCAACTATGGGAACCAAGAACGTCTTGCAACCTACAAGGTCATCTTCAACTAGCAGCACATGAGCACAACACATAAGCTGAAGAGATAGGACTCATTCACGCACAATACCACAAAGACCTCCACCATCAAATTGTCATCAAGAAACTGAAAACCACAATGGAACCAAATCATCTAACACACTCTTGGTAACAAGCTTGTCCTTTCTAGCATGAACAACATATTGTCTAACAAAAGCTCGTATGATGACTCTAACCGTAAATCTCACATGACCTCCACCGTGATACTTCGGCAATGACCCAACACCACTTTCTCGAAAAACCTTGACTATGCCTAGAAGAAGTTAACTTCAAAGACTAAACCGGTAAATACTCATCCATGATTGAGCAGTCCTTTGCCATGTGCCCTGATGTCTAATACTCATAACAAATTCCCCCAAGCAAGAAATATATCTCAAGGTGATTTCAACCACAAGGCTCACGAACCGGTGGGAGAGACACTAGGACCGAACCATCAACAATCTTCGTTATAGAAGAAACCGACAACCCCCCTAAAAAACCTTCAATTTAGATTTTTGACCAATCCTCAGCTGATCTAAAGCAACTCTTTTTGACCCGCTCAAAGCACAAACCCTCCCCTCTTCAGGGTCTGAGAAGAATCTTATGATGTTCTGATTCCCCAAAACACGATCTACAAAATCCTTAACTGACTTAATGTTGGCTCTAAGGTCATTCGAGTGCTTCGTACTAATGACTAGTTTAGTGAATATCCCGGGTAAAATTGTTGTCCCGTGCAACAATATGTTAACTTTGAATCCACATCTAACCTCAACCACCTTTACTCTTCGATAGCAACAACCTTTGGGTATAACAACTCAACCGTAGAAAAAATCTTACTCATACCTAACACTGTTTGACACCTTAAACTGGCTGTAAGAACTGATCATTCATCTTCTTTATAAGAGCATCACTGACATACTTTTTCTTGACTCACCCAAGAAAACATCCAATGTTGAGAGAACAAGCTGTGGTCCTAATCCCACGGTCTCTCACTATTCATATGCATTGCCCTTAAGAGAAGACGATACAGTCAGGATTCCCTTAAGACTATTCGACGTCGTTCTCAGATCCCTCTGAGTGTTTCTTAACCATCAATCCGATTGATTAGATCATCCTTTCTCAACCCCTTTACCATACTTAGATTCGTAACAATAATGCTCATCCCATTAAAAGAACATGGCTCTCTTCACGGCTCTTCTTGGTCGATCTCGCGTCATCAACCCAACTGACATACACCGCATTCAAAAGATGGTAGTTTGTCTTTCCCATTACCCTGGGTTTGATTCCCTCGAAACCTCAAAGCTTCCAACACTACACTTGTCATCTCAACCTGACTCAAGACCGAAAAACAACTGGTGGCCAAGATCATATCAATTCATTTAGGAGACAACTCCATTGTATCTGTAAACCACGTGTTCTCAAGCCTTACTCAAGCATCGTCTCATGCAAAACCCACAATGTCCTTCCGGCCACTATTATAAACAACCGCAACAAGCATACCTTGCTCGAGCTCTCAGGGCATTCAGCTTACTAAGAGCGTACTTGGGACCTCACAACGATCATGTACCTCTCCATATTAGACAAAAATGCATATCTGCTAGGCGGCTACATCCCCATCACATGGTACCCACCCTTAAGGTTCACTTACTACGAATGATGGGACCCCCGATTGACACTCTACCACTGGTCCATCAAAAGCAAGTCCTCTCATCCATTCCATAAGGGTCGTCTACCAACACATAGAATCTCACCACTGGAGGTTCTCACCATGAACTCAAGGCTTTAAGGTAACTCACGTCACATATCCACAATTACTTCTCAAGCGATGGGAGGAGGGCACACCCTCAACTCCTCCATTCTTTCATAAGCCCAAGCTTAACATCTGAGATAACACCGATCTCATAATCATCCTCAAAGAAAGCAGCCATCATCACGGCCCTCACGATCGCGATCGAACCTATCTTAATGTCGCAACCAGCGACACACACAAACACAGGGTACACCATCCATATTCTAGTCTTGAAGAGTACAACTTAGACATAGAGGCTCGTATTCGCTAGACACGTATTCTTGACTCCTAACCACCAGGGTTTTCCTAGAACTGGCTTAAACTAGGCTCTGATACCACTAAATGTAACACCCATAACCCGGATGTCATATTTGGGCCTCACGCCTGAAACCCAACCAAATAATTTTGACCTAGTTTAGCCCAAACCACAAATCCATTATGAAAATTCATTTAATTAAACCAATAAAAATAATAAATATTTGAAAGCATATACAGAGGAGCTCCTTTTAAAATTACATTATAAACCTTTGACTCGATCGTTTAAAAATCCAATTACGATTTACAATATATAATAGGTTCCTACGAATACATAGCCCAAGGACCTAAATACTATACTCTAATGAGACGAGGCGTTGGAATCCTTCCCTGATGGTGCTCCTCCAAGAACGAGCCAAACCTATTAAATTGTGAACGAAAACAACGATTCTGAACAATGAGCTAACAAAGCTCAGTGGATGCACTGCCACTCAAATATGCTTCATGCAAATCATAAATAAAGCAATGCAACATGAATGACATCATCACAAAATAACAATGGTGCTACCATAACTGCCTAAACACATAGAGTTATGAATGTATGATCACGTACATAGCTCATACAAGTACCTCTTACGTTTACCTAGCATCACACAGAAAACACCAACGACATTAAGTGAGGTCCGCGTCCACAAAGCATCAGAATCCTACACTTGAGTAGAATGTTAAACCGATGTTGAATCGAATTAGTGACCATTTTGACAAATTGTCAAAGTTAAGTGACCAATTTGAAAATGTGGTTTTGGAGAAGGACTAAATATGATTTTTGTTGAAATAATAGAATTCAAATAGTAATGTTGATTTGAGGACAAATTTGCAAAGTTAAGAAGCTTGAATCCTTAAATTTGCATTTTTAGTGATGAACGGTCAGAAAACAAAATAGCAATATGTTCGGAAATTCAATACTGGAATTCGACTTTGAAAATTTTCCATAAGTCGTACAAATTGAATCTGGGTTATTAGTTTATATGGTTGAAAAGCTTATCGAATCTAGTTTCATTTCCAACAAACGAAAACTGATTTCGAGTTAAAAGATATAAACTTTTAATCGAATGAAGGTTAGAAAAATTACAGAACAATTTCTGCCAGGACAGCCCTGTAATTGGGAGTTTGACGAATTTGCATAATTTTTGTAGATTTTATTAAAATTTGTGGCTTATACCGTTAGAACCATTATCGAATCTAGTTTCTACGGTTATAAGGAGATTAAGATTCAATATGTATTCTGCCCTGTAGAAGTAAATCTTTGATGGTAGTGCAAGTTGACAGAAAATGGAAATTGAGACAATATGTGTCTAATGTTGGTTAGTAAGCTTGAAGGAATTATTTGAAGATCAAAATGGTCATTAGGGACCAAAAATGAGTTTGTGAACAGTATAAGGAAGGAAAGAAATTTATGGAAAATTTTTATGTTGATTGATTAAATAGCTTAATTGAAATATTGTTAGAAGTGAATCTAATAAATGAAGTTGGATCCGAATCAAAAGAAGGTTCGAGGTACTATAAAGGAAAACATCAATAGAGCTTAGTGAGGCATATTAATAAATGGCCAAGGTGAGTGCATTTCTATATGTATGTTTTATTAAAAAGAGGAAGAGTTGTGATAATTCGTCCCATGATTAAAATTGACATTGTATTACTTTATAATACATGATATGATGCATGACTTGACATGGCAAGCTTGATGGAGTACAAGGTACGAACTGTTGTTTGCATAAATGATGATGCAATATGCTTACTTGAATTACATGAATAGTGATACTACATGATTCATATGATAATATGAAACATGAATTACATGATAGTGATGATACATGATTCATATGACAATATGATACATGAATAACGATGCAATTAAAATGAAACAAGTAACCACCTTGGGGACCTACGCCCTTGGTGTTGCACCTGGGGATCCACGCCCATGGTGCCAAGAGCACTAAAGAGGTGCGAATATAAGGAGCAAAAAGTGTTCTTTTATGTGGAGCAAAGAGCGTCCTCGAGTACGTACTCAAGTATTAAGGCTATAGAGTCTTAAAGGACTTTTCAGCAGTATGATCACAAGACGATTACATGAAAGACATGATATGCAAATGATTGCACAATGAAAGCATGACCATGATAGAATACATACTATGCAAATGATGGAAAGTTAAGTAATGATGCTACTGAGATGATTATAAAAGAAACTAAGAAAGAAATTGATCTGTAAAGAGATTATATTTGAAGCTCAAAAAGAAAATGTTAGGTATGAATCAGTCAGAGTACTAAAAGTAGTAAACTATATTGCAAGGATAATCAAAGAAAACATGGAAAGAGTTACAGTGTAGACTCATCAAATGTTAGAAAAAACTTTGAAAAGTCTTTAAATCAGACACAAGCTAAGTAAGAAGGATTATTTCTTTAAGGAGACATTAGTACTACAAGCTGTCAATTGTGAAGCCTAATAGATCACGAAGACAAAGAATCTGGTATAAAAGTATGATGAAAGTGATATTTGAGTACATACTGAACAAAATTGGAAGTCTATTGTCAATAAAGTGTATTGAACTTGTAACCAAAGAGTATTTAGAGAAGTCAACTAAGAGGTTAATTCTACTTGAATAGTTGACAGTAAAGCCTTATAAAGGTAGGGCTGAAGTGTAATGGATAAGCTAAGATATCTTTTCAAAAAGGTTTCGATAAAGACAATCAGTAATATAAGATGATGAGTATGCAAGCATTAAAATAATGTGGATTGCTGGAAAAAGGGTTTTCTAATGATCTAAGTGATCAAATACTAGAAGGTAATATGAATGTATCATCTCAAGAATCTGAAGTGTAATTTAGATAAGTTGGTTATCTGTGCACAAGGTAGAAGTGATTATAAGAAGAAACATTTAATTTTTTAAAAGGAATTAGTTCCTTAATGAAGTCAAAGGAAGGGTGTTTAGTAGAGGATTGTTCTGGCTAATTGAAATTTCCATAGAAATGTTTCTAGACAAGAACAAGAGTCTCGGATCACAAGGGTTATAAAGATACCCATAACAGTAACAATGAAATCAAGTATGAACTTTTTTCCTATTTTTATATAGATTGAGCTACTGGTGCAGTAGGGGGCTCAAGTACAAGAACAAGAAGTACCTAAGAGGTTGTGCAACTGTATATAATAAAGCATTGGTTGTTTAAATGTTTAAGCTGTTGAGAGCCTTAAATGTCATAGCAAAAGAGAAGTTATGATTGTTTATTTGAAAATGAAGGATGATTTGTATAGGTCAAAAGGGAAAAAATAGTTTTAGAACTGTTATACCTCAAGGAATCGTGAAAGAGTTGGACCAAGAGTATATTAATGGGTCTTATCTCCAGAAGTGAGCAAAAGTATATAGTATATGTACTTATGTTTTGGGGGCATTGACTGAATTATTTACATGTCAACACTCCTGAATAAATTCAGATGCAATTAGATTTGATACATTAAGAGGAGTTAGTAGAAATATTGGTTTATGGAATTAAAGAATTAAGGAATAAGAAATCTCATTGACTGAAGTTTTGAGGAAAAAATCACAAGGTTGAAGAAGCCACTTGGGAGGCTGAGAAGAAAATTAGGAAGTAATATCTATAAATGTTTGGAACAAGTACGCGTTGAAAATTTGAGGACAAATTTATTAAGGGGGAGGAATTGTAATATCCCAAATTTTGTCTAGTGAGTAAATTGTAAATTTTGAAAGATTACGGGTTAAAGTATAAACTTTAGAAAAGTTTGGGGACTTGAGTATAAATTTCCCCAACAAGTAATTTTATTTAGTATAAGAGTGAATCAGATAGAAATAGGTACCTTGACATCGTTTTTAAGATTTAAGATGCAGAAAAAGATATCGAATTTGGATCGAATGAAATTGTTAAGTGTGCTCAGGCTAGAGAAATACAAGGATGGGTGACCTTCGAGAAGGGTCCCATTTCTGATCGATAATTTTGGACTCAGTAAGAGTAGAGAAAATTTGTATGGATTATCGATAAAGGAATTCTAAGAGAAATTTTATTCTATGAAGATTTTCGATAATTATCAAAATAATAGACTGAGTTAGGAAAATTCAGTCTAAGTCCTTGGAAAAGGAAGTTTTTATGGGATAATAGAGTTTATTTCTCGAATATGGAAATATGGAATTTTCGGAATAAATCCAATAGCCCGGAAAAGGTAAAATCGCAGTAAAAGTATTTTATGAATATAGGGAAATCATATTGAACTAAAATTTCAGAGGCTGATCCAAAAGCCATGGAGAATTCATAAAATAATATTTTATGAATATTTTATTATAGTTGTTCGGATTCCAACTAGACTTAGTTGAGTTTTTACAAGAATGGAAAACTGGTAAATAAAAACTAATTGGAGGGCAAATTGGTCATTTTGCCCTAATGGCATTTTTGAAATATTTAAAAGCTACAAAGACACTTTTGGAAAAAGAAAATGAAGATTAAATCTTGGCCCTTGATTAATGATAATATCAATCTCAACCGTTGGATTAAAAGGGCATTTTAGTAATTTTATTATCTGAATGAATTTAAAATTCATTTATACAAGACAAGCGGCCAAATTAGATGAAAAAGAAAAAGGATGAAGACTTCTTCATCCTCAAAACTTTGAAATATGAGGGGAAGAAAGAAAGAAAAATGGTGAAAAATTTTCCAAGTTCGATTCAAGCCCCGAAACTCAATTTTCAGGTAATATTTTCAACTGCAAAGTTGTTATACTCTTCAAGCTCTATATTTTGGTGTAAATAATTCATGGAAAACATGCTTGATTGATGAGAATTTTGCATGATAAGAAATTAGGGTTTATGGAAAAAGTTTGGGGTTGGAATTTTATGATTTCTTGATGAAATTCAAGTTGAAATCAAGCTAGTATAATGTTAAAATCATGTTATTGAGTTGAGATTTAAACCCTACATATTTTATTTTAAATGAAGATGATTAAGGTTTATGGATTCAAGTTTAATTTAGGGTTTGTGATGTTGAATTAATGATATAGTAAGCTTGAATTGTTATTTGGAAGCAAAACCCTAAGTTAAAGGTATAGGGACCATTTTAGAAACTCTGAAAGTTAGAGGACTAATCTGATTTTTTTTATGAATTTGAAGTGTATTTATTTTATTATTGAAGTTGGAGATGTGAAATTGAAGTTAGAATGTTAAACCGATGTTGAATCGAATTATTGACCATTTTGACAAATTGTCAAAGTTAAGTGACCAATTTAGAAATGAGGTTTTAGAGAAGGACTAAATCTGATATTTGTTGAAATAATAGAATTCAAGTAGTAATTTTGATTTGAGGACTAATTTGCAAAGTTAAGAAGCTTGAATCCTTATCTTTGCATTTTTAGTGACTATTTCTGAAATAACGAAAAAATAGAGGGAATTATTTTTGAATAATTATTTGATGAAGAAAGTGATACATTAGTGGTTTGAATCAAGTAAGGGGACCAAATTGACAAATAGAAAAGTAAGGAGAAATTAGTATAAAGTTTGAAGTTATTTATGGAAGTTGTGTAGGAAAACTGGATTTTGCAGTAAGTTTGAAAATTCACCATAAATTCTACAAAAATGGTTAGATGGTGAATTTTATATCGATAAAAATATTTATTTGTAAAGTTTTGTTTAAAACAAACGGTGATTGATTTCGATTCATATATCAAAAGATATGAATTTTTAAGTGATGAAAGGTCAGAAAACATTATAGCAGTCTGTTCTGAAATTCAATATTGGAATTCGACTTTGAAAATTTCCCATAAATTGTACGAATTGAATATGGGTTATTAGTTTATATGGTTGAAAAGCTTATCGAATCTAGTTTCGTTTCCAAGAAACAGAAACTGATTTCGAGTTCCGAGTTAAAAGATATAAATTTTTAATCGAATGAAGGTCAGAAAAATTACAGAACAGTTTCTGTCAGGACAGCCCTGTAATCGGGAGTTTGATGAATTTTCATAATTTTTGTAGATTTATTAAATTTTGTGGCTTATACCGTTAGAACCGTTATTGACTCTAGTTTCTACGGTATTAAGGAGATTGAGATTCAGTATGTATTCTGCCCTGTAGAAGTAAATCTTTGATGGTAGTGCAAGTTGATAGAAAATGGAAATTGAGACAATTTGTGTCTAATTAGCAAGCTTGGAGGAATCATTTGAAGATCAAAATGGTCACTAGGGACCAAAAATGAGTTTGTGAACAGTATAAGGAAGGAAAGAAATTTATGTAAAAAATTTATGTTGAATGGTTAAATAGCTTAATTGAAAATTGTTAGAAGTGAATCTAACAAATGTTTATTTATATTCATGTGATAAATGAAGTTGGATCCGAATCAAAAGAAGGTTCGAGGTACTATAAAGGAAAGGATCGATAGAGCTTGGTGAGGCATATTAATAAATGTCCAAGGTGAGTGCATTTCTATATGTATATTTTATTAAAAAGGGGAAGACTTGTGATAAGTCGACCCGTGATTAAAATTGACATTGCATTACTTTATAAAACGTGATATGATGCATGACTTGGCATGGCAAGCTTGATGGAGTACAAGGTACGAACTATTGTTTGCATAAATGATGATGCATTATGCTTACTTGAATTACATGAATAGTGATGATACATGATTCATATGATAATATGAAACATGAATTACATGATAGTGATGATACATGATTGATATGACAATATTATACACGAATTACATGAATAAGGATCGATTAAAATGAAACAAGTAACCACCTTGGGGACCTACGCCCTTGGTGTTGCACCTAGCGATCCACGCCCATGGTGCCATGAGCACTAAAGAGTTGCGATTTTAAGGAGCAAAGAGTGTCCTTTTATGAGGAGCAAAGAGCGTCCTCGAGTACGTACTCAAGTATTAAGGCTATGGAGTCTTAAAAGACTTTTCAGCCTGTATCCAAGGCTATGGAGTCTTAAAGGACTTTTCAGGCAGTACAAAAGGCTACAGAGTCTTAAAGGACTTTTCAGCCAGTATGATCACAAGACGATTACATGAAATACATTATATGCAAATGATTGCATAATTAAAACATGACCATGATAGAATACATAGTATGCAAATGATGGCATAAAGAAAGCATGATCATGATAGAGCACATGATATGTAAATGATTGCATAATGAAAGCATGTCCATGATAGAGAATATATTATACAATAATAACAAGATTTATGTGATAGTTATGATACATGACATATGTACATTGTGATATACTTGCCATGTTATAGCGAAAACGAAATGCACTATTATATACGACATACTGTATTACATTATTTCATGTTTTTAAAATAAATAAGTTTAACTGCCTCACTAAGTTCGTACTTAGGGTGTGATTGTTTCACACGTAGGTTAAGTCGGAGCACTTGAAGAGGAGTCAAGCATGTTGTTCAAGCTACAATCTGCAGAACATCAGTAAGACATTCTAAATTATGACAATCTCTATTGGGCGTGTAAACCATTTACTTACTGATAGCATATGATGCATTAAATTGAATTATAATGATAGTTTAAATAATCATCTAGACGATTAATCGTATAGAGACAAAAAAATTAAGCTTAACTTTCAGTAGCATGTTTAAGTAACATCTATAATGTATATTCAATTACAAGTATACGTTATGGGTGTTACATCTCTCCCCTGCTTTCAATTTCACTCTTTCCCTTCTCGCTTTTAGTAGTACTTACTGTTTTTCTCTCATTCTCTCGCTCATTTTTGCTCTCATTTTCTGATTCTTTCTTTTTTAATTCTTGGAAACTCCTTTTCAAATGTATTTGATCATCATGTACTTGTTGTGGTGATAAAGGGGTTAGCGTGTGCTTCTTTCCTTCAAAAGTGATTGAGTATCGATTGCTATATTCATCATGATTCACTCTTTGATCGAACTGCCAAGGCCTCCCCAAAAGTAAGTGGCTGGCGTGCATGGGTACAACATCACATAGGACCTCATCCTTGTACCTACTAATGGAAAATGGTACGAGTACCTGCTTGGTCACCTTTAATTCCCCGCCATCATTAAGCCATTGAAGCTTATACGGGTGTGGGTGTTTTGTTGTCACCAATCCAAGTCTGTCCTCCATTAATGTGCTGGCAACATTAGTACAACTTTCTCCATCAATAATCATAAAGCATACCTTCCCATTGATACGGCAGCTTGTATGAAAGATATTCTCTCGTTGCTGGTCGTCTTGCACCATTTTGTATTTGGACTCCTCTTTTACCCTCAGGTGTACTCACTCTCTCGTGCCTTTTACTGCTTTTTTTATCTCAAAAGTTCTTGAATCGAACTTAATCAAAATCCTCCAAAATACTTGCTAAATCGGCTGCAAAATATATGTTAAGGTTTGGAAAGATATGGTGTATAAGGCAGGCTTAGAAGAAAAGGCTTACGGTTCAAAGTTAGAATATTGAAACGAAGAAATAACAATTCTAAAACAAGGAAAAAATGTATCAACCCTAGCTATCAATTTGTTTTCTTTTTTATTTTTTTCTTTTTTTCACGATAATTCTTTTCTTTTGTTTTTTTAACAGCAAAACACAAAGGCTTACTTGATTTAGCCTAAGCTCTGATTACCATATGATGCGATCTCGTCATAGAGTTTAGCAAGATGCTTGATTTGCCCGATCGTAGATGAAGTAACTTTGTGTTGTAATACTTGTAACGGTTTTCAGATGGTTTAAAGGATAATGGTGTCTAATGATATAAAAAGTGATGGGAATAAAGATTTTGGAATTTTGGATTGTTAATGTGATCGATGGTGGTGGTAGGATTGGATGATGGAAGATGGGAGGTAGTTTAGGACTTGGGGATTGAACCAACACTAAAAAGTGTGACCCGAACCCTATAACGATCTCTAAACAAAATAAGGATCTTGACCCACAAGTTAAGTAAAACTAGGAACCAAAGATATCAAGTTTTGATTCAACAAGCAGAACTTGAAGGATCGATAAAGTTCTCAAAAGAACGAAAGAGATAAAACTCTTAATTTTTCTTGAAATCCAAGCGTGTGTTATAATTGAAAAACCAACCTCTATTTATAGGCTTTACAAAATGATATGATCAGCCAACAATCCTAGGGAAGTGTGAAGGGATAATAAAAAAAGAAATCTTGAAATATGTGCCTTTGCCGCCCAATGTAATATAAGCTAGCATGTTAATTTCTATGTGAATGCAATGTGAATTGTTGTCCAATGTGAATGCAAGCAAGCATCTCAAGCAAATACCTCTCTAGAATTGTTGTCCAATGTGAATGCAAGCAAGCACTTCAAGCAAGCATCTCAAGCAAATACCTCTCTAGAATTGCCGTCCATTGTGAATGCAAGCATCTCAAGCAAGCACCTCTCTAGAATTGCAGTCCATCGTCAATGTAAGCAAGCACGTCAATTTCCATGTGAACGTAAGTAAGCACCTCAAGAAAGAACGTCAATTTCCATGTGAACATAAGCAAGCATGTCAATTTCCGTGAACGTAAGCAAGCACCTCAGGCAAGCACCTCCAAAGGTAAGCAGACATCTCAAGCAAGCACCTCTCCAATAGTCACAATCCTCTTAATCACTCTAATAATGTGTCTATTCATTGTCTTTTCATAACACCTGTAAATACGAGAAATATGATCAGAAATAAACAAGGTAATATGATGCATGCTAAATATAATAAATATATGTTATATGATTCAACGAACTCTAGTGCTGGTAAGATAAACGATAAACAACATAATAGAAAACTGTGCACACTAAAACTATAATAATCAAATTGATATATGCATGCGCGGGATTAAATTACTCATATTGGACAAGAAGATGAATTTGTTCGATGCAAACAATAATGGCCAAAACAATGCACGTATAGGAGGTCAAATAATTGCGCCTAAGAGGGTGCCGAGGACAAAACAACAACAACAAATCGCAAGCCATCTTCATCTTCAACCTTCACGCCATCCCCGCAAGCCATAAACAAAGCTGGAAATTTCATATTTTTTATCTATCCTCATCTTAATCCTTTTCAATCCTTGTACTTTTGTTCTTATTAATCATCTTCTAATTTTCCTTCTTATCTTTTTTTCTTTGAATTTCGAACCTTGAATTTGAAATTTCAAGAAAATCCATTCTCTTTTCTCTTGAATTTTCAGATCTTCCCATAACTTTCTTGATTGAGTCTGGAGCTCATAGTTCTTGCAACAACTTGATTGAAGGCTTCCAATCCAAGATTGCTCTACTATATTATTTGGTATTAGAGAAATACCTCAAAATCTATGAACCCTCTAGATCACAATTAATCTAGCAAACTCACTAATATGATCCGAGAAAACCCCAAACTCCACGTTCAGTAAACCGATAATAAAGCATGATCTTGATGTAGAAAACGAGATAGGATGAATTTGACGGTGGCGATGTTGTATAGATTTGTCCTTGGTACCCTCTTAATCGCAATTGAATAGGAAAACACCTACAAACGACACGAATCTCTCCGATGAATAGATGATGATGAGATAGATGTTGTGATACGAGCATGAGAGGGGTCAAAATAATCATCTTGGAAAAGAAGTTGAAAAATGCTTCGCAAGTCAGAAACACATTGTAATTCAGATTTCATTGATTAATAAAAAGTTCTCTTTGGAGATTTTAGTATTCTTTGAGTTTGCAAGTGTTCGGTAAACTTATCTAAAAGCCATCTTCAACATAAGATCATCGAGTTCTTGTGAGGGAGATAATCTTCACACTCTTGCTTACCTAGGTAATTGCATTTAGGAGGGTGGGTTAGAGCCGCTTGAGGTTGCTTGCTTAGATAATTGCGTCTAAGAGGGTGCCGAGGACAAAACAACATCAACAATTCGCAAGCCATCTTCATCTTCAACCTTCACACCATCTTCCATAATTCCATAAACAAAGATGGAATTTTTAGATTTGTTTTACCTATCTTTTTCTTAATCTTTTTTCATCTTTTTATTTATATTCTTATTTCTTATCATCTAATCCTTCATCTTGTCTTTCTTTCTTTAATTTTCCAGCCTCGAATCTGAAATTTTCAAGAAAAGGCCCTTCTCTTTTCTCTTGAATTTTCAGATCTGTCCATACTTTTCTTGATAGAGTCTAGAGCTCCTAGTTCTTGCTACAACTTGATTCAAGGCTTCCAAATCCAAGATTGCGCTATTCTATCATTTGGTATCGAATTCAGGTCATTCTTGAGGATGTCATTGAGCAACGTATTGGATTTTACCCTTTTGGGGACTCGTTGTCATTATTCTTGTCGACTAGATCATTCAGGGTATGATTGTCCAGATAAGTTTTATTTTCAAGAAAAAATTTTGAGAGATATGTTGTTTGAATTCATGTCTTCTAATGATATTGAAATCCTTGATCCAGAGCATGATCAAGAAATTTGTTCTTCTAAAAACATGAGGAAGACGGTACCATCGAGAGTTTAACCTTGCCTATTGATGAGGAAGAAACTATAAGTAGTGTGTTTGTTTCCAGTAACGAACCTACTATTTCGATTCAAGATAATCATCAAACGACAAACACCAACGAAGGTACCTTACAATCAAAAGGTATCATTGAATGTTTTCAGAATTCTATTTATGCTTATTCCTCTTTTAGCATTAATAACAATTTTGAAGATGAGAATGAGTTACTTTGCGACCAAAATAACAATCGTGATGATCCCAATGAGAAGGAACTTGTAAATTACAATGCAAAAAGAGACTCTGCAAAAGGATCCTTCAAGATGTCTTCTCTTCCATGGTACTTTGATGAACTTCCTCCATTTACCGATCTAGATTCGAGGGCGAATCTTTTTGAGGAGCGGGGGAATGATACGAGCATGAGAGGGGTCAAAATAATCATCTTGGAAAAGAAGTTGAAACTGCTTTGCAAGTCAGAAACATCGGTCAACTTGCAAAGCTTTTTTGGATGGGATCCAGGCATTTATGGGTCAACATGTATTCTTAAAACTTGTCCGGCTGCAAATTATCTTTCCAACGCATCTTGAAACGCCTCAATCGGACATCTGGATCTCAAGATACGTCTATTTTAGCGAAGACAATGCATGCAGAAATTCCTATACGGGATTAATATGGGATTTTTGGATAATTACTAATTTTCAAGATTTTATTTGATTATTTATAATTTAAATCAATATAGGATTCTGCAATATCTATTAGGATCAGATTTATTTAATTAGGATTTTATTTTTAGCATTTATTTATTATTAGAAGTAACTTATCTAATTTGGAGATTAGATTTTAGCATTTATTTATTGTATTTAATTCCTAAGTTTAGTAGGATTAGAACTTCTCCATGGCCTATATAAAGGAGGCTTCACCCACATTGTAATTCAGATTTCATTGATTAATAAAAAGTTCTCTTTGAAGATTTTAGTATTCTTTGAGTTTGCAAGTGTTCGGTAAACTTGTCTAGAAGCCATCTTCAACATAAGATCATCGAGTTCTTGTGAGGGAGATCATCTTCACACTCTTGCTTGCCTAGGTAATTGCATCTAGAAGGGTGGGTTAGAGCCACTTGAGGTTGCTTGCTTAGATAATTGCGTCTAAGAGGGTGCCGAGGACAAAATAACAACTATCAATTCATCACGCCATCTCCACATATCCAAGCTTCCTCCATTGATGCCACCACCATAAGCAAATCTGAATTTTTAGATTTGTTTTTTATTTTGTTTTGTTTTGTTTTTCTCTTTATTCGAATTTGCGCTACTCTATCATGTTGTAGGATATTTTGTCCTTAGCACCCTCTTATACGCGATTATCTAAGCAAGCAACCTCAAACGGCTCTAACCCACCCTCCTATATGCAATTACCTAGGCAAGCAAGAGTGTAAAGATGATCTCCATTACAAGAACTTGACGAACTTACGTTGAAGAAGACTTCTGATACGAAAAATAACAAGGCAAATCTATCTACCTTGAAAATAAAATGGCCCATGGCCAAAGGTTTTTTGTTACTCAAAACTTCATGATATTCTTCTTATTAATGAAGCAAATATGCCTTTAAATAGGCTACAAATGAAGAGTTCAACTTAAATTAGGAAAAGTAAACATAATAATAAAATAAATAAACATATTTTATCAAACCTAAAAAACTAATACATAAATTACAAATCTAATCCTAAATCATCTAAATATCTTCATAAAGAAGCCTAGATTAAATTTAAGTACAAATAATCAATAAAATTATTAAAAATTCGTAATTATCCAAAAATCCCGTATTAATCCCGTATATGAATTTCTGCATGCGCTGTCTTCACTAAAATAGACGTATCTTGAGATCCAGATGTCCAATTGAGGCGTTTCAAGATGCGTTGGAAAGATAAGTTGCAGACGGACAAGTTTTAAGAAGACATGTTGACCCATAAATGCCTGGATCCCATCAAAAAATTCGTCGTAAGTTAGCTGACTTTCCAGACTTCACAAACAGATTCAGTTTCTTGTCCAAGATGCATCGTTTTTGACCTCCTATGCGCGCATTGTTTTGGCCATTATTGTTTGCATCGAACAAATTCAGCTTCTTGTCCAATATGAGTAATTTAACCCCGCTCATGCATGTATCACAAATGTAACATATGCATCAGAAATAAACATGCAACACGTTGCATGGACTCCCTTTCACGTTGCATGAATCTTCCACGTTGGAAGGCATTGATTCAACTTCGACAGCTTCTATAATCTTCCATGCATGATTGCACTTGTTGCTGACCGCATCTCTAAATTTCCTTGCTCGAGTAATGGGGCCTAAGGGAAATTCCTCCGAGTCCAATGGTGGTGGTGACGCCATGATCTCATCATAGTCCCTTGGATCAAAATGTGAATGTGGATACGCGAATTCCCAGCCAACATCGCCAACAATAAATGGTCAATATCCTCCAACATCGCCAATAAGACCAAAACCAACACATCCTGCCAACATCGTAAAATAGAGTCTTAGCTTAAGGACTGTTGTCCACTCCGTACCAATGAGCTCATGAATTATATGGCATGCCAATTGTATCCCATATCCATTCGTATCCAATTATTCAATACTTAGGCCAATAACAATAGCAATAGTGGTAGCGATGACAATAACAGTGTATCAATAGCAATATACAATAATCAACATGGCCTTTATTCAATTATTAAATGATATCAATGACAATACTATGATTCAATAATTCATATAACGATGCAATAAGCTTACCAATAACACCTACGAGGTGTCGATGTAACCATACCTTGAAATCATGGATGTAAATACAATAAACAATATCAATGAAATCGAGAAAGGAACCTAGGAAATCCTGAGACTCTGACTACACTCACTGATACTTTTGAGGCTTTCAAGGCTCTCGGATGACAATTCCTTTATTCTTGAGCTTGTTAGAATTTGATGGATTTGGTGATTCTTCACCTTGGTTCTCTTGAGCCGATCGATATCTATAATCTAGGACTAAGGAAGTTGAGAAAATGAAAGCTTGAGTTACCCTCCAATGGAGGTGTGTGCTTGACTTGGTTAGAGGAAGAAGATGAAGAATGGTGTGTGGCTTGCTTGAAGATTGCCCGGTAAGCTTTTCTTTTCTTCATTTTCCTATTTTATTGTTTGAGCTTTCCTTCATATGTAGAAACCAATTCTCTTAATCCCACGTATGTGGTGATTAGGATTGAGGAGGGGCTAATCGCAAGGTTAGTCCCTCAACTTTCCTTTTTCTATACTTTAGTCTCCAAACCTTCAATTTTCCCAATTTAGTCACTAGGTCAAGTTTCATAGTTCACAATAAGGTCTTTAATCAATATCAATACTTAATTAAGGTTTAATAATCCAATAATTGACTACTTGGTCAAAGGTCAATACTATAGTTTGACTTTTCGATGCAAAGTTTTTCGGTTGCCAGAATTGGATTCCTACTAGGCCCGGTTTTGGGGTGTTACAACTCTTCCCCCTTAAGAAAAATTCGTCCTTGAATTTTACCTGAATCGAAGAGATGTGGATATTGATTTCTCATGGTCTCTTTCGGTTCCCATGTAGCTTCTTCAATCTTATGACTTCTCCATAGCACCATAACTAGAGGAATATTCTATTTCGAAGTCTCTTGATTTCTGTTACTAATATCTATATAGTTTCTTCTACGTACGTCAGATTGGGTTGGAGTTTTATTGATTCAAGCTCAATAACATGAGATGTATTGGATCTATACTTACAGAGCATCGAAACATAGAATACATCGTAAATATTTCTTAGCTCTTGAGGCAAAGCTAGTCGGTAAGAAGAAGACCAACTCTTTTAATCAGCTCAAAAGGTCCAATGAATCGATGACTTAACTTCCACTTTTACCAAAATGAACAATCTTCTTCCATGTAGAGACTTTCAAGAAGACTTTTATACCAATTTCAAACTGTATATCTCTCCTCTTAAGAACTGCATAGGCCTTTTGTCGGTCAAAGGTAGCCTTCAAATGGTCATGAATAATGGTGACCCGTTCTTCGGTTTCCTGAAGTAAGTCAGGGCCCAATATCTTGCCTTCACTGAGTTTGGACTAGCATAACGGTGTTCTACATTTTATGCCATATAATGCTTCATACGGTGCCTGTAACACCCTTACAAGTACTTATTACCCAATACTAGTATAGAGTGTCACATGATGTTTAAACCACATTTTATGCTATCCGTACAAATCAAAATGTCGATTTTAAAATTTTCCTTATAATCGCGTAAAATTTATTTATAATTTTTAATCAATCAGATAGACCCCGATTTCAGGTAGCAACTTGGCAATTTATAATTATACTTTATGATTAACAGGGCTGACTAAAAACTGCCTAAAACAAAAATCGTTTTGATAACTCTATTTTTTTGTAATCTTACCCGATTTTCTTTACTAGCAATTTCCTTAAACTAGCATCAAGTCTAATAAAATCCAACATCGTATATTAACCACTTATCTAGATGTTAATATTGCAATCCACATCTAGACTAGTTTAAAAGAGCTAATAATCATTCATACATGCTAACTAGAAAATATCAAAATACATCGAAGATGTAGTTACCGATATTGTGTATATATCCTTCTTTGATAATGATGCCTTACTCCTTACTCGGACGCGGGTTTCCTACCTACGCGTGAAAAATCATCACACGCTAAGTATATACTTATTGAGGCATTATAACGATTTAAAATTAATCATCATGCTTGAATTATATCAATAATATAATAAACATGCAGTTTGATCACTATTCCTTTATTTCCCTTATGTTAATCAAATTAACATAATATAATATAGGTTCATAAATCCTATTATTATCCTTGCCATTATCCGAGAGTTTACACACTCTCTAAATTATTTATCATTTATTACCATTATCTGTTAGTTCGTTTTACTCTTTAATTTATTAACCATTTATTACCATTATCCGAGAGTTCACTTACTCTCTAATTTATTAACCATTTATTACCATTATCCGAGAGTTCATTTACTCTCTAATTTATTAACCATTTATTACCATTATCCGATAGTTCACTTACTCTCTAATTTATTAACCATTTATTTCCATTATCCTAGATTTCACTTGCTCTCTAATTTATTAACCATTTATTAACATTATCCGAGAGTTCACTTACTCTCTAATTTATTATCATTATCCGAGAGTTCACTTACTCTCTAATTTATTAACCATTTATTACCATTATCCGAGATTTCCCTTGCTCTCTAATTTATTAACCATTTATTATCAAATAGTTTATTGCCCAACATAGTTTTGAGGACTTGAGTACACGAGTCAAAACCGCACTAAAGTGCTAATAAACCGCACCTAAGTGTTAAGAGACCGCACATAAGTGCTAAAGAACCACACCTAAGTGTTAATAAACCGCGCCGAAGTGCTAAACTGTTGGACTCTATGGCATGCAAACTATACTCTATACCTGAATTACCTATTTAGGCATACTTTCCAATTCCATATTCGATTCATCCATGGCAATATAATTAAATACTGGGCAGTTCATACCCTAAATATTACATAAACATACATACCTGGTATATCTAGTGATTAAATGCATCATAGTTCTTCCTTTGACAATTCTCAATATGTCAAATATAAGTTCATGATTTAAAAATATAATTATCAAGCAATTATTAATAAGGTAAACTTATCACAAGTCTTCCAAATAATAATCATAGTATTATCCATGCATAAAAATGCACTCACCTTGACACTTTATACTTTATCAAGATTCAACTAGCCTCACTAAGTTCAACTTTGGTCTCGTTCCTTTCCTCGATTGCTAATTCGATCTTGATTTTGTGCACAATTTACAAGTGTATTAAAAATACCATAAGTACATTCCAAATTATTTGTTAGTATCTTACTAACACATAAGCAATATAGGAATAATTTTCCTAAAAACACCCTAATATTTTCCAAATATTAGTTTCATGACATAAGTCATTTCATCCCCAATACTTTGTATTTCTTCAAACCTTTACTCAAAGAATGATTTATAACTCATTCTAACCTTAATTCCAGCATAATACTTCCATGAAAACAATTTTTTCACTTTAGTCCTTAATTTTCTACAAAATGTCGAATTGGTCCCCAAACTTTCCAAGATTTTTAATTGATCCTTATGTTTTTACAAACTTCTAAAATGGTCCAAATGACATTTTAAAACTTGTAAAATCATAATTTCATCATATCCAATCTTATGGAATTTTTCCATAGTTTCTTCTATTTTTTCTTCTTTGACCGAAATGGTCCCTTACTTTCCAATATTTCCATTTTGGTCCTAAATTATCAAATCAAGCTAATTTGATCAAAATCTCATCATTTCTAATGCTAGAATAATTTTCACAATAATTTCCCCTTTATTTCCAATTCTAACCGAATTGGTCCATTATTCTTCCTAAGGGAAAATTTTTATTCTAACATCAAATTAAGGCTTCTAACATCACAAATCATTCATTTCCATCCTTTATTAAATTCCCTAACCAAATCCCCAAATTCTAGGGTTAGGGTTTATAATCTTGAACATAGAATTAAACTAAATTCAAGCTTGTTTTCATGTGTTACAACACTTGAGTTACTTAAATCAAGCCTTAATTCCAACATAGTTCATGAAACTCCAATTTCTCTCTCTTCAAAAACATGAACTATTCTTCATAATAGCTTACAATATTACTATCAAAAGAAGCAGCATGAAGCATAGATCAATTTATTTCAAAGCAACATACCTTGATTCTAACTTTAAAACCTTCAAATTTGCCAAAGAAAGTTTTCTTCTCTTTTCCCTCTTGTGTTTCGAAAATATCCCAAGAAAGATGAACAAGTTAGTTCATCTTTTATCCTTTTAATTCACATGTGATAATTAAATGAATTTTAATTTCATTTAATTAGTAAAATTACTAATTTAGCCTTCAAATCCAATGGCTAAATTTAATCTTATCATAAACCAAGGGCCAAGATTAAATCCATGTGTTTTCATTTTATAAAAATGCCCTCAAAATTTCAAAATATTTCAAAAATGCCATCCATGAGAAATGTCCAATTTGCCCTCAACTATACTTTATTTACTAACAAGGCTTGAAAATTGTCATTCCATCACCATCTAATTAAATCTAATTAGAATCCAACCAAATGTAATAAAATATCCATAAAATAATATTTTATGAGTTTTCCATAATCCTTGGAATTGTCTTTAAAATTCCAATTAGATCTGATTACCCGATATTCACTTTCTACGATTTCTCCACTTTCTAAACTATCGGGTAAAATCTAAAATTCTCATAATTCTGATCTCCATATGTAAATATATTTAACATACAAAATATTCCATAATTTTGTAAAAATCAAAATCTTGAAATTTTGACTCGATCCAATATACTGATAATTTACCCGAAATCTTTATCGGATAAATTTCTCTTACTAATCCTTGATCGGATATCCATAAAATAAAATTTCAACTCGAACTAATTCCCCTTTTTATCAGTCTCAACTGCTGACATGAGACCTTCCCATAAGGTCACCCATCCTAATGCTACTATGCTCTGAGCACGCTTAACAATTTTTATTTCGATCCAAATATCTAGAAATTTTCTTGAACTTTAACGCTTTATAGCTCTTAATACAAACTTCGTATAAAAAATCCATGTATCACAAAAATGCCACTCTTGGGGTGAACTATTCATTTATGGGACCAAATACATAACTTTTTAAATTTACAATTTAGTCCATGAACTTTTTGAATTTTACACTTTGGCACCAAACTTTTCGAATTTTACATTTTTGTCACCAAACTTTCATTTTATTCATTTTGGCCACTAACCAAAATTTGAGGTATTATAGTGCCATTCTGATAGATGCTTGATAACTATTATTATAAGCAAATTCGATGAAAGGTAGGGACCTCTCCCAAGATCCTTCAAAGTCAATGACACATGCACGAAGCATGTCTTACAATATCTGAATAACCCTTTTAGACTGACCGTCTGACTAAGAGTGAAAGGCTATACTAAGATTGACTCGGGTGCCTAGAGCTCCTTGCAATGTCTTTCAAAATCGTGAAGCAAAACGTGGATCTCGATCGAAAATGATTGATTTGGGTAATCCGTGGAATCTAAATAAGTCAGCTAACTTGGGAAGACCGTAGTCCATCATGAGAGGCAAAAAATGAGCTGACTTGGTAAAATGGTGAAACATGACCCAAATGGCATCATGCTTAGCTGGAGTCAACAGTGGACCACTGAAAAAGTCCATGATTATTCTTTCTGACTTCCATTGGGAAAGCTTAATAGGTTGCAATAATCCTGTAGGAACATGGTGTTCAGCCTTGACTCGTTGGCACTTAAGCACTTGGATATAAATTCTATTATGGCTTTCTTCATACCTTGCCACCAGTACAATTCCCGAAGATCCTTGTACATTTTCACCGACCCTGGGTGAACCGAGAAAGGGCTACAATGAGCTTTTTTGAGAATGTCATCATGAAGGGATTCGTCATTCGGCATACAAATTCTATCACAGAAACACAAGAGTCCTTTATAGTTAACTTTGAAGTCTAGATCAAGATTGCTATGAAGTTTGGAAATGATGTCTTGCAATTCAGGGTCTTGATCTTGCAATGACTTGATTCTCAACACAATGGTAGACGTAACCTGAAGTTCAACTACTAAAGGTTGGTGTTTCTATAACTTGAAATGAGCGTTGATAGCTCAAGGAGCTACAATACGATTACTGTACTGTGAGTTCAATATAGTAATCAATGTTCAAGGTTCAATATTCAATAATTTACTTACAAGGCGAAGGTTTACAGCTGAGTGCATCAGCTACAATGTTGGCCTTGCCCGGATGATAATCAATTACAAGGTCATAATCTTTGAGAAGCTCCATCCATCTCCTTTGATGAAGGTTAAGCTCCTTCTGTGTCAATAGGTATATAAGGCTCTTATGATCGGTGTATAGATAACATTTTTCTCCGTAGACATAATGCCTCCAGATCTTTAAGGCAAAAACAACCGCAGCCAATTCAAGATCATAGGTATGCGAGTTTATTTTATGTGGCTTAAGTTATCTTGAAGCATATGCAACAACCTTGCCTTCTTGCATCAATACACACCCTAATCCCTGATACGATGCATCACTATATACGGTGCAGTCTTTACCAGACCCGTGTTGGGTTAGGATCAGTGCATGAGTCAATACTTGTTTAAGCTGATCAAAGCTACATCATTGTTTCTCAATCCATTCAAAAGGGGCATCATTCCATAGAATTTTGGTTAATGGTGCTGCTATTATAGAAAATCCTTTAACGAATCTTCTATAATAACCAGCAAGACCAAGGAAACTACAAAGTTCACCTATATTCCTCGGTGGCCTCCAATCAACTATAGCTTGAATCTTCTTTGGGTCGACTTAGATACCCTCAGCAGAAACTACATGTCCCGAAAATGAAACTTGGGTGAGACAGAACTCACACTTACTGAACTTGGCATGCAACTGCTTCTCCCGAAGGGTTTAGAGCACGGAACGAAGGTGGTCTCGATGATCAACTGATTCTTGGAGTAAATCAATATATCATCTATGAAGACCACTACAAACTTATCATGATATGGTCTAAAAACCCGATTCATGAGATCCATAAAGGCAACAAGTGCATTGGTTAACCCAAAGGGCATAACCAAAAATTCATAGTGGCTATACCTTGTATAGAAGGCTGTCTTGGGCATGACATATTTCTTGACTCTTACTTGATAGTACCCAGACCTTAGGTCAATCTTATAAAAGACGGTTTCATCTTTGAGTTGGTCGACCATGTCATCAATTCTTGGCAATGGATACTTATTCTTGATGGTGAGCTTATTTAACTGTCGATAATCGATGCAAAGGTGCATAGATCCGTCCTTTTTCTTAACAAAAAGAATCGGAGCTCCCAAAGGTGAGGAACTTGGTTGAATAAAACCTTTATTCAACATGTCTTGAATCTGTACTTTAAGCTTCGTGATTTCAACGGGTGCCATTCAGTAAGATGCAATGGAAACTAGGGTGGTTCCAGGTTGTACTTCAATCCCGAATTCAACTTTACGGGTGGATGGTAATCCCAGAAGCTCATCGGGAAACACGTCAGAGAATTCTTGCACTGTATCTATATCCTACAAGTGAGGTTCTTCTTTACTTACAATAGCATATAACAATGATCTCTTACCCCTGGAGTCCATAAGAGTTACAGTCTCCTTGCCAAGACCTCTAAGATACAATTTCCTCTTCGAACAATCCAACCAAGCTTGATGCTCTTCGATCCAATCAAGCCCCAAAATAACATCAAACTCATGAATAGGGAGGGCCATGAGATTTGGCCGAAAATGTATCCCTTGTATCATGAGGGGACAATTTTTGCATACTAACCCAATTACATGATTATCACCTAAAGGATTGGTTACGGTGATTTTGGAGGCTATAGGCTCGATGTTAATTTAAATCTTTTAATCACTACAGTAGTAATAAAGGAATGGGTGGATCTAGGATCAATCAATGCATAGACAGGGAGAGTATACAAATTAATAGTACCTGCTATAATGTCTGGATCTTCCTCATCCACCCTGCTCCTCACATGATAAACTTGTGTTGAAGCCTTGGATTCTTGACGGCTTGGAGTTCTTGTAGAGCCACCAGGTCTTCTAGAAGCTCCAGCTGTAGCTTGCTTATGTCCCTTGCCCTTGAAGGACTGAGCCTGCTGTGTTTGTCGATACAGAAGACTTGGAGGTATTCGTCGGACAATCTTTGATGTAATGACCTTGTTCACCACAGAAGAAATAGGCTCCAGATTGCCTAATGCACTGTCCCACATGATGCCTTCTTTGACAGAAATTACAAATGGGATAAATGAGATTCTCGGCCTGAACCTCCAGTACTCTCAATGGAGGTTGTTCTTGCAACAAATTGAGATATGGTTTACGATTTGGCAAAATTGCCTGCTCGGGGAGGCTGCTAATGGTACTGTTGCTTAAACCCTTGTTGCTTGCCTTTCTTATATGGCAAAGGAAGACACAAATCATCGCGGGGCCTCTTTTTAGATTGGGTTGGCCCACTAGTCCTCTGTGACCTTTGAGTAGCTTCGGTCGAGATAGCTCAATTCATGAGCTCCTGGAAATCTGTGATCCCCAATGTAGTGAACAAAGATCAAAGCTCATCACTTAATCCTACAACAAACATCTTGCACTTCTCTTCCTCATCCTTTATGTACTCGGCTCCATATTTGAAATACTTGCAAAAATCGTGGATGTACTGCTCCACCGGTCTCCCACCTTGCTAAAGATGTAGGAAGATGTCCCATCTTTCAGCCAGGTAATACTCATTGATATATTTATTTTTAAAATCACGCAGAAAGAACTCCCAGGTGTAATACCCCTAAAATCGGGCTAGGAGTTTTACAAAGTGATCACGTGCTTGATAATGTTATCTTCGAATTGCTAAAGATTCAACTCAAGTTAATTGAATAAGTAAGTCAATGGAATTGAGAATGAAAGAGCTAATTAAGCTAAAAATCAATTAGCAAATGAGTAAAGCAATTATATTTCAAGGAGTATGAAGGAGCATATATGAGCATTAAGAGGTTAATTTAGTATTTTTATCAAAACAGTAAGGATTAAATTACAAGAAAGAATACATGAGCTAGTGACTAAATTGTAAAGTGGGGTAAGTAGCTTGTAGGATTAAAATGAAATAAGGATGAAGCTTACTTCTTGCATGTGTAATTCCACCACTTTGGATGAGTGGAATCCATGTGGCCATGCAAGAATAACTAGCCGAGCATGTGGTGAGAGGGAAGGAGAACCATTTGTTCATTCCACTATCTTCCTCTTGGGATTTACTCTCCCTTGGCTGAAGCTATCAACAAAGAAGAAAGAAAAATTGAAGTCTTTGAGTTGGAAGTGCATGGGAGAATCAAGCACAAGGTAAGCTGATTATGGATGAAAGAGTGTTTTAATGATTTTAATAATGGACTGATGCTGTTTAAAGTATGAAATCTTACTGTTGATGATGAGAAATTAAATTAAATGATTCTGGAAATTTAAGTTTAGGGAGGTATTTATATGGCTCCTACATTATTTGAAGTATTTTGAAATGCTTAGAATAGTTGTTTTGGAGGTTAAATGCAATCTGCCCAGAAAAGCTCAGTTCTGGCAGTAAGTTTAGAATTTCATAGAAATTTGAATATGCTGAGTTTGAAGATGAATTTTATATGTGTAGAACCATGTGTGAGTCTAGTTTAATCTCCAACAAACGGTGATTGGTTTTGAGCTCTAAATCAAAAGTTATGAATTTTTAAGTGTGAAGGTAGTACAAAAATTCTGAAGGCAGATTCTGCTCTGGACAGTTTCTATTTTGAAACTTCTAAAAATTCCAATAATTGTTATAGAACTTGTTAAATTATGAGGCTTATACCGTTAAAAACGTGGTTAAATCTAGTTTGTAGAGATGTAAAGAGCTTTAAATTCCAGTGTATATTCCGTTCTAGAGAAACACTTCTTTGATGATAGCTCAATTTGCTAAAAGTTAGAAATAAGGACTTATCTTGAAAATGGAATTGAGAAAAGACTAGTATATGTATAACTATTGCTTGAATGACAACATTGGTCAAGCTTATTGAGTTAATGTGTGATGAGGGGCATGTATATTAATGGATGTATTTTTAATTATTTGAGCTAAATATTGGAAGAAGAAGCTAGAAGTAAGGTCAAAGTAAAAGGAAAGTTTGGAATAAAGGGCTCAGATGAATCAAGTATCAAATTGAGCAAGTTTGGATGTGTTAGTGGATCAGGATATCCCGTAACTTCGGGATATAAGGTGAGTGTAGTTTAAAGTCTCGGGATAGATTAAAACTATCCCAAGCATTTCTATTTGCTTTGTTTAATTTTTGCTTACTAATTAGGCTAAGATTTACCTGTACTAATAAGCTTGGATTCCAAGGTAAGTACAAAAATTACAAGCTATATGTACTTGAATATGTTTGAGATGTTATGAAAGCTATATGTACTTGAATATGTTTGAGATGCTATGAAAGTTATATGTACTTGAATATGTTTGAGATGTTATGGAAGGTATATGTAATTGAGTATGTTTGAGATGTTATGAAAGCTATATGTAATTGAGTATGTTTGAGATGTTATGAAACCTATATGTAATTGAGTATGCTTGAGATGCTATGAAAGCTGTATGTACTTGAATATGTTCGAGATGTTATAAAATACATGCTAGTTTCAAAAGCTATATCTAATTGAATATGTTCAAGAAACTATGGAATACAATGTTCGAATATTACATGTAATTAAACTTGTGGATATACTATGAATCAAGACATGGCCATTTGATTATAAGAATGTGAAATTCTACTCAAACAAGATTCTGGCATGATGTGATAACTTATAAGTTTTGTTCATGTGATTCTAAGAATGTGGGGCTATGCCCATTTCTGATATGATAAGATTATAACATGTACATGATTACATGAATATGGAGCTAAGCTCAGTCTTAATATGATAAGATAAGAATATGTGAAAAGCCTTGGTCTCAAGTCGGTCTTAGGTATAGTTGGCATGCCATAGAGTCCATAGAGCTCGTGTTTTGGGGTGGACTACAGTCCTGGACTATGGTCCTTATTTGGCGACAGTAAGAGGGAAGTTTTGTGGTCACTTGGCGATAGTAGGAGGGATTAACCTGTACTCTGAGTACCTTTCTGTTGGCGACAGTTGGTTGGGGATTCGAGTACCTAGGCTCATGCTTGATTTCAAGGCTATGTTAAGACTTCATAATGAAACCCAACTAATGTGTTATTTTGATAACTTATGAGACAAGTAACATATGTTTACAAAATGTTATGTATCATAGCTTATTTGATAAGTAAATCCTGTTTATAATATGCTATACGATTGATAATTTATATGAATGGTAACATGCATATGGAAATTTGGAATTTGTAATAGGATTACAGTAACAATAGTTATTAGACAAGCATCAAGATGGCATCATTTGAAGCACTGTATGGAAGAAAGTGTCGAACTTCTCTTAATTGATTCAAGTTACAGGACCGAAATATTCAAAATAACCCAAAGGCTGGAGGGGTTGATTTGATACGAGAAATGGGGGATTAAATTAAAATTATTCAACATATCTCAAAGCTGCCGCGGATCGACAAAAGGCTTATGTAGAGAAGAAGAGAAATGATGTTGAATACGAAGATAGGGACAAAGTGTTCCTAAAGGTTTCACCTTGGAAGAAGGTGTTACGATTTGGTAGAAAAAGAAAAACTTAGTCCCGAGTTCATTGGATCTTATGAGATCTTGAAAAGAGTTGAACCAATGGCTTATCAATCAGCCTTACTGCCATAATTAAGCAAGATTCATGATGTCTTTCATGTATCTACGTTGAAAATTCGAGGACAAATTTTCTTAAAAGGAGGAGGAATTGTAATGTCCCAATTTTTGACTAGTGACCAAAATGTAAAATTTGAAAGTTTAAGGTTAAAGTGTAAACTTTGGAAAAGTTTAGGGACCAAAGTGTAATTTTCAAAAGTTATGCATTTTGACCCCGTAAATGAATAGTTTACCCCAATAGTGACATTTTCGTGTTACCCAGATTTTTCGTACGAAGCTTATATTAATGGTTATAGAGCGATAAAGTACAAAAATTTGGAAATCGTAGTTGAATCGAATAATAAAAAATTGTTAAGCGTGCTCAAACCATAGTAGCACAAGGATGGGTGACCTACTGGGAAGGTTCCATGTTAGTATTTTTGACTGATAAAAAGGATTAAAAATGAGTCAATATTATTTGTAATGATTATTGTTATAAAATTTCTAAGAGGGATTATATCTGATAAAAATTCCTGGTAATTATCGATACATCGGATTAAATTGAATTTTAAAGACAGTTCCAAAAGTTATGGAAAATTCATAAAATTCTATTTTATGAGTATTTTATTTTATTTGGTTGGATTCCAACTAGACTTAGTTGAATTTTTACAAGAATGGCAAACTAGTGAATAAAGAATAGTTGAAAGGCAAATTAGTCATTTGGCAGGGATGGCAATTTTAAAATATTTGAAGTTACAAGGGACATGTTTTGAAGAAGAAAATTGAAGATTAAATCTTGGCCCTTGATTGATGATAAAATCAACCTCAACCGTTGGATAAAAGGGCAATTTTGTAATTTCCCTATTTGAATGAATTTAAAATTTATTTACATAATACAAGTGGCATAATTAGATCAATTTAAAATTAAAAAGGCCAAAAGATGAAGCTTCTTCATCTTTCAAATTTTTGAAAATTTGGGGGAAAAGGAGGAAAATTTTCCAAGCTCTATTCAAGCCCCGAAACTCGATTTTCAGGTAATCTTTCGAGCTACAGAGTTGTTCTACTCTTCAAGCTCTATATTTTGATGTAATTAATTCACGGAATACATGCTTGATGGATGAAAATTTTACATAAGAAGGAAATTAGGGTTTATGAGCAAAATTGGGGCTTTGAAATTTTATGATTCCATGGTTGAATTTAAGTTGGAATCAAGCTTATATGATGTTAAAATCATGTTATTGAGTTAGGATTTAAACCCTACATATTTTGGTTTGTATGGAGAAGATTAGGATTTATGGATTTAAGTCTAACTTAGGGTTTGTGATGTTGGATTAATGATCTAGTAAGCTTGATTTGTTGTTTGGAAGCAAAACCCTAAGCTAAATATATAGGGACCAATTCAACAAGCTTTAAAGTTAAGGGACCGAATCTGAATTTTATGAGATTGGAGTGTATTTATGTAATTAATGATGTTGGAGATGTGATATTGATGTTAGAATGCTAAACCGATGTTGAATCAAATTAGTAATCATTTTGACAATTTGTCAAAATCAAGTGACCAAATAGGAAATGAATTATTAGATGGGGATTAAATTTGATTTTTAGTTAAAATAATAGAATTACGGTAGTAATGTTGATTTGAGGACTAAATTACAAAGTTAAGAAGTTTGAATCCTTACCTTTGCATTTTAATGACTATTTTGGCAAAGAAAGAAAATTAGAGGAAATTATTTTGAATAATTATTTGATGAAGAAGATGATGAATTGGTGGTTTGAAGCAAGTGATGGGACTAAATTGACAAGTAGAAAAATAAGAAGAAGTTAGTATAAATTAGAAGTTTATTATGGAAAGTTATGTAGAAGATTGAATTTTGGCAGTGACTTCAAAAATTCACCATAAATTCTACAAAATATTTAGATGATGAATTTTATATCGATGTAAAGATTTGTTCGTCTACTATTGTTTCCAACAAATGGAAACTGATTCCGAGTTCCGAGTTAAAAGATATGAATTTTTAATCGAATAAAGGTTAGAAAATTTACATAGCAGTTTCTGTCAAGACAGCTCTGTGACGGGAGTTTGAAGAATTTTCATAATTTTTGTAGATTTTATTAATTTATGTGGATTTTAGAATCATTATCGAATCTAGTTCTTACAGTATGAAGGATATTAAGATCCAATGTGTATTATGCTCTTTAGAAGTAAAACTCAGAGGATAGGACAAGTTGCCAGAAAATAGAATTTGATACATTTTATATCTAAATGTTTGATAACAAGCTTGGAAGAATTATTGGAAGTTCAAAATGGTCATTTAGGACCAAAATGAATTTTTGGACAGTATAAGGAAGGAACGAAACTTATGGAAATTTTTATGTTAAATTATTAGATAGCTTGATTGAAATATTGTTAGAAGTGAATCTAACAAATGTTTGTTTATATTCATGTGGTCAATGAAGTCAAGACCGAATCAAAATAAGATTCGAGGTACTATGAATGAAAGGATCGAGTAGAATTTAGTGAGGCATGTTAATAAATGGCCCAGGTGAGCGCATTTTTACTTATTATATATGTGATATGAGTGAATGCATTTTTATTTATTTTATATATATGACATGAGAGAGACTTGCAAGAAGTTGACCTTAATACTAATGAAAATGTAAGTTGATCAAAGTTATGTAAATGGCATGAAATATTAAATAGCATATGTGATACACTGATATGGCATAATGAATTATCTAAGATAAATCGGATTTTTAGATAGTTGGGTATGAACTACCCATTATCAAATTACGGATGATAGTATTTATGAATTGAATCTTGAATGTGAAAATATTATATTGTTATGCCCAAGTACTAGTGGGAAAGTCTTTGCTATAATTGGATATCCATATAGTCAAAGCAGCTGCATTCCAGCACTACGGTGCGTTCTAGACACTTCGGTGTTGATATTAAACGCTACGGCGTTGCAGTCACTTTGGTGATGTTTAAACACTTCGATGTTGACTAGCACAAAAGGTGCGATAATGAGGAGTAAAGGGCATCCTCGAGTACGTACTCACCATTAGACGCTACTGCGTTGCAGACACTACGCTGTCGAGATGACTCGTATACCATAGGTTCACATGAGAATCTTTTGTATAGTTGGATATCCATAGGGTCTTAGCAGCTGCGTCCTAGACTACGGTGCGTTTCAGTCACTTCGGTGATGTTTAGACACTTCAGTGTTGATTTAGACGCTACGACGTTGTTTAGACACTTCGGTGTTGTTAGCAAAAAATGTGCGAAAATAAGGAGCAAAGAGCATCCTCGAGTACGTACTCATCTCAGTCGCTTCGGCGATGCAGATGTTACGACGTTGTAGACACTACGGTGTTGTGATGACTCGCGTACCTTGGTCTTATATAATATACTTTGGGCTATGTTAAAGAATATGATATGCAAATGATTACGTGATGAAAGCATGACTACTTGATGATCATGAACCATTGATATCATGATTCTATTACAGAATTGATAAATGACATGAATAAGTTTAGAAGTATAGTTTGCTAATAGTAGCATTGAACTTTGGTACAATTAAATATAGTTTAACCCTAATTGTGTAAAAGTTTTATTACTAAGAAAGGGTCTAGGTAGCACACATAGTTTTTACCCTGAGTTACATTTTTATTTTAATAACTGAATTATAAGTTTTGTTCAACAATTCAGGGTCAAAACTAGTGCATAGTTTTTAATTTAAAACAGAGAAAGGGTTAAACTACAAGCTAAATTTTGATATAAAAAATTTAATTTACAAGTTAAGATTTATTCCAACAATTTCGTAACATCTTTAATGTATATTCAGCCTACGAGTATACGTTAAGGGTGTTACATTTATTAGTATTAGAGCTACAGGTTTAGCCGATTCTGGAGGCTAAATCAAGTGTGGTATGATTTGTTATTAAGTACATGCCCCTAGGATGTCATGTTACTGATGTACTATATGTGTAACTTGATTATGCTCCTCGTTAACATGAATAGGTTATAGTAGTAATAGATAATGTTGAATACTGCTGAATCGCATCAGATGATTGATCATGGGGACCAAGAGGAGGTCCAAAGTGGAAGTAATGAGGTATAGAATATTTTACCTCTAACTTCTACTCCAGCTGACCCACCTACGCAGTAGGGAGCTCTAGTATAAGAATATGGAGCCTTAGTACGAGCCTTAGAGGCTATGGTTAATAAAAATTTAACCCTTAACGCCCATACCAGCTCCGGCACCTGCACCAGTAAGGACGATGACTATTAAGGAGCTTAAGAAGTTAGGAGCTCCTGAATTTAATGGAGAAAGTGGTCAGATAGCCGACAACTTATGGCATAAAATGTCAAAGTCATGTTAGAGGAGTTAAACTGCATAGATTCTAAGGAGTTTGAAGAAACTTTGTTAAGGGAACATGCTCGTATTTGGTGGTCTAATGCCATAGAATTAATACTTGTTGAGGAAGTGATGTGGAAATTCTTTTAAGAAGTGTTTAAAGCCAAGTATATTGGCGACTAGTTTGGGATTGATGTTTATCCTAGAATTGAATCGGTATCGATAGCACTATATAGGAAAGTATCAATTGAACTAAGAGAACTGAAAGCTCAATTGCAAGAACTGCTAGACTGGGGTTACATTCGACCGAGTGTATCACAATGTGGTACTCTGGTATTATTTATAAAGAAGAAAGATAGTTCCCTATGACTATGTATAGATTATCGACAGATGAATAAGGTAACTATAAAGAATAGGTACCCGTAACCAAGGATTGAAGATCTATTTGATCAATTTCAAGGAGCAGCCATGTTCTCAAAATTAGATCTTCGATTAGGGTATTATCAGCTCAAAATTAGATTATCGATTAGGGTTACATTCAAGACTCGTTATAGACATTACGCGTTTCTAGTAATACCATTTGGACTTATGAATGCCCCGTTGCATTCATGGATCTGATGAATAGGGTATTCCAACCCTGCTTAGACCAATCTGCAATAGTCTTCATAGACGATGTTCTGGTATACTTAAAGACAGAAGCTGAATATAATTACCATCTTTAAATGTATTACAAACACTGAGGGATAAACAAGTTTATCCAAAGTTTTCTAAATTATAAATTTTGGTTATCAAAAGTAACTTTCCTTGGACATGTAGTATCGACAGAGGGAATAAAAGTTAATCCCAAGAAAGTACAAGCCATTCTCGAATGGGTGGCACCAAAAAGTGTCTTTGAAGTTCGAAGTTTCTTGGGAATTAACTGGATAATATAGACGATCACTTCGGAAAGACTAAAGTAGCAGCTGATGCTTTTAATCAAAAGATATCTTCTGTTTTTTACACAATGAATGTACAATTGTTGATACGAGCATGAGAGGGGTCAAAATAATCATCTTGGAAAATAAGTTGAAACTGCTTTGCAAGTCATAAACATCAGTCAACTTGCGAAGCATTTTTGTATGGGATCCAGTCATTTATGGGTCAATATGTCTTCTTAAAACTTGTCCGGATGCAAATTAGCTTTCCAACGCCTCTTGAAACGCCTCAATCGAACATATGGATCTAAAGATACGTCTATTTTAGCGAAGACAGCGCATGCAGAAATTCCTATACGGGATTAATACGGGATTTTTGGATAATTACGAATTTTCAAGATTTTAATTGATTATTTGTAATTTAAATCAACATAGGATTCTGCAATATCTATTAGGATCAGATTTATTTAATTACGATTTTATTTTTAGCATTTATTTATTATTAGAAGTTACTTATCTAATTAGGAGATTAGATTTTAGCATTTATTTATTATATTTAATTCCTATGTTTAGTAGGATTAAAACTTCTCCATGGCCTATATAAAAAAGGCTTCACCCATATTGTAATTCAGATTTCATTGATTAATAAAAAGTTCTCTTTGGAGATTTTAGTATTCTTTGAGTTTGCAAGTATTCGGTAAACTTGTCTAGAAGCCATCTTCAACATAAGATCATTGAGTTCTTGTGAGGGAGATCATCTTCACACACTTGCTTGCCTAGGTAATTGCATCTAGAAGGGTGGGTTAGAGCCGCTTGAGGTTGCTTGCTTAGATAATTGCGTCTAAGAGGGTGCCGAGGACAAAACAACAACAACAAATCGCAAGCCATCTTCATCTTCAACCTTCACGCCATCTCCACAAGCCATAAACAAAGCTGAAAATATCATATTTGTTTTATGTATCCTCATCTTAATCTTTTTCAATCCTTTTACTTTTGTTCTTATTAATGATCTTCTAACTTTCTTTCTTGGCTTTGTTTCTTTGAATTTCGAACCTTGAATCTGAAATTTTCAAGAAAATCCATTCTCGTTTTTCTTGAATTTTCAGATCTGCCCATAACTTTCTTGATTGAGTCTAGAGCTCCTAGTTCTTGCAACAACTTGATTGAAGGCTTCCAAATCCAAGATTGCGCTACTCTATCATTTGGTATCAGAGCAAATGACAGAGTACCAAATGATAGAGTAGCTCAATCTTGGATTTGGAAGCCTTCAATCAAGTTGTTGCAAGAACTAGGAGCTCTAGACTCAATCAAGAAAGTTATGGGTAGATCTGAAAATTCAAGAGAAAAGAGAATGGATTTTCTTGAATATTTTAGATTCGAGGTTCGGAATTCAAAGAAAAAAAGATAAGAAGGAAAATTAGAAGATGATTAATAAGAACAAAAGTAAAAGGATTGAAAAAGATTAAGATGAGGATACATAAAACAAATATGATATTTTCAGCTTTGTTTATGGCTTGTGGAGATGGCGTGAAGGTTGAAGATGAAGATGGCTTGCGATTTGTTGTTGTTGTTTTGTCCTCGGCACCCTCTTAGACGCAATTATCTAAGCAAGCAACCTCAAGCGGCTCTAACCCACCCTCCTAGATGCAATTATCTAGGCAAGCAAGAGTGTGAAGATGATCTCCCTCACAAGAACTCGATGATCTTATGTTGAAGATGACTTCTAGACAAGTTTACCGAACACTTGCAAACTCAAAGAATACTAAAATCTCTAAAGAGAACTTTTTATTAATCAATGAAATCTGAATTACAATGTGGGTGAAGCCTCCTTTATATAGGCCATGGAGAAGTTTTAATCCTACTAAACTTAGGAATTAAATACAATAAATAAATGCTAAATTCTAATCTCCTAATTAGATAAGTAACTTCTAATAATAAATAAATGCTAAAAATAAAATCTTAATTAAATAAATCTGACCCTAATAGATATTGCAGAATCCTATGTTGATTTAAATTACAAATAATCAAATAAAATCTTGAAAATTTGTAATTATCCAAAAATCCCGTATAGGAATTTCTGCATGCGCTGTCTTCGCTAAAATAGACGTATCTTGAGATCCAAATATCCGATTGAGGCGTTTCAAGATGCGTTGGAAAGCTAATTTGCAGCCGGACAAGTTTTAAGAAGACATGTTGACCCATAAATGCCTGGATCCCATCCAAAAATGCTTTGCAAGTTGACTGATGTTTCTGACTTGCAAAGCAGTTTCAACTTCTTTTCCAAGATGATTATTTTGACCCCTCTCATGCTCGTATCAGGTGGCTGGTTCCTAAAGTACATAAAACTATAAAAAACATAATTTAAATGTTAATAAGTAGTTTTGGCTAAGTCTAATTCGTCCAAAAGCTTTATAAATTAGCTTTTGGGCTGAATTTACAAAATCCCGTAGTTAAACCCCTATCCAGTTTTCTGCTTGCGCAGTCTTCAGTAAAATGAATGTATCTTGAGTTCCCGATGTCCGATTGATTCATTTCAAGATGCGTTTGAAAGGTAACTAAATGACGGTCAATTTGTTAGTAGACAACTCGACCCAGAAATGCCTGGATCCCACCCGAAAATTGGTCTCAAGTCAGCTGATGCTCCAGCTTTGCAAAACAATTTTAGTTTCTTATCTAAAATGCATCTCTTCACTCCTCCTAAGCATGGATCACTTTGGACCTTGTTATTTGCATCGAAGAACTTCAACTTCTTGTCCCATATGAGTAATTTGACCGCGCTCATGCATGTATCATCCTCTCCTTCCTCAAAAGGATCCGTCCTCGGATCTGAAGTATCAAAAGGAAAAAGATCGAGCATGTGAAAAGGTTTCAACTTCTTGTCTTCAGTGCATCATTCTAGCTCTCCTATGCATATGCATATGCATGTATCAAATCCACATACAAAGGGGAAGATTGAAGGGCAGCTCAACTAAATCTCAATTCAAGCTCAAACCAGCTCATGCAATTCGGTTCAAGCTTACACAAGCACATCCAACTCCAATTCGCTCCAAATAGCTTGAGATAGCTCAAGGACAAGCTCACTTAGCTAAGGATAGCTCATAGCAGCTCAAATCACCTCATACAATAAGTGAAGCTCACTCAGCTAGCTAGCTCAGCTCACGCCACCTCACTCTTAGCTCAACTCAGCTCAAGCTACCACCTTCAGCTCAACACCCAAAGGGCATGAACCTTTCCAAGGGACATGACCGGCCACATTGGAGGGAACATGAGTTTGGGCGCCAAGATTTTGGAGGGAAACGCGTGGAGGGAGGCACCATTCGGCCGAAACATTGCAAGGCCATTTAGAGGGAGTCACGACTGGCCATTGGAGGGAGACTTCTACCTATGCCTAATAGGCATGTACCCTTTCGGCCACACCCCTTTGTACACTATAAATAGGGCCATTTAGCCACTTTTGTAAACAACTCATTCCTTTTGAATACAAATTACATGTGAGGTTTTCTCTCAAACTTTTTTTAGAACTTTATCGACTTATCAAGCTTTGCTTGTGGCATCTCCTATCCTTCCATTTGATACTTCAGTTTCTTGGTTCATATAACCAAAGGGTCCAAGTCCTTATCACCGCCCTCAAAGCCATTCTTTTAAGGACCGGGGTTATGCTTTTTATAGCATACTTTCTTCCTTTGAATACTATCACCCTTTTCCATTTCATTTCACCATCTTCCTTTTCCATTTCATACACCATATCCGAACCTACCCTAAAAATACTTAAACCTTTCCTTTTCATCCTTTTTTTCCATTCCCTTAAACACCTCGTAACACTACTTCCACGCCTAACATTTCAACATCTTTTGATACGAAAGCTAGGATCCAAGAATTACCTCAAAATCTAGGAACCCTCTAGATCACAATTAATCTAGCAAACTCACTAATATGATCTGATAAAACCTCAAACTCCAAGTTCAGCAAACCGATAATAAAGCATGATCTTGATGTACAAAAAGAGATAGAATGAATATGACGGTGGCGGCGTTGGATAGATTTGTCCTTGGTACCCTCCTAATCGCAATTGAATAGGCAAACACCTGCAAACGGCACGAATCTCTCCAATGAATGGATGATGACAAGATAGATGTTGTAGGATATTTTGTCCTTGGCACCCTCTTGATCGCAATTAACCAAGCAAGCAACTTCAAGCAGCTCTAACCCACCCTCCTAGATGCAATTACCTAGGCAAGCAAGAGTCTGAAGATGGTCTCCATCACAAGAACTTGACGAACTTATGTTGAAGAAAACTTCTGATACGAAAAATAACAAGGTAAATCTATCTACCATGAAAATAAAATGGCCCATGGCCAAAAGTTTTTGCAACTCACAAATTCATGATGTTCTTATTAATGAAGCAAATATGTCTTTAAATATGCTACAAGTATAGATAATAATAAAATAAAGGGTAAACTACACCAGTAGTCACCGAACTATGGTTTCTTTCCTATTTTGGTCACCGAACTATTTTTTTCACAAAAACATCACTGAGGTTATGTTTCCTTCCTATTTTGGCCACAGAACTATTTTTTTTGGCAAAAATATCACTAACGTTATGTTTCCTTCCTATTTTGGTCACTGACCATTAAAAACTTAACGGTTTTGCTGACGTGGAATTTTATTTTATTTATTTAAATTTTTCATGTCATTTCTTCTCTTTCCTTGTAAGCAATATATGTTATTTTATAATATTTTTATTCAAACTAATAGGATGGTGACACGTATAACTGCCTATTAGTGGAATAAAAGGAATGAAAAATCAAGCCCCTTGTGCAGCCAGAGAAATGGTGACACGTGTAATTGCCTATTAGTCGAATCTCTCTGGCTGCATAAGGGGCTTGATTTTTCATTCCTTTTATTCACTAATAGGCAGTGACACGTGTCACCATCCTGTTAGTTTGAATAAAAATATTATAAAATAACATATATTGCTTACGAGGAAAGAGAAGAAATGACATGGAAAAAAAAATTCCACGTCAGCAAAACCATTAAGTTTTTAACAGTTAGTGACCAAAATAGGAAGGAAACATAACGTTAGTGATGTTTTTGCCAAAAAATGGTTTGGTGACCAAAATAGGAAAGAAACCATAGTCGGTGACTACTGATGTAGTTTACCCTAAAATAAATAAACATATTTTATCTAACCTAAAAACTAATAAATAAATAACAAATTAATCCTAAATCATCTAAATATCTTAATAAAGAATCCTAGATTAAATTTAAGAACAAATAATTAATATAATTATTGAAAATTCGTAATAAATAATATTTCCCATAATAAATCCGTATAGAGATTTATTCTTGTATTATCTTCACTAAAATGAACATAACTTGAGCTCCCGGTGTCGGATTGATGCGTTTCAAGATGTGTTGAAAAGCTAAGAGACAAATGAATATGTTTGAAGAAGACATGTAGACCCAGAAGTGCCCGGATCCTATCCAAAAATTTGACACATGTCGGCTGAAATTCCATACTTATAAAACAACTTCAACTCTTTGGCTACAATGCATCATTTTAGCCCTCCCATACATGTATCATTCTCCCCCTGTTGAAAATGATTCGTCCCAAATCTTTAGAGTTGTTGATCACAACCTTCAAGTCTCTTGAGATGTCTATAGGAATGTAATATTAAAACTAAGATCTATATATAGAATTAGATTTTTTTCTTTTCTCTCAACCACTAAGAAAACAGTAAAAGATAATTGTTTCAAACACCTAAACCAAGGCTCTGATTACCGATTGATACGAAAGCCAGGATCCAAGAATTACCTCAAAATCTAGGAACCCTCTAGATCGCAATTAATCTAGCAAACTCACTAATACGATCCGAGAAAACATCAAACTCCAAGTTCAGCAAACTGATAATAAAGCATGATCTTGATGTACAAAAAGAGATAGGATGAATATGATGGTGGCGGCGTTGGATAGATTTGTCCTTGGTACCCTCCTAATCATAATTGAATCAGCAAACACCAGCAAACGAAACGAATCTCTCCGATGAATGGATGATGATGAGATAGATGTTGTAGGATATTTTGTCCTTGGCACCCTCTTGATCACAATTAACCAAGCAAGCAACCTCAAGCGGCTCTAACCCACCCTCCTAGATGCAATTACCCAGGTAAACAAGAGTGTGAAGATGATCTCCATCACAAGAACTTGATAAACTTATGTTGAAGAAGACTTCTGATATGAAAAATAACAAGGTAAATCTATCTACCTTGAAAATAAAATGGCCCATGGCCAAAGGTTTTGTAGCTCACAAATTCATGATGTTCTTATTATGAAGCAAATATGCCTTTAAATAGGCTACAAATGAAGAGTTCAACTTATATTAGGAAAAGTTAAGATAACAATAAAATAAATAAACATATTTTATCTAACCTAAAAAACTAATAAATAAATAAATAGCAAATATAATCCTAAATCATCTAAATATCTTCATAAAGAATCCTAGATTAAATTTAAGTACAAATAATCAATAAAATTATTGAAAATTCGTAATAAATAATATTTCCCGTAATAAATCCGTATAGAGATTTCTGCTCGCACTGTCTTCACTAAAACAGACATAACTTGAGCTCCCGACGTCGGATTGATGCGTTGGAAAGCTAAGAGATAGGCGAATATGTTTGAAGAGACATGTAGACCCAGAAGTGCCCGAATCCCATCCGAAAATTTGATGCAAGTCGGTTGAAATTCTAGACTTACAAAATAGCTTCAACTCTTTGGCTACAATGCATCGTTTTAGCCCTCTCATACATGTATCGTTTTTCCTTCAACATTTCATCTTCAAAGAATTTGGATTACAAGGCTTGATTGCATTCACGGTCGGGAACAATCAAGCTTCTCTCAACAATATCAATTGGAGAGTTGGAGCGTATCATATGGTAACCAGAGCTTTTGAAAGAATCAAGTAAGCGCCTATCTTTTGTGATAAAAAAGTACAAAAAGAGCAGAATCAGAATTCCTTCTTCATACATCTAAGGAATTTGAAGTAGTACAAAAAAAGGAAAAGTGAAACACAAAGGTGGTGAAGGCAAAACAAAGCAATCAGGCTTAGAGAAGTACATCAAGATTGATTGTTTCACGATCGAGTTGTAAGTGAGTTTTGTAGTACGTTTGTTTTACCTTCTTCTATTTTATTTCATTTCTATTCTTCTTATAACTTACCTTTTCAATTTTTTCTTTCCATTCCTTTTCTTTTCTAGCCTAACCTCATTTGTAGCCCAAACGCCATATAGTTCAAAGTTTTGACAGGTTTTGAGTAAGTTCTTTCAAGAACTTGTGACGAGAGAATCGAGTGGTAAATGGCATGAGAGTGGTGAGCATAGAAGGGGAAGTAAAAGCCTAATTCCCAAGAGTGAAACACGAGTGTCGAGTTGAGTGACATTAATCCTTCCTTGGAGTGACTGGGAGGTTTTCTTTCTTTGGTGAGGATTTAGTTTTATTTTCTTTGCTAACAATGTCACAACATTCTGAATCTTCAAACCGAGGAGGAAGGCAACAACTCCAAAACCTCCGAACACAAACATTGATTCAAGAAATGAAAACACTATTGCGTGCCGAGCTTGAACCCATTCATGAGATAATAGATCGGTTGGAAGAGTCACAAGGCAATGTTCGAGGCATTAGGAGACAACATCAGCAACAAAGAGTTTGTGGACAATAATGATGAGGAAGAGGTTGAGCAAGCATCACAGAGAACTACTCCGAGATATCAAGGAGGGCGTGCCCAAATTGATGACAACCTCAGCAATATCTGAGTTACAATTCCACCTTTTCAAGGAAAAACCAATATGGAAGCATATCTAGATTGGGAAAGTAGAGTGGAACATATTTTTGAATGCCACAACTATTCAGAACAAAAAAAGGTTTGAGTAGCCGCCATGGAGTTCATTGACTACACTTTGGTGTGGTGGGATCAATTGACAAGCACTTGAAGACGAAATTGTGAAAGGCTAATCAGCACTTGGCATGAAATAAAAGGTATCATGAGAAGAAGATTCATACCTGTTCATTATCAATGTGATTTGTGTCAAAAATTACAGAACCTTAACCAAGGCAACCGGAGTGTAGAAGACTATTATAAAGAAATGGAGGTTACAATGATCCAAGCCAATATTGATGAGGATAGAGCGACAACCATGGCCAAATTTTCAGTAGGATTTAATAGAGAAATTGTCAATGTGGTGGAGTTACAACACTACGTTAAGATTGATGAAATGGTACACATGTCCATGAAGGTTGAGTAGCAACAATGAAGAAAGGTCACAACAAGGTCTACCAACACCACTGCCCCCAAGTGGAACCAAACCAACACCCGAAAGGCTACACCCTTACAAATCAAAGAACCGGCCGAGACCTCTAAGCTAAAACCAGTAATCGTAGAGAATATTCAAGGTAAGCAAGTAGATGGCAAGAAGTGTTCAAGGTGTTTAAATTGCTTAAGATGGGGCCATATGGCTAACCAATGTCTGAACTGGAATACTATACTGCTTATAGATAACAGTAAAATCACATCCGACTGCGAGGATGAAGTTCAGGAGGAATCTGAGCAAGAAGAAGAAGAGATTGAACCAGTGTTGATGGATAACTTCTGGTTAAAAGGCTCCTTAATGCGCAAATGGCCGAAGAAGAATAACAAAGGGATAACATTTTTTCATACTCGGTGTCATGTGAACAACAAGGTGTGTTTCATGATCATAGATGGTGGGAGTTGCACCAACGTTGCTAGCACTACCATGGTGGAGAAGTTGGGATTAAAAATTCTAAAGCATTCTACACCATACAAGCTTCATTGGTTAAATGATGGAGGCAAATTAAAGGTCACCAAACAGTTTCTAATTCCCTTCTCAATTGGCAATTATAAAGATGAAGTTATGTGCAACATCATGCCTATGCATGCCAGCCATATTCTCCTTGGAAGGCCATGACAATATGATAAGAGAACCATACATGATTGCTTCACCAATCACTACTCTTTCGAGCACAAGGGTAAGAAGGTTGCTCTTGAACCACTAACGCCAAAACAAGTGCAAATGACAAGAGTTTGATGAAGAAAACGTAGAAGCTTGGATGAATGAACGGGCAAAATATAAGCCTGAAGAGGAGGAACCAAAGAGAACAAGTTCATAAACCAGCAAAGAGATGATTAGATAATGTCTTTTAACACACCCCATGATCGAGGTTGATTTTTCTAACAAACCACAAGAATTTTCCTTTTCTTTTGATGCGCACGGGATAATGGACCTAAACAAAGCAAACCATGTGGAGATGCAAACAAGGATTCAGTTGTCCCAACAGCAAAGGATTGTCCAAGGATGATAGGCTTCGATTTGAGGACAAATCGCTTTAAAGAAGGGGAATGATGCAATCTTGTTTCACACATGACTTAGTTTCACCATACTTTCATCTTTGTTCACATGAATAGAGGACGAGGGAGTTTTTACATGCCTTGTGACATCAATCTTAGTTATATAATTATGATACTACTAGTTATGCATGCACATATACTTATCATTTATGCTTGCATTTCAATTATGTTTAACATCATGCTTAGTGTTTTCGGGTACCATGACACCTTTCCATACACTATACCCTACACTTTGCACATTCAGTAGTGCTTCATGCATGAATATTAGGTATAACCACATCTTTACTTTAAGCTTAATATTACTCTATAATATAAGTATTCATTATGTGTTTTTCTTCTTATTATCCACATACAAAGGGGAAGATTGAAGGGCAGCTCACCTAAAGCTCAATTCAAGCTCAAACCAGCTCATGCAATTTGGTTCAAGCTTATCCAAGAACATTCTACTCCAATTAGCTCCAAATAGCTTGAGATAGCTCAAGGACACTTAAGGACAAGCTCACTTTGTAATACCCCAAATTACGGCTTAGAAGTACGTTACCATTACGAATATGATTTAATTTGATTTAAGGCTCTAATGTCCCAAACTTTAGCTTAGAAGAATGCTATAAATTAGATCACAACTAGTTTGATAAGGAATTTGTTACTTAGTAGATCAATTAAGTGAAAATGGGATCAAATCTATAAGCAAGGAAAATTGGAGGACAATTTGTTAAGTCCAAACCGAATGAATTGAGTTTACAAGGGAATGCATGTAAACTTTAATCTAGGCGAAGGATTTGTGTATGTGTCATGATTTGAGAAAAAACATGTGTGGGCAAGGGAAGTCTCGGCTGTGCAGCAAGACAACCAAATTCCTTCATCATCTTCAATTTTTTCATATAGCCGAAATCCTTGGGGAAACTTAATAGAGAGAGAGAGAGATGGAAAGTGAGAAGAGAAAGCTTGAATCCATGATATTTTAACTCAAAATCTATTAACTTGATTCGAGTAGTTTAAGGAGAAAGGTGATCACCTTTCCTTTCCTTTATATTCAAGCTATGTTGTAATTGTTTGTTAGCTACCATGAATTTGTGAATTGTTGTAGGAAATTTTCTTGTGATCAGTTTATTGTGTTGAATTGAAGTTATGGAACTACCTAATTGAACTAAAATTCTTGTGGGAGAAATTAATTTGATGATAAGATTGGTGGGATGCTTGAATATAAACAATTGTTGTTAATGATTCAAGGTTTACAATTGATTTTGTGGTAACATTGTTTAGGACTGTTTAGTGGATTAAAATAAGGTAAAAAAATATGTTTAATGAATGCTAGGAATCATGTATATGGTTGCTGGAATTTGCTTGAAACTGGAAATCTAGGTATTGAAATGGGTATGATTCTAACCCGAAATGAAACTGTTTTGTTAATTGAAAAATTGTGTAAACATCCTTAGTTTCATGTAATGCCCTGTTTTGGTCACATAGATAAGTTAATTAAAACTGACCTAGACATGTAAGAATATTTATATAAGTTGAATTGGCATCTTAGAAGTATTATCTAAGTGATTAAAGAAGTTAGAAACCTAGGCTAGTGTAATCTGCCAGAATGCTCTGTTCTGGGCAGCAACTTTGAAAACTCTCTATTAATTGTACAAATGGAATTTAAAGCTGAAAATTTAATGGATAGTACTTTAATATGTCTAAATTCATTAGGAGAAAACGGAATTTAATTCGGAATTGTATAATGGATTGTAGAAATGAAACACTAGGGACAGTGCAAACTGTCCAGTGTTGTGATTACCCTTTCTTTAAGTAAAAAACTGTATTAATTGATAAATAATTAAAATGCAAGGATTATATGGTTAGAAACAAAATTAAGTTAGCTTTCCAAAGGTGTAAACCAATTGAAATTCCGAAACACAGAATGAAAGATATGCACGTTTTAGTAAGTAATGCACAAGCTGCCAGGCAGGCAGCAGCACCCTTGATGTTTTGAAATGTTAAATGAATTACTTGTATTGTTGCCTTGTTTTAAATAAATGAATGTGCTTGTCTTGACCATGATTCACTTGTATGAAATGTTAGAACAAGAAGGGAACATTGGAGAAGGGTCTAAGGAGGAGCATTCGAAAGCTAGAAACAAAGGAGTTTGGATCCAAGACTAGCTAAGCTTGGAGTATTGTGAGTGTAGTTTAATATAGGGTTAGGACTTAGGTCCTAACCAAAGATGCATGTTTACTTCTTGTTATTTGATTCCATGTTAATATGTATGATTTAATTTTGGTTGTGATGAAAAAAAGGGAAGAATGGTTTAAGCTAAAGCTTGAAATAATAGTAACATGTATGATGTTAAATTACCTAGAAAGAAAAGTGAAAACAAATACTTGAGCCTTGATGCCTTGACCTTGATCCATTCGAATGTATGCTTAATGTATCTCTATGATTTGAATACTTGTTAATATGATATAAATTATGAATTTAAGATCTTGCTTGATGCCTAAGAAATGGCATATGTTAATTGCTTGCTTGAATGACAAGATTGTCTTGCAAAGTGTCGAGCTAAGCCTCATTTGGCCTAAGGGCTGTATATACATGTATGATCTTGTAATGTATCACTTGAATTGATCCTTGAATAAGCTATTGCTTGACTTGAACATGAAATTCTTGAATAAGTGATTCATAATTGAACAAAGCCTTGGTTGTTAGTGGTCATAGGTAGAAGGGCATGCCTTAGAGTCTAGAGCTCATTGTGTCAGGGTGGACTACGGTCCAGGGCTAAGGCCCCTAATTGGCGCCGGACAGAGGGTACGCATGTGTGGTCTTTGGTGACAGTAGGAGGGTTGACCAATGCTACGGCACATCTTGTGGCGACATTTGGTTGGAGACTCGATTACCTAGACAACTAAATACCAAAGGCATAAACTAAAGAAAGCAAATAAGAAATGATTAAAGATAAAGCTTATTGATACATTGAATTACTTGATGCAATGAAATTCTTGATACATTGAATTGCTTGACACTTGAATTAAGAGTAAAGCCTACTTGATACTTGAACTACATGATACTTGAGTCTCTTGATACTTGATTTGTTTGATACTTGAAATACATGACACTTGAAGTTTCTTAATACTTGAAATTACTAATGCTTGATTTTCTTGCTACTTGATTGTCTTGCTTGAATGGATATGTTACAAAAATTGAATGATAAGTATATATATAAATTTTAGTTCGATTTCTACAAACCTTGACTAGGCTCAAACTTGGTTAATTGATTTATGTCTTATAAATTGGTTAGAACTAGTACTACCTCACTAAGTACATTTTTGTACTTATCACTCTCGTTTCTACTCTTCCCAAACTACAAGTTAGTTGATTCGAAGCATTCTCCTGATTTTGAAGCTTCTTTCTTGTGCCCGAAGCAAAGTACAAGCCAAGTTAGAGTATGGATCTACACCTATACTTGTAATGCTCCTAGTTGGTGGCACCTAGTCTTGTATATAGTTAAACTAGGTCATGCATTTTGCTACTTGAAAGTTTGTATATATGTATGATTATGGCTCCTAATATTTCGAATACTTAAGGAATGATAGAATGTATGTCATGCTATGCTTGGCCTTGTGATGGTCGAATGATGATAGAATTGAGCATATGAAGTTAAACCTACTTGAATTACTTACTTGTCTTGAATATGTGCTGCGCATATTGATAATGATACATGTATATTGAATGTCTAAAGACAATTGACCTAGCCTTGTACCATTCGAATAGCTTGTGATAAATGATAATCTTGTATGATCATACCAAGTGTATAAGTATTTCTATGTCCTGAATGGTAAATGCCGAAAGGTAAGGTTGGCATATTGCTTGCTTGGAACCAAGGTACGTTCAAATGATCATGTCTAGTATATTAAGTATGAATTGTTGTATGTATCAAGCTATGAAATAATGAAATGAAATTGGAAGCATGTTGCTCTTAGGCTATTCAAATGAATTTGAAATAATGTATGTTTATAGGTTTCGAAATGTGATGTTGTATGGTCATGATGATAATGTAAAGTGAAATTTTTGGTAACCTATAATGCCTTGTAAACAAAGTATGAGATAACTTACTTGTTAATTAATGTATGTTTCGTTGCTTGCTAGTTAAGCAACTCATCTAATAGGTACGAGTTAAGCCTTTCCTTGCTTGCTTGTATTGTTTCTTGGTAATGCTCCCAAATCGGTTTGCTACCAACCCGGGTAGGGGGTGTTACACACTTAGCTAAGGATAGCTCGTAGCAGCTTAGATCACCTCATACACTAAGTGAACCCCACTTAGCTAGCTAGCTCAGCTCAAGCCAGCTCAATCCTAGCTCAACTCAACTCAAGCTACCAGCTTCAGCTCAACACCCAAAGGGCATGAACCCTCCCAAGAGACATGACCAACCACCTTGGAGGGAACATGAGTTTGGGCGCCAAGATTTTGGAGGGAAACGTAAGGAGGGAGGTACCATTCGGCAGAAACATTGCAAGGCCACTAGGAGGGAGTCGCGACTGGCCATTGGAGGGAGACTTCTCCCTAAACTAAATAGGCATATACCCTTTCAGACACACCCCTTTGTACACTATAAATAGGGCCATTCAGCCACATTTGTAAAAAACAACTCATTCCTTTTGAATACAAATTACTTGTGAAGTTTTCTCTCAAACTTGTGCTTTTTAGAACTTTATCGACTTATCAAGCTTTGCTTGTGGCATCTCCTATCCTTCCATTTGATACTTCGGGTTCTTAGTTCATATAACCAAAGGTCCAAGTCTTATCACCACCCTCAAGTCCATTATTTTAAGGATCGGGGTTATGCTTCTTATAGCATACTTTCTTCTTTTGAATCCTTTGATACTATCACCCTTTTCCATTTCATTTCACCATCTTCCTTTTTCCATTTCATACACCATATCCGAACCTACCCTAAAATACTTAAACCTTTCCTCTTTATCCTTTTCTTCCATTCCCTTAAACACTACATAACACTGCTTCAAATAAATTGATTAGATACAAGAAAAGCAAAGGATTTTGTGGGTATTATTATGATGTACTAATCCTTTAAGTGTAGGTAGAACAGGAGGTGGCCTCGATACTTGTTTAATGATGTAAAGTGTGATGAGGAAAAGATGCAACTCCGGGTGTCAGTAACATTCAAACAAAAGCTGCAAGAAAATTACAAAGTGCATTATGGGGTAAAAAGGAGATAACACAAGCTATCTTTTGGGAGCAAAGATTCAGCTAGATCAATCTGTTGAGGGTTTTTTCTATTCAAAAGCAAGAAAGTGAGGCGAATATGAGCAAAAATAGTAGTTAAAGTCAAGCCAGAGTGGGGCAATATTGCAAAAAGAACCTTACAGAACAATCACATGCCGGTAAGCAAGATATGCAAGTTAAAACAAAAGTGAATCATGATCTCTTTCAAGCCATGAGAATGAATTTTGTCAAAGAAGCTTAATGAAGATATAGCAGGAGTGGCTTTCTAAGAAAAGATAGATCCCTGGTATTCAAATTGTGACAAATACATGGTGAGATATGTCAAAAAGGGTACACGTGCTTGATCCATGAAGGCAAGAAAGTTCCATCAGAACGAATAAAAGAAAAAACATTGTTACAAAAAAAGAAAAAAGAAAAACTGAGGTGAAAACCTAAAAAGGCGCCTTGAGAAGAAAAAGAAAAAAGAAAATCTAAAGTGAAAACTTGAAAGGGCATTTTTTATAGCAGAGATGTAGAGATCCTGAAGATTGAACCTGAGTGTGAGATGGGTTATGCTGTTGGTAGAAGAAGTTTCAATGAAAGATAGAGTGAAGAAATTTGGAGTTCCCCAACAGATGAAAGTTTGCCTAAGTGGTCCTCAAGTGACAACATTCATGCATCATATAGTTATGCATCCATAAGAAGGAGCATGCTAATTCATACATTCAAAGCATTTTTGCATATTTTGGCAGAAATTCGCAGATTCAATCAAGGAAAGGCAAAGATCAATTTATAGTTTTGAGTTTTGAAAGTGAAAATCTAAGCAAGAATAAGCGGAGATTTTAGAAAAAGATCCAGTTAAGAAAAAATAAAGACATTGGAAAGGTAGATCCAAGCAGAAACGAGCAAGATCTTGGAGAAAAAGATCCAGATAGGAATGAATAAAGATTCAGAAGAAGTAGATTCAAGCAATAATGAACAGAGATTTCAGAGAAAAGATCTAGTTAAGAAAGAATAAAGATCTTGAAGAGGAAAATCCAGCAAGAAATAAACAGAAATCTCAGAGGAGAAAATCTAATAACGAGCGATCAAAGATCTTTGAGAAATAGATCTAGCAAAGATTACAATTGTGTTTATTGAAAACAAATATATTAATTCATGATTTTCTGTTTGGATCAACAGATTAGCAAGGATGTTCCGTTTATAGAGGTGGACATCTCTAAAATAATCTATTTACACAGGCATATTTCTCTAAAATATTCCGTTGGCAAGGGCAGATCTTAAGATGTTTCGTTGGTAGAGGCAAATTTCAGTAAGACATGTTGTTTGTAGAAGCAGATTTTAGTACGAGGCTACATTTGTAGAAGTGGATTTTAACAAATTTCAGCAAGAGAGACAGATTTCAGCAAAGATTTCAATCTGTTTGAAGAGGCGGATCCCAGCAAAGATTTCAATCCATTTGAAGAGGTAGATCTAAGCAAGAATTTTAATCCGTTTGAAGAGGCAGATCTCAGCAAAGATTTTAATTCGTTTGAAGAGGCGGATCTCAGGAAAGATTTTAATCCGTTTGTAGAGGAGAATTTCAGCAAAGATTTCAATCCGTTTGCAGAGGTGGATTTCAGCAAAGATTTTCTAATTGTTTGCACTAGAAAAGAAGTGCATTACAATTCTAAATCCTTTGGGTCATCAATAAGCCCTTTGGGCATGATGCTAAATCCTTCGGGTCATCAATAAGCCCTTCGAGCATATGTTAAGTCCTTCGGGCCATCACCTTCGGGAGTGATGTAATTGTTCGCACAGGAAAGGAAGAGTATTATAATTCTAAATCATTCGGGTCGTCAGTAAGCCCTTCGGGCATGATGTTAAATCCTTCGGGCCATCACCTTCGGGAGTGATGTGATTGTGTGCACATGAAAGGAAGTGCATTATAGTTTTATATCATTCAGGTCATCAATAAGTCCTTCGGGCCGATACCTTCAGAAATGATGAGAACTTTCTGAATGTTATCGCAATAAGATGGTAGAGCATGGTATCGGTAGAAATATTAATCCTTTGGGTCCTCAGTTTCCAAAAACAAAAAAAAAAGAAAAAGAAGAATAATGAAAAGGAAAAATAAGAAGAAAAAAAGGAAAAGGAAAAGAAAGAGAGAAAAAATGAAAGTGAAAAGAAAGAGAGTGATACGGAAGCCAGGATCCAAGAATTACCTCAAAATCTATGAACCCTCTAGATCACAATTAATCTAGCAAACTCACTAATATGATCCGAGAAAACCCCAAACTCCACGTTCAGCAAACCAATAATAAAGCATGATCTTGATGTAAAAATGAGATAGGATGAATTTGAGGTGACGGTGTTGGATAGATTTGTCCTTGGAACCTTCCTAATCGCAATTGAATAGGCAAACACTTGTAAACGGCACGAATCTCTCCGATGAATGGATGATGACGAGATAGATGTTGTAGGATATTTTGTCCTCGGCACCCTCTTAGATGCGATTATCTAAGTAAGCAATCTCAAGTGGCTCTAACCCACCCTTCTAGATGCAATTACCTAGGCAAGCAAGAGTGTGAAGATGATCTCCATTACAAGAACTTGACGAACTTATGTTGAAGAAGACTTCTAATACAAAAAATAACAAGGCAAATCCATCTACCTTGAAAATAAAATGGCCCATGGCCAAAGATTTTTTGTAACTCAAAACTTCATGATGTTCTTCTTATTAATGAAGCAAATATGCCTTTAAATAGGCTACAAATGAAGAGTTCAACTTAAATTAGTAAAAGTAAACATAACAATAAAATAAATAAACATATTTTATCTAACCTAAAAACTAATAAATAAATAACAAATCTAATCCTAAATCATCTAAATATCCTCATAAAGAATCCTAGATTAAATTTAAGTACAAATAATCAATAAAATTATTGAAAATTCGTAATAAATAATATTTCCCGTGATAAAATCGTACAGAGGTTTCTGCTCGCACAGTCTTCACTAAAATGGACATAACTTGAGCTCTCAGTGTCAAATTGATGCGTTGGAAAGCTAAGAGACAGACGAATATGTTTAAAAAAGACATGTAGACTCATAAGTGCCCAGATCCCATCCGAAAATTCGATGCAAGTCGGCTGAAATTCCAGACTTATAAAACAGCTTCAACTCTTTGGCTACAATGCATCATTTTACCCCGCATACATGTATCATTCTCCCCCTGTTGAAAATGATTCGTCCCGAATCTTAAGAGTTGTTGATCACAACCTTCAAGTCTCTTGAGATGTCTCCAGGAATGAAATATTAAAACTACGATCTATATAGAGAATTATATATTTTTTCTTTTTTATAAACTACAAAAACAATAGTAAAAGATAATTGTTTCAAACACCTAAACCTGGCTCTGATACCAATTGATACGGAAGCCAGGATCTAAGAATTACCTCAACATCTAGGAACCCTCTAGATCACAATTAATCTAGTAAACTCACTAATATGTTCTGAGAAAACCCCAAACTCCATGTTCAGCAAACCGATAATAAAGCATGATCTTGATGTAAAAACGAGATAGGATTAATTTGACGGTGATGGCGTTGGATATATTTGTCCTTGGCACCCTCCTAATCGCAATTGAATAGGAAAACACCTGCAAACGGCACAAATCTCTCTGATGAATGGATGATGATGAGATAGATGTTGTAGGATATTTTGTCCTCGGCACCCTCTTAGACGCGATTATCTAAGCAAGCGACTCTAACCCACCCTCCTAGGTGCAATTACCTAGGCAAGCAAGAGTGTGAAGATGATCTCTATTACAAAAACTTGACGAACTTATGTTGAAGAAGACTTCTAATACGAAAAATAACAAGGAAAATCCATCTACCTTGAAAATAAAATGGCCTATGGCCAAAGGTTTTTTGCAACTCAAAACTTCATGATGTTCTTCTTATTAATGAAGCAAATATGCCTTTAAATAGGCTACGAATGAAGAGTTCAACTTAAATTAGGAAAAGTAAACATAATAATAAAACAAATAAACATATTTTATCTAACTTTAAAAACTAATAAATAAATAACAAATCGAATCCTAAATCATCCAAATATCTTCATAGAGAATCCTAGATTAAATTTAAGTACAAATAATCAATAAAATTATTGAAAATTCGTAATAAATAATAATTCCCGTGATAAAATCCTATAGAGATTTCTGCTCGCACAGTCTTCACTAAAATGGACATAACTTGAGTTCCCAATGTCAGATTGATGCGTTTCAAGATGAGTTGGAAAGCTAAGAGACAGACGAATATGTTTGAAGAAGACATGTAGACTCAGAAGTGCCCGGATCCCATCCGAAAATTTGATACAAGTCAGCTGAAATTGCAGACTTATAAAACAACTTCAACTCTTTGGCTACAATGCATCATTTTAGCCCCGCGTACATGTATCAGAGAGGAGAAAAAAAAGAAGAGAAGAGAAAAACGATTTCAAGTTGCCAGATTGAAAAGCAAGATAGACCAACTTCAGGCTCAAACGAGGAAGATTCACAGTTTCAATGTGATACGGAAGCCAGGATCCAAGAATTACCTCAAAATCTAGGAACCCTCTAGATCACAATTAATCTAGCAAACTCACTAATATGATCCGAGAAAACCCCAAACTCCACGTTCAGCAAACCGATAATAAAGCATGATCTTGATGTAAAAAATGAGATATGATGAATTTGATGGTGGCGGTGTTGGATAGATTTGTCCTTGGTACCCTCCTAATCGCAATTGAATAGGCAAACACCTGCAAACGGCACGAATCTTGTTGCATGTAATAAGTGCTATGCAAATGTGCAAGTATACACGTCGCAATTAATAAAGTGATATGAGTATCGAGTATCGTCTCCACAGGGATTGGTTTGGGCCACTTTGCTTAAGTTACTGCACTGTGAAAAGTAAAAACACAATTAAAGGATTATGGGAGTTTAACTAATAACTAAACTAGAAAGCAATAAAGTAAAAGAAAATATGAGAGAAAAATAGAGAGATAGGCCAGGTTATCGTGAGTTGAGGTGTGATAGCCAATTGGATCGTTTTGGTAAAAGAGTGCACGGGCAACTCAGTTGCCGTGGCAACTTGCACAACGGGGTTGCCTTGGCAACTAATCGATGGTTGCCTAGGCAACTAGTTGGGCAACTACTTGGGCGTCTGGGCAGCAACTTCAAGGTTCGGCAGAGCGTTCTTCAATGGTTTCTTCTTATCCCTAAGTCGAAACTCTAGCTACTTGTGCATGCCTTGATAATACATCCCTGCGTGAATCAAGGGTGAACAACAACCAATCTTGCGCTTCTCTTAGCCGTTGAAATCCTTAACTTATTCCTAAGATGGATTAATCTTCACCATCAATAGATTGAATAAAGACCATACTCATTCGTTTCTTGAATCTAACTCTCCCGATATTAGATAAATAGATGAAGTTACGAGATCCTCTCCCAATTCACTCGCAAACAAGAATAAAAGCCAAGAATGAGTAAACCTTGAATAGAAAAGTGCAAACTCTTATTACCTAAACAAAATCCAATTGTTTCTCACAATAACCCCAACCAATCAAGTTAGTTCATGGTTGGGTTCAAAAGATATACAAAGAATAATCCCCAAACCATGAATCTAATGGAAGCAAAGAAGAAGAAGAAGTCGAAATTTCCCCTAATGCTCTCTATCAAAATTCCTCTATTTTTCTCTATATGGATTGTCGAAATCTCCTTGCTATTTATAGGGCTAGGCCAAAGTCCTTCTTTGAGGAGGAGTTTAAGTTGGAATTAAATTATCTTTAAAGAATATAATTCTTTATTATAATTGTATTCCTACTAGAACTTCTCCTATCTTCTTGGAATTTAATTCTTCTTTAATCTCTGCATGGAAATCAAATTCCTTTGGGTTTGGGCTTTGCTCCACGTCATCTTGGGCTTGTCTAGTCATTAATTTCGACATTCCTATTGCATCTTCTCTTTGTCGACAATTGCCATGGCTGGCTCGGCTCAGCGTCTCCTTCATGCATTGCCCGGCAACTAGCTCGGCATATCCTTCCATGCATTGCCCTGGCAACTAGCTCGGCATATCCTTCATGCATTGCCACGGCAACTAGCTCGGCATTGCTTTGGCAAGTGATCCTGCACATACACACAAAAACACACCAAAGCAGCATCTTTTCCACAAAAATCACCAAGTTATGTAATCAAGCTCAACAAGTTGGAAAGAAACATGAATTAATGCATGAATAACTAATTATGCAACTAATATGAGCTTAAGTCTAACAATAATATGAGTAAAAAGGGTAATAAAAATAGTACTTTTGAACACTTATCACGCCCCCAAACTAGAACTATTGCTTGTCCTCAAGCAATGCAAACTAACAATTACCTGCCAAGACTTTAATCATCAAAGACATGCTTCAAACTTGAATTCAAACCTCGGAAACGTGGCACAAAGTATGATCACCTTTTAATTTTTCGGATAGCACAAAAATTACCCGGAACCAAACTATAATGCTCGTGACAATGTGTGTGCGTAGTTGTGTACAAGTTGATTTTCAAGATTCTATGTGAACAATAGGCTTTTATCAATTTAATTATCGGGGCATTTATTTTTATTTTCACTAGAGCCAATTTCGGGCACCTCTAGCAAAGTAAGCAATTTCTCATTTTATTTTAGTCGACTAGAGCCAATTTCGGGCACCTCTAGCGATTCTTTAATGTGCATTAACTACTAGAGCCAGTTTCGGGCACCTCTAGCAAGAAAGTGCATTTACTACTAGAGCCAGTTTTTGGGCACCTCTAGCAAGAAATTAACTTTTAATTTTCAGTTTTAAATTTACCCAAATTTTAAGCAACCTAAGTTCACTAAGTTTCTTTCAATCAACAAGCCACAACCATGTAAAAAAAATCAGCATCATAGTAAAATTCTAAGTTCTTTTCATGCAATCCTAAAATTAAAGGTTATTTCAATTAAGTGCAGTGGCAAAAATTCATCATTGGATATTCAACAAGTCTTAAGCAATTAAATCCAATTAAAGGCATGGAAAGTAACATATAAACCTATATGTGATTGCTAAAGATGAATGCAACTAAACATGAAACTAACTAGAAACCAACACCCCCCCAAACTCGAGAGAAGCATTGTCCTCAATGCACGTAAAAGTGAAACAAAAATTTAAAAGAAACTAAATGAAATGAGTTAGTCGAAGAGGTCGTCACCTCGAGTGATAAGTTTCTTTCGTGTCGTTTGCTTGATTCATTTTTCAGTCGGTGGTTGAATGCTGGTGCCGCGTGAATAGGATTGCTTTGATTTGATCCATGTTTGCCGATGCAGGTTCACTTGCATGGGCATCAGTAGTTCCCGAAGCCATAGTTGTTGCCTGGGCATCGCCAGTTTCTGTTGTGGTTGCTGTGGCAAGTAGTCGGTAGTGAATTTCCTTAGCATGGTGGTTGTGAGTCTTGTTGTGGAAAAGAAAACCTAGAAACTAAGGATAATGAAGAAAAATAAAATATATCCTAAAAAACAAAGAGATAAAATAACCAAAAATAATAGAACAAAATAGTTAAAAAAAAATAAAAAAAAAATAAATGTATCAGTAGTTGTCGTGGCGTCGAGGGTTGCCGAGGCATGCACATCCATGGGTGCCGAGGCGTCAGGGGTTGCCGAGGCGTGCACGTCCATGGTTGCCGAGGCGTGCGTATCAGGAGTTGTTGCGGTGTTGAAGGTTGCCATTTTCGATACTTCTTATAGTCCATCCGCACCCTCCATCGGGTGATAATATTGCCCAAAAAGAGTTGGGCCAATGTGCTCCAGCTACTCCCTTTTGCATTACCATGGTGGAGGTGTCTTTCTTCTTTGTTCGCTTGTAGTCCATGTATACTCTCCACCCTGCTACTATTCCTGAAGGCACAAATATATTAATAGGAAAAATTATATCCATTCTCAACCATTCAATTACCTCATTCTTGTCAACTTCTATCGTGGTTGGATGTAGCCTTTGTTGTCGTGGCAATTGCTGCTCAAGCCAATTTCCGTGGCAATCAGTTGCCAAAATTTGCTGTAAGTCAAGGGAATAATCAATTTTCTGAAGAGCTTTATGAATCCAAACACCGTTTTCTTTTGGCCTCTCAAACATCTCCATCAGTAGAGATTTCGATGGCTTCAAATCTACCAACCTCGGTTCCTCAAGACATACCTGCAATGGACGAGGTGAGTTTTTAAAGAATTCAAAAGGTTCAACTATTACCTGCTCATATTCCATTGGCAAAGTATTATCATCTCGTTGATCTTGCATGTGGTCGTGTAATTGCCGTGGCAATTGTAGATGAGAGCAATCTACACATTCCTGCTTCAACATCAACGTTGTAACTTTCTGGGCATCAGGTTCCTCAGAATTTGCTGTAGTATTGTTGTTCTCAGCTTCACCGAGTGTTGTCGCGGCAATGCTCTGTTCAGGGTCCTCAATCATTGTCGAGGCAATTTGTTGTTCAAGCTCATCATGTGTTGGGCAGTCTCTCTCATTGGCATCCTCTTGACTTTGAGGTTCTAGTTGTTCCTCACACATCGGAGAGATTTCTTTGTATTTCTTCTTATCCTCTTGCTTTGGGACGTCAGTATCCCTAGGAATGAATTGTTGGTGCATGTTATCCATGATATATGTGGAACTCCCCAATTGATCTTCTAAATCCCCTAAGGTTGCATCCCACTGAGCTATCCTCATATCCATAGATTTTGATAGTTCTCGAATCTCTTCAATTGATCCGTCAAGTCTAGCCAATGAAGCTAGTAACGTTTCCTCCAAGGAATTGGAATGCTCTTGAAAAGGACTACATTGCCATGGCATATCTGTTGCTGAGGCAAAATTGTTATGGTAAAAAAAATTTTGAGCTTTTTGACCATACCATGAAGAATTTTGCTGCTGGTTCCCTCTATGGTCCTCCATGTAGTTATATGCACCGAAAATGTGAGGGCAATTTTCAAACTCATGATGTTCTCCACACATAGCACAAGATTTTTCCACAGTATAAGTTCTTTGGGCTTTTCTCGGTTGGTATAGGTAATCATCAAAGGGTGCAAGAAACTCTTGATTGGATTGATTCATATCTTCCAACATCATCTCTCGAATAGATTGGCTTTTATTTCCCGACATGTTGGCGTCCCTTAACTTGTAGCGCACCTAAATTTTTTTTTGATAAAACAAACAAAAAGAAAAGTTAGTAAAACTAATAGAAAAAAAATGCAATAACAAAAACAACTAACACCAATTGCCAATCCCCGGCAACGGCGCCAAAAACATGTTGCGCGTAATAAGTGCTACGCAAATGTGCAAGTATACACGTCGCAAGTAATAAACTGATATGAGTATCGAGTATCGTCTCCACAGGGATTGGTTTGGGCCACTTTGCTTAAGTTACTGCGCTGTGAAAAGTAAAAACACAATTAAAGGATTATGGGAGTTTAACTAATAACTAAACTAGAAAGCAATAAAGTAAAAGAAAATATGAGAGAAAAAGAGAGAGATAGGCCAGGTTATCGTGAGTTGAGGTGTGATAGCCAATTGGATCGTTTTGGTAAAAGAGTGCACGGGCAACTCAGTTGCCGTGGCAACTTGCACAACGGGGTTGCCTTGGCAACTAATCGATGGTTGCCTGGGCAACTAGTTAGGCAACTACTTGGGCGTCTGGGCAGCAACTTCAAGGTTCGGCAGAGCGTTCTTCAATGGTTTCTTCTTATCCCTAAGTCGAAACTCTAGCTACTTGTGCATGCCTTGATAATACATCCCTGCGTGAATCAAGGGTGAACAACAACCAATCTTGCGCTCCTCTTAGCCATTGAAATCCTTAACTTATTCCTAAGCCGGATTAATCTTCACCATCAATAGATTGAATAAAGACCATACTCATTCGTTTCTTGAATCTAACTCTCCCGATATTAGATAAATAGATGAAGTTACGAGATCCTCTCCCAATTCACTCGCAAACAAGAATAAAAGCCAAGAATGAGTAAACCTTGAATAGGAAAGTGCAAACTCTTATTACCTAAACAAAATCCAATTGTTTCTCACAACAACAAAACACAATAACCCCAACCAATCAAGTTAGTTCATGGTTGGGTTCAAAAGATATACAAAGAATAATCCCCAAACCATGAATCTAATGGAAGCAAAGAAGAAGAAGAAGTCAAAATTTCCCCTAATGCTCTCTATCGAAATTCCTCTATTTTTCTCTATATGGATTGTCGAAATCTCCTTGCTATTTATAGGGCTAGGCCAAAGTCCTTCTTTGAGGAGGAGTTTAAGTTGGAATTAAATTATCTTTAAAGAATATAATTCTTTATTATAATTGTATTCCTACTAGAACTTCTCCTATCTTCTTGGAATTTAATTCTTCTTTAATCTCTGCATGGAAATCAAATTCCTTTGGGTTTGGGCATTGCTCCACGTCATCTTGGGCTTGTCTAGTCATTAATTTCGACATCCCTATTGCATCTTCTCTTTGTCGACAATTGCCATGGCAACTGGCTCAGCGTCTCCTTCATGCATTGCCCTGGCAACTAGCTCGGCATATCCTTCATGCATTGCCCTGGCAACTAGCTCGGCATTGCTTTGGCAAGTGATCCTGCACATACATACAAAAACACACCAAAGCAGCATCTTTTTCCACAAAAATCACCAAGTTATGTAATCAAGCTCAACAGTGGAAAGAAACATGAATTAATGCATGAATAACTAATTATGCAACTAATATGAGCTTAAGTCTAACAATAATATGAGTAAAAAGGGTAATAAAAATAGTACTTTTGAACACTTATCAAATCTCTCCAATGAATGGATGATGACGAGATAGATGTTGTAGGATATTTTGTCCTCGGCACCCTCTTAGACACGATTATCTAAGCAAGCAACCTCAAGCGGCTCTAACCCACCCTCCTAGATGCAATTACCTAGGCAAGCAAGAGTGTGAAGATGATCTCCATTACAAGAACTTGACGAACTTACGTTGAAGAAGACTTCTGATACGAAAAATAACGAGGCAAATCTTTCTTCCTTGAAAATAAAATGGCCCATGGCCAAAGGTTTTTGCAACTCATAAATCATGATGTTGTTATTAATGAAGCAAATATGCCTTTAAATAGGCTACAAATGAAGAGTTCAACTTAAATTAGGAAAAGTAAAGATAATAATAAAATAAATAAACATATTTTATCTAACCTAAAAAACTAATAAATAAATAACAAATCTAATGCTAATTCATCTAAATATCTTCATAAAGAATCCTAGATTAAATTTAAGTACAAATAATCAATAAAATTATTGAAAATTCGTAATAAATAATATTTCCCGTGATAAAACTGTATAGAGATTTCGGCTCGAACAGTCTTCACTAAAATGGACATAACTTGAGCTCCTGATGTCGGATTGATGCGTTTCAAGATGCGTTGGAAAGCTAAGAGACAGACGAATATGTTTGAAGAAGATATGTAGACTCAGAAGTGCCCGGATCCCATCCAAAAATTCGATGCAAGTCGGCTGAAATCCCAGACTTATAAAACAACTTCAACTCTTTGGCTACAATGCATCATTTTAGCCCCGCATACATGTATCAGAGAGGAGAAAAAAAGAAGAGTAGAGAAAAACGATTTCAAGTTGCCAGATTGAAAAGCAAGATAGACCAACTTCAGGCTCAAACGAGGAAGATTCATAGTTTCAATGTGATACGAAAGCCAGGATCCAAGAATTACCTCAAAATCTAGGAATCCTCTAGATCACAACTAATCTAGCAAACTCACTAATATGATCTGAGAAAACCCCAAACTCCACGTTTAGTAAACCGATAATAAAGCATGATCTTGATGTAGAAAACGAGATAGGATGAATTTGACGGTGGCGGTGTTGGATAGATTTGTCCTTGGCACCCACTAATCGCAATTGAATAGGCAAACACCTGCAAACAACACGAATCTCTCCGATGAATGGATGATGATGAGATAGATGTTTAGGATATATTGTCCTCGGCACCCTCTTAGACGCGGTTATCTAAGCAAGCAACCTCAAGCGGCTCTAACCCACCCTCCTAGATGCAATTACCTAGGCAAGCAAGAGTGTGAAGATGATCTCCATTACAAGAACTTGACGAACTTACGTTGAAGAAGACTTCTGATACGAAAAATAACAAGGCAAATCTATCTACCTTGAAAATAAAATGGCCCATGGCCAAAGGTTTTTGCAACTCATAAATTCATGATGTTGTTCTTATTAATGAAGTAAAGATAATAATAAAATAAATAAACATATTTTATCCCCCATACATGTATCAGAATGTCTCCTGTTGAAGCACTTGAAATTTTAATGATATACCCAAATTGTGCATTTTTACAATTAATGTTGGAAGATTAATAATAAATTTGACTTTTGCAGGAATAGAGAAGATTGATCAACAGAGAAAGAGAAACAGGAGATGATATCTCATTTGAGTTTCATATAGAAAGATCAAGATACCTTAGACAGAAAAGCAATGACATCAAAGAACCCAGTGCTTCAAGCGAGAAATTGAAAATATTTCATGATATTTCATATTGAATTTGAATTAATTGATGATGTTTCTTTTTGCAGGATTGATCCCCAGAGGAGAAGAGAATCAACATTTCTAGAATCCAGAGTTCTTAGTAAGAAGAGCTCAACTAGCAAAGAATTCAAAGTTTATAATAAGAAGAACTCGCCGAGAAAGATTAAAGAGTTCCTAATGAGAAGAGCTCACTTGTTCGTGCCTTTATAGAGAGGTGGATTAGCAAAGAATGAAGAACTCTTAATGAGAAGAGTTCGCTCCAGAATTCCTAATGAGAAGAATTTGCTCAGCAAAGAATGAAGAATTCCTAATGAGAAGAATTCGCCCAGCAAAGAATGAAGAATTCATAATGAGAAGAATTCGCCACAAAGCTCCTAATGCGAAGAGTTCGTCCAACAAAGAATGAAGAACTCATAATAAGAAGAGTTCGCCCTTTTGAAGAATGAGGAAGTTCATAATAAGAAGAGCTTGCTTATTCGGCGCCTTTACAGAGAGGCAAACTAATGTTTTCAGCAAAGAATCTGGAGTTCATAATAAGAAGAACTCGCTAGTTCAACACCTTGGCAGAAGAATGGACAGTTTGGCAGAAGTTTGAAGAATTTCATAATAAGAAGAATAGCTTCAAACCTCAAAAGGTGAAGAATTTGAAGGAATGATGTTAGACTTTAGAAGATGAAGAATTTTGTAAAAAGAAGAATAGCTTCAGATTCTATAGTTCGACAGAGGGATGAAGAATTTCATAATAAGAAGAACAGCTTTAGACCTCAAGAGATGAAGAATTACAAGGATAGCTCCAAGGCTTGGAAGATGAAGAATTTCATAATAAGAATAACAACATTAGATTCCACAGTTCGGCAGAAGTTTGAAGAATTTCGAAATGAGAAGAACAGCTTCAAGCTTCAGTAGTTTAGAGTATGGCCAGTGAATTCAGACAAAATCCATATCTTTTCAGTCTTTTCCCACTTCCTCTTCCATAGTAATGAGAAAAGAGGGGCAGCTGTCATACCCGTATTTTGTATGGGTTTCTGAGTATACTATAGATAAATAATAAATAAATAAATAAATAATCCAAAATCAGTCCAAATATCAGTAAAATGTCCATGTTAGATTTTTTAAATCCCAAAGCCAAAATAACAAATTCACAAGGCCCAATATATAATAATTCCCGCCCAAGATCCTATACATATCAGCTAAGAAACACAAATAATCCAAAAAAACAATTTTTCCCGCCCATAATATGCCACATGGAAGATCCTCATTGGTCTGCTCCCTTTCACCAAGATTATGGTATTGTCTGACGTCACCAAGTCAACCCTCTATAAATACTAGGAGAGAGAGTATGTCAGGCTAAGAATGAGCAATTAATAATATAATAATAATAAAGAGAGAGAAAGGGTAATTTAGGAATTATACCTGTCATTGGAAACTGAACCGTTCAGGAAAATTTGATCGGTCACCGGTGCATGAACAACCACCATAGAAGTTGAGCCACCGGAGAGATCCAAATCGTCGCTATGAAAAGCACACACCGCCGAGAATAATGTCGGAACCACAACGGGTGCCGTCGAAAAGGTAATTTCTTCTGTTCATTTTAAGTTCCTGCAATTCCAAAGAAAAATGTTAGGTACGCATATGAAAAGAAAAACAAAAACGAAAGGGAATGAGGTGGTCTGAAACTATCTTATCGGTGACGGTCAGAGTTGTGTTCCGAGGGCCGAGGATGGAGCTGAAGAGGGAAATAGTTTAGGTAGATTTAGATTTAGATCGGGGAAGAGGGTTGGTTCGATCGAACCGGGTAGATCTAGTTTTTTTGTGGAAAAAATAGGTTTTTTGGGTTCGAAAGGAGCTCCGATGCGGCGGTCGAAAATTGCCTCGCAACGGTCGGTCAGAGAAGGGTGGTGGTCAAGGTCCGAGAGTGGCGGTCAACGAATGGCCAAGGTTGGCCGGAGTACGGCGGTGCAGGATCGAATGGTGGAGCTCATGGTGGTGGGTTATCAGAAATATGGTGTTCATTAGGTTCATCTTGAATCAAGATGAACACCATCGAAGACCAAGGTATTTTGATCCGAAGTGGGAGTAATTTTTGGGCATTTGGTGTTTTATTGTAGAGAGTTTTTGAAGAGAGAGGGAGAGGGGAAGAGAGACGCAGAAATCTAAAAATTAGGAATTGTGGGAAAATTTCGGGCTTATAAAGGGATGGGGAAACGACACCGTTTTGGTGTCGGATCACCAAAGGTCCATATGCTTTAGTTGGGTCGGGTGCAAGGGATCCGCGAATTTTTGTTAGATTTGGGCTAATTAGGTTTTGGTCCTTGGAGTTTTGTATTGTAATTCATTTCAGTCCTAAAATTCAATAAATCAACAATTAGATTTTGTTTTTACTCCAATTTGATCCTGAATTTAATTATTTAATTTAACTTTAGTTGTTTAAATTATATGTATGATTTCATGTTTTAGATATAGCATATAGTATTTTGTTTAGACAATTTAAACACTTAGCTTAATTAATTATTAGAGCCTTAGTTCGGTTTCTCTAATTAGGATTTCAATAATTAATTAGGATAGAAAATTTTAGTAATTAGATGTATGTTAAATGTAATTTTAAAATCCAAATTTGGATTATGTTCCATTGTTTACAATAGGGTGTCATCACAATATGGATTTTAATAAATTATATTTAAACATATATTCCACTTAAAATTGACTATTAATTTAGTTCTTTAATTAAAATTAAATAATTAATTAGAATATTAGTTAATTAAATGTATATCGAATAGAATCTTTGAGGTTCAAATCTAGACGGCGTTCCATTGTTTACAATTGGGTGTTATCTCAGTCTTGGTCATAATGATGTATATTCGATATACATTTTCACTTATAATTAAATAATAAATTGTTAGAGCCTTAATTAGGACTAGAACTTTAATTAATTAGAAGAATTAATTAAATAGGAATATGATTAATCAAGGGCTTTAAATATATGGAAGGTGTTCAAGAAATTGGCATTTTCTCATAAAGCCATTAAATTAATTAATATTCATAGATTTAAATAACTAATTAAATAGAGCCCTTTTTAGAATTATTACTTAAAATTGACAAGACAATAAAATATCATTCATTAAAAACCTTTTATGTTGGAAATTCACTTTCAAATACGAATAGGGGTGCCACCTAAAGGGGTGCTTTTAAACTCATATTCGAACAAGATGAATTTCCTTATAAAAGGATATCTGCATTCGGAATTTAAATTCAGTTAATAATTATGGGATAAATTGAATTCAAATTATTATTCGAAATGCCAAAATGCCACGTAAAATTAAAGGTACCGATAGCGGGCGTTCGTAGGGGTGCTAATCCTTCCCTACACGTAATCGACCCCCGAACCCAATTTTTAAGACAGAATCTCTAGTTTTTTTTTCCGGTGTCCGGTCTACCTTGAAGTGATCGGTGGCGACTCCAAAATGTTTATTAAAGCTTAAATAAAGAAAAATCAAATTTAATATGAAAAACCCTAAATTTTCAAGATCAAATTAAAAATGGCTAGAAATCCCTAATTTTCTAAAAGATCGATCGTCGGGCTATTTTTACACATCCTGATTTCAAAAATGGCCCCGACAGCTTGGCGACTCCATTGGGGATTTAAAAACTGAGAGTGAGGCCTAATTAATTTTACATGGCATTTTGGACAGTAATTTGAATTTAATTTTTTCCATAATTATTGGATGAATATTCTGGAAAAATGCAGGTAGTTTTTTCTTGTGTGATATAAATTGCCATTCATGCATAAGCCTTATACCCGGGCTTTTTACCCTTAAGTGGGAGTGAGGCATGATCTTACGTGAGCTTTTTAGCTCCTTGATCAGATTTTGTCCTCCTTCCGATATACCAACCTTATACACTGTGAGGTTATGCCTCCGCTATAAGGGGTTGTATACACCCGAATCAATGTCTTACTAGTCCAATAATGACAGTTCAGGTACCTAGAGTCTAGATCGAAACCCACATGCTGTAATAGAAACCTACCACGTTAGAGCCAGACAGGGACCTAGAACAGGGTGTTGCTGATTTAAATTTATTTCTCTGGTTATTTTTTTGTGCATAATATAAATTGTTCTCTGGTTATTTTTACGCAATATAAATTTTTTTATAGTAATTACTTTTTTTTACAATATCAATTCACCATACTGACACAATTTTTTTTGTTTTTTTTTGTTTTGTGTGGGTGTGTTTTATTTGATAAATGTTGCATCACATTGTATTCCTGAAATGTATCGGTTCGAGGATTAGTTGAGTAGGCAGTGGCCATAAGAGCTGAAGGGTCCGATAGACAAGTGGGTGATAATATGTCACTGTGGTTTCGATTCAAGAAGACTCAATACAAGAACAAAGTCAATATGCGTGGAGGCCAAGTGTCCTTAATGCAAGGTTGTACCGGAAATTTCTAAACATGATGAAATTTTGCAAGAACCAGTTTAATTTGAGAACCATAAGATGGGGAATATGAAGAGTCATTTCCAGTAAGATTCATGGATTATAATGTTGCTGCTAGACAGTCAAGTAGATCAAGAGTTGTGACTCGTGCATGAAGCCCGATATAATTGTTCGTTTTAGGAAAATGTATGTGACACCAACGATAAAGAAATAGGAGGCTTGCCAAGGGTAAAAAGGGTAAAAAAAAGAAGACGCCCTTATACAATGCTTGACAACGGTTCAAGTTTCAAGATGGAGCCAGCGGCAGTTATAGAGATAAGCAAGACGAAGTATCTGGAAAAAAGTGATAACTAGAGGGAGGATAGAGGATGAATAAATTGAAGGGGCATTTAGGACGGATAAATTGTAGGGGCATTCAAGAGTTATTGTTGATAGGAAAGCAATCAAGAAATAATAGAAAGCTTTGAATTCAGAGGCGATATCCAAGTTTCACAAATACTAATTTTTAATAAAAATAATGAGCTGAGAAAAGTGGCAGAATCAAGAAACGCAATACAACAATTGAAAGATCGGCTCGACAATTTCGAAGATGTACCGCAATAAAGGACAGAATATTGAAAATCAAGATGGGGCAGCAATCCAGACTATTCAGAAATAGAGTTGTGAAATGATTAACTTCAGGAGCCAAGTGCGGGGAGTCGCTTTACCTGTGCAGATTTTGCTCGATGAAGTCATGAACCTACAACAACATTCTGATATCAACACCGAGCTAGGACGGACATTGATTCAGAGGCTGAACAAAGTGATCGACCAAAAGAGCTGGAGCTAGTGAACATATTGCCTTTTCTCTGTATTCGACCTTTTAGTTAATTAGGCATTGTACTAATGACTAGTTTTTGAAATCGATACCTCATGCATTCATGCATTACATCATTTAAATATTATGCATCTTTGTTTAAAATATTGCATTTTTTTGTAAATAAAATTGCATTGGTTAAAATTTATTTAAAAAAAACATGGGTAACAGATTTATTAAGGTTGAGCAATCACCAAGATTATTGAGGGCCACTTGGATTGAATAAAGAAAAAGGCTGACCAGTCCGAGAACGAGGTGGAGTACGAGCTAATGTGAAATATCAACGAGAGTGATCAGGATAGAAATTCATCTCACATAAGGGTTCAGTCTGAAAGGACTCTTCATGCAAAAAAAGAGAGTCAAAATAATAATAATAACAAATCAAAAAAAGAGAAAAAGAAAAGAAAGTGTCAAAAAAGAGAGTGATGAGAGTAAAAAGACAAATAAAGAGATGAGAAAGTTCAGATCAATATAGCTGGGAAATCTATAAAGAATCTTGAAGATCTGAGTTTGGATCGTGAAGAGAACAGCATAATGCTTGACTTAGAGGCACTAGTGGATTTTGGAAAATGCTAAAATGAAAGAACCTCAATGGACTGGCATAGAAGGACTGAATGAAGTTAAATTCTAGAGTGTAGCTGAAAGTCTTGCCAATCGATGGTTCAATGATAGTCAGTAGACATGATGATCCCAACAGAGATGATGGGCAGAAGAGTCTTTCTCTAAAGTGATCAATGCCAGAGTCAGTTGAAGATTGAAGTTTACTTATAGAGGAATTGATTGTAAGAAGAGCAGAATACAAATACAAGACAAAGAGATTGAAGAGTTTAGGGAAGCAGTTGTTCCTATTCAATGTCATGTACAGATTTGTAGCTCTACCCTATCCAAAATCACTTTCAGATAATGACCCATTAAAGTTTTGGTCTCATCCGGGTTGGGTATCTATGTTTCGAAAGTAAGGAGCCCAGTTCAATCAAAGATTATTATTTGTTGGAAGAATTGAAGAATAAAGGAAATGACAGAAGCCATGACAAACTTTGTGAATAACTCGTTACAGTCTGGGGTTTATTAGAGTTTGAGTAATATTTTGGCATTTTTCTGCAATATCCTATGTACCAAAGAATGCTCTAAGATCAGACGTTCAAGATGCTCATGTCAGTGGAAAGTCCAAATCTAGACTGGTTCTCATTCATGTTTTATTGTGAGATATATTTCAAACTGCTTGAAGCTTCGTCGCATCATGAGAAATTGTCAGAGCCCCATTAATTCAGATGTTACAATATCAAGATTATTCCGAGTTATGATTGAGACATTGAAGATTGTTATATTTTCAAGCTGCAAATTCCAAACTTGTTGAAGTGGGAGATTTTGGAAATTGACACTAAAGACCAACTATTAAGATATGTAACTTAAAAAGTAATCCCCTGATTGGAGAAAATGCCATTTGGTTGCTCAGAAAACAAGTGCTGAAAATGTCTATTGAAAAGAGAGAAAGAAGTGAATGAATGCAATGATCAGACTTCCTGAGATCGTAAAAGGAAATGGTCAATTGACTCACCAGGTCTATCATGGAAGATTCCTTGGACAAATACAAATTCTGACATATTTGGAATGCTCATTTTATATTTATTTCCTTACCTTATCAAAGGTCAATCTCTTATCCTTGGACCGGTGAAGAAGATTGTAATACCTCGAATTATGGCCTAGTGAAATGTTAACATTTATACGTTACAAATACCATAATTTAAATTGTAAGTATTAGGTTATAAAAGGATTAAGGACCAAATTGTTGAGTTGGAAAGTATGATGGCCAGTTAAGGAATGACAAAAATAAATATCAATTTGAAAAGAAAGAAACTTAAGGGATCAAATGTTAAGGACTTAAAAGAAAACATGATAAGAGTCATAGGTTGCATGCAAAATTCTCAATTAATGAAGGGTATGAAAATGTGTCATGCAATTAAGAGTCATAGGTTGCATGCAAAGATTTCATCTTTTTTTTTCCTTCTCCATTCAACCGAAACAAATTAGAGAAAAAGAGTTAGCGAGAGAATCTTAAGAATTCTTCACCTCGATGCATTGGTGTGATCCAATTAGACTCGGGAGGAAGGTGAAAACAATTTCCTTTCTATTTTCTTGTTCTAGAGTTACTTAAAGATTACGATTTGGTTATCGACTACCATCCGGGGAAAGCAAACGTGGTTGCTGATGCCCTTAGTCGCAGACCATACTCGGGTAAACCCTTAAATATAAATCGTAGAATAATTCATTCAAAATATTTCTTTCTTGACTTGCAAGTAACCATTCGAATTAGACCTTTCTTTACTTATAAGTAACTATTCAAAAATCTTCCTTAATGATCTTTTCCATTCGTTTCTAGTTTCCTTGGTTATCAATGCTCATTTTCATTTATCTAAAGGACATAAATTATTGTCTGAACTTCAAGTTCAATCTAGTCTAATCTCGAGAATCAAAGAACCTCAACAAATTGATCCAGATCTTCAGAAGATTATGTCCAAGCTAGACTCTGAGTCTAATTCTGACTTCTCCCTCAAGTCGAATGGACTCCTCTATTTCAAGGGTAGAGTATGTGTTCCTAACAATGAAGAACTAAAACACGAGATATTACAAGAAGCTCGCCAAAGCTCTTTCTCGATTCACCCTGGATCGGTTAAGATGTACAAGGACCTGAACCCACTATACTGGTGGCCAGGCATTAAATCGGCTATCACAGACTTTGTTTCAAAGTGCTTAACTTGTCAGAGGGTCAAAGTCGAGCATCAAGTCCCCACTGGATTGCTCCAACCAATCGAATTCCCTTAGTGGAAATGGGATCGGATTACAATGGACTTCGTTACTGGTCTTCCTTCCACTCTGAGAAAGAATGATGTTGTATAGGTGATTGTTGATAGATTCACAAAGTCTACTCACTTCATCCTTGTTCGAATGAACATGAGCTTGGAAACCTTAGCCGACCTATACATCCGTGAAGTGATTTAATTACACTGTGTACCTACAGCTATAACCTCCGATCGAGACCCTAAAGTTGCTTCTCGATTCTGGAATTCCTTACAAAAAGCCCTTGGAACCAAAGTGCATTTGAGTACAGCCTTTCATCCTCAATCAGATGGACAATCTGAAAGAATCATACAAGTACTTGAAGACATGCTACGTGATTGTGTTATAGATTTCAGAAAGAACTGGGAGAAATCTCTATCCTTAGTAGAGTTTGCTTATAACAATAGCTACCAGACATCTATCCAGATGGCTCCCTTCGAAGCTCTATACGGAAGGAAATGTAGAACTCCCTTGTGCTGGTCTGAACTAGGAGAAAACAAAGTATTAGGACCTCAATTGCTTAGAGAAACTGAGGAACAAGTTGAAATCATACATGATCGATTGAAACAAGCTTTCGATAGACAGAAAGCCTATGCAGACTTGAAAAGGAGAGACATCCAATACAATGTTGGAGACAAAGTCTTCCTGGAAGTGTCCCCTTGGAAGAAAAGGGAAACTCAGTTCCCGATTCATTGGACCATTCGAAATCATTGAAAGGATATGGCCAGTGGCCTATCGGTTAGCTCTTCCTAGTAAATTTGATAAGATCCACAATGTCTTCCATGTCTCCAAGCTTAGAAAATATCGATCTGATCCATCCCATGTTCTTGAACCTGAAGAAGTCGAATTGAATCCCGACCTATCATATGAAGAAGAGCCAATACGAATACTTGACAAAGAAGTTAAAAGACTTCGAAACAAGAATGTTCCCTTGGTGAAAGTGTTATGGAGAAAGCACAAAATAGAAGAGGCAAGTTGGGAATCTGAAGAAATTATGAGGAAGCAATATCCTCACCTATTCAATTCAGGTAAATTCGAGGGCGAATTTATTTTAAGGGGCGAGAATTGTAATACCCCGAATTATGGCCTAGTGAAATGTTAACATTTATACGTTACAAATACCATAATTTAAATTGTAAGTTTTAGGTTATAAAAGGATTAAGGACCAAATTGTTGAGTTGGAAAGTATGATGGCTAGTTAAGGAATGATAAAAATATATATCAATTTGAAAAGAAAGAAACTTAAGTGATCAATTAATGAAGGGTATGAAAATGTGTCATGCAATTAGAATGCACGTGTAAGGGGGAGGAGTTGGAACCGGTGAAATGGAACCAAAATCATGCAAAGATTTCATCTTCTTCTTCCTTATCCATTGAACCGAAAAAAATAGAGAAAGAGAGTTAGTGAGAGGATCTTAAGAATTCTTCACCTTGATGCATTGGTGTGATCCAATTAGACTCGGGAGGAAGGCGAAAACAATTTCCTTTCCATTTTCTTGTTCTAGACTGAAATTGAACGGTTGATGGTTGTTTTTCTTGTTTGATTTGAATTGTGTATGGATAAATTAATTGAGGAGTTAAATTGTGCTAGATTATTAAGATGTTATTTTGGCTAATTGGTTGAATATGGTGAATTGTGTGTGTACAGCCACGTGATTATGTTTGAATTAAATGGATATGTACTTGTAATCTTGTAATTAGGTAATTGATGCTTGTTTTCTATGAACCTTAATGATCAAATTTGCTAAGGAAAATATATATGTTACTGGAAACTTGAATGTTCATGCTGGTAATTGCTAGGGTTGCTGGAAACTTAGGTATTGAATTGGTATGATTCGAATGTAACCTGCAATGAAAACTGTTTTGCTAGAGAAGATTGTGTAAACATGCTTGATGCTCTGTCTTAATCACATAGATAAGTGAATTAAACTGACTTAGACATGTAAGAATATGTATTTATTGAATTGGCATCTTAGAAGTGTTAACTAAGTGATTAAAGAAGTTAGAAACATAAGCTAGTGTAATCTGCCCATAATGCTCTGTTTTGGGCAGTAACTTTGAAAAATCACTATAAATTGTACAAAGAGAATTTAAGGCTGGAAATTTTATGGAAAATACCTTAACATGTCTAAATTTATTAGGAGAAAACGGAATTGAATTCGGGATTGTAGAAATGAAGCAATAGGGATAGTGCAAGTTGTCCAATGAAGCAAGAAACTGTATTAATTTGTAATAATTAAAATACAAGGCTTATATGGTTAGAAGGACAATTAATTAGCTTTACAACGGTGTAAACCAATTGAAATTCCAACGTACGAAATGAAAGTTATGCATGTTTTAGTAAGTAATGCACAAGCTGCCAGACAGGCAGCAGCAACCATGATGTTTTGAAATAAATGTTGAATGAATTGTGTATTGTTTCCTTGTTTTGAATAAATGAATGTGCTTGTCTTGACCATGATTCACTTGTATGAAATGTTAGAACTAGAAGGGAACATTGGAAAAGAGTCTAAGGAGGAGCATTCGAAAGGTAGAAACAAAGGAGTCTGGATCCAAGACTAGCTAAGCTTGGAGTATTGTGAGTGTAGTTTACAATAGGGTTAGGACTTAGGTCCTAACCAAATGTGCATGATTATCTTCTTGCCATTGATATTCCATGTTAATGATCTCAATTTTAACTTGAATATGACTAAAAGGGAAGAATGGACTAAGCTAAAATTGTGAATAAGTAATAGCATGCAAAATTGAGAAATTATTTCAAAAGAAAAGTGAAAACAAATGTATGCTTCCATACCTTGTATATGACTTGTTATAATGTTTTCTTGATATTGCTCCTTGATACAAATGCTTGAGCTTTGATGCCTTGACCTTGATCCATTCGAATGAATGCTTAATGTTTCTCTATGATCTAATTACTTGTTAACATGATATAAATAATGAATTAAAGATCTTGCTTGATGCCTAAGAAATGGCATATGTTAATTGCTTGCTTGAATGACAAGATTGTCTTGCAAAGTGTCGAGCTAAGCCTCATTTGGCCTAAGGGCTGTATATACATGTATGATCTTGCAATGTATCACTTGAATTGATCATTGAATAAGCTATTGCTTGACATAAACATGTAATACTTGAATAAGTGATTCATAATTGAACAAAGCCTTGGTTGTTAGTGGTCATAGGTAGAAAGGCATACCTTAGAGTCTAGAGCTCATTGTGTTAGGGTGGACTACGGTCCAGGGCTAAGGCCCCTAACTGGTGACAGACGGAGGGTACATATGTGTGGTCTTTGGTGACAGTAGGATGGTTGACCAGTGCTACGGCACATCTTGTGGCAATAGTTGGTTGGAGACTCGATTACCTAGACAACTAAATACCAAGGGCATAAACTGAAGAAAACATATGAGAAATAATTAAAGAATAAAGCTTACATGATACTTGAATTACATGATACTCGAAGTACATGATACTTGAATTACATGATACTCGAAGTACATGATACTTGAGATTACTTAATTCTTGAATTACTTGATACATGAATTACTTGATTCTTGAACTACTTGATACTTAAATTACTTGACATGCAAGCTTGAATTACTCGAATTTCTTGATATGTAATGTTTGATTTTTGACATGGAACTCTTGAAATGATAATTGTTTATGCTTGAACCTTGTATTGAATAATTTGCTACTTGGATTACTTGATATGTATTCTTGAAAAGACAAACATGTACACTTGAACTAATATGTATTTGACTTGAATGGAAATGTGTATATTGTTTGAGTATGCTAATTGGCTTGAAATAAAGATTGAGCAAAGCTTGAATTGAATTGCTTCCAACTTGGACTAACCAACTTAGTTAAGTGATATATGTCTTATAAATTGGTTAGAACTAGTTGCTACCTTACTAAGTACATATCTTGTACTTATCACTCTTGTTTTCATTCTTCCTAACCAGAGGTTAAAGGATTCGATCATTGCTTGATCCTGAAGCCTGAATTCCTGAGCTGGAAGCAAGACATAAACATAGCTAAAGTATGGTCATACTTGTTTTATACTCCCATAGTTGGTGGCACTTAGTTGTATATAATGTCTAGTTCGTGCATTTTTAACACTTGAAACTTGTATATGTATATATGTCTTAAATGGGCCTATCATGTTATGAACTTGGTGGTTAATGTAAATTAAGTAATGAACTCTAATTCTATTTAATGGAAATGTATCTTGCTGCGCATATAAGTATTGATATGTGTCTAATGAATGTTCAATGTAATTGAGCTAACTATTATGTTATTCAAATGTCTTGTGAAAGAATATAGTCTCTTGTGTAAACATACCCTGTTGTAGTATTTTTATAAGCGTGAATGGTAAATGCCGAAAGGTAAGGATGGCATATGCTTGCCTGGAATCAAGGTACGTGCAATGGATCATGATTTGTAAGTTATGCATGAAATGATATATGTAATCACGTTAATGAACAACGAAATGAAAATGGAAACTTGTTTGCTTATAGGTCTCGAAATGTGATGCTTGAATGACAATGACGATAATTGAAATTTTTGGTAAGCTATAATGTATGTAAAGGTGATTGCTTACATGATAAGTTTTAAATGTTTGGTAACTTGCTAGTAAGTAACTCATCTAATAGGGATGGGTTAACCTATTCTTGCTTTGTTCTTGCTTGTATTGTTCATTGGTAACGCTCTCGAACTGGTTTCCTGTCAACCCGAGTATGGGGTGTTGCAAAGATGCTAAGCTCATATGACCGTAGTTATGATCTCGATAATATTTGCAAGTTTCACATGGGGAACCAAGATGTGCTGCCAAGAAGTGTAGATCCTTAATGGAGGACATCAAGAAGTTGGTTAGTCAGAAATCCAGAATGAATGCTTCCAAGATTGTCTAGAGCCTTAAGAATTTTATCTTGTTCATGTCTATGTATCAAGGGCGTACAATTTGCAAGAATTATCTCTGAAGTAGTATATGACATCAACTATGTTACTTCAAGCCCAACGATTCTCTTGTATTGCTTCAGAGATGATTTCAAAATATAAGGCCATGGTTGCAAATGTTCGACCGCTCATGGGGAGAATATGATGAGTATGGGGCAATCATCTTCGGTTGGCATTTCTTTATTCAACAAAAATTACCTATCAAAGGTCATGGAGATGATGATGACGAAATACGTATATCAGCCAGTTCAAGGGCTTAGCAAGTTTTCCCATGGAGTTCTGGTGGTTCTATAAAATTAAAGATGAACTTATTAAAAGTTTAGGGATTTGAAGCATTTGATCGCCCTAAATAATAAAAGTGGGGCAAACTTAATATAACAAGAGACCGGTGGAGTGACATTGAGGAATTCGATCATTGGAGAATACAAAATCTGTTCAAGAAGAATGAGAGCATCAGAGCATGAACAAGAATGAACATGTCTTTGTAACGGTGAATGAAAATAAAGAATTGACGGTAAAAGCAGAGTGACCAAAGTGAACTCAAGTCTTCCTTGATCAATGGTCAATAGTGAACCACGGGAGATCTATCTACAATTTTAGGACTGTTGCGGAGTAATACCCTGAATCATCCCAATAGCTTTTGCCCGCGAACATCGGTGGTCCTTTGTAAGGGAGGCTATTCCGGTCTATTTGCTATGATGCTTGTTTCTTATATATTTCCCAAATGGCAAACACTTTGCATTTTTTGATTCTTTTAATATTTCTTTCCTTTTTGTTATGGGTTAGTTTTTGTTCTCCCATACATATATGTATATATCTTCACTAATATTTTTCTCAGGTCCCGGGATATTAATTGTAAGAGTGACCTTGAATCAAATTCAGAGATCAACTTCAAAAATGTTCAGGAATCACGGGAAAATCTCCAAATACAAATTTTGAGTGAATTGCCTCTCAAGCATTGTCGGGTATATGGTCTTTGAATGAAGTGATAACCCAAAACATCATCCACTTGAAGACGGCTTTCCTTCGAAGATATCCAAGTATGGGAGGACATTTGGCATTCCTTCATATCCATTCACAAAGAAAGAAAATAAAAAATATCATTTGTTGTCCCCTTTGAGCCTGAGGATTTTCTTTCGATCAACCCAAACCAAGGATCACCCTACACTGGGGGCAAAGAGAATGAAAGTTTGTTCGCAAGTGAAAATGTTCGATTCCGATCATGTTATGATAGTAATGCCTTGAGAATCAAGGGCAAAAGAAATGAAAGTGAATATATCAAGCACAAAAGTCAGAAAGACAGAATGAATGAAAAGAATGCTTTGAATTCAGAAAAAATAGAAGAAAAAGAAAGGAAAAGAAACAGTGGAAGTTTGTGTTCAAAAGTCAACTGAATAAGGCTGAAGCGAAGAAAGCACTAAAGTTGAAAAGTGCAAAAGAAAAGTAATACATACATCTGAGATCTTCCATTCAAACAAGTCTCTATCTAAAGGAGCAGTGGAAGATTGATTTCAAGGAAGGGAAATGAACTCTAGGGTGAAAACTCAGAAATGGGCAGTCTAGAGCAATCCATAAAAAGAAAAAGAGAAAGAAAAGCGAAAAAAGAAAAAGAAAAAGAAAAGTGTATTTCATCCGAACATATTCAGATCAGTGCAAAAAAATGATATTTCACTTGGAAGAAATGATCATTGGTTTCATCACCCTTAAGTATTTATTTGAGCCTATATATCCTTTTCTTTGACAGTCGTGAACCATAGCCTAAGTTACAAGCCTCAAAAGACCATTTGGACCATATACGGGTATTGGAGCAAGGCGAGTTTGTCTTCAGAGTACATCCCTCTTATCAGGGTTAACCTTTCTTCAAGGACTTCCAGACTTCTAATGCTTGATCGAGATCAGAAAAAAGGGAAGGATTGAGCATGGTGAGTTAGTGAGGTAAATAGTGCCACCTCAAATGGGATAGAATTAGGTGTACAGGAAATGTTTTTCTCAGAAGTCTTATAATTCAGAAGGGGTCACATTGGAGTTGATCTTTTCAATTTGATTCGAAGGCTCTATTGCACTTGATATTTAGGGGGCCTAACCTTGATTTTTCTTGTTTGACATGACTTATCAAATTATTCCAATCTCTCAAATCTATTAAATAATATTTTGAGCCTTTCACTTATCTTTTCAACAAGCATCTTGCAGATAAATTGATTAGATACTAGAAAAGCAAAGGATTTCATGGGTATTATTATGATGTACTAATCCTTTAAGTGCAGGCAGAACAGGACGTGGCCTCGATACTTGTTTAATGATGGAAAGTATGACGAGGAAAAGACGCAACTCCGAGTGTCAGTAACATTCAAACAAAAGCTGCAAGAAAATGACACAAGTGATTCTGGGGTAAAAAAGAGAGAACACGAGCTATCTTTTGGGAGCAAAGATGCAGCCAACTCAATCTGTTGAGGGTTTTCACTATTCAAAAGTAAGAAAGCGAGGCAAATATGAGCAAAAATAGTAGTTAAAGTCAAGCCAGAATGGGGCCATGTTGCAAAAAGAACCTTACAGAACAATCACATGCCGGTAAGCAATATTTGCAAGTTAAAACAATGGTGAATCATGATCTCTTTCAAGCCATGAGAATGAATTTTGTCAAAGAAGCTGAATGAAGATATAGCAGGAGTGCCTTTCTGAGAAAAGATTGATCCCTTGTATTCAAATTGTGAGAAATACACGGTGAGATATGTCAAAAGGGTACATGTGCTTGATCCATGAAGGCAAGAGAAAGTTCCATCATAACGAATAAAAGAAAAAAGCATTGTTGCAAAAAAAAGAAAAACTGAGGTGAAACCCAAAAGGGGCCTTGAGAAGAAAAAGAATAAAAGAAAAAATAAAATCTAAAGTGAAAACCTGAAAGGGAGCTTTAGAGCACAGATGTAGAGATCCTGAAGATTGAACCTAAGTGTGAGATGTGTTATGCTGTTTGTAGAAGAAGTTTCAATGAAAGATAGAGTGAAGAAATTTGGAGTTCCCCAGCAGATGAAAGTTTGCCTAAGTGGTCCTCAAGTGACAACATTCATGCATCATATAGTTATGCATCCATAAGAAAGAGCATGCTAATTCATACATTCAAAGCATTTTTGCATTTTTGGCAGGAATTCGCAGATTCAATCAAGGAAAGGCGAAGATCAATTTATAGCTTTGAGTTTTGAAAGAGAAGATCTAAGCAACAATGAGTGGAGATTTCAAAAAAATATCTAGTTAAGAAAAAATAAAGACCTTGAAAAAGTAGATCCAAGCAGAAGCAAACAAAGATCTTGAAGAAAAAGATCCAGTAAAGAATGAATAAATATTCAGAAGAAGTAGATTCAAGCAAGAATGAACAAAGATTTCAGAGAAAAGATCCAGTTAAGAAAGAATAAACATCTTGAAGAGGAAGATCTAGCAAGAAATAAACAGAAATCTTGGAGGAGAAAATCTGATTACGAGCGAGCAGAGATCTTTGAGAAATAGATCTTGTAACACCCCCTACCCGGGTTGGCAGGAAACCGGTGTTCATTTCGGGGTCTTAGCCCTGGACCGTAGTCCACCCAACACAAAGAGCTCTAGACTCTATGTCATGCCCTTCTACCTATGACCACACATACGTACCCTCCGTCTGTCGCCAATTAGGGGCCTTAGCCCTGGACCGTAGTCCACCCAACACAAAGAGCTCTAGACTCTATGGCATGCCCTTCTACCTATGACCACTAACAACCAAGGCTTTGTTCAATTATGAATCACTTATTCAAGTATTACATGTTTATGTAAAGCAATAGCTTATTCAAGGATCAATTCAAGTGGTACATTGCAAGATCAAGTTCATACACACAGCCCTTAGGCCAATTGAGCCTTAGCTCTACACTTTACAATTTAATCTTGTCATTCAAGCAAGTAATTAACACATGCCATTTCTTAGGCATCAAGCAAAATATTTAATTCAAGATTTATATCATGTTAACAAGCATTTAAATCATAGTGGTACATCCAAGTATTCATTCGAATTAATCACAGTCAAGGTATCAAGGTTCAAGCATTTGTTTTCACTTTTCTTCCTAGATAATTCAACAACATACATGTTACTATTAGATCCCAAGTTTTAGCTTAAACCATTCTTCCACTTTTTTCATCACAACTAAGCTTAAATCAAGTATATTAACATGGCATGAAATAACAAGAAATAAACATGTATCTTTGGTTAGGACCTAAGTCCCAACCCTATATTAAACTACACTCACAATACTCCAATGATACATGCATCAGCGGGGTTAAATTACTCATATTGGACAAGAAGCTGAATTTGTTCGATGCAGACAATAATGGCCAAAACAATACACGCACAGGAGGTCAAAAAGGATGCATATTGGACAAGAAACTGAATCTGTTTGTGAAGTCTGGAAAGTCAGCTAACTTGCGACGAATTTTTGGATGGGATCCAGGCATTTATGGGTCAACATTTCTTCTTCAAACTTGTCCGGCTGCAAATTATCTTTCCAACGCATCTTGAAACGCCTCAATCGGACATCTGGATCTCAAGATACGTCTATTTTAGCGAAGACAGCGCGTGCAGAAATTCCTATACGGGATTAATACGGGATTTTTGGATAATTACGAATTTTCAAGATTTTATTTGATTATTTATAATTTAAATCAATATAGGATTCTGCAATATCTATTAGGATCAGATTTATTTAATTAGGATTTCATTTTTAGCATTTATTTATTATTAGAAGTTATTTATCTAATTAGGAGATTAGATTTTAGCATTTATTTATTGTATTTAATTCCAAAGTTTAGTAGGATTAGAACTTCTCCATGACCTATATAAAGGAGGCTTCACCCACATTGTAATTCAGATTTCATTGATTAATAAAAAGTTCCCTTTGGAGATTTTAGTATTCTTTGAGTTTGCAAGTGTTCGGTAAACTTGTCTAGAAGCCATCTTCAACATAAGATCATCGAGTTCTTGTGAGGGAGATCATCTTCACACTCTTGCTTGCCTAGATAATTGCATCTAGGAGGGTCGGTTAGAGCCGCTTGAGGTTGCTTGCTTAGATAATTACGTCTAAGAGGGTGCCGAGGACAAAACAACAACAACAAATCGCAAGCCATCTTCATCTTCAACCTTTACGCCATCTCCAAAAGCCATAAACAAAGCTGGAAATTTCATATTTGTTTTATCTATCCTCATCTTAATCTTTTTCAATCCTTTTACTTTTGTTCTTATTAATCATCTTCTAATTTTCCTTCTTATCTTTGTTTCTTTGAATTTCGAACCTTGAATCTGAAATTTTCAAGAAAATCCATTCTCTTTTCTCTTGAATTTTCAGATCTGCCCATATTTCTTGATTAAGTCTAGAGCTCCTAGTTCTTGCAACAACTTGATTGAAGGCTTCCAAATCCAAGATTGCGCTACTCTATCATTTGGTATCAGATTTGGCACGATTCTTGGCAAGAATTTTGGCGTGTTTGGGAAAAAAACTCAAAAATTAGGGAAAATTCGTTAAAACCAAACGAGTGAATTTTGAGCTGAAACTTTCCAGCTCAATTGTACACCATTGGTGGAGTCACCACACAAAATTTCAGAATTTTTGGACTTCGGGAACACCTCAAACGAAGTGGATAAAGTATCATCCAAATTAGGGTTTTCCCCCTACAGTATAAGGAAGGAAGGAAGGAAAATTATGGGAAAATTTTTTATGTTAAATGATTAGATAGCTTGATTAAAATATTGTTAGAAGTGAATCTAACAAATGTTTGTTTATATTCATGTGGTTAATTAAGTCAAATCAGAATCAAAAAAAGATTTGAGGTACTATGAAGGAAAGGATCGAGTAGAAATGAGTGAGGCATGCTAATAAATGGCCCAAGTGAGTGCATTTCTATATGTGTATTATATTAAAAAGGGGAATACTTGTGAAAAGTCAACCCAAATTTAGAAATAACATTGCATTACTTTTTAAAATAAATGATCTGATGCATGACTCGGTATAGCAAGCTTGACGGAGTACGAGGTACTAACTATTGTTTGCATAAATGATGATGAATTATGTTTATTGATGAAATATGATACAAGTTGCATGCTTACATGAATAATGATAATTGGTTGACAATAAGAAGAAATGCCCAAGTATTTATGTATGAGAGTTCAGGGTATAATTGGATATCCATAGAGTCTTAGCAGGTGCATTCCAGCACTACGGTGCATTCCAGACATTCAGTGTTGACGTCAGACGCTATAGCATTGCAGTCAATTTGGTGATGTTTAGACACTTCAGTGTCGACTAGCACAAAAGGTGCGATAATGAGGAGCAAAGGGCGTCCTCGAGTACGTACTCAACATCAGACACTACGATCGTTATAATGACTCGTATACCATAGGATTCACATGAAATTGTACTTTGGGCTATATATCATAAAAGGCTTTGAACATGAAATGTTGATTATAATGTTGATTTTGCCCAAGTACTATTGTGAAGTCTTTGGTATAGTTGGATATCCATAGAGTCCTAGCAGATGTGTCCTAGCACTACGGTGCGTTTTAGTTACTACGGTGATGTTTAGACACTTCGGTGTCAGCTTAGACGCTACGGCGTTGTTCAGACACTTCGGTGTTGTTAGCACAAAATGTGCGATTATAAGGAGCAAATAGCGTCCTTGATTATATGAGGAGCAAAGAGCGTCCTCGAGTACGTACTCATCTCAGTTGCTTCGGTGATGCAGACGCTACGGCGTCGTAGACACTACGGTGTCTTATCAAGATGACTCGCGTACCTTGGTCTCATACAATATACTTTGGGCTATGTTAAAGGATATGATATGCAAATAATTACATGATGAAAGTATGACTGTGCTACAAAATATGATATGCAAATAATTGCATGATGAAAGTATGACCATGTTATAGAAAACGATATGCAAATGATTACGTGATGAAAGCATGACTACTTGATGATCATGAACCATTGATATCATGATTCTATGACAGAATTTATAGATGACATGATTCTTAAGATAGTCCTGATATATGATACTATTATGTTGTGAAATGCTAGCCATCTTACAAGAAATTGTAATGCACTTTTATATAACACACTATAAAGCATCTCTTCAAGTTATGATGAATGTGTTAAATGTCTCACTAAGTTCGTAATTAGCGTGTGTTTTATTTCACATGTAGGTTCTCCGAAGTAGATTAACAAGGAGGAGTTTTTCTTTTGGAAAGTCAAGTTGCTAGAATAAGATACAGTAAGTACATCTTTATCGTAATTTGATATCTAGCGGGCATGTAAATATTTTTTTAAGTTGAGCTGTTTAAAGTATAAGTTTACAACATAAATATATTCTTTTATGATGAATAAGTTTAGAAGTATAGTTTGCTAATAGTAGCATTGAACTTTGTTACAATTAAATATAGTTTAACCTTAGTCGTGTAGAAATTTTATAATTAAGAAAAGGTCTAGGCAACACACATAATTTTTATCCTGAGTTACATTGTTATTTTAATAACTCGATTATAAGTTTTGTAAACTAATTCAGGGTCAAAATTAGCTGCATCTAGACGACATAGTTTTTAATTTAAAACCAAGATAGGGTTAAACTACAAGTTAAGTTTTGATATAAAAAAATTACAAGTTAAGATTTCTTCCAACGATTTCGTAACATCTTTAATGTATATTCGGCCTACGAGTATACGTTAAGAGTGTTACATTTATTGGTATCAGAGCTACAGGTTTAGCATATTCTAGAGGTAAAACCAAGTGTGGTATGATTTGTTATTAAGTACATGCCTCTAGGATGTCATGTTACTGATGTACTATCTGTGTAACTTGATTATGCTCATTAACATGAATAGGTTATAGTAGTAATAGATAATGTTGAATACTGTTGAATCGCGTCAGACGATTGATCATGGGGACCAAGAAGAGGTCCAAAGTGGAAGTAATAAGGTATAGAATATTTCACCTCCAACGCCTACCCCAGCTGAGCCACCTACGCAGTAAGGATCTCCAGCATAAGAATATGGAGCCTTAGTACGAGCCTTAGAGGCTATGGTTAATAAAAAATTTAAACCTTAATGCCCATACCAGCTCCAGCACCTGCACCAGTAAGGTCGACGACTATTAAGGACCTTAAAAAGTCAGGAGCTCCTGAATGTAATGGAGAAAGTGGTCCGATAGCCGCCAACTTATGGCATAAAGATGTCAAAGTCATGTTAGAGGAGTTAAACTACATGATGCTACGGAGTTTGAAAAAACTTTGTTGAGGGAACATGCTTGCATTTGGTGGTTTAATGCCATAGAGTTAGTACTTATCGAGGAAGTGATGTGGAAATTCTTTTAAGAAGTGTTTAAAGCCAAGTATATTGGCGACCAGTTAACAGAGAGAGATGTTGCAGCAGTTCTTAAGTTTGAAACATGGTACTCGTACTGTCTACGAGTACGAGCTGGATTTTTGTAGATTAAGTCGGTATACAACTGATTTGATTACCGACTGAAAAGTCCCTATGAGAATGTTTTATCGAGGGTACACATGATTCTCTTCGTACTTCTACTTCTAGCATTTGTGCAAATGTTGATATTAGAGAAAAACCATCTCCCAAACAAAAGGATAGTGATAGTGAACACATTAGACAAGATGACAATGCTTCTAATCCCTCATGTGAAGTAGTAGGTCCACTTGCTATACTCTCATCACCTCCCCACGAAGAAAGTAAGTGTAATTCTAACCCTTCATTTGATTCTTGTCCTATCATTCCGTTAGAAACACTTTCTCATCTATAGAAATTGTACATTGATGATAAATTTTGTGAGAGGGATATGAGATGTGAGATACAAAAGACTGAGAGTAAAGAGGCCGAGAGTGAAAAAAGTCAAATTAATGGCCCAAATTTGGTGAGTGAAAATACATATGAGGTAAAAGTCACACAAAGCCCAAAAGAAAAAGACAAGAAAAAGAACTCGACGAGTGATTTTGTTTTGACTAATCATTACAAATGTTCGAGTAGTGTTGTCTTATTTTTTCAGGATTTTGTTGAACCATTGAGAGGAGCTCAATTAGATCACTTCACATACAACAAAGAAGCCTTTTCAATTGAAGTTGATGATTGTTCTCTCATTGTCGATTTAGATTCGGGACGAATCCTTTTGAGGAATGGGGGAATGATACATGCATGAGCGGGGTTAAATTACTCATATTGCACAAGAAGCTGAATTTGTTCGATGCAAACAATAATGGTCAAAACAATGCACGCACAGGAGGTCAAAAACGATGCATGTTGGATAAGAAACTGAATCTATTTGTGAAGTCTGGAAAGTCAGCTAACTTGCGACGAGTTTTGGGATGGGATCCAGGCATTTCTGGGTCGAGTTGTCTCCTAACAAATTGTCCGTCAATCAGTTACATTTCCAACGCATCTTGAAACGCATCAATCGGACATCGGGAACTCAAGATACGTCCAATTTACTGAAGACTGTGCATGCAGAAAACTCGATACGAGATTTTGAAAATTCAGCCCAAAAGCTAACATATAAGGCTTTGGACGAATTAAACTTAACCCAACCTATTTATTAACATTTAAATTATGTTTTTATGGTTTTATATACTTTAGGAACCAACCACCCTTCTCCCAAGGCGTTAGATCAAGTCCAATTTAATGGACCAGATTTGTTTGTTTATTTTATTCATTCTTAGCCTTAGGTTAAAGCCATCCTTCATCTATAAAAGGATGATGCTTTCTTCTTTGTTTGAGAAGATTTCATTGATTAATAAAAAGTTTTCTTTAGTATTCTTTGAGTTTGCAAGTGTTCGGCAAACTTGTCTAGAAGCCATCTTCAACCTAAGATCATCGAGTTCTTGTGAGGGAGATCATCTTCACACTCTTGCTTGCCTAGGTAATTGCATCTATGAGGGTGGGTTAGAGCCGCTTGAGGCTGCTTGCTTATATAATTGCGTCTAAGAGGGTGCCGAGGACAAAACAACAACAACGAGTCGCAAGCCATCTTCATCTTCAACCTTCACACCATCTTCCATAATTCCATAAACAAAGCTGGAATTTTCAGATTTTCTTTTACCTATCTCCTTATCTTAGTCTTTTTCAATATTTTGTTTTTATTCTTATTGATCATCATCTTATCTTCCCTCTTATCTTCGTTTCTTGAATTTCCAGCATTAAATCTGAAATTTTCAAGAAAAGCCTTCTCTTTCAATCTTGAATTTTCAGATCTGTCCAAAGCTTTCTTGATTGAGTCTAGAGCTCCTAGTTCTTTACAACAACTTCTGAAGGCTTCCAAATCCAAGGTTGCGCTACTCTATCATTTGGTATCAGATTTGGGATGATTCTTGAAAAGAATTTTGGCGTTTTTAGGTGAAAAACTCGAAAATTAGGGAAAATTCGTCAAATTCAAGCGAGCGAATTTTTTGCTGAAAATTTCCATATCAGATTTACACCTTTGGAGGAGTCACCACATAAAATTTCAGAATTTTGTGACATCGGGAACACCTCGAACGAAGTAGATCAAATTGCTGTAAAATTCTAGGGTTTTCGGGGTTTTTCTAATTTTCTTTCATTCTTAGCCATTAGTTTTCGTCTGTTTTAGCTTTTATTGCTTCTTAAACATCTTCTAACACCTTCTTGTTTCCTTGTGTTAGTACGACTAAAAGTTGCATACTCTTCTTTCTCCTTGCAACTATAATTCTATTGTTCTGTAACCTTTTCTTTGGATTCTAAAAGCAATTAGGATGTTTTATTCTCTTTTCAACACTCGTTATCGTATACCAATAAATATTTTTCGGTCACGATGTAAGATACAAGGTAATCTATGTTCTTTAATTATTGATGGTGACAGTCGTGTAAACTTAGTGAGCAGCTTCATTGTTGATGCACTCGATCTACCATGCCAAGAACACCCTAAGCCGTATCATCTTCACGGGTTTAATAGCGGACCGGATATGAAGGTAACCGAACGTTGTTTAATCTCTTTTACTCTTGGAAGCTATTGTGATGATGTATGGTGTGACGTGGTTCCTATGGAAGTCACCCACTTGCTATTAGGAAGACCTTGGAAAAATGATCGTGGCGCTGTCCATCGAAACAATACAAATGGATACTCGGTTGTGCACCAAGGCCAGAAGCTCTCGTTTGCTACAATAGAGCTGGAAAAAATAGGTGAAGAAATAGCGAAAGCAAAAAAACAGTGTGAGAGGATAAAACGAAAAAGATTGGAAGCACAAAAGGCTGAATCAATTGACCACACAAAGGCAACCAACCATGAAGACATCTCAAAACCAGAAGGTACACATGATTCTCTTCGTACTTCTACTTCTAGCATTTGTGCAAATGTTGATATTAGAGAAGAACCATCTCCCAAACAAAAGGATAGTGATAGTGAACACATTAGACAAGATGACAATGCTTCTAATCCCTCATGTGAAGTAGTAGGTCCACTTGCTATACTCTCATCACCTCCCCACGAAGAAAGTAAGTGTAATTCTAACCCTTCATTTGATTCTTGTCCTATCATTCCGTTAAAAAACACTTTCTCCTCTACAGAAATTGTACATTGATGATAAATTTTGTGAGAGGGATATGAGATGTGAGATACAAAAGACTGAGAGTAAAGAGGCCGAGAGTGAAAAAAGTCAAATTAATGGCCCAAATTTGGTGAGTGAAAATACATATGAGGTAAAAGTCACACAAAGCCCAAAAGAAAAAGACAAGAAAAAGAACGACGTGAGTGATTTTGTTTTGACTAATCATTACAAATGTTCGAGTAGTGTTGTCTTTTTTTTCAGGATTTTGTTGAACCATTGAGAGGAGCTCAATTAGATCACTCCACATACAACAAAGAAGCCTTTTCAATTGAAGTTGATGATTGTTCTCTCATTGCCGATTTAGATTCGAGGACAAATCCTTTTGAGGAGTGGGGGAATGATACATGCATGAGCGGGGTTAAATTACTCATATTGGACAAGAAGCTGAATTTGTTCGATGCAAACAATAATGGCCAAAACAATGCACGCATAGGAGGTCAAAAACAATGCATCTTGGACAAGAAACTGAATCTATTTGTGAAGTCTGGAAAGTCAGCTAACTTGCGACGAGTTATCGGATGGGATCTAGGCATTTCTCGGTCGAGCTGTCTCCTAACAAATTGTCCGTCATTTAGTTACCTTTCCAACGCATCTTGAAACGCATCAATCGGACATCGGGAACTTAAGATACGTCCAATTTACTGAAGACTACGCATGCAGAAAACTGGATACGGGATTATTACGAGATTTCCTAAAATTCAGCCTAAAAGCTAACATATAAGGCTTTGGACGAATTAAATTTAACCCAACCTAATTATTAACATTTAAATTATGTTTTTAGGGTTTTATATACTTTAGGAACCAGCCAGCATTCTCCCAAGCCGTTAGATCAAGTCCAATTTAATGGACCAGATTTGTTTATTTATTTTATTCATTCTTAGCCTTAGGTTAAAGCCATCCTTCATCTATAAAAGGATGATGCTTTCTTCTTTGTTTGAGAAGATTTCATTGATTAATAAAAAGTTCTCTTTGGTATTTTTTGAGTTTGCAAGTTTGCAAGTGTTTGTAAACTTGTCTAGAAGCCATCTTCAACATAAGATCATTGAGTTCTTGTGAGGGAGATCATCTTCACACTCTTGCTTGCCTAGGTAATTGCATCTAGGAGGGTGGGTTAGAGCCGCTTGAGGTTGCTTGCTTAGATAATTGCGTCTAAGAGGGTGCCGAGGACAAAACAACAACAACAACTCAAGCCATCTTCATCTTCAACCTTCACACCATCTTCCATAATTCCATAAACAAAGCTGGAATTTTCATATTTGTTTTACCTATCTCCTTATCTTAGTCTTTTTCAATCTTTTGTTTTTATTCTTATTAATCATCATCTTATCTTCCCTCTTATCTTCGTTTCTTGAATTTCCAGCATTAAATCTGAAATTTTCAAGAAAAGCCTTCTCTTTTCATCTTGAATTTTCAGATCTTTCCAAAGCTTTCTTGATTGAGTCTAGAGCTCCTAGTTCTTTGCAACAACTTGTGAAGGCTTCCAAATCCAAGGTTGCGCTACTCTATCATTTGGTATCAGATTTGGGATGATTCTTGACAAGAATTTTGGCGTTTTTGGGTGAAAAACTTGAAAATTAGGGAAAATTCGTCAAATTCAAACGAGCGAATTTTGAGCTGAAAATTTCCATATCAGATCTACACCTTTGGAGGAGTCACCACATAAAATTTCAGAATTTTTTGACATCGGGAACACCTCGAACGAAGTAGATCAAATTGCTGCAAAATTCTAGGGTTTTCGGGGTTTTTCTAATTTTCTTTCATTCTTAGCCATTAGTTTTCGTTTGTTTTAGCTTTTATTGCTTCTTAAACATCTTCTAACACCTTCTTGTTTCCTTGTGTTAGTAGGACTAAAAGTTGCATACTCTTCTTTCTCCTTGCAACTATAATTCTATTGTTGTGTAACCTTTTCTTTGGATTCTTAAAGCAATTAGGATGTTTTATTCTCTTTTCAACACTCGTTATCGTATACCAATAAATATTTTTCGGTCACGATGTAAGATACAAGGTAATCTATGTTCTTTAATTATTGATGGTGACAGTCGTGTAAACTTAGTGAGCAGGTTCATTGTTGATGCACTCGATCTACCATGCCAAGAATACCTTAAGCCGTATCATCTTCAAGGGTTTAATAGCGGACCGGATATGAAGGTAACCAAACGTTGTTTAATCTCTTTTACTCTTGGAAGCTATTGTGATGATGTATGGTGTGACATGGTTCCTATGGAAGTCACCCACTTGCTATTAGGAAGACCTTGGAAAAAATGATCGTGGCTCTGTCCATCGAATCAATACAAATGGATACTCGGTTGTGCACCAAGGCCAGAAGCTCTCGTTTGCTACAATAGAGCCGAAAAAATAGGTGAAGAAATAGCGAAAGCAAAAGTGTGTGTGAGAGGATAAAACGAAAAAGATTGGAAGCACAAAAGGCTGAATCAATTGACCACACAAAGGCAACCAACCATGAAGACATCCCAAAACCAGAAGGTACACATGATTCTCTTTGTACTTCTACTTCTAGCATTTGTGCAAATGTTGATATTAGAGAATAACCATCTCCCAAACAAAAGGATAGTGATAGTGAACACATTAGACAAGATGACAATGCTTCTAATCTCTCACGTGAAGTAGTAGGTCCACTTGCTATACTCTCATCACCTCCCCATGAAGAAAGTAAGTGTAATTCTAACCCTTCATTTGATTCTTGTCCTATCATTCCGTTAGAAACACTTTCTCCTCTACATAAATTGTACATTGATGATAAATTTTGTGAGAGGGCTATGAGATGTGAGATACAAAAGACTGAGAGTAAAGCGGCCGAGAGTGAAAAAGTCAAATTAATGGCCCAAATTTGGTGAGTGAAAATACATATTTGGTAAAAGTCACACAAAGCCCAAAAAAGAAAAAGACAAAAAAAAGAACTTGACGAGTGATTTTGTTTTGACTAATCATTACAAATGTTCGAGTAGTGTTGTCTTATTTTTTTCAGGATTTTGTTGAACCATTGAGAGGAGCTCAATTAGATCACTCCACATACAACAAAGAAGCCTTTTCAATTGAAGTTGATGATTGTTCTCTCATTGCCGATTTAGATTCGAGGACGAATCCTTTTGAGGAGTGGGGGAATGATACATGCATGAGCGGGGTTAAATTACTCATATTGGACAAGAAGCTGAATTTGTTCGATGCAAACAATAATGGCCAAAACAATGCACGCATAGGAGGTCAAAAACGATGCATCTTGGACAAGAAACTGAATCTATTTGTGAAGTCTGAAAAGTCAGCTAACTTGCGACGAGTTTTCGGATGGGATCCAGGCATTTCTGGGTCGAGTTGTCTCCTAACAAATTGTCCGTCATTCAGTTACCTTTCCAACGCATCTTGAAACGCGTCAATCGGACATTGGGAACTCAAGATACGTCCAATTTACTGAAGACTGCGCATGCAGAAAACTGGATACGGGATTATTACGAGATTTTGTAAAATTCAGCCCAAAAGCTAACATATAAGGCTTTGGACGAATTAAACTTAACCCAACCTAATTATTAACATTTAAATTATGTTTTTAGGGTTTTATATACTTTAGGAACCAGCCACCCTTCTCCCAAGCCGTTAGATCAAGTCCAATTTAATGGACCAGATTTGTTTGTTTATTTTATTCATTCTTAGTTTTAGGTTAAAGCCATCCTTCATCTATAAAAGGATGATGCTTTCTTCTTTGTTTGGAAGATTTCATTGATTAATAAAAAGTTCTTTGGAGATTTTTTAGTATTCTTTGAGTTTGCAAGTGTTCGGTAAACTTGTCTAGAAGCCATCTTCAACATAAGATCATTGAGTTCTTGTGAGGGAGATCATCTTCACACTCTTGCTTGCCTAGGTAATTGCATCTAGGAGGGTGGGTTAGAGCCGCTTGAGGTTGCTTGCTTAGATAATTGCGTCTAAGAGGGTGCGAGGACAAAACAACAACAACGATTCAAGCAATCATCTTCATCTTCAACCTTCACACCATCTTCCATAATTCCATAAACAAAGCTGAATTTTCAGATTTGTTTTACCTATCTCCTTATCTTAGTCTTTTTCAATCTTTTGTTTTTATTCTTATTAATCATCATCTTATCTTCCCTCTTATCTTCGTTTCTTAAGCAAATTTTCAAGAAAAGCCTTCTCTTTTCATCTTGAATTTTTGATCTTTCCAAAGCTTTCTTGATTGAGTCTTTAGTTTTTCAACAACTTGTGAAGGCTTCCAAGTCCAAGTTTGTGCTACTCTATCATTTGGTATCAGATTTGGGACGATTCTTGACAAGAATTTTGGGTTTTTGAGTGAAAAACTCAAAAATTAGGGAAAATTTGTCAAATTCAAACGAGAGAATTTTGAGCTGAAAGTTTCTAGATCATATCTACACCTTTGGAGGACTCACCACACAAAATTTCAGAATATTTTGAAATCGGGAACACCTCGAACGAAGTAGATCAAATTGCTGCAAAATTCCAGGGTTTTCGGGGTTTTTCTAATTTTCTTTCATTCTTAGCCATTAGTTTTCGTTTGTTTTAGCTTTTATTGCTTCTTAAACATCTTCTAACACCTTCTTGTTTCCTTGTGTTAGTAGGACTAAAAGTTGCATACTCTTCTTTCTCCTTGCAACTATAATTCTATTGTTGTGTAACCTTTTCTTTGGATTCTTAAAGCAATTAGGATGTTTTATTCTCTTTTCAACACTCGTTATCGTATACCAATAAATATTTTTCGGTCACGATGTAAGATACAAGGTAATCTATGTTCTTTAATTATTGATGGTGACAGTCGTGTAAACTTAGTGAGCAGCTTCATTGTTGATGCACTCGATCTACCATGCCAAGAACACCCTAAGCCGTATCATCTTCAAGGGTTTAATAGCGGACCGGATATGAAGGTAACCGAACGTTGTTTAATCTCTTTTACTCTTGGAAGCTATTGTGATGATGTATGGTGTGACGTGGTTCCTATGGAAGTCACCCACTTGCTATTAGGAAGACCTTGGAAAAATGATCGTGGTGCTGTCCATCGAAACAATACAAATGGATACTCGGTTGTGCACCAAGGCCAGAAGCTCTCGTTTGCTACAATAGAGCCGGAAAAAGTAGGTGAAGAAATAGCGAAAGCAAAAAAACAGTGTGAGAGGATAAAACGAAAAAGATTGGAAGCACAAAAGGCTGAATCAATTGACCACACAAAGGCAACCAACCATGAAGACATCCCAAAACCCGAAGGTACACATGATTCTCTTCGTACTTCTACTTCTAGCATTTGTGCAAATGTTGATATTAGAGAAGAACCATCTCCCAAACAAAAGGATAGTGATAGTGAACACATTAGACAAGATGACAATGCTTCTAATCCCTCATGTGAAGTAGTAGGTCCACTTGCTATACTCTCATCACCTCCCCACGAAGAAAGTAAGTGTAATTCTAACCCTTCATTTGATTCTTGTCCTATCATTCCATTAGAAACACTTTCTCCTCTACAGAAATTGTACATTGATGATAAAATTTTTGAGAGGGCTATGAGATGTGAGATACAAAAGACTGAGAGTAAAGAGGCTGAGAGTGAAAAAAGTCAAATTAATGTCCCAAATTTGGTGAGTGAAAACACATATGAGGTAAAAGTCACACAAAGCCAAAAAAAAAAAAAAGACAAAAAAAAAAGATTGTGATTTTTTTTTGACTAATCATTACAAATGTTCGAGTAGTGTTGTCTTATTTTTTCAGGATTTTGTTGAACCATTGAGAGGAGCTCAATTAGATCAATCCACATACAACAAAGAAGCCTTTTCAATTGAAGTTGATGATTGTTCTGTCATTGCCGATTTAGATTCGAGGACGAATCCTTTTGAGGAGTGGGGGAATGATACATGCATGAGAGGGGTTAAATTACTCATATTGGACAAGAAGCTGAATTTGTTCGATGCAAACAATAATGGCCAAAACAATGCACGCATAGGAGGTCAAAAACGATGCATCTTGGACAAGAAACTGAATCTATTTGTGAAGTCTGGAAAGTCAGCTAACTTGCGACGAGTTTTCGGATGGGATCCAGGCATTTCTGGGTCGAGTTGTCTCCTAACAAATTGTCCGTCATTCAGTTACCTTTCCAACGCATCTTGAAACGCGTCAATCGGACATTGGGAACTCAAGATACGTCCAATTTACTGAAGACTGCGCATGCAGAAAACTGGATACAGGATTATTACGAGATTTTGTAAAATTCAGCCCAAAAGCTAACATATAAGGCTTTGGACGAATTAAACTTAACCCAACCTAATTATTAACATTAAAAATTATTTTAGGGTTTTATATACTTTCGGAACCAGCCACCCTTCTCCCAAGCCGTTAGATCAAGTCCAATTTAATGGACCAGATTTGTTTGTTTATTTTATTCATTCTTAGCTTTAGGTTAAAGTCATCCTTCATCTATAAAAGGATGATGCGTTCTTCTTTGTTTGAGAAGATTTCATTGATTAATAAAAAGTTCTCTTTAGTATTCTTTGAGTTTGCAAGTGTTCGGTAAACTTGTCTAGAAGCTATCTTCAACATAAGATCATTGAGTTCTTTTGAGGGAGATCATCTTCACACTCTTGCTTGCCTAGGTAATTGCATCTAGGAGGGTGGGTTAGAGCCACTTGAGGTTGCTTGCTTAGATAATTGCATCTAAGAGGGTGCCGAGGACAAAACAACAACAAAACAAGCCATCTTCATCTTCAACCTTCACACCATCTTCCATAATTCCATAAACAAAGCTGGAATTTTCAAATTTGTTTTACCTATCTCCTTATCTTAGTCTTTTTAAATCTTTTGTTTTTATTCTTATTAATCATCATCTTATCTTCCCTCTTATCTTCGTTTCTTGAATTTCCAGCATTAAATCTGAAATTTTCATTTGCTCTTTTTCATCTTGAATTTTTAGATCTTTGCTTTTTGATTTTTAGAGCTCCTAGTTCTTTGCAACAACTTGTGAAGGCTTCCAAATCCAAGGTTGCGCTACTCTATCATTTGGTATCAGATTTGGAAAGATTCTTGACAAGAATTTTGGCATTTTTGGTTGAAAAACTCGAAAATTATGGAAAATTCGTCAAATTTAAACAAGCAAATTTTGAGCTGAAAATTTCCAGATCAGATCTACACCATTGGAGGAGTCACCACATAAAATATCAGAATTTTTTGACATCGGGAACACCTCGAACGAAGTAGATCAAATTGCTGCAAAATTACAGGGTTTTCGGGCTTTTTCTATTTTTCTTTCATTCTTAGCCATTCGTTTTCGTTTGTTTTAGCTTTTATTGCTACTTAAACATCTTCTAAAACCTTCTTGTTTCCTTGTGTTAGTAGGACTAAAAGTTGCATACTCTTCTTTCTCCTTGCAACTACAATTCTATTGTTGTGTAACCTTTTCTTTGGATTCTTAAAGCAATTAGGATGTTTTATTCTCTTTTCAACATTTTGTTTATCATATACCAAAAATATTTTTCGGTCACGATGTAAGATACAAGGTAATCTATGTTCTTTAATTATTGATGGTGACAGTTGTGTAAACTTAGTGAGCAGCTTCATTGTTGATGCACTCGATCTACCATGCCAAGAACATCCTAAGCTGTATCATCTTCAAGGGTTTAATAACGGACCGGATATGAAGGTATCCGAACGTTGTTTAATCTCTTTTACTCTTGGAAGCTATTGTGATGATGTATGGTGTGACGTGGTTCCTATGGAAGTCACCCACTTGCTATTAGGAAGACCTTTGAAAAATGATCGTGGCGCTGTCCATCGAATCAATACAAATGGATACTCGGTTGTGCACCAAGGCTAGAAGCTCTCGTTTCCTACAATAGAGCCGGAAAAAGTAGGTGAAGAAATAGCGAAAGAAAAAAAATAGTGTGAGAGGATAAAACGAAAAAGATTGGAAGCACAAAAGGCTGAATCAATTGACCACACAAAGGCAACCAACAATGAAGACATCCCAAAACTAGAAGGTACACATGATTCTCTTCGTACTTCTACTTCTAGCAATTGTGCAAATGTTGATATTAGAGAAGAACCATCTCCCAAACAAAAGGATAGTGATAGTGAACACATTAGACAAGATGACAATGCTTCTAATCCCTCATGTGAAGTAGTAGGTCCACTTGCTATACTCTCATAGGAGGTCAAAAACGATGCATCTTGGACAAGAAACTGAATCTATTTGTGAAGTCTGGAAAGTCAGCTAACTTGTGACTGGTTTTCGGATAGGATCCAGGCATTTCTGGGTCGAGTTGTCTCCTAACAAATTTTCCGCCATTCAGTTACCTTTCCAACGCATCTTGAAACGCGTCAATCGGACATCGGGAACTCAAGATACGTCCAATTTACTGAAGACTGAGCATTCAGAAAACTGGATACGGGATTATTACGAGATTTTGTAAAATTCAGCCCAAAAGCTAACATATAAGGCTTTTGACGAATTAAACTTAACCCAACCTAATTATTAACATTTAAATTATGTTTTTAGGGTTTTATATACTTTACGAACTAGCCACCCTTCTCCCAAGCCGTTAGATCAAGTCCAATTTAATGGACTAGATTTGTTTGTTTATTTTATTCATTCTTAGCCTTAGGTTAAAGCCATCATTCATCTATAAAAGCATGGTGCTTTCTTCTTTGTTTGAGAAGATTTCATTGATTAATAAAAAGTTCTCTTTAGTATTCTTTCAGTTTGCAAGTGTTCGGTAAACTTGTCTAGAAGCCATCTTCAACATAAGATCATCGAGTTCTTGTGAGGGAGATCATCTCCACACTCTTGCTTGCCTAGGTAATTGCATCTACGAGGGTGGGTTAGAGCCGCTTGAGGTTGCTTGCTTAGATAATTGCGTCTAAGAGGGTGCCGAGGACAAAACAACAACAACGATTCGCAAGCCATCTTCATCTTCAACCTTCACACCATCTTCCATAATTCCATAAACAAAGCTGGAATTTTCAGATTTGTTTTACCTATCTCCTTATCTTAGTCTTTTTTAATCTTTTGTTTTTATTCTTATTAATCATCATCTTATCTTCCCTCTTATCTTCGTTTCTTGATTTCCAGCTCTAAATCTGAAATTTTCAAGAAAAGCCTTCTCTTTTCATCTTGAATTTTCAGATCTGTCCAAAGCTTTCTTGATTGAGTCTAGAGCTCCTAGTTCTTTGCAACAACTTGTGAAGGCTTCCAAATCCAAGGCTACGCTACTCTATCATTTGGTATCAAATTTGGGACGATTCTTGACAATAATTTTGGCGTTTTTAGGTGAAAAACGCAAAAATTAGGGAAAATTCGTCAAATTCAAATGAGAGAATTTTGAGCTGAAAATTTCCAGATCGGATCTACACCTTTGGAGGAGTCACCACATATTTTTTGACACCGGGAACACCTCGAATGAAGTAGATCATATTGCTGCAAATTTCCAGGGTTTTCGGGGTTTTTCTAATTTTCTTTCATTCTTAGCCATTCGTTTTCGTTTGTTTTAGCTTTTATTGCTTCTTAAACATCTTCTAACACCTTCTTGTTTCCTTGTGATAGTAGGACTAAAAGTTACATACTCTTCTTTTCTCCTTGCAACTATAATTCTATTGTTGTGTAACCTTTTCTTTGGATTCTTAAAGCAATTAGGATGTTTTATTCTCTTTTCAACACTCGTTATCGTATACCAATAAATATTTTTCGGACACGATGTAAGATACAAGGTAATCTATGTTCTTTAATTATTGATGGTGACAGTCGTGTAAACTTAGTGAGCAGCTTCATTGCTGATGCACTATTTGAGTTGTGATTTGCCTTTAAAGTTCATTATGGTTTCATGATAATTGGCGTCTCTGGAAAGATTCAAAGTTAAGAGTAACCTCAGGTGATGAGTTGCATGCTAAGATAATTGAGAGCATGTATGTTTTATGATAGTCAATTGTTCCCTATAAGCATACATAACATTTGAAGACATTTTGGAATTAAATTAGGATGAATTACAAATATAAAAATGCAAGAATGTGCATTTTGGGACAAGGTGTACCAGTACTCAAGATTTGGGTTCAAAATTATCAAAACATGAATTTTGTTTCAAATATCATTAATATTTATGGATAGTAAATTTGTGACATTCTTGATTCGTATTCATCGTATGGATACAAAAAGGGTGTTATATTTATTGGTATCAGAGCTACAGGTTTAGCCAGTTCTAGAGTTAAATGAAGTATGATAAAGGTCAAAAGTGTATACATGTCACTACGATGTCAGAATTACTGATGATTTTACTTGTTTGAATAGTAGATGCAATTGATTACTTCATTATGACAGTAATGTTAAATTCCCTGTGTGAGGGTAAACGAATTGTGTCAGGTGTTTAGGCAAGTGGATCAATAAGAGATTCACGAGAGTGATAACGTTAATGATAATATTCTACCCTCAGCTTAGAATGGTGCAGAGGCACCAGAGTAACATGATATGCATGTTCTGGATTAAGAGCTTTTCTTCCAGACATTAGATGCGATCATGAATCAGCTTGTTTAGGCACCGATTGCAAAAGATTTGAGAGTTCTGGCACACTAGATTTTCATAGAGATATTAATGGAGATCCTATGATTGTCAATCTATTGTTTAATGATATAAAAGTTATGTTGAAGGAACTCTGTATTGATGATCAGAGGAGATTAAAAAAAGTATTATCTCATCTGAAACAATTAGACCCGTATTTGATAAAGTAATGTTACGGTACATACTCAAAAGTCTATTAACTAGAAGTTCTTTCTTTGAGAGTTTTGTATCAAAGTTTATCCTAGAGATGCAACAGAGTTTCTTGCATCTAAATTAGGGCAATTTGATTATTTACGGGTATGAGTGCAAATTTAATAAACTGCTTCCTACAGACAGAAAGAGAGCCTGTTATGATAGCTCATAGAGGGCTGGAGGTCAGGGACAAAGAAGTACTGACTGCCCTATGTATTTCAAAATTCCATGAAGCAGAAAATTATGCCAAATGCAATGCAAAGGGTTTAGAATGAGAAAATATATAAACATAGGTCACTGCTCGTAAAGAGGAATAGTGAATCATTATTTATTTCACCATGTCTAAAAAGTGGTGAGGATTCCCGGCAAAGATATCAAACTAAATTTATTACATAGTTCCGCTAAGAGATTGGGACAAAGAAAATTAGGAACTCTTAGACATTTATAATTAATGTTGGAGATTCAAGAAAATTACAAAACCAATCATGTGAGTGTTGTAATAATTGGCATGCACGAGAATGTGGATTTTTTATTAGAATGTGTTACCCATGTGAAAATTATTTAACTTATGATATGGATACTGAGCATCAAGGGTAAGCTGGGAGAGTATTTCTATTGTTTTTGAGTTTTAAATGGGTTGCCTAAAAGGAGCTGTCAGGTTTGACGCTTAATTGAGAGGCTAAGTTTATGATTGGATTTTAATCCAATATCGAACCTATATCTATTGCACCCTATAGAATGGATCATACTAGATTGAGAAAGGTAAAGGCCTAGTTGCAAGAGTCATTAGATTGAGGTTTTATACGACCCAGTCTATCACCTTAGGAAGCTCCAGTGATGTTAGTCAAAAGAAGCAGTAATATTCCTCTAAGATTAAATTACGATTATATTATTATAGTAGAATATGATTTGATAGTAGCACTAGTATTAGTGCAGTATGAATATAGTAAGGATTCTACCTTATTCAATAATACGTCCCATAATAGGTTAGGATGCGTATTTATGTAATAAGGCTAAAGTAGTAGTTGATGTACTTAGCCAAAAGTCATTTTTTGGCTTATAAGCATTAAATTCCCAATTACCTTTGGAAGAAAATAGTATATTGATTACATAGCTATAGCTCAAGTCTATTTTGACAAATCGGATAAAAAATTACAGATGAAAGAAAAGATATACTTGAAAAGAATTCAGGATGGTGAAAAGGGAAAATTAAAGACTTTGATATTAAGTCTAAAGGATGTTCATATTATCAAGGGGCAATTTATATCCCCGATGATAATGAGTTAAAAAGATAACTAAAAGGTGATTGAATATGATTTATTTCAGGATGCGGAGAATAAAATAAGAATGATTCGAAGCAATCTAGAATTGCTTTAGAATGATGGATATTATCTGTTGATCTTGAAAGAAAAGATATTTAATATGAAGCATAAAGTATTCCGTAAAAGTTTCACCTTGGAAGGAGGTGTTATGGTTTGGACAAAATGGGAAGTTGAGTCCGAGATTTATTGGGTCATATAAGATTGTGAAAAGAGTTGGTCCGATGGCTTATTAGCTAGTCTTACCTCTGGAAATGGACAAGATTCAGAATATATTTCATGTATTGATGCTCAAAAAGTATCTATCAGATCCTTTACATATCATTACCCCGGAAGGAACAGAGATTCAACCAAATTTGATTTGCGAGAAAGAATCGATAAAGATTTTGCACATGGAGTCAAAGAACAAAGGAATAAGATGATTCCGCTTATTAAAGTTCTTTAGCGAAATCATGAAGTCAAAAAAACGGCTTGGGAAAGAGAAAAAGATATGAGAAAGTAGTTTCCTCACCTTTTTGAACTAGGTACATAGTAAAAATTCGAGGATGAATTTTCTTAAGGGGAGAATTGTAATATCCCGATTTTGGCTAGTGACCAAAATGTAAATCTTGAAAGTTTTCTAGCTAAAGTATAAACTTTGGAAAAGTTTAAGGACCAAAGTGTAATTTTCAAAAGTTGTGTATTTTAACCCTGTAAATGAATAGTTTACCCCCAAGAATGATTTTCCCATGTTATCCAGATATTTCTTACGGAGTTTATATTAATGGCTATAAAGCGATAAAGTTCAGAAAAATATTTAGATAATCAGAACGAATCGAATATTCGTGATATTTTGAAGGATGATAAGGCAAGGTTAATTATGTCATTTTACATGTCTAAGATATTTTCTTAGTGTTGGAAGAATATGAACCCTTGTATTTAAGTTGATTTTCCATGCTAAATATGAGCCGTTGGATAAAAAATGGCAATATCGTAATTTTGGAAAATTATAAGGGCAAATATGGTAGCTACTAACTCAAAATTAAATCTAGGCCATTGGATGAAGGATGATGACATGTGGCAAGATGAGAAGCATTGGATGTTAAGGGTGAAATAGTCATTTGACTATTAAGGAGATTTTTATTATAAAATATGGTTACATAATACCATTTGGCATGAAATAAAGAAATAGAAAAGTGTGGATTTTAGCTCATTTTCTCCTCCATTGCAGTGAGTCTCCAAGATAGGTAAGAAAAATTTTCAATTCAATTTTTGATTTAGATTTAGTTGATTTTTGGATTAAGTAATGAAATAAAGATTGATCTCCATGTAATTCTCTTTCTTTTGATATAAGTTTTGCAAGGTTTCCATGCTTCTAAGTTTATATTGGTGATTAAGTTGGATGAAGGACATGTTGGAAATTCATGTTTTAAGATTTATTTATATTGGAAATGAGGTTGTGATGTTGTTTCTATGCTTAAAGTGATGAAATTTCTATGGTATATGGTTTAGGGACCATTCGGCAATTAAAGAAAATTAGGAGGAGATATTGCAAAAATTTCTTTAGAGATGAAAATAGTTTGAATGATGTTATTTATGCTTGATTATATAATTGAAGTTAATTTAGAGTGTTGGGATGGTTAAAGAGTGATAATGATTAGAATTATGAAATCTGCCCAAAATTTGGTTTTTGGCAGTGAGTTTGGAAATTCACCATAAATTGTACAAAAATAATTAGGAAGTGATCCTTATAACATGATACATGGATGTTTTATACATCATTAGGAAGACTTGCGATGAGTCTACCTTGTTTATATTGGCATGATGTTTATGTCATTAATCATATATTTGACATGTTCTAAATATGTCAAAAGTTGAATATAAAAGCATGGATCACTAGTTATATATGATGTTATATTACGAATGTTATTTCGGGTATGAACTGCCCAATGTTAAATTATATTGATATACATTGCCATGGATGAAATAAATATGGAAAATATGCCCAAGTAAGTCATTAAGGGACAGGGTATAGTTGGCAGGCCATAGACTCCAGCGGTTTAGCACTTTGTGATGGCACTATAGTGTATATAAAAGACACTTAGTGCATATGGTTAGCATGACCTTATGTTATTAACTTCCATTATTACCTCACTAAGTTCGTACTTAGCGTGTGTTTGATTGTGCACACATAGGTAAATCAAGATGAGGGTGAGAAGAGCATTGCATCAATATTAGAAACCTAAACAGGTAATCACAGTAATGACATCCTAATATAGGTTTGATTATTATAGTGGCATGTATACTTTCTAAACCTATTTGAGTTGTGATTGGCCTTTAAAGTTTGTTATGGTTTCATGATAATTGGCGTTTATAGAAAGATTCAAAGTTAAGAGTAACCTCAGGTGATAAGTTGCATGCTAAGATAATTGAGAGCATGTATGTTTTATGATAGTCAATTGTTCCCTATAAGCATATATAACATTTGAAGACATTTTGGAATTAGATTAGGATGAATTACAAATATGAAAATGCAAGAATGTGCATTTTGGGACAAGGTGTACCAGTACTCAAGATTTGGGTTCAAAATTATCAAAACTTGAATTTTGTTTCAAATATCATTTATTTTTAAGGATAGTAAATTTGTGACATTCCTGAATGGTATTCGTCGTATGGATACGAAAAAGGGTGTTACACATTACATCAATACACATCCCAACCTATTATGGGACGTATCATTAAATAACATGAAATCCTTATTATCTTCATACTGTATTAAGACTAGTGCTACCATCTTAACTTTGAAGTCTTTATTTGCACCTTTTTCAATTTGTTCTAACCTTGGCAACATTTTTCATCTTTCAATGAAAATCTTTAATCTGACCTAATTGAATAGGTCTGAGCGAAAGTTCTGTAATTAACATACCAATATTTGTCCAACACAGTTGCACATTCATTGCTCTTAAAGTAAAGAATATCTTCCAACTAAGTGCATTGGTTACCTATTGGCTTTTTCAAGATAGTAGTCAATCACAAGATCATAATCCTTGAGGATAGATCTGATATTTTTAGGTCATCAAGCATTTTTTAACTTTTATATTCTTGAAGACATAACATCGCTCACCATATAAATGATGACATCAAATTTTTGAAGCGCATACTACTATGTCTAACTCCATATCATTAGTTGAATAATTTCTCTTATGAGTCTTAATTTGCCATGATACACATGCTACTAATTTGCCCCCTTTTTATCCAATCGAATTTCATTGGTCTCTGCAATATAGCCTATAATTGCAACTTCTCATATCCAAAATTCACATTTAAACAATCCTTAAATATCTATAATCCATACTTGAACAACTTGGCATTCAATTTCTTTTCTTGTAAAATCCGTAATATCACCCTGAACTATAAATTATAATCTTCCATAGTCATTAGGTACTCAAAACATCATCATTGAATACCTCAGAAAACTGATCCGAATACGATTATAACACTCTAGTTATCAAATCCATGAATGCTGCTGAAGCATTAGCATGGCCAAAAAGACACCACTGTGAACTCATAGTGCCCAAATAGTGTCTTGAGAACAGTTTTAGAAATATTCTCCTCCTTGACCTTCAATTGATATACATCGATTGAAGATTAATTTTGGAGAACACTTCTTCTCCATTCAATTGATTTAAGAGATCATCAATCTACAACATCAATTATCTATTCTTTACTATCATTTTATTAAATTGATGATAATCAATTCATAATCTCATCGAACCATTTTTCTTTTTCACAAACAATATTGTAACTCCCCAAAGGTAATATAATAAGTCGTATAAAATCTCAATCCAATAGTTCACATAACTGAACCTTTAACTCTCTTATCTCTATAAGAGCCATTTTGTACAGTACCCTTTGATATAAATTTAGTGCTAGAGAAAACCTAAATCCTGAATTTCACTTCACGATTAGATGGTAACTTTGGCAGTTCCTGAAGTAACTCATCATGATATTCATTGGCAGTTGGGATACTTTCCAAGTTCACATTTGAATACTTGTATGTTTTCAACATAAGCTAAAAAGTTCTTACATCCTTAAGATAGTAGTTTATTTAAAAATACTATTGAATCACATTGATCAGAAAAATCTGATTTTTCCCTCATCATTTACAATCTACGAACTTTCTAGTTCTTTTCAAATTTATTCATTTAGAGCATAAATTCATAATGACATAATAGGCCCATAATCATTCCATGCCCAGCGAAATCACAATTCATAAAGAGTCAACTCTATTAAGTCTTACTAGAAATTTGATTTCGTTGAATTACTATTGAGTAAATCTTATAAATTTGACTTACCCTTGTGGTATATCCCAAAGGATAAGTGATACATGCATGAGTGGGTTCAAATTACTAATATTGGACAAGAAGCTGAATTTGTTCGATGCAAACAATAAAAGCCAAAATAGTGCACGCATAGGAGGTCAAAAACGATGCATCTTGGACAAGAAATTGAATCTGTTTGTAAAGTCTGGAAAGTCAGCCAATTTACGACGAGTTTTTGGATGGGATACAGGCATTTCTGAGTTAATTTGTCTTCTAACAAATTATCAGTCATTCAGTTACCTTTCCAACGCATCTTGAAGCGCGTCAATCGGACATCAGGAACTCAAGATACGTCCAATTTACTGAAGACTGCGCATGCAGAAAACTAGATACGGGATTATTACGGGATTTTGTAAAATTCAGCAAAAGCTAACATATAAGGCTTTGGACGAATTAAACTTAGCCCAATATATTTATTATCATTTAAATTGATGTTTTTAGGGTTTTATATACTTTAAAAACCAGCCACCCAGCCCTTATCAGCTTATTATTTGCCTTATCACCCTATTCCTTGCCACACAAGCACAAGGAGTTTAAAGGCTGTTATTTTTTTTTATTTTTAATTGGATTAGGTTTTCTTTGTTTTAGTAGAAGTTAAATTACTTTGTCTATCCTTCACCTATAAAAGGATGAAGCCTCCATCATTGTAAGATAGATTTTCTTTGATTTATGAAATATTTAGTGAGTTTGTTTTTGCAAGTGCTGATTACTTGTGCCTTCGAAGTCTTCTTCAACATAAGTTCGACGAGTTCTTGTGAGGGAGATCATCTTCACACTCTTGCTTGCTTAGATAATCGCGTCTAGGAGGGTGGGTTAGAGCCGCTTGAGGTTGCTTGGCTAGATAATTGAGTCTAAGAGGGTGCCGAGGACAACTATCAATTCATCACGCCATCTCCACATATTCAAGCTTCCTCCATTGACGCCACCACCATAAGCAAATCTGGATTTTTAGATTTGTTCTTTATTTTGGTTTGTTTTGTTTTTCTCTTTATTCGAATTTGCGTCGATCTTTGATGTGCTTTTCGATTGTCATGGTGAATTGGAATGCCTCTTGAAGGGTGTAGTAGGTTTTGAGTTCAAGTACCTCAAGAATGTTGTCATTGAGTCCGATAACAAACCTGGTCATTGTATCCTCTTCATCCGCTTGTATGTCGGCTCTTTGCATCAATGATTCCATCTCTTTGAGATACTCATCAATAATTATGTAGCCTTGTCGGATCCTTTGTAACATTTGTTTGATTCCCATTGATATAATGGGGGAACGAGTTGTTCTCGCATGACTTTTTTAAGTTCTCCCCATGAGGTTATCTTGGCTTCTCCATTGAGACGCCGATTGCGGACCAATTGGGACCACCAAATGGATGCATATTTAGTGAATTCGAGAGTCAACAGTGGAACTTGATCCTCTTTGGGACATTGATAATGCTCGAATAGAAGATAAACTTGATTTTCCCAGTCACAATAAGAATCAGGGTCATACTTTCCTTGAAAAGGTGGTATAGTGATCTTTGGTTTGGCTAATGTGTTTGTTGATCGTCCCGGCTCTGTGCGAGGATTGTGCCTATGTAGGGGGTTTTGGCGTCTATTCTGTATGGGAACAAGATTTGGACGCCTAGGCTCTTCGGTATCGCTTGCAATAGCAGTGGTTTCTAATCTCCCAATGGTTTGAGAGATTGCGGTTACGACTGTATCGGTGTGCTCAAGCTTGGTTGCCAATGAGGTTACAGTCCGTTCAAGTTTATTGAGAGTATCCGAAACTTCTTAAAGAGTCACTTCATGTGTTTCTTCATCGTTACTCGTTTCTGACATCCTGAAACATTCAAATTTAAAAGGTAAAAAGCAAAAGAAAACTAGAAATCTCACTAAATTCTCCAAGGAATAAATATTTAGCGAGGCAAGTAAACCGATCTCGTGCTCTTTAAAGACCTTCTTGCCACAAGTCAACAAGTTACAATCGGAGTTTAATCCTAACAATGAGTCCTAATTGTACTAGGAGTGCAATGAAAGGCTTGACACCAATTGAATATAGTTGCAAGAAAGAAAACTAGAACTAGAAATCTCACTAAACACTCCAAGGAATAAATATTTAGCGAGGCAAGTAAACGGATCTCGTGCTCTTTAAAGACCTTCCTGCCACAAGTCAACAAGTTACAATCGAAGTTTAATCCTAACAATGAGTCCTAATTGTACTAGGAGTGCAATGAAAGGCTTGACACCAATTGAATATAGTTGCAAGAAAGAATGATTGTAATGCAACTTTTAGTCCTACTCACACCAGAAAAGAGAAGGTGTTAAATTGCGTAATAAAAGAAAGAAAAAGCAAAACAAAGGAACTTAAGAAACTAAGAGTAGAAAAAAATTAGTAGAGAAAGATGATAACCCCAAAACCAGAAACAACTTGAAGGAAGAAATCCAATGTTGAATCCACTTCAATGTGATGCTTGTGGTGGTTGATGATGGTGATCTTGATGATTCTTGATGGTGGTTGGTGGCTAGGTATGAGCTTTCTAACATTTCTTCACTTTTCTTTCTTTTTTATTTTTTCACTTTTTTTCTTTTTACAAGGTAAATAAACAGAAAATAACGAAAATTGAAGAAAAAATAATGAAAATATGGTTAAAGTAGGGGGAAAACCTAATTTTGCTAAAACTTTATCCAATTCGTTCGAGGTGTTCCCAAAGTCCAAAAATTCTAAAATTTTGTGTGGTGACTCCTCCAGTGGTGTAGATCTGATCTGGAAATTTTCAGCTCAAACTTGTTTGGTTTTGATGAATTTTCCCTAATTTTTGAGTTTTTCCCCGAAAACGGCAAAATTCTTGCCAAGAATCGCCCCAAATCTTATACCAAATGATAGAGTAGCGCAATCTTGGACTGGGAAGTCTTCAATCAAGTTGTTGCAAGAACAAGGAGCTCTAGACTCAATCATGGAAGTTTGGGCATATATGAAAATTCAAGAGAAAAGATAAGAGAAGGATTATATCATAAGAAATAAGAACATAAAAAGAAGATTAAAAAGGATTGAGAAAGAGATAAGTAAAACAAATCTGAAAGTTCTAGCTTTGTTTATGGAATTATGGAAGATGGAGTAAAGGTTGAAGATGAAGATGGCTTACGAATTGTTGACGTTGTTTTGTCCTCGGCACCCTCTTAGACTCAATTACCTAAGCAAGCAACCTCAAGCGGCTCTAACCCACCCTCCTAGACGCGATTATCTAGGCAAGAAAGAGTGTGAATATGATCTCCCTCACAAGAACTCGCCGAACTTATGTTGTAGAAGACTTCGAAGGCACAAGTAATCAGCACTTACAAAAGCAAACTCACTAAATATTTCATAAATCAAAGAAAATCTATCTTAAATGATGGAGGCTTCATCCTTTTATAGGTGAAGGATCGACAAAGTAATTTAACTTCTACTAAAATAAGGAAAACCTAATCCAATTAAAAATAATAAAAAAATAACAGTCTTTAAACTCATTGTGCTTGTGTGGCAAGGAATAGGGTGATAAGGCAAGTGATAAGCTGATAAGGGCTGGGTGGCTGGTTTCTAAAGTATATAAAACCCTAAAAACATCAATTTAAATGATAATAAATATATTTGGCTAAGTTTAATTCGTCCAAAGCCTTATATGTTAGCTTTTGGGCTGAATTTTACAAAATCCCGTAATAATCCCGTATCCAGTTTTCTGCATGCGCAGTCTTCAATAAATTGGACGTATCTTGAGTTCCTGATGCCCGATTGATGCGTTTCAAGTTACGTTGGAAAGGTAACTGAATGACGGACAATTTGTTAGAAGACAACTTGACACAGAAATGCCCAGATCCCATCCAAAAACTCGTCGTAAGTTGGCTGACTTTCTAGACTTTACAAACATATTCAATTTCTTGTCCAAGATGCATCGTTTTTTCCTCCTATGCTAGGACTATTTTGGCTTTTATTGTTTGCATCGAACAAATTCAGCTTCTTGTCCAATATTAGTAATTTGACCCCGCTCATGCATGTATCAAGCAACTAATGTTCATGCGGTACATGAAGGATCACAATAATGCCATCACCCAAGTCATCCTGGAAAAGTACCCGGATAGCAGCGTGCCGTTCCCAATCTTTCCTGTTGAAATCCTTGCCAAGGCAACCAATGAAGCAGTTGCCACGACAACCGCAACAGACGATGCCGCGGCAACCTACACTACACCTACCCAAGCAGTTGCCACGGCAACCAACACTGAAGATGCAGCGGCAACCAAAGCTAAAGACGCCCTGGCAACCACTGCAAAAGCCAAAGGTAAAGCACCTATGCCCGAAGCAACTCGTACTGAATCATTGTCTAATTTTTCAGATTCGGACAAGTCCTCCTTGCACCAACAAAGACCGCACCAATCGAATCCTCCAAGCCCAAGCGAAAAGCCAATGGACATTGATGAAGAGGACGATGAAGACAACCCAGTACGAGGATCGATTCCCCCATCATCAACTAGGAAGCAACCACCGCGTTCAAGCAAAAGAATCAAGACACCGACCAAAAGGAAACTAATCATCCACGACGACGAACTCTCGGAGTAAGTCCTCATTTGCATTTTACTTTTCTTTATTTTTATTTTTCTTTGTACATGCATTAAGGACAATGCCTCACTCGAGTTTGGGGGTATTGTTATTAGTTAATTACCATGTTTAGTTGCATTCATCTTAAGTATTGCATTTAGGATACATAAATTGCTTGTCTTGCCTTTAGTTGGAACAAGAATTGCCTAGATTTGATGAATATCCGATGAGGACTTTGCCAATGTACTTAATTGATAGAACTTTTTATTCTAGGATAAACATGGAAACACTTAGAATCGTACTATGATGCTAAACTTGATGAAACACTGTGTGGCTTGATTGATTTAAAGAATTCCAGAAAACTTAGGTTGATAGTTAAAAAGTTGGGGGATTAGAATAAAAAATGGATGAATGCTAGAGGTGCCCGAAATTGGCTCTAGTATGTGCTAAAAATTGATCACTAGAGGTGCCCAAAATTGGCTCTAGTATGTGCTAAAAATTGGTCGCTAGAGGTGCCCGAAACAGGCTCTAGTCGAATAAATTAATTAACTTAAGAAAACTAAAAACAAAACACTAGAGGTGCCCGAAACCGGCTCTAGTTAAAACATGTTAAAAGAACCCAATGAAGTAATTTGAAAACCTCTTGTTTGCATAGAATCCGAAAAATCAACTTGCACACACTCACAAGCATTATAGTTTGATTCCGAGTAACTCCTAAGTTTTTCGAAAAAAGAAAAGCCAATCACACTTTGTGCCCCAGTTATGAGAATTGAAATCAAGTTCAAAGCTAAGTTTGTGAAAATTGAAGTCTTGGCGGGTAATTATTAGTTTGCATTGCTTGAGGACAAGCAATAGTTCGAGTTTGGGGTGTGTTAAGTGTTCAAAAGTACTATTTTTATTACCCTTTTTATTCATATTATTGCTAGACCTAGGCTCATATTAGTTGCATTATTAGCCATTCATGCATGTTTGCATCGTTTCCTTGGTGGATAAGCTTGATTTCATATTTTGCTTAATTTTGTGGAAAAATATACTGCTTTGGTGTGTTTTGTGTGTATGTGCAGAATCACTTGCCAAAGCAAGGCTGGAACTAGTTGCTAGGGCAATGCATGAAGGAGATGCCGAGCTAGTTGCCAGGGCAATGCATGAAGGAGATGCCGAGCTAGTTGCCAGGGCAATTTTCGATAAGGGATAAGATGATATGGTAGTCGAAATTGATGACTAGATAAGCCCAAGATGACATGGAGCAAAGTTAAATCCCAAAGGAGTTTGATTTCCATGAAAAGGTTAAAGAGAAATTAAATCCCAAGAAGATAGGAGAAGTTCTAGAATGAATTTAAATATAATAAAGAATTATATTCTTTAAAGATATTTAATTCCAACTTAACTTCCTCCTCAAAAAAGACTTTGACCTAGCCCTATAAATTGAGGACCAAGCCGTCAACTCCATAGGGAGAGGGGAGAGAAATTTTGACAAAGAGAGGAGGGAGATTTCAAAAAAAAGCAAGGAGAGATTTCGACAAGGCTTCAACCATTCTTCATCTTTTTCTTTCTTGTTCAATTAGGTTTATGCTAGGAATTCTTTGTCTTGTGTTTCTTTGGAACCTAGCCATGAACTAAATCTACTTGCCTAAGGTTATTGTGTTTTGTGGTTGTGAGAAACAATTGGATTTTGTTTAGGTAATAAGAGTTTGCACTTTCAATTCAAGGTTTACTCATTCTTGGTTTTTATTCTTGTTTGTGAGTGAATTGGGAGAGGATCTCGTAACTTCATCTATTTATCTAATATCGGGAAAGTTAGATTCAAGAAATGAATGAGTATGGTATTTATTCAATCTCTTGATGGTAAAGATTAATCCAGATTAGAAATAAGTTAAGAATTTATTCACCCTTGATTCACGCAGGGATGTATTATCAAGGCATGCACAAATAGCTAGAGTTTCGACTTAGGGATAAGAAGAAACCATTGAAGAACGCTCCGCTGAACCTTGAAGTTGCTGCCCAGCCGCCCAAGTAGTTGCCCAGCTAGTTGCCCAGGCAACCATTGATTAGTTTCCAAGGCAACCCCGCTGCGCCAGTTGCCACGGCAACTGAGTTGCCCTTGCTCTCTTCTACCAAGATGATCCAATCGGCTATCACACCTCAACTCATGATAACCTGGCCTATTCTCTCTCATTTGATTACATTTTCTTTTACTTTATTGCTTTCTAGTTTAGTTGTTAGTTAAACTCCTACAATCACCTACTTGTGTTTTTACTTTTTACAGTGCAAGAGATTAGATTCTTGAAGTAGCACCAATCCCTGTGGAGACGATATCTTTTATACTATAACTTACGACGTGTACACTTGCACAATTGCGGATCACTTATTACGCGCAACATTGTGTATAGCGATGTGTCCTACTTGGATTTGAGATGCATGAAAAAAGGATTGTCGCCTATGCATCTAGGAAGTTGAAGGTGCACGAGCATAGTTACCCTACTCACGATATTGAACTTGCGACAGTGGTGTTTGCGTTGAAGATTTGACGATAATATATATATGGTGAGAAGTGTACGGTGTATATAGATCACAAAAGTTTGAAATACCTGATGTCGCAGAAAGATTTAAACCTTATGCAATAAAGATGGTTGGATTCACCTAAGGATTTTGATCTGACAATCCGTATCATCCAGGAAAAGATAATATGATGGCTGATGCTTTGAGTCGGAAGGTTGCGGTTGAGTTGAGGGAGATTTTTGCGCAATTGAGTGTGTCGCCTGATGGCGGGTTGTTGGCTGAGTTGCAGGCAGAGCCTTCAATGTTTCAAATGATTAAGGAGAAACAACATTATGATGATGCACTAGTGTCGCATGTCAAGGATATCTTGGATGGAAATCAAACGGATTATGGTTTTAGTAAAGATGGGGTTTTGTGTCGAGTGGTGGTGCCGAGTGATGAAGAGTTGAGGGACACTATCTTGACTAAGGCACATTCAAGTCCTTTTTCTATGCATCCTGGGAGTACGAAGATTTATAAGGGCTTGAAGAAAGAGTATTTCTAGGCTGGCTTGAAAAAGGAAGTTGCAGATTGTGTGGCTCGTTGCATACTTTCCTTCGGGGTTATTGCAATCGTTGAGGGTTCCTGAGTGGAAGTGGGAGAGAATCACCATGGATTTTGTGTCCGAATTGCCTTTGATGCCATCAAATAATAATTCTATTTGGGTGGTTATGGATAGGTTTACGAAGTGTGCATACGACGTATACTTTGGAAAAGTTGGCAGAGTTATATATTGTTGGGATTGTGAGGTTGCAGAGTGTGCGAAAGTCTATTGTATCAGATAGAGATTCGTATTTCACCACAAGGTTCTGGAAATGTTTGCATAAAGCCTTGGGTACACGGTTGAACTCTAGTACCTCATATTATCTGCAAACGGATTGTCAGTCGAAACGTGTTATCCAAGTGTTGGAGGATATGTTGTAGTGTTGTATTATAGATTTTTAGGGGTAGTGGGAGAAGCAGTTGCCATTGGTGGAGTTTGCTTATAATAACAGTTATCAAGCTAGTATCGAGATGGCACCGTACGAGGCTTTGCATGGTAGAAGATGTCGTATGCCACTTTGTTGGGCGGAGGCAGGCGAGAAGTATGTTAAGGGATGTCAATGATAAGGTGAAGCTTATTAGTGACCCATTGAAAGCAGCTTCGGATCGGCAAAAATCCTATGCTTATTTGAAGCGAAGATAGATTGAGGATTCAGTTGGTGATCGTGTGTTTCTGAAGGTTTCGCCTTGGAAGAAGGTGATGAGGTTTAGTCGGAAGGGCAAGTTGAGTCCTAGATTTATTGGGCCATACGAAGTGTTAGAGCGTGTTGGTCCAGTTGCGTACAAGTTAAGGTTGCCTGCAGAGTTAGAGAAGATACATGATGTTTTCCATGTATCGATGCTTCAGAGGTATAGGTCGGATCCTTCGCATGTAATGCAGTGGAAGAGATTGAGTTGAATTTGGATTTGACTTATGATGAGGAGCTTGCGAGAATTCTTGATTCGAGTAGTACAGTTCTTCGTGGAAAGACCATAGAATTGGTAAAGGTGTTGTGGCGGCATCGTGGTGTTGAGGAAGCTACCGGGAAAGCAAGGAAGACATGTTGAAACAATTTGCACATCTTTTTCCGCCAGGTAAATTTTGAGGACGAGATTTCTTAAGCGGGGGAGAGTTGTAACGCCCTAATATTGGGCCTAGATGTGGATCGGATCTGGTTGGTGGTTTCAAAGAATCGGTTTAGGAAATTCGAAGCTACCGGGAAAGCAAAGAGGACATGTTGAAACAATTTCCACATCTTTTTTCGCCAGGTAAATTTTGAGGACGAGATTTCTTAAGCAGGGGAGAGTTGTAACGCCCTAAAATTGGGCCTAGATGTGGATCGGATCTGCTAGGTGGTTTCAAAGAACCGGTTTAGGAAATTCGAATAGTTTTGGGAATTAAATCTTATAAAATTGTTTTTGGTCAAAATAAAATATGGAAAATGCTAGAAATTACTTAATTAATATTTTAAGTAATTTGGTAAATTCAATTTGAGGAAATTAAGTCTGATTTTAAGACATTTTGGACTAGTGACTAAATTGACAGTTTTCAAAGGTGTTTTTAGTGACTAAATGGAAAAAAGGGTCAAAACTTAGAATCTTTAAGGAGCTATTTGACCAATCTTTTTCAACATATTTCTCTCTTAATTTAGGCTATTTTAAGGTGTCTTTAAATGATTTTTAATTTGCAAAATCATTTTCTTATGTAACTTTTTCTTCCAACCTTTTTCTCTCAACTTTCTCAGCAACCAAACTAAGATATCTACTCCAAAATTCTCAGGAAACAATCTCTATTGATTTCCTTTTTGTTTTCTAATTGATTTCTTCAAATCTTGTTGCAAAATCTCTTTGGATTTTAATCAAGCTTTGCCAATTAAGGGAGAAATCAACAATTTGAGGTGATTTTCATTTCTCTCCTCTAATTAAAGGTTATTTATTGAAATTCCTAAGTTCTTGATCCTTTGTTATTGATTTATGTTAAGGAATTATGATTTTAATATGGATTTGTTAATTAAATTGAGTTTTATTTTGGAAGTTGTTAGAAATTGATTTGGATCTGTTTTGGTGATGAATCTAATTGACTTAGATCTCTATTTTGAAGTGTTTTAATTTTGAAAGAATTGATTAATTAATGAAATCCCGAAACTATGTGGATTGCTAGTTTTCTATGTTGTTTATAGTTAGTTTTTGGTGTGATCTTGTTGATGTAGAGTTGCTGGAGGTATAAGGACGTGGTTAGGATGTTTTTGGATGTTAATTGAAGATGATGATGTGTTAGGATGATTGGATGTTGGCTGGGCTTTGTTTGAGTAAGGTTTGGTGGTGTTCTTGATAGATTTAGAGGGGTGCTTGATGGATTCTTGTGATACGAAGTTGTGTTTGTTGTTGCTGGAGGTTTGTAATGCAGAGATATGTTTTGATTGGATAAAGCAGGGGAGTTGAATCCTTTACCTTTCGGATAAGGCACAGAAGCTTTGGAAGCTTGATTTGTGCATCGGCAAGCAAGCATTGGATTCTCAGTGAGTGTAAAAGTGTTTTACCGTGGTTAAAAGGTTTGAAAGGAGTTGTGGGAGTTTAGATAAAGTTTGAAACACTTATCTAAGCTCGGAATTAAGTATCGATTGATTTCTGAGAATACTAAATGCATGTTTTAATGTATGTGAATTGGATTGATTTGATGCATATGAAAAACAGTGTGGTAATGTTGGTTTATTGAATATATTGGCAAGTGGTTGTAACACCCTTAACGTATACTCTTAGACCGAATATACACTAAAGATTTTACAGAGTTGTTAAGAAAACTTGACTTGAAATATATATTTTTTTATCAAACTTTATCTTGTAGTTTAACCCTTTTTCTGTTTCGAATTAAAAACTACGTGTAACACCCTCGACCCGGATGTCACATTTGGGCCTCAAGCCCAAACCCAAAACCATAAAATTTCTTTTCAAACAGGAACAACCCATCAAGTAAGTCGTAAAAGCATTTAAAGAAAACGGTTAAAATAAATATATATATATAAGTAAAATGTTACAAAAGAGCTCCAATTTAAATTTAAAACATTTAAAGGTATAATTTTACATAATACAATTTCAAATAATAAATACATACTCCACAAGTAAGGTCATGTGAACACATAGCCCACTAGACTCAGATACCGTACTCCGAAGGTCCCCATGCTAGAATCCTGATTTGATAGTGCTCCACGATCCAACGGTCAACCTACGAACAAAAACAACGATTCCGAGCACTGAGCTTAAAAAGCTCAGCGGTACACATCTACTCTACTATACTTCATGCTAATCATAAACGTAAGCATGCAAGCTAGTACAAGCAATAAGAAGAGATAAATAAACATGTGGCACTACCATAATCACCTAAACATATGTCGAGCATATAAACAACATTACAATTACAACAAGCACATCAATAAAGCAAACCAAGAGCGAGGCCCAATATCACCCGACACTGAGAGACCCACCCATGCTCGAAATCTCACATCGAGCTGTTCAGAATCTCACATCGAGCGGTATACTCAGAATCTCGCATTGATTCTTCGCTCGAAATCTCACATCAAGCAGGGATCAAAATCTCACATCGAGCAAATGTCATCACCCAGAATCTCACATCGGATGGCCTTCATTTCATCACCCGAAATCTCACATCAGATGGCCTTCATGTGTTACAACACTCACTCACTCGGTATTCGGAACCCACCAAACAAAGATTCATAACCAAACAAGTGCCCTACCTGGCACGTAACCATACACGATCCACCACGGATCTATACAAGTACCCTACCTGGCACACAACATCATACGACCCACCACGGGTCCCTATTGTTGCTATTACAACCAATCAAGCATTATCGAGTTGTTACATTTTATGGAAGAGTATACAATTTGTTCCCATTAATTATTTCCAACAATCCACATTATCACATTTGTTAACTATATTCGCCAATTTCTTCCCTAACTGGCTTGTAAACCAGTTAGTGTTGGATTACCAGTTCTTAAGCAGTTTATTGAGTATTTGCCGGTATTAGTCCATTAAGCTTGACAACATCAATATTAATTATGAGGCCCTATCCTACCCCTAAAGCTTATGAAAGTCATTATCATTTGTTGCTAGCGCGTTTACATTATTTAATATTAATTACCAATTTTTAATCATTCAATCGATTATTTATCAGTATTGCCTCTTCCCAATATTAATTCAAACATATTAATTTATTTCGCTAATACACAAGGCACCTTCATATATTAAACAACCAACTAATCATACAAATAGATAATCATACAGATATTCCAACAATCCTACCGGGCCTCTAAAGCTCATAACAGAATCAAACATTCTCAAGCTCATAAAGAATCTCAATATTTATTAATCCTCGAACTGCCAGTATCAACACATGCTTATTACTCATCTCCTAATTTGCAACCACTAACATGGAAGACAATTACACTTATGATGCTGGTGAAGCATTTCGTAGTTTGAGGTGTACTAACCTTATGCTGACATCGCTAAAATCCTCATCCTAGCTTCTCGAATATTCCACTTGATCTGATAACCGACCTGATTAATCCTCGCATAACAACAATTATGAATACACTTAAATTCCATATACCTCCTAAGCTAAGCGAAGGGTCAAACATGTAAAAATAGTTTACCGGGTTTGAATTTGGCAAAACAGACTGCGCCATTGGATCTGAAATGTCAAGAAACCCTAAGGTAGGGTCCCCAGAAAAAGTCAACGCAGGTCAACGGTCAACAGTGGTGGTTAATGGTCAACGGCGGAGAATGGCAGCGGATGGGTTGGGCCAAGTCAACGCCGGTCAACGGTCAGCGACAGATAGTTCAGCACGGCTCAGCTCGACTCAGCTCGGCGTAGCTTAGCTCGGCTCGGTGCGACTGGGCTTGGGCTGAGTCAGCTCGGCCTGACTTGGTCAAGTTGGGCCAAGTCAACTCGTGTGACTCGGTCCCCTAGAGCAGGGCCACGCCCACGCACAGCGGTGGCGAGTGGGGGCAGCTCTAGCGTCTTTTGGCGACCAAACTTCATTGGCCGACTGTTCTCGAGCATGTGAACTCGGTGGTGGCCTCCGTTTCTTGATTCGAGCCCTATAATCCCCTTGAACAACACAACCTGAAACTTCCTCTCTCTCTTACCTCCTCTAACGGCAACTCTGACGGCAGTGATGCTGGTACTGGTGGACTCGTCTCGGCGAGATGAACACAATGACAGTGGAGGTGTCACGATCGAACGGCTAGATCTCCGTAGATCAGAGTTTGAAATTCTCACCCCAAACTTTTCTCTCTTTTCTCTCTCTCTCACCATTCTCATATTTTTCCTTTTCTATCTCCTCCATCATTCCTCCTCCCTCTTTTCAACAACCCACTCTCTATTTAAAATTCAAACACCCTTTTCATTTTTATTTCTTTTCTTTTTATTTTCTTTTCCCCTTTTAGCCCCAAGCCCAATTACACATTTTTAATTAGGCCCTGAACCCAAGGCTCAATACTTGGTCCAAGACCCGATTCGTTAACCCAAAATCTGGGTCATTACACTACGTTAGTCTATAGTAGCTTGTTTTAACCTTGAATTGTTTTATAAAATTTATAAATGTGTTATTAAAATAAAAATATAAATCAGGAAAAAAACCATGTATCCGGCCTTTAAGTTGGCTTTTGAATTAAAAACTACGTTAGTCTATAGTCAAGATGTCTTCAATCTTTTTAGGTGACTTTTGAGTATCCACCACATAAATTAAACATGCTTCACATCCACTGCATAACAGCCTTTAAGCTGTTGTTGCAGTAATTACTGACTCTAAATAGTTAGTTCTTTCTCTTACAATAATTACTTCAGAACCATCGGGTCCTTAAAATACTAGCCTTTTCTTTTTATACATCATTTATGCATCATATGCAGATAGCCAATCCATTCCAAGAATGACTTCAAATTCATGGAATGGGAGTTCCATTAAATTTGCCGGGAACTTAATTCCTTGAATTTCTAATAAACCTTTCTTGCATATTCTAGTTACTTGTGCACTATGTCCAAGAGAATTACTAATAATCATATTACTAGATATATTCTCCATAGAAATCTTTCTTTGGCTACTATCTTAGTACCAATATGTATATATATATATATATTAATCGAACCTGAATCAAATAAAATAAGCACAGGTTCTTTCCATAGTCTTTGCTTTATTCACAGCCTCTTGGAAATTTGATAAGTTCATGCCCAATAGAATCTCCTTAGGCCTTGGATGAAGCTTCTCTATAAACCATTAACATCGAGACTTTTTAGTCGGCATCAATTTAACCGCGTACCAACTAAGTCTATTAAAATCTAACTCGTACTCATATACAGTACGAGTACCTTGTTTCAAACTTAGGACCGCTGCAACATTTCTCTTTTAACTAGTTGCCAACATACTTAGCTTTAAACATTCTTCTTTCTTCTCTTGATTCCCATAATTAAGCATTTAATGTAATCCATCAGTACTTAAAATCATCTATTTCTTGTAACCCCCCTAACCTGGCCTGGACTCCCAACCGAACCAAGAAGGCTACATTAGGTTTGCCGTAGCAAACCAAAGAGATATAACCAAACCCGATCCATTTTTTCTTTCTATCTTATCTAGATTCCAATTATTAACCCTACACGTTTATACAGACATCAGGTGCAACCCTTAACTCAATCGAGCATCAATTTGCATCCAATTGATCACATTTACAAGCTAGGGACCAAAAATGCAAATATAGAAAATTTGCTAATTAAAACTCATTTTTAAGTTACCAATCTTTAAGTAGTCAGGTTCCAAACTTCCATCTCAAAATTCAACTCAAACTGATCATCCTACCATATATAATTGCTTCAGCAAGGATTAGGGACTAAAATGCAAAGAAAGCCAAAGTGCCCAAAAGTGACATCCTCAGGAAAAACAGTCATACATATCGAAACGGGTAAGCCCGTACCAATATGGTTTGAAGCACTCTATTTCGATACACCACCAAGTCGTTTCGATACGCCTAACTGAAATACCAAACTTTTGAAATATTTTAAACCATACTGATACGGTTCCTTAGGTGTTTTGATACACGGGTTCAAGTTACAAAAGGGAATTCCAGAGAGTAAAACTCGTATCGAAACGCCCATCCCCGCACAGGTACGCCAGGCCAAATTTGCCTAGGCATATCGAAACGCACCAGACCCGTACCGATCCCACAAGCTTGAAATTGTCTATTCGTACCGATACGGTCCCCCGCGTATCGGTACGCCTGGGCTTATAATGTCACATTTGGCTGATTTTTCATCCCAAAAGCATACTCAAACCACTCCAACATGCTTTAAACATAGTACTAACATGTCAAACATATCTCATGCCAACTAGCATCACCTATCTAACAACACAACGAGAGCTTATGCATCAAAAAAGAAATCTATAGGCATGCTTCCTATATGCATCCAACCACCATATCAAAAGGGTAAAACAATCCTTAAAGGCCATTTACAATCCAAGAGCAATTAAAGAAACATGCTCAAATAGGGAGTTCCACAAAACATCTCCCAAAACACAACAAGTACCCCATTGTCGTTATTCATTACAGTCGAAACCAAAACATATGTTGGTAACAAGTGTTGCCAAGATCCCCTTGCTTCTAGCTGCCTTCCAAGACCTCAATTATCTGCATTGATGGACAACGAGAGCGTAAGCACACAAGGCTTAGTGAGGAGCGCTAAAAAACAAACACCATCAATGCTTTTAAAACCATTTACATAACATCATTCTTTAAAACATCATCATGCCCTTTTAAAACATGCACTTTACACAATTAAAACCAGCATATTTAACCATATGCAACATGTATCATTACTCAACAGCAAGTCACATTGCTAACCCTCCACTTAAGCCTTCCCATGCATTACTACCAAATGCAAAACTTAAGAAGAAACATGTATAAACCACATTATACAACATATTCATTCCAATGATACATTAACAATTATATTGGCTTTCAAGTGATCGTTAACAAGTTCAATAACAAAAGAGTTCATCGGATACATGGATTCAACAAGTGTTAGCCCAACACTTCAAGCCATCTCAACCGGAATAGCGATACAATCACAATCGCAGTACATTAACAACTGGGTACAATAACAACCGGGTACCATAACAACCCACAAGGACATCTACCCCAATCATCGGTTAGATGCTTAATCCACTAACAGGAGTATTCGGTACTATTTAACCCCTCTACCATTAGGGTACTTGGATGGAGTATTCGGTACACAATATAAGCCCCTCAACATCCAAGGCGACTTATTTACAGTGCACTCAATCCTATGGCCAGCCAACTATATCTGATAACAATTTTAAAACCACATCACTTGCCAATATAATTAACCAAATAACATTTACCTCACTGTTTTTAACAAGCATTAAACCATGCCATTTATCCAAACTAACAACCATGCTTTAAAACACAAGTATCAACCATACTTACAAGGTACTAAACATCATGGCTAATTTGACTAATAGAAGGTACTAAACATTATATAAATCCCATAGAATTATTACTAGCTTATTTAAACAATCATTTACCCTACATTTATAAATCATTCGAGGCTTCTAAACCTTAAGACTCATTCATTGACTTCCAACATATTATACTCAACAAAACTTTGCATTTATTCATTATATAGACCAATCAAGTAATACCTGTAAGATACTTAGCAAAACAAGAAATCAAACAACCACTTAAGGACCGACCTTCCTAGATGGTTTGACTACCATATTCAACTTCTATGGACATAACTAATTAATCTATCCTCTCATAGCATACAAGCATTTTGATTATATCTTTTTTTCAAACCGTATAGGTGTCCTTCCATTCGTTCATGATCTTAACTCATTCAAACACTATAACTAACATAATTTATTCAACAAGCAGGCATTTGGATATACTTCTACCATTGCATAGCTATCAAGCAACTAATCATTTACCATATTGAACAGAACTTAGACAACAAACAACCAAAAAGTATAATAGGCCATTACAAAATAGCGATAGTTACTTAAGAAACTTATACACATATGAGATCAATAAATTAACTAAATGCACTATGCATAGCTATCGATTATGTTCCACCAACTAAGAGTTCTTTAAAGAAATACAAGATATACAATTTCGACTTCCTGTGATATCATCCAAGCTCATAAGAAAACCAAAAACGAACTTAACCTGGAAGACAGTGAAATGATGAATAAGTATGATTACTTAGTGAGGTAGTTTAAAGCAACTAAAGCATAAAACAATAATTCATCCTTTCACCTAAATCTATTGATCAAATACACATAATTCCAAGCTTGGATAAGAAGTTAGTCATTTTAGGACAAACCATTTAATCAAGCAATTTACTTATACATGGGTGATTCGAACTAGGGATGATCATATATACATAGGTATTCTTAAGTAAAGCATTTTCATATATATATATATATACACACACAAGGGTGTTCGAATAGAGCATAGCATGTACATATACACATAGGTATTCAAGCTAGCATATATATTCACCCAATTACATACTCAATAATCAATAGAAAGACATTACTTGCTATGCAAGACTTTACAATGATTCATTAATTTAACTTATAAACTTTCTTCGTTTCTTCTTTAAAATAGCTTATTAGTACATAAGTTACTTGACACACAAGTCATCAAACATAATATACCATAACATGAGTTTCTTAACAAGTAAGACATCAACATGGTTCATCTTAACATGAGTTTCTTGTCATATATGACGTTAACATGACATATCATAATCATGAGTTATTTGGCACATAAGACATTAAACATAACATATCAAGGCATGTGATATTTGTCTTATAAGTTATCAAGATAGTTTATCTGTTAGAATTGCAAATTTCTTTATTTTGTCTTTAGCATAGCCTTGAGAATCAAGTAACAACATAGATACACGAATCCCCAACCAACGGTCGCCAAACAAAATGGTACTCACGGTATCGGTCAATCCCTCCTACTGTTGCCAAGTGACCACAACACTTCCCTCCTACTGTCACCAAAAAAGGACCATATTCCACCCCAAACACGAGCTCTATAGACTCTATGGCATGCCAATTATACCTATGACTGACTCGAAACCAAGGCTTTACAATTACATCTTATCATATCAAATTCATAATTGAGCATAGCTCCTTATTCAAATAATCAAGTAATCATATCTTATACGATTAAGATATGAGTATAGCACCTTAGTCAAGTAATCATATCTTATACGATTAAGATATGAGCATAGCTCCTTAGTCAGAATACCAAATAAGCATGGTTTATTGTATAACATATAAGGTACATATACAATTCATATGTGATTCTCAATTTCATATACATCTCTTAATCGAACAATAGCATGACAAAGATTTACTACTCTTAAAAAGGTTTGAAGATGATTTATGGGAGTTTAGATTAAGTCTAAAACACTTGTATAATCTCGAATGTAAGTATCGTTTGATATCGCTCTTATTTTCGATTTTACAAAATACAATCTCATGCACATGTTTACGGTTTTGATTACTTACTATTATATGATGTTTTAGAAATGAAAGATGTTGAGAATGATCATATGTGATGATTATTGAGTATGGAAAATGGTTTATGAAATGAGTTTTGAGAATACTAGAATACATGGTTTAATGTAACCCCCTTGACCCTGTCTAGTCACAAGACCGAACGAAGTGAGCAACGTTGGGGTTTGTCGAGACAAACCTGGAAGAATTACTTGAAAATCGGTCCATTTTTTTCTTTTTATCTTGTCTAAATGCGTAATTAAGTCCTAGGTGATCATGCTGACAATGGTGAAATTCACAACTCAATAGGGCATTGAATTGACATCTAATTGCACGATTTAACATTTTAGGGACCAAATTGCAATTTTAGATAATTAAGAGAAATTCCTTGTAATTAAAGTTACCAATCCTTAATTAGTCATATTTCATACAATCAGGTTAAATTTCAACTTAAAATAACCATCCAAACTCATTTAATTGCATGATCCAGAAACAAGGATTAAACTGCAAAGAGTCTAACTTCATAAAGCATTTTAACAGAATTAATGAACTACATATCGGTACACTAACACCTTGTATCGATACAGGTGAATTTCAAGAGCGTACTGATAAGGTCCTCAAGCGTATGTGTATGTAATATTCGAAAATAGGAATTCTAGTAGCCAAAAGGCATACCGGTACGGTTGCCCGTGTACCGAAATCAAGCCAAAATAATAGCATTGCGTACCAATATGGTCCCTAGGTGTATCGGTACGCCAAGACATTTTTGCCTAGATTAAGCCGAGATAGATCCCCACGTACTGATCCCTGAGGACCTGTACCGGTACGGACAAACCAATAATGACCTCTTTGTTCAACATATGACACTTTGGCTCAATCTAACTTACTCTACTAATCAACATCTAATCATCATATAACTTCTCAAACATTAATTCCTTAGACATAGAAGTATGGTAGAAGATGATACATAACATATCAATCCAAACATAGGTCCTATAGGCATGATCTCTGCCCAAGCATGCAAATTGTTCCCCAACCCCTCAAAACCAAACATTTAGCAACATACAAATCCAAAACATCAAACATAACTTGTATAAACAAGGAGTATCCAAAATAAACCTCCCAATTACAACTTGGTCACATTGCCTCTTATTACTACTATGTATTTGCAAAACCATACTTGAAAATACTTCAATCCTTGGATCTTCCCATGCTTACTCACTGTCTGAAATAGTCTATTTCTCTACATTGATGAGAATGGAGAGCGTAAGCTATAAGCTTAGTGAGGGAATCTCATGAACACTCATCAATGCATTTAAAATCATTTTAATTCAAACCAAAAGTATAAGTCTCATGGAAAAAATCATCTCTTGCTTCTATAATCTCTTCAAATATGCACATTTAAATCATTTGCAATGTAATACCACAAATATTGGCTTAAAGGTAAGTAATAATTTGATCATAGACCAATTTTAGTTTATTGTTCTTCATAGATTGGTAAAGTAATTTTAAGGACTAAATTGAAATAAAAGAAAAACTTTGGTAATCAATTAGAAAGGACTAAACTGAGTAGAAATGAAAGATCTAGATTTGCATGCTAATCAAGAAATAATTTAAGGATCTTGACACATGTTGCTTGGTGGAGGAGGGCATTTGTATTGGGGATTTCGGTTTTTTAGGTAGAATATCTATCTCATCTCCTTCTTGGATGGCCGAATCCTCTAAGAAAATAGGGAGAGAAAGATATTTTGTCCATGGGAACTTAAAGGATTAAACTTGTCATCAAATTCTTGAGCCTTTGATCGTATATCTTAGGAATGGGGTAAGACTTCTCTTAAACTAGAAATGTATTTATGAATCTTGTACAATCTCTTCATGCATGCTATGAAATTGTTTAGATAAGAAAAATCACATTTTTGAATCTTCCTTGAGCTTTTGAATAATGGTTGATTATTACACCATTTATGCTTGAAATCGAATTAAGAATTTATCATATAGTGTCATTCCAATCGAAGCATGCAAGCACCTTATATATATATATATATATGGGAACCATGAAAATGCTTGGAAATGTTAGAGAATTTAGTTGAAGCTATATGAAAATTATGTATACATGTCAATTGGGACTGTTTTGTGTAAACTTAAGAATGCATGGACTGTTTAGTTGTGAAAATTATGTATACATGTCAATTGGGACTGTTTTATGTAAACTTAAGAATACATGGACTGTTTTGTTGTGAAAATTATGTATACATGTCAATTGGGACTGTTTTGTTGTGAAAATTATGTATACATGTCAATTGGGACTGTTTTGTGTAAACATAAGGATTATTTCAGAAGTTAGGGACTGCTTTGAATGTACATAGTTATGATAAGAGTTGTTTGATATATATATATATATGAATGTATATAGATGTATGGATTATTATACGGGTAAATACATGTATTAAGGATTGTTCTGAACTTGCACATATATATGTTGAACTGATTTGTAAGGTTTATATAAGTACACTTGAAAAACTGGATTGTTGGTGAATAAATTGAATGGATCTTAATGACTTGTTAATCTGTTCGAGGTACATGTCATGGTATGGGAGAGTAGGAGGAAAGAATTAGTTGGAAGCTAGGGGTAATTGTGGATTCTGGTATTCCATAACTTTGGAATATGAGGTGAGTGTAATTGCATTTGTTTCTAGTGACATGAAGTCACCTCAATCTTTATTTTTATAGAATAATTGTCTTAAATGATTAAGTATGGATCACATATGATCATTTTGCATAAGGCTCATATAGATCATCTGGGATCGGGTTACATGCATGGCATTGAAGTTTCATAAGAAAAGGTATGCATTACATATGCATCATGAATGCACTGTATTCTATATTAAGATGGTTAAGGTCTATTGAATTGAAGTATATTTATGTACAAGTTTTGCTTTGAATCGGTATTGAACCTTAATCCTTTGAAAACATAAAATACAAGAAACAATGTCAAACTTTAAAGTTATAAGAACTCATACTCTAAGGAGCTAAAAGCTCACCTTGTGCTATAAGATACTAAGAAAGAAACAAGTAAAATACTTGCGTCATAAGATACACCTCCTATTAATAGAGCATAAAAGTTTAAGTTGCTTAAACAATGGAAGACCTAGGACACTTTGGCATGGTGCAAAGGGAAAATTTGGGACTACGGGCCATGAGCTACGACTCAAGGGTGACGACCCTATATATATGATATATTGGCGACAATAGGAAGTAACGTGGGAGATGATAAGGATATTGGCTACAGTTGGTTGGATAGACAAGAAGTTAGGATTGTTATGTTCTGACACTAGCCATTGCTATGTGCTTTGAGCTATGTATAACTCAGATCAATATGGTCAAATTCGGACTGATGCTACTCATGTCCAAATGTGATCCAAGGCAAATGTTCTAAAATATATGAACTCAAATACTAAGTTCGAATGGAAACCTTGATAAGCAAAGTTGTAAAGTCAGATAAGCTCCGTTATGATCTCTAAAAGCTTAATAAGAACTTCGATAAGCCTTGATAAGACTACGGTATTGTAAGTTATGAACTTTGATAAGTTCGAAAAGAAATTTGAAAGAATTCAGTTAAAACTTTGAAAGACTTTGGAGTAATAAAAGAATATGAACCCTGATAAAGTTTAATGAGACAAGCCCTAATCTTGTTAAAACTTAAACATTTCAGTGATACTGATAAATTTGGATTTTCTCACTTTCCTCTTTATGTTGATATCATTACTATTATACTTTCATAATTCATTACCTCACTCAGGCTAATCAAGCCTAATGCATTCATTTCATGCATTTTCAGGACTTAGAAGATTCTTGTTGTTCGATCGTGGTTGAAGGTTGCAAGTCACTTTCCAAGCTTTCTGTGTATCGAATATGTATTTTTTAAGAACTTCTAGTTGGTGGCATATGATTGCTAATTATGCATAAGTGCACTTAGATAACCTTTTGATTTCCTATATGTACAAGTTCCATAAGTAAGTATCTTTATATGTAAAGGCTCATTATGCTACTTGGTTTCTTGTTGGATAAACTTTATTTAATAAAGGTAATTGAATGGTTGCTTGTTAGTTAAGCCATGTTAGTAAAGAGTTTGAATGCTTTCTCGTTGACCAAATAGATTATATACGATGATTAAATTAAAAAGGACTGCTTGACTAATCATATGTTTGTAAAGATTATTTACAGTAATATGCTTAGATTTTTACTTATGTATTTATAATTAAATTACCTTTCGACTATCAAATGAGGAATGATATGATCTTGTTATTTAACAGTGTTTATGCTGATTGATTAATGAATAGCATGCTATGGTATAATCTGATTATCACTACGGATTTGATTTGTTAAAGATTCAAAAATATGTTATGATGTATTTGAACACTATTAGAAATTGGTTTAAGTTTGAATCAATTGCCATTGAAAAGGGAAAATGAAATATATCGCTTATGAATTATGTTTAATTTCTTAAGTTGTTTGAGAAATGTTGTAAGCTTCATCATCAAGTAACAGTCTTCGTGTTTAATCATGTGAGACCTACTATTGGATTCCTGAATTTTGTTTTGATAACATCTTATATTTCAATTTTCTTCCAAACCAGGTAGAGGGTGTTACAAGCAACACATGTATCATGGATTTCTATCATAAACCTCAATTTAAGCTTCACATGCCAAAAATCTCTAAATAGTAAGCTTAAAGAGAATCTCATGTATAAGCCATATTACACAAAATATAATCCATTTCTCATGATCCATCATCTCATATATTGGCATTCAAGCGACTCAAAAGCAAGTTTCATTATATTTTATAAAAACACATCGGATAAACATATTTCCCAAGTGGTTCCTTCGATCGCTTCACATGCGTCCTCGAACTGGAGCAGCCCTCAACGATTATAACATATAAATCCACTAGCGGGAGAATTGGCACACTCTTGACCCCTCGACCGCTGTGGTTCCCATGGTGGAGCATGGCACACTCTTGACCCTTCGACACACATGAGGTGACTTATTATAGTGCACTTTAAACCCTATGGCTAGCCAACTATATCCGATAACAATTTATCTCAGAGACTTGCCAATATACTCAATAAAAACCTCATTAACTTACTATTTTACATATGCATCAATTCAAACCATTTTCCCTTACATTAAACCATGTATTCTAGCATTCTCAAAACCTTTCATAAATCATTTGCTATGCTCAAATATCATCATGTATAATCATTTGCAACATCTTTTATTTCTAAAACATGCATATAATAGTAAGTAATCAAATCTATAAACATGTGCATGAGATTGTACTTTACAAAAACTGAAAACCAAGAGACAGCTCAACCAATACTTACTTTTGAGCTTAGATAACTGTTTCAAAATTAATCTAAACTCTCAACAACCATCTTCAAACCTTTTAAAAGTAGTAAAACGCGTTTCCACTCACCAACAATCCAAAGCTCTATTGTCGTTGCGAGAATCAAGCTTTCCCAGCTTCTGCAACCTCTCCAAAAGCTAAAGGATTCAACTCCCCTGCTTTACTCAATCAAAAATAGAGGACTAATTCACTTCCATGCATCTCTAATTTCCAGCAACCAATAAACACAACTTCTCCTCACTAAAACCATCAAATGCCTCTCTAAAACAACTAAAATCATCACCAAACCTCATCTAAAGAAAGCCCATCCAAAACCTATTGATTTCAACATCTTAACATCATCAATTTACATCCAAAAACATCTTTATAATGTCCTTATACCTCCAGCAACCTTACATCACCAAGATCAATTCAAAATCCAACTATTTACAACAAAGAAAATTAACAATTCACATAGTTCAGGGATTTCTTTTATTAATCTATTCTTTTAACATTAAAACACATCTTATAAGAGACTTAAATCAATTGCATTCAATACAAAACATATACATAACAATGTTTATCAAATTTTCACATCAAACCTAAATTTAATCACCATATTCATGTTTTAATCATAATTCCATAACATAAATCAGCTGTAAAGGATCAAGAACTTGGGAATTTCATTAAAGAACCTTTAATTAGAGGAGAGAAATGAAAATTACCTCTAATTGCTGATTTCCCCCTTAATTGGCAAAGATTGGATAAAAGCATCAAGAAATTAAGTAGATTTTGTTGTAGGAATCAAGTAGGAAATCAAAAGAGATTGATTCCTGGAAATTTTGGAAAGAATTTGACAGTTTGGCTGCTGAGAAAATTGAGAGAAAAGTGATAGCAAAATTAGTTACCTGAGAAAATAATTTGTAAAATTAAAAATCCTTTTATTAATTCTATTTTATTTTAATATTAAAACCATTTAAAAACCCTTTAAAATGGCCTAAATTAAGGGGAAAATATGATGAAATTTTTTGGTTAATTAGCTCCTTAAAGATTCTAGGTTTTGACCCTTTTTCGATTTAGTCACCAAAATAGTTTTGAAATTTTTACATTTTAGTCACCGGACCAAAATATCCCAAAATCAGATTTAATTCCTTCAATTTGAACTTACCAAAATACTTAAAACATTAATTAAGTATTTTCTAGCATTTTTCCATATTTTATTTTAGCCAAAAATAATTTTATAAGATTTAATTCCCAAAACTAACTCGAAATGCCTAACCTGGTTCCACCGAACAATCTAACTGATACATCTAACACCTAGGCCCAATTTCAAGGTGTTACAACTCTCCCCTCATAAAAAAATATGTCCTCAAAATTTACCTGGCGGAAAAAGGTAAGGAAACTACTTCAACATGTCTTTCTTGCTTTCCCAAGTGGCTTCCTTGACACCACGATGTCACCACAACACCTTCACCAACTCTATGGTCATTCTACGAAAAACCTTGCTGCTTGAATCTAGAATTCTCACCGACTCCTCATCATAGGTCAAATTCGAATTCAACTCAATCTCCTCAACAGGTATCACATGCGAATGATCCGACCTATACCTCCAGAGCATAGATACATGGAAAACATCATGTATCTTCTCCAACACGCTCCAAAATCAAGAAACCTAGGACTTAACTTGCCCTTCCATCCAAACCTCATCACTTTCTTCCAATGCGAAACCTTAAGGAACACGCGATCACCAACCGTAAACTCAATCACCCTACGCTTCAACTCAGCATATGACTTTTGCCGATCCGAAGCTGCCTTCAATCTATCATCGATAATCTTCACCTTCTCATTGGTATCCTTCAACACATCAAGCAAAGAAACATATTTTTCCCATGCCTCTGCCCAACAAAGTGGTGTACGACACCTTCTACCATACAAAGCCTCGTACGGAGCCATTTGAATACTAGCCTGATAACTATTGTTATAGGAATGCTCCACCAAAGGTAACTTCTTCTCCTATGATCCTTGGAAATAAATGATGCAACACCGCAACATATCCTCCAACAATTGGATAACACGTCAGATTGGCCATCCGTTTGAGGATGATAGGAAGTACTGAAGTTCAACCGCATACCCAAAGCCTTATACAAACACTCCCAAAACCTTGCTGTAAAACACGAATCTTTATCCGATACAATAGACTTAGGCACTCCGTGCAACCTCACAACCTCAACAATATACAACTCTGTCAACTTATCTAATGTATACATTGTATGCATAGCCAAAAAATATGCACACTTTGTAAACCTATCAACAATCACCAACACATAATTCCTCTTTGATAGCGTCAAAGGCAAACCGAACATGAAATCCATGGTAATTCTCTTCCAATTCCATTTTGGAATCTTCAACGGTTGCAACAACCCGAAAGGAACTGATGCTCTGCCTTAACACATTGACATACCATACATTGAGCAACAAAATCCGCAACATCCTTTTCCAAACCAACCCATAAATACTCATTTTCAACTCCTGATACATCTTTGTACTTCCCGGATGCATAGCAAAAGGACTCGAATGTACCTCAGCCAAGATAGTGTACCTTAACTCCTCATCTTTCGGCTCCACTACTCGACTCTTGAAACACAAAACTCCTTCGTCACTGAAACAAAAATCCATTTGATTGCCATCCCTTATGTCCTTAACATGCGGTACCAAAGAATCATCATACGGTTACTTCTCCTTAATTAACTGCAACAACGATGGCTCCACTTGCAACTCAGCCAACAAATTACCATTACGCATTACGCTCAACCGGGCAAATATCACCCTCAACTCAACGAAAACCTTTCTACTCAAGGCGTTAGCTACAACATTATCCTTTCCTAAATGATACTCTATCGTCAAATCATAATCCTTAAGCAACTCCAACCATCTCCGTTGCCTAAGATTCAACTACTTTTGCTACATCAGATATTTCAGACTTTCTGTAACACTCTTAACGTATACTCGTAGACCGAATATACATTAAAGATGTTACAAAATCATTGGAAGAAGTCTTGATTAATTTTTTTATGCCAAAATTTAATTAGTAGTTTAACCCTTTCTTGGTTTTAAATTTAAAACTATCTCGTCTAGGTGCAGTTAGTTTTGACCCTGAGTTGGTTTACAAAATTTATAATTGAATTATTGAAATAAAAATATAATTCAGGGTGAAAACTACGTAAGCTGCCTAGACTCTTTATTGATTTTTAAAATATTTACGCGATTAGGGCTAAACAACATCTTAACCATACCAAAGATTTTGCTATTGTTAACAATTCGTATTTCTAAACTTATCCATCCATAAAAGCGTATAATTACGTTGTAAACTTATGTTGTAGACAATTCAAATTTAAAATACTCACATGCCCACTAGTCTATCAAATTATGATAAAGACGTACTTACTAAACTTATTGTAGTAACTTGATTTTTCCCAAGTTTCTGCTCCTCCTCGATAGACGATTTCTAGGAAACCTACATGTGACATAAGACACACGCTAAGTACAAACTTAGTGAGGCATTCAAAACAGTTTATAAAAACATGAAGTAATATAATTTAGTATGGCATATATAAAGTACAATACATTTTTTTCTATAAATGGCCATCATGTCACAATATCAATGTTTCATGTATCATCGCTATCATGTGAATCATGAATCAGCAATATCATGTAAATTATAAAACATCATTATCATGTATAACATGAATCATCTCTATTTTGTATCATATAACATCTCTATCATGCATTATGTAACAATTATATCATATATCGTGTAACATTTCTATCATGTATCATGTAACATTTCTATCATGTATGCCATGTGCTTCTCTATCATGTAACATGTAACTTCTTTTTTATGTATCATGAAATCATGTAACATCTTTTTCATGTATCATGTAATCATGTAATATCTGTATCATGTATCATGTTATTTCATGTAATCATCTTGTTATATTATCAACGTGTATGGCTAGAGACCCACGAAAACCCCATAGCATATCTGCACTGTAGTGCCATGTAGAGTACGTACTAGAGAGGACACTCTTTTCTCCTCATATAAGGAGGCTCTTTGCTCCTTATATAAACACCTCGTTAGTGCATTTTGCACTATAGGCTTGGATCCCCAGGGTGTATCTTGTTTCATTTTAATCTTGTCATTTTCTTATGTGAACATGATTCAGCATTATTTATGCAAACAGTAGTACGTACCTTGTACTCCATCAAGCTTGCCATGTTGAATCATGCATCATATCACGTATTATGAAGAAATGCAATGTAATTTTAAATTAGGGTCGACTTATCTCAAGTCTTCCCTTTTTCAACATAATGCAAACATATAGAAATGCACTCACCTAGGCCACGTAATAATATGCCTCACTAAATTCTACTCGATCCTTTCCTTTATAGTATCTCGAATCCTCTTTGATTCATGTTCGGATTCATTAACCACATGAATATAAATACATTTGTTAGATTCATTTCTAACGATATTTTAATCAAAGTATCGAATCATTGAACATAAAAAATTCTATACTTTTCCTTCCGTCCTTATACTGTCCAAAAACTCATTTGGTCCTTAATAACCTTTTTGAACTTAAATTAATTCTTTATAGCTTGTTAACCAACATTTAGATACAAAATCTATCAATTCAAATTTTCTGGCACATTGCACTATCTTCAAAGAAATATTTTTATAAAATAAACTAAAACTCAAAATTTGATTTTGTTTGTTATGAAAGAAACTAGATTCAATAAGCTTGTCAACCATATAAATTAATATCCCAAATTCAACTCGTATGATTTATGACAATTTTTCGAAGTCAATTTCCAGTGCTGATTTCATAACAGACTGCCATACTGTTTTCTGACCTTTCACCACTTAAAAATTCATATCTTTTTATTCGGAACTCGAAATCAGTTTCCGTTTGTTGGAAACGAAACTAGACGAACAAATCTTTACATCGGTATAAAGTTCACCTTCTAACCATTTTTTTAGAATTTTCAAATTTACTGCCATAATCTAGTTTTCTACACTGCTTCCATAAATAACTCCAAACTTTATACTAACTTCTCCTTACTTCTCTACTTTTCAATTTAGTCCCAATACTTGATTCAAACCATCAAATTATCATCCTTTTTCACCAAATAATTATTCAACATTAACCCCTCCTAATTTTTCCTTCTTTCCGAATTAGTTACTAAAATGCAAAGACGAGGATTTAAACTTCTTAACTTTGCAATTTAGTCCTCAAATCAACATTACTACTTGAATTCTATTATTTCAACTAAAATCAGATTTAGTCCTTCTCTAAAACCTCATTTCTGAATTGGTCACTTAACTTTGACAATTTGTCAAAATGGTCACTAACTTGATTTAACATGGTTTTGCATTCTAACTTCAAATCCACATCTCCAACATCAATAATAACATAAATACACTTCAAAATCATAAAATTCAGATTAGTCCTTTAACTTTCAGAATTGCCGAAATGGCCCTTATACCTTTAATTTAGGGTTTTGCTTCCAAATAACAAATTCAAGCTTACTAGATCATTTATCCAACATCACAAACCCTAAATCAAACTTGAATCCATAAACCCTAATCATCTTCATACAAACTAAAATATGTAGGGTTTAAATCCCAACTCAAAATCATGATTTTATCATCATAACAACTAAATTTCAACTTAAATTTCAACATAGAATCATAAAATCTCAAAACCCCAAATTTAGTCCATAAACCCTAATTTCTTTCTCATCAATTGAACATGTATTCCATGAATTATTGACATCAAAGGATAGAGCTTGAAGAGTAGAACAACTGTGTAGTTGAAAAGATTACCTGAAAATCTAGTTTCGGGGCTTGAATTGAGCTTAGAAAATTTTTCTCCATATTTCTCTCTTTCTCCCCTCATTTTCGAAATTGTAGGTGAATAAATATTTACCTTTTTGACCATTTTGTTTTTAATTCATCTAAATATTCCACTTGAAAATATAAAATGAATTTTAAATTCATTTAAATAGTGAAATTACTAAAATACCCTTTTAATCCAATGATTGAGATTGATCTTATCATTAATCAAGGACCAAGATCTACTCTTCCATTTCCTTCTTCCAAAATTATCATTGTAACTTTTTAAATATTTTAAAAATGTCATTGGGCAAACTGACCATTTTACCCTCCAACTAGTTTTTATTTACTAGGTTGTTCCAAAATTGCCATCCCATTACAATTCAACTAAATTAGTTCATTTCCAACTAGACTGATACATGCATGAGCGGGGTCAAATTACTAATATTGGACAAGAAGCTGAATTTGTTCAATAATAAAAGACAAAATAGTGCACGCCTAGGAGGTCAAAACGATGCATCTTGGACAAGAAATTGAATCTGTTTGAAAAGTCTGGAAAGTCAGCCAACTTGCGACGAGTGCTTGGATGGGATTCGGGCATTTCAGAGTCAAGTTGTCTTCTAACAAATTGTCCGTCATTCAGTTACCTTTCCAACGCATCTTGAAACGCGTAAATCGGACGTCAGGACCTCAAGTATGTCCAATTTACTGAAGACTGCGCATGCAGAAAACTGGATACGGGATTATTATGGGATTTTGTAAAATTCAACCCAAAAGTTAACATATAAGCCTTTGGACGAATTAAACTTAGCCCAATATATTTATTATCATTTAAATTGATGTTTTTAGGGTTTTATATACTTTAGGAACCAGCCACCCAGCCCTTATCAGCTTATCACTTGCCTTATCACCCTATTCCTTGCCACACAAGCACAAGGAGTTTAAAGGCTGTTATTTTTTTATTATTTTTAATTGGATTAGGTTTTACTTGTTTTAGTAGATGTTAAATTACTTTGCCTATCATTCACCTATAAAAGGATGAAGCCTCCATCATTGTAAAATAGATTTTCTTTGATTTATGAAATATTTAGTGAGTTTGCTTTTGCAAGTGCTGATTACTTGTGCCTTCGAAGTCTTCTTCAACATAAGTTCGACGAGTTCTTGTGAGGGAGATCATCTTCACACTCTTGCTTGCCTAGATACTCGCGTCTATGAGGGTGGGTTAGAGCCGCTTGAGGTTTCTTGCTTAGATAATTGAGTCTAATAGGGTGCCGAGGACAAAACAACATCAACAATTTGCAAGCCATCTTCATCTTCAACCTTCACTCCATCTTCCATAATTCCATAAACAAAGCTGGAATTTTCAGATTTGTTTTACTTATCTCTTTCTCAATCTTTTTTAATCTTCTTTTTATATTCTTATTTCTTATCATATAATCCTTCATCTTATCTTTCTTTCTTTAAATTTCCAGCTTTGAAACTGAAAATTTCAAGAAAATCCCCTCTCTTTTCTCTTGAATTTTCAGATCTGCCCAAACTTCCTTGATTGAGTCTAGAGCTCCTAGTTCTTGCAACAACTTGATTGAAGGCTTACAAATCCAAGATTGCACTACTCTATCATTTGGTATCAGGTTTGGGACGATTCTTGGAAAGAATTTTGGCGTTTTTGGGGAAAAAACTCAAAAATTAGAGAAAATTCGTCAAAACCAAACGAGTGAATTTTGAGCTGAAAATTTCGAGATCAGATCTACATCATTGGACGAGTCACCACACAATTTTAGAATTTTTGGACTTCAAGAAGACCTCGAACGAAGTGGATAAAGTTTCAGCAAAATTAGGGTTTTCCCTACTTTAATCCTATCTTCATTATTTTTTCTTCAATTTTCGTTATTTTCAGTTTATTTACCTTGTAAAAAGAAGAAAAATAAAAAAGAAAGAAAAGTGAGAAAGCTCATACCTAGCCACCAACCACCATCAAGAATCATCAAGATCACCATCATCAACCACCACAAGCATCACATTGAAGGGATTCAACATTTGATTTCTTCCTTCAAGTTGTTTTTTGGTTTCGGGGTTATCATCTTTCTCTACTATTTTTTTCTACTCTTAGTTTCTTAAGTTCCTTTGTTTTGCTTTTTCTTTCTTCTATTACGCAATTTAACACCTTCTCTTTTCTGGTGTGAGTAGGACTAAAAGTTGCATTACAATCCTTCTTTCTTGCAACTATATTCAATTGGTGTCAAGCCTTTCATTGGACTCCTAGTACAACTAGGACTCATTGTTAGGATTAAATTCCGATTGTAACTTGCTGACTTGTGGCAGGAAGGTCTGTAAAGAGAACGAGATCGGTTTACTTGCCTCGCTAAATATTTATTCCTTGGAGTGTTTAGTGAGATTTCTAGTTTTCTTTTGCTTTTTACCTTTTAAATTAGAGTGTTCAGGTGTCAGAAACGAGTAACGACGAAGAACCACATGAAGTGACTCTTCAAGAAGTTTCAGATACTCTCAATAAACTTGAACGGATTGTAACCTCATTGGCAACCAAGCTCGAGCACACCGATACAGTCGTAACCGCAATCTCTCAAACCATTGGGAGATTAGAAACCACTACTATTGCAAGCGATACAGAAGAGCCTAGGCATCCAAATCTTGTTCCCATTCAGAATAGACGCCAAACCCCCCTACATAGGCACAATCCTCGCACAGAGCCGCGACAAGCAAATAACACATTGGCCAAACCAAATATCACTATACCACATTTTCAAGGAAGGTACGACCCTAATGCTTATTGTGACTGGGAAAATCAAGTTGATCTTCTATTCGAGCAATATCAATGTCCCAAAGAGGATCAAGTTCCACTGTTGACTCTCGAATTCTCTGAATATGCGTCCATTTGGTGGTCTCAATTGGTCCGCAATTGGCATCTCAATGGAGAAGCCAAGATAACCTCATGGGGAGAACTTACAAAAGTCATGCGAGAACGATTCGTTCCTCCATTATATCAACGGGAGATCAAACAAAAGTTACAAAGGATCCGACAAGGCTATAGAACTGTTGATGAGTATCTCAAAGAGATGGAATCATTGATGCAAAGAGCCGACATACAAGAGGATGAAGAGGATACAATGACTAGGTTTGGTATCAGACTCAATGACAACATTCTTGAGGTACTTGAACTCAAAACCTACTAGACCCTTCAAGAGGCACTCCAATTCGCCATGACAATCGAAAAGCACATCAAAGATCGACAACGATATCGACTGAAGAATTATCACTATGACAGAGGTACCACTCAACCTTTATCTCATTCTAATTCTTCTAAACCTTTTCTCGACTCAAGCAGACCATAGTAGAAAATTGAAACATCCAAGTCACTGGATAAAACCAAGACAAAAATCCTCATGTTGACGGAAAACACACAAACACTCAAACAAGAGGATAGAGATAATGAACACATTAGACAAGATGACAATGCTTCTAATCCCTCATGTGAAGTAGTAGGTCCATTTGCTATACTCTCATCACCTCCCCACAAAGAAAGTAAGTGTAATTCTAACCTTTCATTTGATTCTTGTCCTATCATTCTGTTAGAAACACTTTCTCCTCTACAGAAATTGTACATTGATGATAATTTTTGTGAGAGGGATACGGGGTGTGAGATACAAAAGATTGAGAGTAAAGAGGCCGAGAGTGAAAAAAGTCAAATTAACGGCCCAAATTTGGTGAGTGAAAATACATATGAGGTAAAAGTCACACAAAGCCCAAAAGAAAAAGAGAAGAAAAAGAACGCGATGAGTGATTTTGTTTTGACTAGTCCTTACAAATGTTCGAGTAGTGTTGTCTTATTTTTTCAGGATTTTGTTGAACCATTGAGAGCAGCTCAATTAGATCACTCCACATACAACAAAGAAGCCTTTTCAATTGAAGTTGATGATTGTTCTCTCATTGCCGATTTAAATTCGAGGATGAATCCTTTTGAGGAGTGCGGGAATGATACATGCATGAGCGGGGTCAAATTACTAATAGTGGACAAGAAGCTGAATTTGTTCGATAATAAAAGCCAAAACAGTGCACGCATAGGAGGTCAAAAACGATGCATCTTGGACAAGAAATTGAATCTGTTTTTAAAGTCTGGAAAGTCAGCCAACTTGCGACGAGTTTTTGGATAGGATCCGGGCATTTCTGAATCGAGTTGTCTTCTAACAAATTGTCCGTCATTTAGTTACCTTTCCAACGCATCTTCAAACGCGTCAATAGGACATTAGGAACTCAAGATACTTCCAATTTACTGAAGACTGCGCATGCAGAAAACTGGATACGGGATTATTACGGGATTTTGTAAAATTTATCCCAAAAGCTAACATATAAGGCTTTGGACGAATTAAACTTAGCCCAATATATTTATTATCATTTAAATTGATGTTTTTAGGGTTTTATATACTTTAGGAACCAGCCACTCAACCCTTATCAGCTTATCACTTGTGTTATCGCCCTATGCCTTGCCACACAAGCACAAGGAGTTTAAAGGCTGTTATTTTTTTATTATTTTTAATTGGATTAGCTTTTCCTTGTTTTACTAGAAGTTAAATTACTTTGTCTATGCTTCACCTATAAAAGGATGAAGCCTCCATCATTGTAAAATAGATTTCCTTTGATTTATGAAATATTTAGTGAGTTTGCTTTTGCAAGTACTGATTACTTGTGCCTTCGAAGTCTTCTTCAACATAAGTTCGACGAGTTCTTGTGAGGGAGATCATCTTCACACTCTTGCTTGCCTAGATACTCGCGTCTATGAGGGTGGGTTAGAGCCGCTTGAGGTTGCTTGCTTAGATAATTGAGTCTAAGAGTGTGCCGAGGACAAAACAACATCAACAATTTTGCAAGCCATCTTCATCTTCAACCTTCACTCCATCTTCCATAATTCCATAAACAAAGCTGGAATTTTCAGATTTGTTTTACTTATCTCTTTCTCAATCTTTTTTAATCTTCTTTTTATATTCTTATTTCTTATCATATAATCCTTCATCTTATCTTTCTTTCTTTAAATTTCCAGCCTTGCATCTGAAAATTTCAAGAAAATGCATTCTCTTTTCTCTTGAATTTTTAGATATGCCCAAACTTCCTTGATTGAGTCTAGAGCTACTAGTTCTTGCAACAACTTGATTGAAGGCTTCCAAATCCAATATTGTGCTACTCTATCACAGCCACTATTCCATAAATATTGTTTTATGACTTTTCCATGGCTTATGGAACAACCTCTGAAATTTCAGTCCGATCCGATATCCTGATATTCATAAAATATCTCTACTACGATTTTACCTTTACCGAGCTATCGTATTTATTCCCAAAATTCTATATTTCCATATTCGGGGAATCCACACTACCATCTCATAAAAATTTCCTTTCCCAATGACTTAGACTGAATTTTCCTAACTCACTCTATTATTCCAATAATTGTCGAAAATCTTTATAGAATAAAATTTCTCTTAAAAATCCTTTATCGATAATCCATACGAATATTCTCTACTCTTACTGAGTCCAAAATATCGATCATAAACACTTTTATGGGACCTTCCCAGAGGTCACCGATCCTAACATTTCCCTAGCTTGAGCACGATTAACAATTTTATTCGATCCATCAGTACCTTTTACTGCATCTTAATTCTTAAAACCGATATCAAGGTATTTATCTCGATCCGATTCACTCTTATACCAAATAAAATTACTTATTGGGGAAATTTACACTTTAGTCCCTAAACTTTTCCAAAGTTTACACTTTTAACCCAAAAACATTCAAAATTTACAATTTGGTCACTGACCAAATTTTGGGATATTACACTTTTGTGATCCGTGTACACAATACACTTCTCACCATAAAGATAATGTCACCAGATCTTCAATGAAAACAACACTGCAACAAGCTCAATATCGAGCGTAGGATAATTGCGCTCCTGCACATTCAATTGCCTAGATGCATAAGCCACAACCCTTTATTATTGCAACAACTTCGTCAAAGGAGCAACAATCCTCGAGAACCCATCCACATAAAGCTGATAATATCCTTCCAACCCCAAGAAACTACGAACTTCTGACACCAACTTTGGTTGCTTCCAAATCACAACAGCTTCAATTTTCTGTAGATCCATGTGAATACCCTCAGCCTAAACAACATGACCAAGAAAAGCCACTTGCTTGATCCAAAACTCACACTTGCTCAACTTGGCATAAAGCTTATTGTCCAACAGAACTTGCAACACAATTCGTATATGTCAATCATGATCTTCCTCGGTACGAGAGTACACAAGAATATCATCGATGAACGCTACCACAAATTGATCCAAGAATTCATGGAACACCCGATTCATCATATCCATGGATGCTACCGGTGTATTTGTCAAACCAAACGGCATCACGAGGAATTCATAATGCCAATAACACGTGCAAAAAACTATTTTTGGCACGTCCTTATCCTTCACCTTCAGTTGATAATATCCAGACCTCAGATCGATCTTGGAAAACACCGTAGCACCCCAAAACTGATCAAACAAATCATCAATTCTCGGCAAAGGATGCTTGTTCTTAATTGTCAACTTGTTCAGTTGCTGATAATCAATGCACATTCTCATCGTGCCATCTTTCTTTTTCATAAAAAACACCGGTGCTCCACACAGTGACACACTAGGCCAAATGAAACCACGATCCAACAACTCTTGAAACTGCATCTTTAACTCCTTCAACTCTTTCGGTGCCATACGATATGGTGCAATTGACATCAGAGTCGTATCTGCGTACATCTCAATACAAAACTCTACCTCCCAATCTCGCGGTAATCTTGGTAACTATTCTAGAAACACTTCTAAAAAATCACGAACAGTACGAATATCCTGGGCACGTGCTTCCTTTATTTTAGGGTTCATAACATAAGCTAGGTATGCTTGACCCCCAGATTCTAACATCCTCCGCGCTTCCAAAGCCGAAACAACATTGGACAACAATTTGACATTCTCGCCCACAACCACCACTTCGAAGTCCTCAGCAAGCTTCAACGAAACCATCTTGGTCTCAAAATAAACCACAACCTTATGTTTAGACAACCAATCCATCCCCAAGATTACATCAAAACCATAAAATGAGAACTCCATCAAATCCGTTGCAAACACATGACCTTGAACCATCAAAATACATCTCCTATACAACCTCCTAGCAACTATCGTCGCACCAAAAAACTAATTACCCTCATACCAACATCTAACACCTCTATAGGTATATCAAGCAAACATGCATATTCATGCAAGATGCATGAATATGTAGAACCAGAATCTATCAAAGAAAGCAATGTTATAGACTACAAGGTAAATGTACATGCAATCACATCAGTATCACTCCTTCCCACACGATGCGCAAAAACCCTTGTCGATCTACCACCCTCAAGTTAAACTACTACGGTATGAACAACCATTCTCTCTATGCTAAAAATGTCCATGACCATGCCCACGGCCTCCCTGTGGCACAACAGTAGGTACAGAAGCCTAACCTTCCCTAGCTAACTGCAGACAATCATGCCTAATGTGATCCCGTGAACCGCAGCTCCAACAAGTACCAAAAGTACCTCAACACACCCCCGTATGTCGCCTACCACATCTCCTACACTTAGGTGTTCATGCAAAGGTATTCTGAACATGCTGTCCACACCCAACACTCATAGATTAGCAATCTTTAATTTGGAAGCCTTCAATCAAGTTGTTGCAAGAACTAGGAGCTCTAGACTCCATCAAGAAAAGTATGGGCAGATCTGAAAATTCAAGATAAACTATTTGGGGGTTTCTTGAATATTTCAGATTCGGGGCTGGAAAATTAAAGAAAGAAAGACAAGATGAAGGATTAGATGATAAGAAATAAGAATATAAATAAAAAGATTAAAAAAGATTGTAAAAGAGAAAAGTAAAACAAATCTGAAAATTCCAGCTTTGTTTATGGAATTATGGAAGATGGTGTGAAGGTTGAAGGTGAAGATGGCTTGCGATTTATTGTTGTTGTTTTGTCCTCGGCACCCTCTTAGATGCAATTATCTAAGCAAGCAACCTCAAGCGGCTCTAACCCGCCCTCCTAGATGCGATTATCTAGGCAAGCAAGAGTGTCAAGATGATCTCCCTCACAAGAACTCGTCGAACTTATGTTGAAGAAGACTTCGAAGGCATAAGTAATCAGCACTTGCAAAAGAAAACTCACTAAATATTTCATAAATCAAAGAAAATCTCCCTTGCAATGATGGAGGCTTCATCCTCTTATAGGTGAAGGATAGACAAAGTAATTTAACTTCTACTAAAACAAGGAAAACCTAATCTAATTAAAAATTATAAAAAATAACAGCCTTTAAACTCATTGTGCTTTTGTGGCAAGGAATAGGGTGATAAGGCAAGTGATAAGCTGATAAGGGCTGGGTGGCTGGTTCCTAAAGTATATAAAACCCTAAAAACATCAATTTAAATGATAATAAATATATTGGGCTAAGTTTAATTCGTCAACATGGCGATTTTTGTCTTGGTTTTGTCCAGTGACTTGGATGTTTCAATTTTCTGCTTTGGTCTACTTGAGTCGAGCAAAGGTTTAGAGGAATTAGAATGAGATAAAGGTTGAGTGGTACCTCAGTCATAGTGATAATTCTTCTGTTGATATCTTTGTCGATCTTCGATGCGCTTTTCGATTGTCATGCCGAATTGGAATGCCTTTTGAAGGGTATAGTAGGTTTTGAGTTCAAGTACCTCAAGAATGTTGTCATTGAGTCTGATAACAAACCTAGTCATTGTATCCTCTTCATCCTCTTGTATGTCGGATCTTTGCATCAATGATTCCATCTCTTTGAGATACTCATCAACAGTTCTGTAGCCTTGTCGGATCCTTTGTAACTTTTGTTTGATCTCCTGTTGATATAATGGGGGAACGAATCGTTCTCGAATGACTTTTTTAAGTTCTCCCCATGAGGTTATCTTGGCTTCTCCATTGAGACGCCGATTGTGAACCAACTAGGACCACCAAATAGATGCGTATTCACTGAATTCGAGAGTCAATAGTGGAACTTGATCCTCTTCGGGGCATTGATAATACTCGAATAGAAGATCAACTCAATTTTCCCAGTCACAATAAGCATCAGGGTCATACCTTCCTTGAAAATGTGGTATAGTGATTTTTGGTTTGGCTATGGTGTTTGTTGCTTGTCTCGGTTCTATGCGATGATTTTGCCTACGTAAGGGGTTTTTGCGTCTATTCTAAATGGGAACAAGATTTGGATGCTTAGGCTCCTCAATATCGCTTGCGATAATAGTGGTTTCTAATCTCTCAATGGTTTGAGTGATTGCGGTCACGACTGTATCAGTGTGCTCAAGCTTGCCTGCCAATGAGGTTACAGTTTGTTCAAGTTTATTGAGAGTATCTGAAACTTCTTGAAGAGTCACCTCGTGTGGTTCTTCGTCGTTACTCATTTCTGACATCCTGAAACACTCAGATTTAAAAGGTAAAAAGCAAAAGAAAACTAGAAATCTCACTAAACACTACAAGAATAAATATTTAGCGAGGCAAGTAAACCGATCTCGTGCTCTTTAAAGACCTTCCTGCCACAAGTCAACAAGTTACAATCGGAGTTTAATCTTAACAATGAGTCCTAATTGTACTAGGAGTCCAATGAAAAGGGTTGACACCAATTGAATATAGTTGCAAGAAAGAAGGATTGTAACGCAACCTTGTTGTCCTACTCACACCAGAAAAGAGAAGGTGTTAATGGCGTAATAGAAGAAAGAAAAAGAAAAACAAAGGAACTTAAAAAACTAAGAGTATAAAATTTTAGTCTAGAAAGATGATAACCCCAATACCTGGAAACAACTTGAAGGAAGAAATCCAATGCTGAATCCACTTCAATGTGATGCTTGCGGTGGTTGATGATGTTAGTCTTGATGATTCTTGATGGTGGTTGGTGGCTAGGTATGAGCTTTCTCACTTTTCTTCACTTTTATTTATTTTCTTTTCTTTTCTTTTTACAATGTAAATAAACTGGAAATAATGAAAATTGAAGAAAAAATAATGAAAATAGGGTTAAAGTAGGGAAAAACCCTAATTTTGCTGAAACTTTGATCCACTTTGTTTGAGGTGTTCCCGATGTCAAACAATTCTAAAATTTTGTGTGGTGACTCCTCAAATGGTATAGATCTGATCTGGAAATTTTCAGCACAAAATTCGCTCACTTGATTTTGACGAATTTTTCCCTAATTTTCTAATTTTCACCGAAAAGCGCCAAAATTCTTGCTAAGAATCGTCCCAAATCTGATACCAAATGATAGAGTAGCGCAATCTTGGATTTGGAAGTCTTCAATCAAGTTGTTGCAAGAACTATGAGCTCTAGACTCAATCAAGAAAAGTATGGGCAGATCTGAAAGTTCAAGAGAAACTATTTGGGGGTTTCTTGAATATTTCAGATTCGGGGCTGGAAAATTAAACAAAGAAAGACAAGATGAAGGATTAGATGATAAGAAATAAGAATATAAATAAAAATATTGCAAAAGAGAAAAGGTAAAACAAATCTAAAAATTCCAGCTTTGTTTATAGAATTATGGAATATGGTGTGAAGGTTGAAGGTGAAGATGGCTTGCGATTTATTGTTGTTGTTTTGTCCTCGGCACCCTCTTAGATGCAATTATCTAAGCAAGCAACCTCAAGCGGCTCTAACCCACCCTCCTAGACGCGATTATCTGGGCAAGCAAGAGTGTGAAGATGATCTCCCTCACAAGAACTCGTCGAACTTATGTTGAAGAAGACTTCGAAGGCACAAGTAACCAGCACTTGCAAAAGCAAACTCACTAAATATTTCATAATTAAAAGAAAATCTCCCTTACAATGATGGAGGCTTCATCCTTTTATAGGTGAAGGATAGAAAAAGTAATTTAACTTCTACTAAAACAAGGAAAATCTAATCTAATTAAAAATAATAAAAAAATTACAGCCTTTAAACTCCTTGTGCTTGTGTGGCAAGGAATAGGGTGATAAGGCAAGTGATAAGTTGATAAGGGTTGGGTGTCTGGTTCCTAAAGTATATAAAACCCTAAAAACATCAATTTAAATGATAATAAATATATTGGGCTCAGTTTAATTCGTCCAAAAGCCTTATATTTTAGCTTTTGGGCTGAATTTTACAAAATCCGTAATAATCCCGTATCCAGTTTTCTACATGCGCAGTCTTCAATAAATTGGATGTATCTTGAGTTCATGATGTCCGATTGACGCGTTTCAAGATGCGTTGGAAAGGTAACTGAATGACGGACAATTTGTTAGAAGACAACTTTACTCCGAAATGCCCGGATCCCATCCAAAAGCTCGTCGCAAGTTGGCTGACTTTCCAGACTTTACAAACAGATTCAATTTCTTGTCCAAGATGCATCGTTTTTGACCTCCAATGCGTGCACTGTTTTGGCTTTTATTGTTTGCATCGAACAAATTCAGATTCTTGTCCAATATTAGTAATTTGACCATGCTCATGCATGTATCAAGCACTATTCCTTCTACGTCTCTAATCTGGACAATACCTCCTATCTCTATGCCTCTTGTATCAATCTCTGCCAATATTTGACTCAGTATTCCTCTTCCCCACAGAAAAACACCCTGACCAAGAAGATAACCCTAAATTATGTTCTATGTCCTTATCTCGAAAAACCTGGACATCAAACTTTGTATAATCCGTACCAACATGTAATTCTTCACCTCCTTCACCAACCCATAATGAAATCGGTCACATTGTTGTCACTCATCAGGAACCGGATCAGGAGCATACTAGCTCAACCGAAAAAATTGGATCGCATACTCGGACACTGACATGTTCCCCTGCTCTAAAGCCATTATCTCCCTCTTCTTCTCGTCTTGATAATGAGATCCCAGATACTTCTTTCGGATGGCAGCACAAAAAAACTCACACGTCACAACAGTAGGTGTCATACCCGCGATAGCAATCGTCCACCAACTATAAGCTTCACCCTGAAGCAACGACACTATGCAACCCAACTTGCGGACATTCGTACACTCCATTTGGCCAAGGATTCTCTCCGTACTTGAAAACCACTTTTTAGCTACTTTTGGAGCTAAACCTCTAAACTCGGTACCACCCAAGCTACACAGATGCTCGAACGGAAGCCTAGTATTAATAGCTACTACAAGCATAGGTACAAGTACTTGCACCCTAGCTACAGTTACCTAAAAAGCTCCAATCATCGCCTGGATCAACGGTGTCATATCACCAAAAATAGCTCATTGCGGTGCCTGAGGCACACTGTTAAGTGTTCAAAAGTATTATTTTTATTACCCTTTTCACTCATATTATTGTTAGACTTAGGCTCATATTAGTTGCATAATTAGTCATTCATGCATTAATTCATGTTTCTTTCCACCGTTGAGTTTGATTACATAACTTGGGAATTTTTGTGGAAAAAGATACTACTTTGGTGTGTTTTTGTGTGTGCATAATCAGTTTCCAAAGCAAGGCTGGAACCAGTTGCTAGGGCAGTGCATGAAGGAGATGCCGACGCAGTTGTCAAGGTAATGCATGAAGGAGATGCCGAGCTAGTTGTCAGGGCAATTGTCGATAAGGGATAAGATGATATGGAAGTCAAAATTGATGACTAGATAAGCCCAAGATGACATGGAGCAAAGTTAAATCCCAAAGCAGTTTGATTTCCATAAAGAGGTCAAAGAGAAATTGAATCTCAAAAAGATAGGAGAAGATCTAGAAGGAATTTAAATATAATAAAGAATTATATTCTTTTAAAGTATTTAATTCCAGGTTAACTTCCTCCTCAAGAAGGACTTTGACCTAGTCATCTCCTATTTAAAGGAGACCAAGCCGTCAAACTCAAAGGGATAGCAAGGGGGAAGAGAGTTCGATTGAGAGAGCAAAGGGAGAGATTTCGACAAGAGGCTTCAACCATTATTCATCTTTTTCTTCTTTGCTTCTATTAAGTTCATGGTTTGGGGGTTATTCTTTGTATATCTTTTGAACCAAACCACGAACTAACTTGATTGGTTTGGGTTATTGTGTTTTGTTGTTGTGAGAAACAATTGAATTTTGTTTAGGTAAAAAGAGTTTGCACTTTCAATTCAAGGTTTACTCATTCTTGGTTTTTATTCTTGTTTGCGAGTGAATTGGGAGAGGATCTCGTAACTTCATCTATTTATCTAATATCGGGAGAGTTAGATTCAAGAAACGAATGAGTATGGTCTTTATTCAATCTATTGATGGTGAATATTAATCCATCTTAGAAATAAGTTAAGGATTTCAACGGCTAAGAGGAGCGCAAGATTGGTTGTTGTTCACCCTTGATTCACGCAGGGATGTATTGTCAAGGCTTGCACAAGTAGCTAGAGTTTCGACTTAGGGATAAGAAGAAACCATTGAAGAACTCTCTGCTGAACCTTGAAGTTGCTACCCAGCCGCCCAAACAGTTGCCCAGCCTATTGCCCAGGAAACCGTCGATTAGTTGCCAAGGCAACCCTGCTGCGCAAGTTGCCACGGCAACTGAGTTGCCCTTGCACTCTTTTACCAAGAAGATCCAATCGGCTATCACTCCTCAACTCACGATAACCTGGCCTATTCTCTCTCTTTTGATTTCATCTATTATTTTAGTTTATTCTCTTAGTTTACTCATTAGTTATAATTCCTACAATCACCTACTTGTGTTTTTCTTTTCCAACGTAGTAACTTAAGCAAAGTGGCCCAAACCAATCCCTGTGGAGACAATACTCGATACTCAGATCACTTTATTACTGGCAACGTGTATACATGCACCGTTTGCGTAGCACTCAATACGTGCAACAAGTTTTTGGCACCGTTGCTGGGGATTTGCAATTGGTGTTAGTTGTTTTTGTTATTGCATTTTTTCTTAGTTTTACTAACTTTTCTTTTTGTTTGTTTTACCAAAAAAAATTAGGTGCGCTACAAGTTAAGGGACATCAACATGTTGGGAAATAAAAGCCAATCTATTCGAGAGTTGATATTGGAAGATATGAATCAATCCAATCAAAAGTTTCTTGCACACTTCGATGATTACCTATACCAACCGAGAAAAGCATATACCGTGGAAAACTCGTGCACTTGTTGTGGAGAACATCATGTGTTTGAAAATTGCCCTCACATTTTCGGTGCATATGACTACATGGAGAACCATAGATGGAACCAGTAGCAAAATCCTTAATGGTATGATCAAAAAGCTCAAATTTTTTATCATAACAATTTTGTTACAGCAATAGACATGCCTCGGCAATATAGTTCTTATCAGCAGCCTAGTGAGATGGCAACAGATATGCTATGACAATGTAGTCCTTTTCAAGAATATTCTAATTCCTTGGAGGAAACGTTGCTAGCTTTCTTGGCTAGACTTGGTGGATCAATCAAAGAGATTCGAGAGCTATCAAAGTCCATGGATACGAGGATAGCTCAGTGGGATGCAACCTTGAGGGATTCAGAAGATCAATTGAGGAGATACACTTATGCCTTGGACAACATGCACCAACAATCCATTCCTGGGGATACTGACGTCCCAAGGTAAGAGGATAAGGAGCAATACGAAGAGAGGTCCCTGATGTGTGGGGAACAACTAGAAACTCCAAGTCATGAGGATGCCAATGAGAGAGACTGTCCAACACATGATGAGCCTGAGCAACAAATTGCCTTGACAATGATTGAGGAGCCTGAACAGAGCAACGCCGCGACAACATACCGAGAGGCTGAGAACAGTAATGCTATAGCAGACTGCTTGCATCCACCTTTGCCACGACAATTGCACGACCACATGCAGGATCAACCCGATGGAAATACTGTGTTAATGGAATATGAGAAGGTAATGGTTAAACCTTTCGAATTCTTTAAAATCTCACCCCGTCCATTGTAGGTGTGTCTTGAGGAACCGATGTTGGTAGATTTGAAGCCATCAAAATCTCTACTATTGGAGATGTTTGAGAGGCCAAAAGAAAATGGTGTTTGGACTCGTGAAGCTTTTAAAAAAATTGGTTTTCCATTGACTTAAAGCAAATTTTGGCAACTGATTGCCAGGGCAATTGGTTTGAGCAGCAATTGCCACGACAACAAAGGCTACATCCAACCATGATAGAAGTCGACAAGAATGAGGTAATTGAATGGTTGGGAATGGATATAATTTTCCCCATTAATATATTTGTGCCTTTAGGAACAGTAGCAAGATGGAGGGCATGCATGGACTACAAGGGAACACGGAAGAAAGACACATCCACCATGGTAACGCAAAGGGGAGTAGCTGCGAGCACATTGGCCCAACTCTTTTTGGGCAATATTATCACTCGATGGAGGGTGCGGATGGACTATAAGAAGTATCGAAAATGACCCTCCTCAAGTTTTCTCAGATATGTAGAAACATTAGAAGATGCATGAAAAATGCACTTTCTAAGATTTTTTTTTATTTTTTATTTTTGGAACTATATTTTATTTTCATTTTTTTCTTTATTTTTTTGGAATTTTTAGGAGATATTTTATTTTATTTATCTTCATTATCTTTAGTTTCCAGGTTTTCTTTGTTTTCTTTTCTTTTCCACAACCACCATGCTAAGGAAATTCACTGCCGACTACTTGCCACGGCAAGCGCAACAGAGGATGCCCCGGTAACTACCGTAGTAGTTGCCACAGCAATAGAAATTGGCGATGCCCAAGCAACAATAATGGCTTCGGCAACTACTGATCCTAGGCAAGTGAACCTGCCTCAGCAAACATGGATCAAATCAAAGCAATGCTATTCACGCAGTACCAGCCACAAGCATTCAACCACCGACCGGAAAATGAATCAAGCAAACGGCACGAAGGAAACTTATCACTCGAGGTGACGACCTCTCCCACTAACTCATTTCATTTAGTTTATTTTAAATTTTGTTTCACTTTTACATACATTGAGGACAATGCTTCTCTCGAGTTTGGGGAGTGTTGGTTTCTAGTTAGTTTCATGTTTAGTTGCATTCATCTTTAGCAATCACATATAGGTTGCATATGTTACTTGCCATGCCTTTGATTGGATTTAATTGCTTAAGACTTGTTGAATATCCAATGATGAAATTTTGCCACTGCATTTGAAAGAACCTTTAATTTTAGGATTGCATGGAAAGAACTTAGAATTTTGCTATGATGCTGATTTTTTTTACACGGTTGTGGCTAGTTGATTGAAAGAAACTTAGTGAACTTAGGTTGCTTAAAATTTGGGTAAATTTAAAATTAAAAGTTAAATTCTTGCTAGAGGTGCCCGAAACTGGCTCTAGTAGTTAATGCGCATTAAAGAATAGCTAGAGGTGCCCGAAACTGGCTCTGGTCGACTAAAATAAAATGAGAAATTGCTGACTTTGCTAGAGGTGCCCGAAATTTGCTCTAGTGAAAATAAAAATAAATGCCCTGATAATTAAATTGATAAAACCTATTGTTCACATAAAATCTTGAAATCAACTTGTACACAACTACGCACACACTTGTCACGAGCATTATAGTTCGGTTCCGGATAATTTTTGTGCTATCCGAAAAATTAAAAGGTGATCATACTTTGTGCCACGGTTTCGAGGTTTGAATTCAAGTTTGAAGCATGTCTTTGATGATTAAAATCTTGGTAGGTAATTGTTAGTTTGCATTGCTTAAGGACAAGCAATAGTTCGAGTTTGGGGGTGTGTTAAGTGTTCAATAGTACTATTTTTATTACCGTTTTTACTCATATTATTGTTAGACTCAGGGTCATATTAGTTTCATGATTAGTCATTCATGCATTAATTCATGTTTCTTTCCACCATTGAGCTTGATTACATAACTTGGTAATTTTTGTGGAAAAAGATACTGCTTTGGTGTGTTTTTGTGTGTGCAGAATCAGTTGCCAAAGCAAGGCTAGAACCAGTTGCCAGGGTAGTGCATGAAGGAGATGCCGACTCAGTTGCTAGGGCAATTCATGAAGGAGATGCTGAGCTAGTTGCCAGAGCAATTGTCAATAAGGGATAAGATGATATGGTAGTCAAAATTGATGACTAGATAAGCCCAAGATGACGTGGAGCAAAGTTAAATCCAAAAGGAGTTTGATTTCCATGAAAAGGTCAAAGAAAAATTAAATCCCAAAAATATAGGAGAAGATCTAGAAGGAATTTAAATATAATAAAGAATTATATTCTTTTAAAGTATTTAATTCCAACTTAACTTCCTCCTCAATAAGGACTTTGACCTAGCCATCTCCTATTTAAAGAAGACCAAGCCGTCAAACTCAAAGGGAGAGCAAAGGGGAGAGAGTTCGATTAAGAGAGCAAAGGGGAGAGATTTTGACAAGAGGCTTCAACCATTCTTCATCTTTTTCTTCTTTGCTTCTATTAGATTCGTGGTTTGGGGATTATTATTTGTATATCTTTTGAACCCAACCATGAACTAACTTGATTGGTTGGGGTTATTGTGTTTTGTTGTTGTGAGAAACAATTGGATTTTGTTTAGGTAATAAGAGTTTGCCCTTTCAATTCAAGGTTTACTCATTCTTGGTTTTTATTCTTGTTTGTGAGTGAATTGGGAGAGGATCTCGTAACTTCATCTATTTATCTAATATCGGGATAGTTAGACTCAAGAAACGAATGAGTATGGTCTTTATTCAATCTATTGATGGTGAAGATTAATCTGGTTGTTGTTCACCCTTGATTCACGCAGGGATGTATTGTCAAGGCTTGCACAAGTAGCTAGAGTTTCGACTTAGGGATAAGAAGAAACCATTGAAGAACGCTCTGCCAAACCTTGAAGTTGCTGCCTAGCCACCCAAACAGTTGCCCAGGTAACCGTTGATTAGTTGCCAAGGCAACCCCATTGCGCAAGTTGCCACGGCAACTGAGTTACCCTTGCACTCTTTTACCAGGACGATCCAATTGGCTATCACTCCTCAACTCACGATAACTTGGCCTATTCCCACTCTTTTGATTTCATCTATTCTTTTAGTTTATTGCTCTTAGTTTACTCATTAGTTATAATTTCTACAATCACCTACTTGTGTTTTTCTTTTCCAACACAGTAACTTTAGCAAAGTGGCCCAAATCAATCCCTGCGGGGACGATACTCAATACTCAGATCACTTTATTACTTGCGACATATATACTTGCACCGTTTGTCTAGCACTCAATACGCGCAACACGCACCACCCTCAACTCCAGCACTAGCAGGAGGAATCGGTGGAGGAGGAGGCAACTCATCATTTTTTACATCTACAACACTCCTCATATAAGCTCTCGTCTCGGTCCCATTTGCAAAAATATGAGTCTAAAACATGATAATGCAATAAAACGATACAATTAGACCAGCTTGTAGCAAGAATCCAAGTCGCTCATGTTTAAAAACAAAAATCATTTAACACTAGTAGTATTAAGGCAATGTGTCCCCAACCTAAACACCCCAACATATCATATTTCAAATATAATCTCACAAAATCAAGCACCGTGCATACCAACAAAAAAATCATACATCAACAATATATCAAACAACCATAACCCACCTCCCAACAATCATAACCTATCTCTGATACCAACAAATGTAACTGCCTTGGCCCGGTCTAGTCGTAAGACTAAACTGAGCGAGCTATATTAGGGTTTACCAAGACAAACCCAAAAGAATTACTTGAAAATCGGTCCATTTTTTCCTTTTATCTTGTCTAAATGCAGAATTAAGTCCTAGGTGATCATGCTGACAACGGTGAAATTCACAACTCAATCGGGCGTAGAATTGACATCCAATTGCACGATTTTACATTTCAAGGACCAAATTGCAATTTTAGATAATTAAGAGGACTTTCTTCTAATTAAAGTTACCAATCCTTAATTAGTCATATTTCATACAATCAGGTTAAATTTCAACTTAAAATAACCATCCAAACTCATTTAATTGAATAATCAAGAAACAAGGACTAAACTACAAAGAATCAAACATCAGAAAGCATTTTAACATAATTAAAGAACTACATATCAGTACACTAACACCCTATGTCGATACAGTTCAATTTTCAAGGGCATACGAATGCGATCTTTAAGCGTATCGGTACAGGTATGCAATATTCAAAAATAGGAATTTTAGTAGCCAAAAGACATATCGGTACGGTTGCTCGTGTACCGAAACCAAGCCAAAATAACAGCATTGCATACTAATAGGTCCCTAGGCGTATTGGTATGCCAAGGCATTTTTGCCTAGATTGAGTCGAGACAGGTTTCTGCGTTTCGATCCCTGAGGACCCGTACCGGTACAGACAAACCTGTAACGACCTCTTGGTCTAACATATGACACTTTGGCTCAATCTAACTTACTCCAATCAACATCTAATCATCACATAACTTCTCAAACATTAATTCCTCAAACATATAAGCATGGTAGAAGATCATACACAGCATATCAATCCCAACATAAATCTTATAGGCATGATCTCTACCCAAGCATGCAAATTGTTCCCCAACCCCTCAAAACCAAACATTTGGCATCATACAGGTCCAAAACATCAAACATAACTTGTACAAACAGGGAGTATCCAAAATAAACCTCCCAATTACAACTTGGTCACATTGCCTCTTATTACTACTATGTATTTGTAAAACCATACTTGAAAATACTTCAATCCTTGGATCTTCCCTTGCTTACTCATTGATCGAAAGAGTCTATTTCTATGCATTGATGAGAAAGGAGAGCGTAAGCTATAAGCTTAAGTGAGGGAATCTCAAGAACGCTCATCAATGCATTTTAAATCATTTAAATTCAAACCAAATGTATAAGTCTCATAGCAAAATCATCTTATTCTTCTATAATCTCTTCAAATATGCATATTTAAATCATTTGCAATACATGTACATGGATTTCTATCATGAACCCCAATTTAAGCTTCACATGCCAAAATCTCTAAATAGCAAGCTTAAAGGGAATCTAATGTATAAACCATATTATACAAAATATAATCCATTTCTCATGATACGTCATCTCATATATTGGCATTCAAGTGACTGAAAACCAAGTTTCATTCTATTTTATAAAAAAAAATTAGATAAATGGATTTCCCAAGTGGTTCCTTCGACCACTTCACATACGTCCTTGAATTGGAGCAACCCTCAACGATTATAACCTATAAATCCACCAGCGGGAGAATTGGCACACTCTTGACCCCACGACCATTGCGGTTCTCATGGTGGAGCATGGCACACTCTTGACCCTTGTAACGCCTCAATTTTGGGTCTAGATGTTTTGGGGTTCATTTTAAGGGTTCAGTGAGCCGGTATTAGAGATTCGAGTTAGTTTCAGGATTAAATCGAATTAAATATTTTTGAAGGAGACAAAAATATGGAAAATGTTCTAAAATCATTATTTAATATATATATATATATGATTGTGGTGAAATCAATTTTGGAAAATGAGCTTTGGAAATTAGACATTTTGGACTAGTGACCAAAATGCAAACTTTGAGAATTATTTTTAGTGACTGCTTTGTAAATGATCAAAACTTTGAATCTTTAAGGAGCTAATTGCCGAAAAGTATAATCTCAGACTTTATCTCTTAATTGGATATTTTTAAAGTGTTTTGGAAAATAAAATACGCTGGGGAGAATTAATTGATTCCTTAAAAACAAAAGTTACGTAACTAACTTTCTCTCAAAACCTTTTTCTCTCAAAATCTATCCAGCCAAACATTATTCTCTTCTTTTAAATTCTCAGGTAAATCTTCTTTTCTTAAATCTTTTGATTTCTAATGGATTCTCTATGGTTTCTAAACAAAACCGTAATGTTTTAACTTTGTTTTCAAATGTAAATTTAGCCAATTAAGGGAGAAAGCAACCCTTAGAGGTAAGGTTCATTCTTCTCATCTAATGAAAGGTTATTTACTGAAATTCCCAAGTTGTTGATCCTTTACAATTGTTTTCTAAGGTGTTTTGATAGTTTAATTAAGGAAAATTGGCTTAATTGTGTTTTGATTGATGAAATTGGTAGATTTTCGAATTGGATCTATTTTGCTGGGTTCTTGATCAGATTAGATCATGATTTTGATGTTTAATACTGTTAATAGCTTGGATATAATATTGTAATCCCGAAACTAGTTGAATCTCTAATGTTTAAGGTTGTTAGTTAAGGGTTTTTCCGATGATAATGGGGTTTAACCATTGTTGGAAATAAAAGGGTATTGAAAAGGTGTTTTTAGATGCTAATTGATGAAGTTTGATATATCGAATCATTATATTGTGGTTGGGTTAAGATTAGAAAGTGTTTGAGGTTGATTTCAATAAGTGGGCAACTTGTGAGTTGCGGGTAATTACTTTGAGGCAGTGGTTTGGATGCATTTTGATGCGTGTTTCCTCTGGTTTTGTGTGGACAAAATAGGGGATAATCAAGGCGATGTAGCTTGATGTGGATCGTTGCTTGTCGGGAGCTCGATTTGTATTAGCAAGCAAGGCGACGTGTAATCAGTGAGTGGAAACTGGTTTTAAATGAATCCTAAAGGTTTGCAAATGATTTTGGGAGTTTAGGTTAAGCGTGAAACACTTAACTAAGCCCAAACGTAAGTTTCCCTCTATTTCTCTTAATATCATATTGGATACGAGCATGATTGATTACATGTTTTGGGTTTTAAACATGGTTTGTTTTACTTACTATATATGCATGGTTTTGAATGCATATGCAAGGGTTTAAAGGCAAATGAAATGTTAGTTAGCATTGGTTTTCATTCTGGTTGGGAAGGTTTATTGCTTCGGTAATGTGATATGCATATGTGAATTTTGTTTAATGCATTGTAAAATAGTGAGTAAATGGTTTTGAAATGATATATTGGCTATGTGACAAGGTAAGAAACGGTCGAATATAGTTGGCATGCCATAAGATTAAAGTGCACTATAATTTATGTTTAAAATCAACCGTGTCCATGGGTTCTTGAGGCATAGCGGATTGGCTACACAGACTATTAGGGTTCTTATTAGAGGTTATACGGATTGGCTAACCTACATGAGGGTAAATCTTGTAGATTGGCAAGGTTTGAGATATCATGCGAATCGGCATGGTATGAGTATGGTGGAGGATTGTTCATCATGAGTTATTCGTGTATCTGATGTATGGATAGGGGTGAACCAAGGATAGAGGATTGTCTATCCAAGGGTAGAGGATTGTCTACCCGAGGTCACTATAAATGCCAATATATTAAAGTTCATGTGTTGAACCTATTTTATAATGCTTTGGGATTTAAGCATGGTAATAAGATTTAATAATTTGGGATTTAAGCATTGTAACATGATTTAATGCTTTGGGATTTGAGCATGGTAGTATGATCTAATACTTTGGGATTTAAGCATATGATTTGTAAATGATTCTGCATATGGTCGATATGCATGTTTGGTTTTGGAATCAATGAAAATGCTTCGGTCGTTAAGCATGGGATTTATATATGATGTTGTATAAGGATCGTTATGCATGTTTCAGATGGAAACAAGGAAAATGCTTTGGTTATTAAGCATGTTTTGAAAACAAGTGCTTTTGATTTTCAAATGTTTTTAAGTGCATCATTGTTTTTATGAGCATCCTTACTAAGAATTTGTGCTTACGCTCTCTTTTCTAAATGATGCAGAGCACTAGAGTTTGGGACAACATTGGCAAGGCAAAAGGCGATCCTAGACTTATACTATCTTTGAGTGTGAAACTCGGTGTTACTTTCGGTTAATAAGGCATTATGTTCATCATATTTTGGGGGATTTGTAATGGTGTATTACCATGTTTTTTGTTGTGGTTTACATGTTGTGATTTGATGATCATTTGATGTATGAAATGCATGTTGGTTGAGCCATGCTAGTATGTGACGTTGCTAGGAGATACCTTGAATTGCATCTAGATTGTGTTGGTTTGTTTCATGCTTTTATGATGCTAGCATGTTTTGATCGATACTAGGGAGGTATTGTTTTGTTAACCATGTGGTTAATTGCCTTATGTTTGGATTTTTGTATGTGAGTTGCTTGATTTTAGGGAGTATGCCTCTAAATGTGAGATTCGGGTAAATTGCCATAATATGTTGATGAAACTGTGATGTTATGATTGGTATCTATCCTTGGTAATGTTGTATGAATGTTAGAACCATGTTTAATTGGTTTAGAATCCATAAAAGTATGTTAAACCAGTAAATTTGAACTTTACAGACCAGGCGTATTGATATGCGTGAGACTGTATTGATACGGGTCAGTGTTTTCACGCATAACGTATTGATACGCGTAAGACCATATGGATACAAGTCAGTGTTTTTAGGCATAGTGTATCGATACGCGTAAGACTGTATCAATACGGTTTGGTGTTTTTAGGCATAGCGTATTAATACTCGATAAAGTATATCAATGCGGGTTTGAACTACTTGAATCTAGAATTTTGAAAATGCATAGGTGTATCGATACACTTGCCCGTGTATTGATACAAGTAGTTGTTAATTCAATTAAAGTGTGTTTTAAAGGTTCTATTTTCTTACGTTTTAGTCCCTGAATGTTGTACACACAGTTAAATGGGTTTGAATAGTAGTTTGAGCTGAGAATTGGCATGCAAGCATGTAATATGACTAATTGAGGATTGGTAACCTTAATTTCAGTACTGGTCCTTTAATTTACTTGTTTTATGTTTTGGTCCCTAAAATGTATTATATGCAATTCTTGCCTTTTCGAGGTCTATTTCCTTTGTAACTTCACCCGCTGCAAGCATGATTAATATTATGCATCTGACAAGATAAAAGGAAAAAATGGACCAGTTTTCACAATCTTTCTTCGTTTTGCTTTGGTAAACCTAATGTAGCTCGCTCGGTTCAGTCGTGCATCTAGGCCAATTTTTGGTAATTTGAATCCGGTAATCCAAGTGATGACGGGAGCTTTTCAGGCAGCGATGGCTAGAGTGCAAGTGTAAGCAACGGCACCTGTCGTAGTGGTTAATCAAGGCTTACCCTTAGAGCGTCTTCATAGTTTGAGAGGTGTAAAGTTTTAGGGTCTAAGCCATGAAGTAGTCGAGGAATGGCTAGAGAGTAAGATTTGTATTATGAATCAGATGGATTGCAACAATATGCTCAGGTTGGGTTGCACCGTGTCGTTGTTGCAAGGTGATGCTTATCTCTGGTGGGTAAACATAATTACTGGTGTTCTGGAGGTGGATGTGACTTGGGAGTTCTTTAGGGAAGCTTTCAAGAGGAAGCAATTTAGGCCTCAGTATCTGGACGCAAGAAAGCGCGAGTTTATGTCATTACCGCAGGGTGGCATGTCAGTTGCCTAGTTTAAGGTGAGTTGTCTGCCTAAGAGTCTTTTTTCTGGGGCTCTAGCGTGGTTAGCGTTAGTTGGGTTTCAGACCGTTGGCCGATATGGCTATTTGTGGAAGCGTCCAATGTGCTAGTGACATTCGAGAAGGTGATGTGTTAGGTATTTTCTAAATACCTGGTTCGGGTAGTGGCCAGAGTGGTGGTGTTCTCATGTACTATGGTATCAAGAAAGAGTTTTGATCAAAATTTGAGGGTTGCTTGAGTGTTTTTAACATGTTGGATGGAATATTGGTACCGAGAATGTTATAAGTAAGTGTGGATGTTGATCAGGCATAGTGCAAAAATACTTATATGTATATATTTAAATATGTTAGTACATGCATACATCTTTGGGCATGACATTAGTGGTTTTGCATCCATATGCATAGACATCTAGGATGACGTATAAGGAATCATGCATACATATGTCCACACTTATGGATAATTTCTCAGAGGCCGATGTAGTGTTAGTAATTAGTTCTTTTGGTGAGATGGTTACTACTAGAAGGTTGTATAGCAGGTGTCCTCTGGTTGTTCAAGGTCATGAGTTCGCCAAGGATTTAATGGAATTGTTGATCCATGGTTTTGATGTCATCCTGGGTATGGATTGGTTATGTGAGCAGAAGGCGGCTGTGGATTGTGAATCCAAAAGGATTTTCTTGAGGTTAGCTGATTATGACGAAGTTGTGGTGGTTGGCGAGAATGTGAAATTCTTGGCTACTCAAGTGGAAAAGTTGATGCAAGGAGGCTGTCAAGCTTATTTCGCTATCGTGATGAATCTGGAAGTTAAGGGTGTTTGGGTGCAGGACATTCAGACTGTTTGTGTTTTTTCGGAGGTGTTTCATAAAGAGTTACCGAGTTTACTACCAGATAGAGAGGTGGAATTCAGTATTGAGACGTACTCGGGCACGGTTTCAGTATCCATTGCTCCTTACCAGATGGCACCGAAGGAATTAAAAGAGTTAAAGACGCAGCTTCAAAAGTGTGAATGCCCGGTGCCCTTGATTATCGACAGTTGAATAAGTTGACGGTGAAGAACAAATACCCATTGCCGCAAATTGATGACTTGTTCGATCAGTTTTGTGGGGCAACTGTGGTTTCTAAGATTGATTTAAGATTAGGGTATTATTTGTTGAAGGTTAAGGATGTAGACGTGCATAAGATTGCGTTTTGTACGAGGTATAGACATTATGAGTTCTTGGGGATGCCGTTTGGTTTGACGAATGCCCCAACTACTTTCATGGATATGATGAATAAGGTGTTCCATGAATATCTCGATCAATTCATGGTGGTGTTTATAGATGATATTCTTATGTACTCTCGTAACGAGGAAGAACATGATCAACATTTGCAGATTGTATTGCAAGTTTTGAAGGATAATCACATGTACACTAAGCTGAGTAAGTGTGAGTTTTGGCTAAAGGAAGTGATGTTCCTTGATCATGGGGTTTCTGCGGAGGGTATTCGTGTTGAATCACAGAAAATTGAGGCTATTCTCAATTGGAAGCAAGAGGTTCATAGTTTTCTTGGGTTGGCTGGTTATTGTCGTCGTTTTGTAGATGGGTTTTCTAGCATTGCGGCTTCATTGATGAAGTTGTTGCAAAAGAATGCTCCTTATGTGTGGTCATAGAAGCAAGAAATGGTTTTCAGAAGTTGAAGGAAGTTTTGAAACATGCTCATGTGTTGATCCTACCTGAGTCAGGGAAAGAGTTTGTGGTTTATGGTGATGCGTCTTACGTGGGTTTTGGTTGTGTGCTGATGCAAAAAGGTAAGGTGGTGGCCTATGCATTGAGACAGCTAAAAGTTCATGAGCGAATTACCCGACTCGTGATTTAGAGCTTGCTGTTGTGGTGTATGCCTTGAAGATTTGGAGACCTTATCTCTATGGAGAGAAGTGTATTGTTTTTACGGATCATAAGAGTTTGAAGTATTTGGTGTCTCAAAAGGATTTGAATCTTAGGAAACGTAGATGGTTGAAGTTGCTTAAGGATTATGACTTGAGGATCGAATATCATCTTAGAAAGGCTAATGTGGTTGCGGATGCGTTGAGTGGTAAGGTTGCGGTTTAGCTTAGGGCCTTGTATGCAAGGTTGAGTGTGACACGGGAGGTGATTTGTTGGCTGAGTTGCAAGTTAAACCTACATTGTCAAAAATGATTAAAGCTAAGCAATCGTGTGATGATTCTTTGGTTCCTCCTATTAAGGACATATCGGATGCTAATCTGATGAAATTTTATTTTGAGGATAAGGGAGTTTTGTGTTTTAAGGGTTAGATAGTGGTACCGGATGATGTTGAGTTGAGGCACACTATTTTGGCAGAGGCACACTCTAGTCCTTTTGCTATGCATCCTGGTAGTACCAATATGTATCGTGGGTTAAAGGAAGTGTACTATTGGGTTGGTTTGAAGAAGGCTGTAGTGTATTTTGTTTCTAATTGCATAGTGTGCCAGTGAGTTAAGGCTGAACATCAGTTTCTATTCGGGTTGTTGCAACTGTTGAGAATTTTGAAATGAAAAAGGGAGAGAATCACTGTGGATTTTGTGTCAAGGTTGCCTTTGATACCGGCTAAAAAGGATTCCATTTGGGTGATTGTTGATCGGTTTACGAGGTGTGCGCATTTCCTACCAGTGCATGTGGCGTATACCTTGGACAAGTTGGCGAACTTGTATATCGCTGAGATTGTGCTGTTGCACGGGGTACATAAGTCCATTGTTTCGGATAGAGATTCGAAGTTTACAGCAAGATTTTAGGAGTGTTTGTATCGGGCTTTGGGTATGAGGTTGAGATTCAGTACCGCGTATCATCCTCAAACAGATGGATATTCTAAGCATGTTATCTAGGTTTTAGAGGACATGTTGAGGTGTTGTATCATTGATTTCCAAGGAACCTAGGAGAAGCAGCTAGCTTTGGTTGAGTTTGCTTATAACAATAGCTATCAAGCGAGTATCCAGATGGCACCGTATGAGGCATTGTATGGCCAGAGGTGTCGTGCGCCTTTGTGTTGGTTTGAGGTAGGGGAAAGCATGTTTCCGTACTGGATGTGTTGAAAGACACAGATGGGAAGGTGAAACTTGTGTGTGATCGCTTGAAATGGTTGCGGATCGGCAGAAGTCTTACGATGAGTTGAAGTGTAGAGAGGTTGAGTATGCAGTGGGTGATCGTGTGTTCTTGAAAGTGTCACCGTAGAAAAAGGTGATACGGTTCGGAAGTAAAGGTAAGCTTAGTCTGAGGTTTATTGGACCGTATGAGGTTGTGGAGCGTGTTGGTCCTGTGGCTTATCGGTTGAGGTTGTCTCTCGAGCTAGAGAAAATGCATGATGTGTTCCATGTATCAATGTTGCAGAGGTATCGGTCGGATCCCTCGCATATTATGCTGGTAGAGCATATTGAGTTGAGGACGAATTTATCCTAAGATGAGGAGCTGGTGGAAATCTTTGATTCCAATAGCAAAGTTCTTCCTGGCAAGACGATTGAACATGTTAAGGTATTGTGGCGACATCGAGGAGTTGAGGAAGCCACTGGAAAGCAAGGCAGACATGTTGGAGCAATTTTTACATTTATTTCCTCTAGGTAAAATTTGAGGACAAAATTTCTTAAGAGGGGGAGACTTGTAACGCCTCGGTTTTGGGTCTAGATGTTTCGGGGTTCGTTTTAAGGGTTTGGTGGACTGGTATAGAGATTCGAGTCAATTTCAGGATTAAATCGGATTAAATATTTTTGAAGGTTATAAAATATGAAAAATGTTCTAAAATCATTATTTAATATATATACGATTGTAGTGAAATCAATTTTGGAAAATAAGCTTTAGAAATTAGACATTTTGGATTAGTGACCAAAATGCAAACTTTGAAAACTGTTTTAGTTACTGTTTTGTAAAGGGTCAAAACTTTGAATCTTTAAGGAGCTAATTGCCCAAAAGTCTAATCTCAGACTTTATCTCTTAATTAGATATTTTTAAAGTCTTTTGGAAAATAAAGTAGGTTGGGGAGAATTAATTATCCTCTAAAAACAAAAGTTACGTAACTAACTTTCTCGCAACTCTCAAAATATCTCTACCCAAATACTATTCTCTTCTTCTAAATTCTCAGGTAAATCTTCTTTTCTTAAATTTTTTATTTATAATGGTTTCTAAACAAAACATTATTATTTTAACTTTGTTTTCAAATGTAAATTCAGCCAATTAAGGGAGAAAGCATCCATTAGAGGTAAGGTTCGTTCTTCTCCTCTAATGAAAGGTTCTTTATTGAAATTCCCAAGTTGTTGATCCTTTACAATTGTTTTCTAATATGTTTTGATAGTTTAATTAAGGAAAATTGGTTTAATTGTGTTTTGATTGATGAAATTGGCAGATCTTCGAATTGGATATGTTTTACTGGGTTCTTGATCAGATTAGATCATGATTTTGATGTTTAATAATGTTAATGGCTTGGATTTAACATTGTAATCCCGAAACTAGTTGAATCTCTAATGTTGAAGGTTGTTAGTTAAGGGTTTTTGTGATGATAATGGGGTTTAACCATTGCTGGAAGTAAAATGATGTTGAAAAGGTGTTTTAGATGCTAATTGATGAAGTTTGATGTATCGAATCGTTATATTGTGGCTGGGTTAAGATTGGAAGGTGTTTAATGTTGATTTCGATAAGTTTCGGATGGTTTTTGAGTGGGCAACTTGTGAGTTGTGGGCAATTGCTTTAAGGCAGTTGTTTGGATGCATTTTGATGCATGTTTCCTCTGGTTTTGTGTGGCCAAAACAGGGGATAATCAAGGCAATGTAGCTTGAGGTGGATGGTTGCTTGTCGGGAGCTCGATTTGCATTGGCAAGCAAGGCGAGGTGTAATCAGTGAGTGGAAACTAGTTTTAAATGAATCCTAAAGGTTTGCAAATAATGTTGGGAGTTTAGCTTTAGTGTGAAACACTTAACTAAGCTCGGACGTAAGTTTCCCTACTTTGCCCTTAATATTAAATTGGATATGAGCATGATTGATTAAATGTTTTGGGTTTAAACATGGTTTGTTTTACTTACTATAAATGCATGGTTTTGAATACATATGCAAGGGTTTAAAGGTAAAAGAAATGCTAGTGAGCATTGGTTTTCATTCCGGTTGGGAATGGGTTATTGCTTGGGCAATGTGGTATACATATGTGGATTTTGTTTAATGCATTGTAAAATAGTGAGTAAATGGTTTTGTAAATGTATATTGGCTATGTGGCAAGGTAAGAAACATTCAGATATAGTTGACACGCCATAAGATTAAAGTGCACTATAATATATGTTTAAAATCGATCGTGTCCATGGTTCCTTGAGGTATAGCGGATTGGCTACTCGGACTATTGGAGTTCTCATTAGAGGTTATGCAGATTGGCTAACCTATGTGAGGGCAAATCTTGCGGATTGGCATGGTATGAGTATGGTTGAGGATTGTTCATCATGAGTTATCCGTGTATCCGATGTATGGATGGAGGATTGTTCATCCAAGGGTCGAGGATTATCTATCCAAGGGTCGAGGATTGTCTACCAGAGGTCACTATAAATGCCAATAAATGAAAGTTCACGTGTTGAACCTATTTTATAATGCTTTGGGATTTAAGCATGGCAATATGATTTAATGCTTTGGGATTTAAACATGGTAATATGATTTAATACTTTGGGATTTAAGCATGGTAACATAATTTAATGCATTGGGATTTAATCATACCATCATATGATTTAATGCTTTGGGATTCAAGCATGGTAATATTATCTAATGCTTTGGGATTTAAGCATGTGATTTGTAAATGATTTTGCATATGGTCGATATGCATGTTTGGTTTTGGAATCAATAAAAATGATTTGGTCGTTAAGCATGTGATTTATATATGAAGTTGCATAAGGATCGTTATGCATGTTTTGGTTGGAAACAATGAAAATGCTTTGGTTGTTAAGCATGTTTTGAAAATAAGTGGCTTTAGTTTTCAAATGGTTTTAAATGCATCATTGTTTTTATGAGCATTCTCACTAAGCATTTGTGCTTACGCTCTCTTTTCTAAATGATGGAGAGCACTAGAGTTTGGGGCAACATTGGCAAGGCAAAAGGCGATCAAATACCTATACCATCTTTGAGTATGAAACTCGGTGTTACTTTTGATTAATAAGGTAATGTGTTCATCATATTTTGGGGGATTTGTATTGATGTATTACCATGAATTTTGTTGTGGTTTACATGTTTTGATTTGATGATTATTTGATGTATGAAAAGTATGTTCGTTAAGCCATGCTAGTATGTGACGTTGCTAGGAGATACCTTGGATTGCATCTAGCTTGTGTTGGTTTGCTTCAATGTTTTTATGATACTAGCATGTTTTGATCGATGCTAGGTAGGTATTGGTTTGTTGACCATGTGGTTAATTGCCTTATTTTTCGATTTGAGTATGTGAGTTGCTTCATTTTGGGAGCATGCCTCTAGACTTGAGATTCGTGTAAATTTCCATGATATGTTGATGAAACTGTGGTGTTATGATTGGGATCGATCCTTGGTAATGTTGTATGAATGTTAGAAGCATGTTTAAGTGTTTGGAATCCATAAAAGTATGTTAAACCAGCAAATTTGAACTTTACAGGCCAGGGCGTATTGATACGTGTAAGACCGTATTGATATGGGTCAGTGTTTTCAGGCATAGCGTATCGATACGCGTGAGAACATATCAATACGGGTTGGTGTTTTTAGGCATAGAGTATTGATACTAGAGGAAGTGTATCGATACGGGTTTGAACTACTGGAATCTAGAATTTTGAAAATGCACAAGTGTATCGATACACTTGCTCGTGTATCGATACACTTGCTCGTGTATCGATACAGGCAGCTGTTAATTTAGTTAAACCGTGTTTTAAAGGTTCTATATTTTCTTACGTCCTGAATGTTGTACACGCAATTAAATGGGTTTGAAAAGTCAGTTTGAGCTGAGTATTGGCATGCAAGCATGTAATATAACTAATTGAGGATTGGTAACCTTAATTTCAGCAATGGTCCTTTAATTTACCAGTTTTATTTTTTGGTCCCTAAAATGTATTGTATGCAATTGGTTGCCTTTCTGTGGTCCGTTTTAATTTACCAATTGGTTGCCTTTGTAACTTCACCCGCTGCAAGCATCTTCACTTAGGATTAATAATATGCATATAGACAAGATAAAAGAAAAAGATGGTCTGATTTTCGTAATCTTTCTCCAGTTTATTTTGGCAAACCTAATGTAGCTCGCTCAGTTCGGTCGGGCGTCTAGGCCGGGTCGAGGGGCTTACAACCCCTCGACACACATGAGGCGACTTATTATAGTGCACTTTAAACCTTATGTCTAGCCAACTATATCCGATAACAATTTATTTAGCCACTTGCCAATATACTTAATAAAAACGTCATTAACTTACTGTTTTACATATGCATCAATTCAAACCATTTTCCAATACATTAAACCATATATTCTAGCATTCTCAAAACCTTTCATAAACCATTTGCTATGCTCAAATATCATCATGTATAATCATTTGCAACATCTTTATTTCTAAAACATGCATATAATAGTAAGTAATCAAATGTATAAACCTGTACATGAGATTGTACTTTGCAAAAACCGAAAACTGAGAGAGAGCTCAACCAATACTTACATCTGAGCTTAGATAAGTATCTCAAACATAATCTAAACTCCCAACAACCAACTTCAAACCTTTTAAAAGCAATAAAACGTGTTTCCACTCACCAACAATCCAAAGCTCTCTTGCCGTTGCCAGAATCAAGCTTCCAAAGCTTCCACAACCTCTCCAAAATCTAAAGGATTCAACTCCCCTGCTTTACCCAATCAAAAAACAGAGGATTAATGCACCTCCATGCATCTCCAATTTCCAGCAACCAACAAACACAACTTCGCCTCACTAAAACCTTCAAACGCCTCTTTAAAACAACCGAAATCATCACTAAACCTAATCTAAACAATGCCCAGCCAAAACCTATTGATTTTAACATCTTAACAACATCAATTTACATCCAAAACATCTTTATAACGTCCTTATACCTCCAGCAACCTTACATCACCAAGATCACTTCAAAATCTAACTATTTACAAGATAGAAAGTTAGTAATTCACATAGTTTCGGGATTTCTTTTATTAATCTCTTCTTTTAACATTAAAACACATATTATAAGAGATCTAAATCAATTACATTCAATACAAAATAGATCCATAACAATGTTTTTTAAATTTTCACATCAAAACTAAATTTAATCACCATATTCATGTTTTAATCATAATTCCATAACATAAATCAGTTGTAAAGGATCATGAACTTGGGAATTTAATTAAAGAACCTTTAATTAGAAGAGAGAAATGAAAATCACCTCTAATTGCTAATTTCCCCCTTAATTGGCAAAGATTGGATGAATGCTTCAAGAAATCAAGTAGATTTTGGTGTAGGAATCAAAGGAATCAAGTAGGAAAATCAAAATATATTAATTCCTAAAAATTTTGGAAAGAATCTGATAGTTTGGCTGCTGAGAAAGTTGAGAGAAAAGTGATAGCAAAATTAGTTACGTGAGAAAATGATTTGTGAAATTAGAAATTCTTTTATTAATTCTATTTTATTTTAATATTAAAACCATTTTAAAGCCCTTTAAAAATAGCCTAAATTAAGGGAAAATTTGATAAAAAAAAGTTTGGTTAATTAGCTCATTAAAGATTATAAGTTTTGACCCTTTTATGATTTAGTCGCCAAAACAGTTTTTAAAACTTTACATTTTATTCACCGGACCAAAATATCCCAAAATCATATTTAATTCCTTCAAATTTAATTTACCAAAATACTTTTATAACATTTAATTCCCAAAACTAACTCGAATTACCTAACATGGTTCTCCCAAACTGTCTAATCGATCCATCTAACACCTAGGCCCAATTTTAGGGCGTTACATTTAAAATTTTGGAAATTGGTTTGATTTGATGCTTACGTAAAACAGTATGATAATGTGGTTTTATTAAGTATATTGGCAAGTGGCTAAGATTAAAAGTTATTGGATATAGTTAGCTAGCCATAGGGTTTAAAGTGACTATAATAAGTCGCCTCATGTGTGTCGAGGGGTCAAGAGTGTGCCATGCTGCACCATGAGAACCGCAGCGGTCGAGGGTCAAGAGTGTGCCAATTCTCCCACTGGTGGATATATACATCATAACCGTTAAGGGTTGCTCTAGTTTGAGGATGTATGTGAAGTGGTTGAAGGAACCACTTGGGGAATCCGTGTATCCAATGTGTTTTTGATAAAATAGAATGGAAATGGTTTTGAATCACTTGAATGCTAATATATGATATAATGTATCGTGAGAAATGGATTGTGCTTTGTATAATATGGTTTATACATATGTTGCTCTTTAAGCTTGCTATTTTGAGATTTTAGCATGAGAAAGCTTAAATTGGGGTTATTGCTATAAATCCATGATATATGAGATGGAAATTTGATCCACAAACCCTAATTTATTTCTCATGTAAATTCTCATCAATCAAGCATGGATTACATGTATTATTGATATCAAAAGATAGAGCTTGAAGAGTAGAACAACTTTGTAGTTGAAGAGATTACCTGAAAACTGAGTTTCGAGGCTTGAATCGAGCTTGGAGAAAATTTTCTCTATCTTTCCCTAGACCTCACGTTTGTTTCTGTAAAAGATGAACATCTTGTTCATCTTTTTACCATTACTTTACACATATATCTATTAAATGAAATTAAATTCATTTAATAGTGAAATTACAATTTTGCCCTTTTTATCCAATGGTTGAGATTGATTTTATCATCAATCAAGGGCCAAGATTTAATCTTCAATTTTATCTTTCCAAAATTTCCCTAATAACTTTTTAAATATTTCAAAATTGTCGTTGGGGCCAAATGACCAATTTGCCCTCCAACTAGTCTTTATTTACTAATTTATTTCCAAATTGCCATTCCATTAAAATCTAACTAAATCTAGTTCGAATTCAACCAAACATAATAAAATATTCTTAAAATAACATTTTATGACTTTTCCATAGCTTTTGGATCAGTCTCCAAAATTTCTATTCGATCCAATATACAGATAAATAATCCTTTCTCAAAAATAAACTGTAGGATTCATCTTGAATCAAACTAAAAATATTTCCAACACTTGGAAATGACTTTTATAACCTTTATCTATCATATGGAAAACTTTCAAAATTTTCCAGTTCGATCCTGGTATCCGAATTCCACTTAAACTTTAACTGCGATTTTCCCAATAATTGAAGTATCAGATCGAACCAATAATTATGCATTCGATTCACACCCTTAGGTGATATTTTTATTTATGAAATAAAAACCCTCAACTTTTGGGAAGTTACAACTTTAGTCCCCAAACTTTTCCAAAGTTTGTACTTTAGCCATAAAATTTTCAAAATTTACATTTTGGTCACTACATTTTTAAACTTCAATTCCCATTCCAATTTTCCTTGGAATTCAAACAAACTTTAAGAATACCTTATTCAATTCACTATCTATCACATGAGACCTTTAAACCTTAGAAATTTCCTTTCCAAAACCCATAATTAAAGAAATCCCAACTTTTACATTTTTGTCATTTTAGTCAATAAGTTAGCTTTTAAGCTATTATATTAGTACTAAATGACCCTTAATCAACTTAGTAAATTTTGGGGTATTACAACACACACCATGAAGGAAGGAATGATACCGATGTGATTGTAGGTACATTTACTTTACAGTCCATATCATTGTTTCCTTTGATAGATTCTGGTTCTACACATTCATACATCTTGCGCGAACATGCTTGCTTGCTTGATATACATATAGAAGTGTTAGATGTGGGAATATGTGTAACTAGTTCTTTTGGTGAGACAATATGTGGGAATATGTGTAACTAGTTCTTTTGGTGAGATAGTAGTTACTAGGAGGTTGTTTAGGAGATGCCCTTTGATGGTTCAAGGTCATGTGTTTGCGGCTGATTTGATAGATTTATCGTATCATTGTTTTAATGTAATCTTAGGGATGGATTGGTTGACCGAGCATAGGGATGTTGATTTTGAGACCAAGCGAGTTTCATTGAAACTTGTTGAGGATTATGAAGTGGTGGTTGTGGGCGAGAATGTTAAATTCTTATCCAATGTTGTTTCAGATTTGAAGGCGCGAAAGTTGTTAGAATCTGGGGGTCAAGCATACCTAGCTTATGTTATGAACCCAAGTACGAAGGAGGTGCGAGTCCAGGATATCCGCACTATTTGTGATTTTTCAGGTGTGTTTCTGGATGAGTTGCCTAGATTACCACCGGATAGGGAGTTAGAGTTTTACATCGAGAAGTATATAGATATGGCTCCAGTTCCGATTTCACTGTAGTGTATGGCACCGAAAGAGTTGAAGGAGTTGAAGATGCAGCTTCAGGAGTTGTTAGACTGTGGTTTTACCTAACCTAGATTGTCACCGTGAGGAACACCATTGTTGTTTGTAAAAAAATGGCACGATGAGAATGTACATGACTATTGGTAAATGAACAAGTTGATGATTAAGAATAAGTATCCTTGCCAAGGATTAATGATTTGTTTAATCAGTTTCAGGGTGCTACGGTGTTTTTCAAGATTGATATGAGATCTGGGTATTACCAAGTGAAGGTAAAGGATAAATAAGTGTCAAAGATAGCTTTTCCATGCGCTACAGGTGTTAAGAGTTCTTAGTGATGTTGTTTGGGTTGACTAATGCGTTTGTAGCTTTCATGGACATGATGAATCGGGTATTCCATGGATTCTTGGATCAATTCGTGCTAGTGTTCATCGATGACATTCTTGTGTGCTCTCGTACTGAGGACGATCATGACCGACACCTACGGATTATGTTGAAAGTTTTGTTGGATAATAAGCTTTATGCCAAGTTGAGCAAATGTGAGTTTTGGATTAAGCAAGTGGTTTTTCTTGGTCATGTTGTCTCGTCAGAAGGTATCTGTGTGGATCCGCAGAAGATTGAGGCGGTTGTGAATTGGAAGCAACCTAAGTCGGTGATAGAGGTTTATAGTTTCTTGGGGTTAGCAGGGTATTATTATTGTTTTGTGGATGGTTCCTCGAGGATTGCTACTTCTTTGACGAATTTGTTACAAAAGGATGTGAGTTTTGAATAGGTGGAGGCTAGACAAGAAGCATTTGATAAGTTGAAAGAAGCTTTGATGCAAGCTCCGATCATGATTCAACCTGAGTCGGGGAAAGAGTTTGTAGTTTATAGTGATGCATCCTATGTTGGGTTGGGGTGCGTGTTGATTCAAGAGGGGAAGGTTGTGGCTTATGCATCTAGGTAGTTGAAGGTGCACGAGCGTAACTATCCTGCTCATGATATAGATCTTGCAACGGTAGTGTTTACTTTGAAGATCTAGAGGCATTATCTTTATGGTGAGAAGTGTATTGTGTACACAGATCACATGAGTTTGAAATATTTGATGTCGCAAAAGGAGTTGAATCTTAGGAAATAGAGATGGTTGGAGTTGCTCAAGGATTATGATTTGACGATAGAGTATCATCCGGGTAGTTGTAGCTGATGCCTTGAGTAGGAAGGTTGTGGTAGAGCTGAGGGCGATGTTTGCTTGGTTGAGTGGGATGCGAGATGGTGGTTTGTTGGCTGAGTTGCAAGTGAAGCCATCGTTGTTGTAGCTGATCAAGGAGAAATAACTGTGTGATGATTTGTTGGTACCATATGTTACGGATATTATGGATGGCAATCAGACGGATTATCATTTAGATGATAATGGTGTTTTGTGTTTTAAGAGTCAAGTGGTTGTGCCGAAAGATGAGGAGTTCAGGCATACTATCTTGATTGAAGCACACTCGAGCCCTTTTACTATGCATTTGGGTAGTACAAAGATGTATCAAGATTTGAAGAAGGAATATTTCTAGGTTGGTTTGAAGAAGGATGTAGCAGATTTTGTTGCTCGTTGTATGGTATGTCAACGGGTTAAGGCTGAGCATCAATTTCTTTTTGGGTTGTTGCAACCGTTAAAGATTCCAAAATCGAAGTGGGAGAGAATTACCATGGATTTTGTATCTGGATTGCCTTTGACGCCATCAAAGAAGATTCCAAAATCGAAGTGTGAACATTTTTTTTGTTGTGCATACAACGTATACTTTGGATAAGTTGGTAGAGTTGTATGTTGCGTAGATTGAAAGGTTGCATGGGGTGCCTAAATCCATAGCATCGGATAGGGATCCGCACTTTATAGCGAGGTTTTGAGAGTTTTTGTATAGGACTTTGGGTACGCGGTTGAATTCTAGTACTTCGTATCATCCTCAAACGGATGGCCAGTCTAAACGCGTCATCCAATTGTTTGAAGATATGTTGCGGTATTGCATCATTGATTTTCAGGTAACGTAGGAGAAGCAACTACCGTTGGTGGAGTTTGCCTATAACAATAGTTATCAGGCTAGTATCCAAATGGATACATATGAAGCTTTGTTTGGTAGGAGGTGTCGCACGTCACTTTATTGGACTAAGGAGGGTGAGAAGTTTATTTCCCTGTCTGATGTGCTGAAAGACACCAATGAGAAGGTGGAGCTTATCTGTGATCGGTTGAAGGCGGCTTCAGATCGGCAAAAGTCTTATGCAGACTTGAAGCGTAGGGAGATTGAGTTTGTTGTTGGTGATAGGGTGTTCCTTAAGGTTTTTCCTTGGAAGAAGGTGATGAGGTTTGGATGTAAGGGCAAGTTGAGTCAAAGGTTCATTGGGCCTTATAAAGTGTTGGAGCGTGTTGGTCCAGTTGCTTATAGGTTGAGGTTGCTTGTGGAGTTGGAGAAGATACATGTTGTTTTCCATGTATCGATGCTTCAGAGGTATAGATTGGACCTTTCGCATGTGATGCCTATTGAGGAGATTGAGCTGAATTCGAATTTGACCCATGATAAGGATTCGGTGAGAATTTTGGATTCTAGCAGCAAGGTTCTTCATGGGAAGACCGTTGATTTGGTAAAGGTGTTATGGCGACATCGTGGTGTCAAGGAAGCCACGTGGGAAAGTAAGGAGGACATGAAAAAGCATTTCCCTTACCTTTTTTCGTCAGGTAAAATTTAAGGATGAAATTTCTTAAGAGAGGGTGTAACACCCCCTACCCGATCTAGGAAATAAACTGGCTTAGGACGTGTTAGCAAACAAACAAACAAAAATACAAAGGTGGTCTTTCAAGCAAGGATAAAGAAGTTAAAACCATTTATTTCCATTTTAAAGACTGATTAATTAGACTATTTATTCTAATAACCATCTTATCCGAACTAATACCTAAGAACCAAGGAAGATTTAGAGGTCACATTCTTATGTTCATTTCGAGTAAGACGAGACAACAAAAGAGATTTACTCGACTTATAGAATTACAATTTACTTATCATTGTTTTAGTTCAATTAACATGCATGACTTAACTAAAGCATTACTCCTTAGGAACTAATTTCAAACTTCAAACATGATGTACACACTAAAGACTACACATAGCAAGCACTATTAGAATCCTTCAAACAAGGCATGGAAAGGTTTTTAACAAATCAAACAATCAAAGTAATTAACCAAAAACACCTTACCTTTACTGTTCAGACAAGCATAGACAAATCATTAAGGCATTAAGCAATATAAGTACTCATCACCTTAACATCACCAGCATTTTATTAAACACATTGCTCTAACTTAGATCATTTAAGAGCTTAGTACGTTTACCAAAGGCCTAGGCACATTCATTAACAAACATAAATATGTATCAAGAATACTATAATCAAATTTGTGGAAAACCTTAATTAAACCAACTCTACCGAGTATGAAATCTTTAACTATTACATAGCACATAATCACTTACAATATTAACACTTATTCATACGACTTTAATCAGTTACAGTCCATGTGATCATTCATCACATTCACAATAGCATATTAGGATAGATATCAAACACATAATATGACCACAAGCAATCATCCAAATCAAATAAATGGCCTTTACAAAACATACAATGCTTCAAGCATTGTATTCGAATTTAAGAAGATCTAAATGCAATGCGCATACAAGCATTGTGCCACCAAACTAGGAGTTCTACAAAAGATAACAAAACATACATTTGTCTTGTGATCTTGACTGAGCTCATAAACACCTTCATCAAAAATTAACCTGAAACATGACCCGAGGAGACAAGTAAGCATACACTTTATAATACCCCAAAATTAGGCTTAGAAGAATGTTACCACTTTTGATTTCTAAGAAATTTATTCTAATGTGTGATAAGGTAGCTAATTTAAAAATATATGACCAAAATGTGAGGAATGAATAAAAGGATTCTCAAACATAAGGACTAAACCGAGTGATGCCTTAATTTTGAACAAGCATGTTAAAAAGGAAAGACTTTAAGGACTTGTATAGCTGTCATATGCAAGACAATGCATGTGTTGAAGGATTTAGGTAGTGGGAAGATTGATAATTAAAAATTGTTGTCATCTTCTTCACCCTATTGAACCAAAACTATTAGGAAGAAAGGGAGTGAGAGAAAGCTTATTTGGGGCTTTGTTTATCTTACCTTCTTATTTGAATCTTGATTCGATTATGCTTGGGAGTAAGGTAATTGCTTTGTTTTTATCCCTTATTCATGTGAATAAATATATATACCAAATTGTATGTATGTATTTTGTTTTGATCGTGAGAATGGTTAGAAGTATTAAGGATCTATGATATGTTTATAAGAGTTTTAATGCATTTAGATAGTAATATTCTTGTAATGCATGAAAGGGGAACATGGATAATAAGTTAGGAGCTATTCGAATAGGTCTTTGGTAATTATGAATTTGATGTTTGATCTTGATTTGGGATTATATTGCTTGTTAAAATTCAATATGAAACTGTTTTGTTCACACATGTGTATGTAAGAGTTAGGGACTGATTTGATCATGCATGGAATGCTTAAAACTGTTTAAATAAAATGAGAATGTTTTCGGATTGTTTTATAAGTCATTAGGGGCTGTTTTGTGAACAAAATGGACTGATTTGAGCACGAATTTGAGTATATATGAATACAGGGTAGAATTTCAATTATATGAATCCTAGAGGGCTGTTTTGATGTATATGAAAATGTATGTATGTATGTATGTATGTATGTATGCTGCCCTATTTTGAGTGAACAAATGAATACAAATGTAATAAGATTGTTTTGTAAATATATGTATGTATGCTGCCCTGTTTTGAACAATTAAACAACAGAAGTGCTTTAAGAATACATATAGGGGCTATTTTGCAAGATTAGGGGCTGTTTATCATGAGTAAAAATGCATAATAAACTGTTTTGGGCATAAACATAAAGATAAGGGGCTTCCTTGTACAAATTATATGTGTACACATGGAATTTGATCTGTCTTTGATACATGAAAAAGTATATAGGCTGTTTTGGTGCATGTATTTGTACTTCTATGATGATTAAAGTTGTTTTGTATACCTAAGGACCTTGATGGATTATTTGTGAATGATTGGATATCATAATTGATTCTAATATATATATTTATACTCCTTGTTTTACTTAGACCAAGATGGGATTGCTGAATTAAGGTATCAAGTAGACCAAGATGTAGAAAAGCGGAAAGGAATTGTAATTCGAGAACAAAACTAGCTTGGAATATCAGTGAGTGTAGTTTAAAGTCTCGGGATAGGCTTGTAACCTTCCCGAGCATTCTGCATCGATTTAATTTGTTATTTTTAATTTTGGGCTAAGTTATGCTTTAAATCTAGCTTGGATTCGAGGTAAGTGTTTAAAAATAAAGTATTTATGATACACATCATTTGGTTAAGTACTTGATCACATGGAAAGTCATGTATGTGTTGTTATATGTGATTGATATGATAAATCTTAAGCTTTGTATAATTGATTAAACAAATATATGTGGTAGACATGCTTTGAAATACAAGATAAATTCGAAAGCTTCACTTGATTAAAAATGGTTGTTATACTATGAAATCAGCTATGATCATTTGATTACAAGGATGTAAAACACCATTCTATTTAGATTCTGATATGATGTGATAACTTATGAAATTTGTTCATGTGTTGATATGATTAGGGACCTATGCTCATAACTAAGTCTATGTGTGTTTGATGAGTGACCTTGCCATTCTACCATATGATTAAGAAAAGGATTATAAAATTGAGAACTTTGTATATGAACTATATATATATATATATTGGAAATACACAATCAAAAACTATGATCATTGATGTTTTTATTATGGTAAGATATGTTTGAAATGCTAACTGTGTTCGAATGACACACACATGGTTGAACTTGTGGATACTATGAAGTAAGCCTTGATGGCATGATAGCAAGAATATGGAGCAATGCTCATCTTTGATAAGAATGTGACAAGTTCATAACTATATGAGCTAGGCTGAATCCTAATTCTGATAAGATAAGATTTTGTGAAAAGCCTTGGTTTCGAGTCAATCATAGGTATAGTTGGCATACCATAGAGTCAATAGAGCTCGTGTTTGGGGTGGACTACGGTCCTTAATTGGCAACAGTAGAAGGGAAGTGTTGTGGTCACTTGGCGACAATAGGAGGAATTGACTGGAACTGCGAGTACCATTTTAATTGGCGACATTTGGTCGGGGATTCGTGTACCTAGGCTGGTACTTGATTCGCAAGGCTAAGTTAAAGACAAAATAATGAAATTTCTGATAAATAAAAGAATTACTTTGATAACTTTTATAACAAGTAATTTATGCTTATGACATGCTATTGTGGATATCTTAAATAACAAGTAGATTATGTTGTATATACTATGATTGATGCTTTGCAAAATGAGTAATAATGAATTCTGACAATAAATTGTATAATAAGTAAAAATGGACCTATGTGACCTTTGTACAAGTTCTTGATTAAGTTATATGTGTTGATAAAATGTCTAATTATACAAGTATCCTGATCTAAAAACTTGTATGATAAGAAATAAGCTTACAATGTGATTTTGGTACATTCTTTAAGTTAAAGGATTATATTAGGCTCGGGTATTTTAACTATGAGATGTTATGCTTGATAATTTATAGGATAAATAACTTATGTAAATGAGATACAATGTTCGAAATTTATTGGACTATTTTACATAAAAATAATCATGTCTTGGACTGTTTTGATTGCCTAAATGTGTATACATGATTGATGGATTGTTTTGCACAAAATTAAGAATGTTATGGACTGTTTTGATTACCTAAATGTATACATGATTGATGGACTATTTTGCACATACATGATTGATGGACTGTTTTGCACAAATTTAAGAATGTTATGGACTATTTTGGAATACATAAGTGGTAAACATATGACTGGTGGACCATTTTGAATAAATTCAAGCATGTAGAGGGTTGTTTCGAATATATATATATATATGAATGTACATAAATCGGTATGGTTTAGCATGTAAACAAGTTTGTATTGGAGTGTTTTGAATGTATATAAGTACTTCATAAAAATGATTTGATACGTTTGATATCTTATTTGTTAATTAACTTGCGGTTGATATGCTAGTTTGTTAACTTATGAAATAAGTTACAATGTTCGAGAATGCTATTTTTAGTAACTTATATGAAAGATAACCATATTCATGATATGCTGCGACAGATAGCTTGTGTGACAAGTATCACCTACTTCTGAATTGCTATGTGGGATAGCTTATGTGATGAGTACCATGTATCTCTAATATACTATGTTAGATGACTTATGTGATAAGAAACCATGACTTTAATATGCTATGTATGATGCCTTGAGTATTAAGTAAATTATGAATGTGATATGTTATACTTAAATGTCTTATATGCCAAGAAATTCATGATATAATAAACTATGATTGATGACTTGAACAACAAGAAATTTATGGGTTAATAGGCTAAGTTAAAAAGAAACCAAGAAAGCTTATAAGATATATTACTAAATTAAGTGACATCTTTCTATTGTTATTTATGATTATCAACCGGGTGAAGGGATACGTTTGTTCAAATGCTCATGTAATGTCGAATACCTTTTTTATATCTATGCCTTGTGCGAGCAACCAAGTACACTTGTATATGCTTTGTTTGAACATCATATGTATAAAGTTGTTCAAGCCTGATTTGAATACCATGCATCAGTATAAGTGCTTGTTGTGTGACTTAACTTACATTGCCTAACGTCTTGTCCAAGCATAGTATGTTGTAGGGTTCAAAGAATTTGATGAAGGGATAGACTTTTGGTTTCATTTGATAAGTCACTTTAAGCTACCTCACTAAGCCCATGCTTACTCTATTCTTTTAAATGCATTTCAGGTTAATCTTTCTTAGGAGTATTTCCTAAGCTTGGACAAGATCACAAGTGTCAAGGTGTATATTCGTATTCTTCTTAAGAACTCCTAGATGGTGGCACATAGTTATTAAGAATGCATTGTGCATTACAATTTACTGATTGATTACATATGTTTATAAGTTTTACAAATGTTTAAAGCTTTGTAATGGGCCTTTAATTATTTCATAATTGCTTGCTATATGTGTTATAATAATTAGTATGATAGTATGGTTGTTGAAATAACTATATATATGCCTTAAGTTGTTAGACCACCTTAATGTTATGCGTGTACATGGATTGATGTCTATATATATCTATTAACATGTTTTAACCCTAAAAAGGTAACATAATCAATATGATTAGATTGATGGTTAAAAATGAATAATTTGTAAGTATGTCATCGAATACATGTAAAGTATTACTATGTGAAAGTTATAGGTATCTGGATACGATTGGTTTAAGCTTTGAATTAAATTGACCTAACAATTGGGTCGTAACTATCACCTATTTGTAAATGGTCTATAGAACCTCATGAATGCTTGTTTGTTAAAGCTATGTGAAATATGAAGTTCGAATGTTTGCTTGTTAGTTAAGCTATGTTAGACATAATGTCCGAACCCTTGTGCACATGGTATATTGTTTGGTTGTGATATGCGATGTTTAGGTGGTAATTATAGATTATATATTTGAGTTTTAATTAATACAACATGTAATTTTAAAGATCATTAAACAATGGTTTTTTATGTTATACTGAACGATCTTAAACAATGATCGTCTTAGAAATGATTTGCTATGTACAATATGTAAGCATATAATACGGAAGCCAGGATCGAGGAATTACCTCAAAATCTAGGAACCCTCTAGATCACAATTAATCTAGCAAACTCACTAATATGATCTGAGAAAACCCAAAACTCCTCATTCAGCAAACCGATAATAAAGCATGATCTTGATGTAGAAAATGAGATAGGATGAATTTGACGGTGGCAGTGTTGGATAGATTTGTCCTTGGCACCCTCTTGATCGCAATTGAATAGGCAAACACCTGCAAACGGCACAAATCTATCCGATGAATGGATGATGACGAGATAGATGTTGTAGGATATTTTGTCCTTGGCACCCTCTTAGACGCGATTATCTAAGCAAGCAACCTCAAGCGGCTCTAACCCACCCTCCTAGATGCAATTACCTAGGCAAGCAAGAGTGTGAAGATGATCTCCATTACAAGAACTTGACGAACTTACGTTGAAGAAGACTTCTGATACAAAAAATAACAAGGCAAAACTATCTACCTTGAAAATAAAATGGCCCATGGCCAAAGGTTTTTTGTAACTCAAAACTTCATGATGTTATTCTTATTAATGAAGCAAATATGCCTTTAAATAGGCTACAAATGAAGAGTTCAACTTAAATTAGGAAAAGTAAACATAATAATAAAATAAATAAATATATTTTATCTAACCTAAAAAACTAATAAATAAATAACAAATCTAATCCTAAATCATCTAAATATCTTCATAAAGAATCCTAGATTAAATTTAAGTACAAATAATCAATAAAATTATTGAAAATTCGTAATAAATAATATTTCCCGTGATAGAATCGTATAGAGATTTCTGCTCGCACAGTCTTCACTAAAATGGACATAACTTGAGCTCTCGATGTCAGATTGATGCGTTTCAAGATGCGTTCGAAAGCTAAGAGACAGACGAATATATTTGAAGAAGACATGTAGACTCAAAAGTGCCCGGATCCCATCTGAAAATTCGATGCAAGTCGGCTGAAATTCCAGACTTATAAAACAGCTTCAACTCTTTGGCTGCAATGCATCATTTTAGCCCCGCATACATGCATCAGCATACCTGCTTAAGCATGAAATGTATTGTGGTCTTGATCTTTATAAGTGACTAAAAGTTTTAAATTCCCCTAATTTCTGGTTACATGCATAATTGAGCTTTGTTAAGATGTCTTATGTCTTATGTCAGTTTGGATTTTTGTTTAGTAACACTTCGTAAACCAGTTTCCTCCTAGACCAGGTAAGGGGTGTTACACACTTAGTGAGGTAGAAAGGTAGTAAATAATACAATGTAAGTGATGCAACAATGATTATCATAATTATTGACTATCTAGATTAAAATAAATTCAATTACAAATTTGATAATCTCAAACCTTTTAGACATAGAGTTATGTCATCTTCTTAAATTCATTTAGGTACATATTCCAAGTATTTATAACACTTTGCCATATCAACTTAGGGCCTAAAATGTCTTACTTCGATAAAAACTAAAATACACCAAGGTCAATCCTTACTTAACACGCAAGTAGCACATTTTCCTCATTGTTTGTTTGATTACTTATTCACAAGCAATCTCTTTAGTAACCGTGTTAGTCAAGTAAATCAAATTCATATATATATATATATATATACACACTAAGGTATCCATAATAAAACCAATTTATGAAAGACTAAGGCATAACATCTCTTTTAATGTATGAATCAAAATATAGCTTAGCCTAACTATACTTGTCACGCAAGGGTTCCTTTCATACTAGATCAATCAGAGTTAAACCAAATTCTTTATTACACGATTAAATATCATGTGTTCATTTCATGAAGTTCGAACATATCCTTCTTTCTTTTTAGAAATTATTACAGATGTCGAGTAGGCAAGTGTTGCTTTTCCTTCAAATAAAAAAATATAGTTTGTCGATTTAACTTATTACTCTCATTTTTTTAAGTTCTGATAAGTATATACTTGGATGGTAGTTTAAAGTAACTTAGAAGTATAAAGATAACAATTAACGATTCATGTCTATTGCTTCTATAATACCCCTAAAACCGGGCTAGGAGTTTTACAAAGTGATCACATGCTTGATAATGTTATCTTTGAATTACTAAAGATTCAATTCAAGTCAATTGAATAAGTAAGTCAATGGAATTAAAAATGAAAGAGTTAATTAAGCTAAAAATCAATTAGCAAATGAGTAAATTAATTATATTTCAAGGAGTATGAAGGAGCATATATGAGTATTAAGAGGTTAATTAGTATGTGACTTGAATTATTAAGGATTAAATTGTATGATGTGTGAATGGAATAATTGGAGATGTAACAAGTCTTGAAGGACCGAAATGCAAGAAGTTTAAAGTTGAGAACAAAGGATCAAATTGAAACAAGGGTAAAACAATACAATTGCATGTGTAATTAGACCACTAAGTATTAGTGGAACACATGTGGCAAAGCTAATTCACACATGGCAAATGAGTGAGTAATAGCCGACCAAGTAATTGGAGGAAAAAGAAAAGAAAATTTGGAGGTCTCCTTCATCTTTGTTCTCTCCATGGCCAAAAAGGAGAGAGGGAGAGGAAAACCATAGGAGACTTGCATAGTTGAGCTTGAATTCAAGAGGAATTAAATGAAAAATGAAGCAAGATTTTGTGGGAGGAATTCTAACAAGAGGTAAGCTCATCTTGAACTATGTAATTATTGTGGAAATTGTTATTAAAGTTGAGTTTAATTGATGGATTTAGGAATGCTTAGTTGGTTGAATAATTGAAATTCTTCATTTTTAGGGAGCTCAATACCTTGCTGGAAATTTGTTTTTTTTTAATATACTTGAAGTGGGTTCATGAATGAGAAGGTAAGATGTTAAATAGATGGATGTATATGGATGAAAGCTTGCTGAAATCCAATGATATAATTTCTTTGATTCATGAATGAATGCATGATAATGACATTGAAATATTTGTGGTTGAATTGAGTTTAAGATGTTGCTATTAGAGTGAGTTTGGAGCACTTAAGTTAGTCCTAAACAAAGGCCAAATGTAATCTGCCCAGAAAAGCTCTATTATGGCAGTAAGTTTAGAAATTCATATAAAATTGAGTACACAGAGTTTGGATATGCGTTTTATATGTGTAAAACCATGTGTGAGTCTAGTTTAATCTCCAACAAACGGTGATTGATTTTGAGCTCTAAATCAAAAGTCATGAATTTTTAAGTGAAGGTAGTGCAGAAATTCTGGAGGCAGATTCTGCTATGGATAGTTTCTGTTTTGAAACTTCTAAAATTTCTCCTAATTGTTGTAGAACTTGTTAAATTATGAGGCTTATACCATTAAAACCATGGTTAAATCTAGCTTGTAAAGATGTAAAGAGCTTTAAATTCTAGTGTATATTCTGTTCTGGAGAAACAGTTCTTTGATGATAGCTCAAGTTGCTAAAACTTAGAAATGAAGACTTATCTTGAAAATGGAATTGAGAAATGGCTAGTATGTGTATAGCTAATGCTTGAATGACAACATTTGTCAAGTTTATTGAGTTAATGTGTGATAAGGGCATGTATATTAATGGATGTATTTTTTATTATTTGAGCTAAAGATTGGAAGAAGAAGCTGGAAGTAAGGTCAAAGTAGAAGGAAAGTTTGGAATCATGGGCTCGGTTGAATCAAGTATCGAATGGAGGAAGCTTGGATGTGTTAGCGGATCAAGATATCCTGTGACTTCGGGATATAAGGTGAGTGTAGTTTAAAGTCTCAGGATAGATTAAAACTAACCCGAGCATTTATATTTGTTTTGTTTAATTTTGCTTACTCATTAGGCTAAGATTTTCCCGTACTAATAAGCTTGGATTCAAAGGTAAGTACAAAAGTTACAAGCTATATGTACTTGAATATGTTTGAGATGCTGTGAAAGTTATATGCACTTGAATATGTTTGAAATGTTGTGAAAGTTATATGTACTTGAATATGTATGAGATGCTATCAAAAGCTATATGTGATTGAGTATTTTTTAGATACTATGAAAGCTATATGTACTTGAATATGTTTGAGATGTTATGAAAGCTATATGTGATTGAGTATGTTTGAGATGCTATGAAAGCTATATGTACTTGAATATGTTTGAGATGTTATGAAATGCATGCTAGTTTCGAATGCTATATGTGATTGAATATGTTCAAGAAGCTATGGAATGCATACTATGCTCAAAAGTTACATGTAAATTAAACTTGTGGATATATTATGAATCAAGCCTTGACCATTTGATTATAAGAATGTGAAATTATACTCAAACAAGATTCTGGCATAATGTGATAACTTATAAGCTTTGTTCATTTGATTGTAAGAATGTGGGGCTATGCCCATTTCTGATACGAATAGATATGTTAAATTGATTATGTGATTAAGGAGCTAAGCTCAATTATAATATGATAAGATTATAATATGTACATGATTACATGAATATGGAGCTAAGCTCAATCTTAATATGATAAGATAAGAATATGTGAAAAGCCTTGGTCTCAAGTCGATCTTAGGTATGGTTGGCATGTCGTAGAGTCCATAGAGATCGTGTTTGGGGTGGACTACGGTCCTGGACTACGATCCTTATTTGGCGACAGTAGGAGGGAAGTTTTGTGGTCACTTGACCGGTACTCTGAGTACCTTTCTGTTGGTGATAGTTGGTTGGGGATTCGAGTACCTAGGCTGATGCTTGATTTCAAGTCTATGTTAAGACTTCATAATGAAACCCAACTAAGGTGTTATTTTGATAACTTATGAGACAAGTAACACATGTTTACAATATGTTATGTATGATAGCTTATTTGATAAGTAAATCATGTCTATAATATGCTATGCCTGATAATTTATATGAATAGTAACTTGTATATAAAATACTATGATAAAAATGAACATGCCTTGGACTGTTTTGCAATGTATATTTGTATATTCATATTTAGTGGACTGTTTTGATAAAAATGAACATGCCTTGGACTATTTTGCAATGTATATTTGTGTATTCATGTTTAGTGGACTATTTTGATATAAATGAGCATGCCTTGGACTGTTTTGCAATGTATATTTGTGTATACATGTTTAATTGACTGTTTTGATAAAAATGAACATGCCTTGGACTGTTTTGCAATGTATATTTGTGTATACATGTTTAGTGGACTGCTTTGATAAAAATGAACACGCCTTGGACTATTTTGCAATGTATATTTGTGTATACATGTTTAGTGGACTGTTTTGATAAAAATGAACATGCCTTGGACTGTTTTGCAATGTATAGTTGTGTATTCATGTTTAGTGGATTGTTTTACAAACATTTGAGGACTGTTTTGTTATGTATGTAGATGAAACATATGAATTAGGGACTGTTCTGCGTATATACATATTCATAGGGACTGTTTTTTACAATAATGGTGGGTTGTATTGCATAATTAGTGGAGTATTTTGTATGTTTAAATGTGAAGTGGACTGTTTTGTTGTACACATGGGTGTAGATACATGCTTAAGTGATTGGACTGTATATAAATACATTAGGGATTGACTTTGATGCATATGTATGCATTTATATAAATGAATTGGGCAGTTTGGTTGGACACATGAGTGTGCATATGTGATTGAGTGGTTAAACATGTAAATGGTTGATAAACCAAATTCTAATATACAAATGTATGTCTTGCTACATCTAGACCCAGAAGGATGTGAAGGTGGAAAGGCAAAAGTAGATCAACTAAGAGATAAGCAAAAATGGATCATTATTCGGGAGCAAAACTAGCTTGGAATGAACTGGAGTGTAGTTTAAAGTATCGGGATAGGCTAGCAATCTTCTCGAGCATTTCTGGTTGATTTCAAATACATTGATTATTCTTGATTATATATTCTGTATAAGCAAGCTTGAATTAGAGGTAAGTCACTATATGTTATGTATGATGATGTGTAACTCTTGTTCATGATAATATTTATGTGAAATTGTTAATATGGTTAAAAAGGGAACTATATATGATACATGTTGATGGAAATCTTTGCTATGACACCCTTCAAATATGAGAAATGAATCAATATGAAATTCACAAGTGGTGAATACATGCTTAATATGAAAAGGGTAATAAGCTTGTTTATATGATAGCTTGATAAGGAGCTATGCTCACTCTGTTCTTATTAAGATATGATAAATGTGAAACCCTTGGTTTTGAGTCAGTCTTAGGTATAGTTGGCATGCTATAGAGTCCATAGAGCTCATTTTTGGGGTGGACTACGGTCTTTATTTGGCGACAGTAGGAGGGATTGACCGGTACAGTGAGTACCATTTTATTTTGTGACAATTAGTTGGGGATTCGTGTACCTAGGTTGTTACTTGATTCTCAAGGCTACGCTAATAAGAATCATGAAATTCATAAATGAATCAAGGAAGTATTGAATAACTTGCATAACAAGTAATAAATATTCTTGATTATAGATCATCTTTTGGAGAGAATAAGAAGCTTATAATTGAACATGGTTTTCATTTGAGTGTATGATATGCCTTTGTATATGATTTATTGATAATCATGCCTATATGTAATCGATTGATTAGAATGCCTTGATAACCATGCCTATATGTAATTGCTTGTGTAACACCCCTAACCTGGTTTAGGAGTAAACCGAAGTAAGAGGTGTTAATAAACAAACCAAGAATTGGCTTATCTAAGGTAAGCCCTTAGATCGAACTCCAAAAGTAACACAAACTCAAGGAGCATCATGTTTTTTAATCGTTAACCAAAGTTCAATTCTCTTCAGAAAAAGTTGTCTTATAAAGCTTTAAGTCACGTCCGTAACTAAAACATCGAGCTTAAAGAAGGGTCACAACCGTTAGGGTATTTGAATTTCTATTAACTTAATCATGTTGCATAAATTAAAGGTTATGATTCTCTAAGATAAAAACAACTATCTTTATAGCCAACAAATAAATTTATTCTAACAAAATCCCTATATTCATTTTTAGATCCTACTTGAACTAAGTGATCAAAGATTCGCATAGATGAAGTCTTATAAAGTTTGGCCAAACAAAAACATATTCAAGACAAGGGTGCCTATTAAGGTCTAAGATTTTAACTAGTTATAAACGTTCATATTATCTAAATTAGGATCCTATATTCAAGTTCATACCAAGATACAACCCCACCAAGGTCATTATTCAAGCATTCGTGTGTCACCACTACACATGTAATCTTATGTAGCTACCATTCATCATCACAATTAACACAACTTAGCCATCATGTAAGCATTTGAACACATTTATAACATGGTTTAGCAAACAAGCAATTATTTAATTACCATATTAAACAAAGCTTAACCAAAAGACATAATAGGCTATTTACATAAAGTAATAGCTACTTGAGGGTCTTATATACATATGTGATAAAAAATGTTATCTAAATGCACTATGCATATTTATCATCTATGTTCCACAAACTAGGAGTCCTTAAGAGAGATTACTTAACATACATCATGACTTCTTGTGATCTTGTCCAAGCTCAAAAGCTAACCGGAATCAAACTTAACCTGAAAGGCAGTGAAAAGATAAATAAGTATAATTACTTAGTGAGGTAGCTTAAAGCGAATTAAGGCATGAAAAAATAATTGATCATTTCACCAAAATCTATTAATCATATACATATTTCTAAGCTTGGACAATAAGTTGGCCATTTTAGAATAAGACATTCGAACAAGTATTTGCGCTCATACTTGGGTATTCGAACAAAGCATATATATATATACATAGATACTCAACAAGGCATGTACATCTGTACACATAGATATTTGAATAAGCACATATACATGGATACTCAACAAGGCACACACATGTATACATGGATACTCAACAAGGCATATACATCTGTACACATAGGTATTCGAACAAGCACATATACGTGGATACTTAACAAGGCATACACATCTGTGCACATAGGTATTCAAATAAGCACATATACATGGATATTTAACAAGGTACACACATATATATACATGGATACTCAACAAGGCATATACATCTGTAAACATAGGTATTCGAATAAGCACATATACATGGATACTCAACAAGGCACACGCATATATACATGGATACTCGACAAGGCATATAATTCTGTACACATAGGTATTCGATTAAGCACATATGCGTGGATACATAACAAGGTACACACACACACACACACACATATATACATATATATATGGATACTCAACAAGGCATCTACATTCACCCAAAAGATATTCAATAGTAAATAGATACACATTACTTTATATGCAAGTCATTACAATAGTTTATTGATTTAACTTATAATTTCATGGTTTTTCTTTAATATAGCCCAACAATACATAAGTTACTTGACACATAGGACATCACTTAATATACCATAACATAAATTTCTTGGCATATAAGATATTAAACATAACATATCATAAACGTGAATTTCTTAACATATAAGATATTATGATAATTTCTTAATTTAACTTGCAAAATTTAATTATTGTTCTTTAACATAGCCTCGAGATTCAAGTAATAGCCTAGGTACACGAATCCCCAACCAATTGTTTCCAAATAAAATGGTACTCGCAGTACTGGTCAATCCCTCCTACTGTCGCCAAGTGACCACAACACGTCCCTCCTACTGTCGCCAAATAAGGATCATAGTCCAGGACCGTAGTCCACCCCAAACACGAGTTCTATAGACTTTATGGCATGCCAACTATACCTATGATTGACTCAAAACAAAGGCTTTACGATTACATCTTATCATATCAAAGTCGGAATTGAGCGTAGCTCCTTATTCAAATAATTACATAAGCAAAGCTTATGACTTATCATATGAACCACATTTACTCATATAGTCAATTAGACAAAGCTTACAACTTATCATATCATATCAAGATTGGAATTTAGCATAGCTTCATAATCAAGGCATCAAATGTACATAGCATATTGTTATTCATTTCAAATGCATATATAGTTTATATTCATAGTTGTCAATTCATAGCCCCTTTTTTTTACTTAGTCGACAGCTAACAGGCAAAGGTTACTTAACAAACATACATAGGTCCTACTAAAAGCATATCATTGAATCAAGTATTACATAGCACAACATACCTAATATTTAGGTACTTACCTCAAGTCCAAGCTTGTTTATGCATAACATAATTCAAGGTAAAGTAATGTAGTTAAAACAACAAGAAATGCTCGGGAAGGTTACTAGCCTATCTCGAGACTTTAAACTACACTCACAGTTTATTCCATGCTAGTTTTGTTCTCGAATCACGATCCCTTTTTGCTTATCTACGGTTTGATCTATCTTAGCCCTTACACCTTCAATTGCTTCTTAATCTAATGTTACAAAGAATGAAACCATGTATTAGAACAATTCTCTAACAATCATTCACTTGTAAATATTACTCCAAACACTTCACTAATGTTTATTTCCATACCAATTAGTCCATTACACTTGCATACATTTTTAACACATCAAAACCGTCCTCAACATTTGTATAAGAGCATAACAGTCCCTATTATTCATATATCCACATAAACATCCACATAACAGTCAATTAACATATATATCATTACAAAATAGTCCTTAATACACCTATTTTCACCTACATAACCACAAAACAGTCCACCAAAGTTCACCTATATCCAAAACAGTCCTTATATGCATTCTTAAAGCATTTTCTTTTTTTTAAATACTCAAAATAGTTTGCCATACGTACATATACTTACAAAACACTCAGCATGCTCTTCTAATGTGCCAAAGTGGTCAAATTTTGATTCATACATATATAAATAAACTCAAAACAGTTCCCAATGTTCATGTAATTTCAAATATGCCCTGTTTTTATATATCTACTCTTTCATGCTCAAAAGCAGTATTTTAAGCAATATGTTCTCAACAATGATTTAAGAGTGTCTAAAGCTTCGTAGAACAGAACATGATTATAGCAACATGCATGGCTTTAATCGAGTAATTTAATCCTTATACAAACAATAGAGCATAAAGATGAACAAGCTCAAAACCTTAATTCAATCTATTAGTATACAAAGGATTTCGAACAGCCCTTGTCTAATTTCCTAAGCAATTCACATAACAACATGACAATTCAAGGGTACACAAAATTTGCATGGCTAGATCACCCTACGAATGCTTGTCCAAAAATACTTATAAATCAACCACAACCCAACTAAAAATTTAAGATTCTCTAATTAAATTTATGTCTCTAATCCAAGACAAATACACGTGAATAACTTAGTTGCAATCTTAACAAAATACTACAAAAAACCTTAACTTAAAAGAAGTACTTACATTGTCTTAGAGCTAATTGGAAGAAAAAGCGGCCAATTCTTTAAAGGAGTTACGCTTGCATGGTTGAAAGCTTCTACAAGCTCAATAATGCAGTTTTTGGTGAAAGATAGAGACAAGGGAGATGATTGCTCATTCCAAAATTGGTTCTTCTCTCATGCTTTAATAAACCCGATCGGTACCCTTCCAATCTCCCATCCCCCACATGTCTAAAATTCTAGCTTAACATGTGTAAGGACCATGGAGAAAAATTATCTTAACATGCAACCTCTAAGTTTTCCACACATTTCATTTTAGTGTATTAGACATTAATTAACCCCTTTTTTCTTTCCTTCAATTTGATCATAGATTTCTTAATTAAATCTAGGTTTAACAAGGACAAAACAATTCAATTTGTATGTGATTTAGTAACACTTCTAGGCCAAATTCGGGGTATTACAATTCTCCTCCACTAAAAAAATTGTCCTCGAATTTTTTGACAGGAAAAGGTGAGGGTATTGATCTCTCATAACAACCTCAGGTTCCCAGATTGCTTCGTTAATCTTGTGATTCCTCCACAACACTTTGATAAGAGATACAAACTTGTTACGGAGTCTTTTGATATTACGATCCAAGATTTGAATTGATTCTTCTTAGTAGGATAGATCTGGATTGAGCTCTACCTCTTTCTTCAAGCTCAAGCACATGAGAAAGATCTGATCGATACTTTTGAAGCATGGAAACATGGAATACGTAGGGAATCTTATTGAATTCACTGAGAAGGCCAAACGATAGGCAACATGACCAATTCTTCTCAAATCTGTATATCTTTTTCCATGGAGAGATCTTTATGAATACTTGATCTCCTATAACATAATGTATATAACTTCTTCACTATTCCAAGTAATCTTATGATTTCACGGATATACTATGAGTTTCCTGAAGTATTTCTCTTTCTTAAGGACTTTATCATTTGATACACAACTCTATTTCGAAAATGGTATAAGCTATTAGAATTCTAAGAAAAGTCAAAATTAGGTTCATCTTTTAGTTTGAGCCAATATACTCTACAACTTATGGTTTGATTACTGAAGAATCTCGATTCTTGAAATCAAATCAGGTTGAACTTGAAGTTCGACTAAAAGTTGTCGATTCTCTTGTAACTTACAATAAGCATAGGTAAGAATTTACTTTAACTGATCATAACTTCGATCTTAACTTTCCGTTCAAACAGAAGGCATATCTTTTCAAAAAAACTCGATTAAAGGAGTGGCCAAAATAGATAACTCTTTAACAATTCTTAGATAATATTTGGTTAATTTCCATAAACCTTCTAATTTCTCTATCGTTTCTCGGAGGCTCCCAAGCAACACTGGTTAATTTTCTCAAGATCATCTTTAATTCCTTCTATAGATGTCCCAAAACTAAAGAATGACACTTCGGATACCAAAAATTGTATTTTATTGAACTTAACATAGAGTTGCTTGTCTCAAATAACTTGTATGACTATTCAAAGGTGTTTTAAATGTTCCTCCTTGTCCTTGGAGTAGATAAGGATATCATAAATGAAAACTACTACAGACTTGTCCAAATAGGGCTTAAAGACTTGATTCATAAGATCTATATATGTAGTCGGAGCATTTAACAGGCCTAAAGGCATTACGAATACTCATAGTGACCATACCGGGTCCTGAATGTGTGGACTTGTTGGAATTTTAACCGAGTAAAAAGTTTTGAAAATGCGGTTAAGCTATATAATCATATTCCAAAGCCCATAATTAAATATTTTAACTCATAAAATTTAATTTAATCTTATTTTGTGGTCGTTTTATTGAGATTAAGGCGTGCATGTCTAAATGAGCTTTACAGGGGACCCGTTACAATTTTAACTGAGTAAAAAGTTATGAAAATGAGGTTAAGCTATATAATAATATTCAAAAGCCCATAACTAAATATTATAATTCATAACATGTGATTTAATCTTCTTTTTCGGTCGTTTTGTTGGGGTTTAAGGCGTGCATGTCTAAATGGACTATACATTGGACCTGTCGGAATTTTAACCGAGCAAAAAGTTCTAAAATTAAGGTTAAACTATAAAATCACGTTCAAAATCCCATAACTAAATATTTTAAGTTATAAAATGTAGTTTAATCTTATTTTTCGGCTGTTTTGTTGGGGTTGAAGGCGTGCATGTCTAAATCGGCTTTACAGTAGAGTAGTTTGAATATTTTGAGTTCATAACTAAATGTTCTAAAATGGAGGTTAAACTGTATAATCATGTTCAAAAGCCCATAACTAAATAGTTTGAATTGTTTGAATATTTTTCGGGCATTTTTGTTGGGTTTAAGGCGTGCATGTCTAAATGGGCTTTTTATAGTAGACCCGTTGGAATTTTAACCAAGTAAAAAGTTTTGAAATTGAGGTTATGCTATATAATCATGTTCAAAAGCCCATAACTAAATATTTTAAATTATAAAATTTGATTTAATCTTACTTTGCAATTATTTTATTGGGGTTTAAGGCGGGCATGCCTAAATGGGTTTTACAAAGGACCTATTAGAATTTTAACGGAGTAAAAAGTTTTGAAAATGAGGTTAAGCTATACAATCTTATTCCAAAGCCCATAACCAAATATTTCAACTCATAAAATTTGATTTAATCTTATTTTGTGGCCATTTTGTTGGTATAAGGTGTGCATGTTTAAATGGGCTTTACAGTGGACCCGTTGGAATTTTAAGCGAGTAAAAATTTCTGAAAATGAGGTTAAGCAACATAATCATGTTCAAAAGCCCATAGCTAAAACTTTTAAGTCATAAAATGTGATTTAATCTTATTTTTCGGCCGTTTTGTTGGGTTTTAAGGCATTTGTCTAAATGGGCTTTACAATGGACTCGTTGGAATATTAACCAAGTAAAAAGTTCTAAAAATGAGGTTAAGCTATACAATCATGTTCAAAACACCATAACTAAATATTTTAAGTCATAAATTGTGATTTAATCATATTTTTCGGTTGTTTTGTTTGGGTTTAAAGAGTACATGTCTAAATGGGATTTACAATGGACACGTTAGAATTTTAACCGGGTAAAAAGTTCTAAAATTGAGGTTAAACTGTATAATCAAGTTCAAAAGCCATAACAAAATAACTTAAGTCATAAAATGTGATTTAATCTTTTTTCGGCTGTTTTGTTAGGTTTTAAGACGTGCATGTCTAAATGGGCATTACAGTGTACCCGTTAGAATTTTAACCTAGTAAAAAGTTCTAAAATTGAGGTTTAACTGCATAATCATGTTCAAAAGCCCATAACTAAATATTTTAAGTTATAAAATGTGATTTATTCTTATTTTTCGGCCTTTTTGTTGGGGTTTAAGGTGTGCATGTCTAAATGGGCTTTACAGTGGACTCGTTCGAATTATAACCAAGTAAAAATTTCTAAAATTTAGGTTAAGCGATATAACCATGTTCATAAGCTCATATCTAAATATTTTAATTCTTAAAATTTGATTTAATATTATTTTGTAGCCATTTTTTGGGTTTAAGGCGGGCATGTCTAAATAATCTTTACAGTAGACCCGTTGGAATTTTAACCGAGTAAAATGTTCTAAAAATGAGGTTAAGCTATATAATCATATTCCAAATCCCATAATCAAATATTTTAACTCATAAAATTTGATTTAATCTTATTTTGTGGCTTTTTTGTTGGGTGTAAGGTGTGCAAGTCTAAATGGGCTTTACAGTGGACCCGTTGGAATTTTAATCGAGTAAAAAGTTCTGAAAATGAGGTTACGCTATATAATCATATTCCAAAGACCATAATCAAATATTTTAACTCATAAAATTTGATTTAATCTTATTTTGCGGCTGTTTTGGGTTTAAGGCGTGCATGTTTAAATGTGTTTTACAGTGGACCCGTTGGAATTTTAACCGAGTTAAAATTTCTGAAAATGAGGTTAATCTATATAATCATGTTCAAAAGCCCAAAACTAAATATTTCAAGTCATAAAATGTGATTTAATCTTATTTTTCGGTCGTTTTGTTGGGGTTTAAGGTGTGCATGTCTAAATGGGCTTTATAGTGGACCCGTTGGAATTTTAATCGAGTAAAAAGTTCTGAAAATGTGGTTAAGCTATATAATCATGTTCAAAAGCCAACAGCTAAATATTTTAAGTCATAAAATGTGATTTAATCTTAATTTTTTGGCCGTTTTGTTGGGGTTTAAGGCGTGCATGTCTAAATAAGCTTTACAATGGACCTGTTAGAAGTTTAACCAAGTAAAAAGTTCAAAAATTGAGGTTAAGCTATATAATCATGTTGAAAAGCCCATAAATAAATATTTAAGCCATAAAATGTGATTTAATCTTATTTTTCAGCCATTTCGTTGGGGTTTAAGGCGTGCATGTCTAAATGGGCTTATAGTGGACCCTTTGTAATTTTAATTGAGTAAAAAGTTCTGAAAAAGAGGTTACGCTATATAATAATATTCCAAAGACCATAATCAAATATTTTAACTCATAAAATTTGATTTAATCTTATTTTGCGGCTGTTTTGGGTTTAAGGCGTGCATGTTTAAATGTGTTTTACAGTGGACCCGTTGGAATTTTAACCGAGTTAAAATTTCTGAAAATGAGGTTAATCTATATAATCATGTTCAAAAGCCCAAAACTAAATATTTTAAGTCATAAAATGTGATTTAATCTTATTTTTCGGTCGTTTTGTTGGGGTTTAAGGTGTGCATGTCTAAATGGGCTTTATAGTGGACCCGTTGGAATTTTAATCGAGTAAAAAGTTCTGAAAATGAGGTTAAGCTATATAATCATGTTCAAAAGGCAAGAGCTAAATATTTTAAGTCATAAAATGTGATTTAATCTTATTTTTTTGGCCGTTTTGCTGGGGCTTAAGGCGTGCATGTCTAAATAAGCTTTACAATGGACCTGTTAGAAGTTTAACCAAGTAAAAAGTTCAAAAATTGAGGTTAAGCTATATAATCATGTTGAAAAGCCCATAAATAAATATTTAAGCCATAAAATGTGATTTAATCTTATTTTTCAGCCATTTCGTTGGGGTTTAAGGCGTGCATGTCTAAATGGGCTTATAGTGGACCCTTTGTAATTTTAACTGAGTAAAAAGTTCTGAAAATTGAGGTTAAGCTATATAATCATGTTCAAAACCTATAACTAAATATAATAATTCATAAAAAAATTTCTAATCTTATTTTGCAGCCATTTGTTGGGGTTTAAGGCGTGCATGTCTAAATAGACTTTACAATGGATCCGTTGGAATTTTAACCGAGTAAAAAGTTTTGAAAATGAGGTTAAGCTATATAATCATATTTGAAAGCCCATAATCAAACATTTTAACTCATAAAATTTGATTTATTCTTATTTTGTTGTAGTTTTGTTGGGTGTAAGACTTGCATGTTTAAAAGGGCTTTACATTGGACCAGTTGGAATTTTAATAGAGTAAAATTTTTTGAAAAAGTGGTTAAGCTATATAAACATGTTCAAGAGACAATAAGTAATTATTTTAAGTTATAAAATGTAATTTAATCTTATTTTCCGGCCGTTTTGTTGGGGTTTAAGGTGTGCATGTCAAAATGGGCTTTATAGTGGACCCGTTGGAATTTTAACAAAGTAAAAAGTTCTGAAAATGAGGTTAAGCTATATAATCATGTTCAAGAGCCAATAAATAAATATTTTAAGTTATAAAATGATATTTAATATTATTTTTCGGTCATTTTGTTGGTTTTAAGGCGTGCATGTCTAAATGGGCTTTTGTGGACCCGTTCGAATTTTAACTGAGTAAAAAGTTCTGAAAATGAGTTTAAGCTCAAAAGCCCATAAATAAATATTTTAAGTCATAAAATGTGATTTAAGCTTATGTTTCGGCCGTTTTGTTGGGGTTTAAGGCGTGCATGTCTAAATGGGCTTTATAGTAGACCCGTTCGAATTTTAACCGAGTAAAAAGTTTTGAAAATGAGGTTAAGCTATATAATCATGTTCAAAAGCCCATAAATAATTATTTTAAGTCATAAAATGTGATTTACGCATATTTTCAGCCGTTTTGTTCGGGTTTAATGCGTGCATGTCTAAATGGACTTTAGAGTGGACCCGTTCGAATTTTAACCGAGTAAAAAGTTATGAAAATGAGGTTAAGCTATATAATCATGTTCAAAAGCCCATAATTAAATATTTTAATTAATAAAATTTGATTTAATATTATTTTGCAGCCACTTTCTTGGGGTTTAATGCGTGCATGTCTTAATGTGCTTTATAGTGGACCCGTTTGAATTTTAACCGAGCCAAAAGTTCTGAAAATGAGGTTAAGCTATATAATCATAGCCTTATGCCCATAATCAAATATTTTATCTCGTAAAATTTAATGTAATCTTATTTTGTGGCCGTTTTATTGGGTTTAAGGCATGCATGTCTAAATGGGCTTTACAGTGGATCCGTTGGAATTTTAACCTAGTCAAAAGTTCTAAAAATGAGGTTAAGCTATATAATCATTTTCAATAGCCCATAACAAAATATTTTAATTCATAAAATGTGATTTGATCTTATTTTTCGGCCGTTTTGTTGGGGTTTAAGGCGTACATGTCTAAATAGGCTTTTGAGTGGACTTGTTGGAATTTTAACGAAGTAAAAAGTTCTAAAATTGAGGTTAATCTATAAAATCAAGTTCAAAAGCCCATAAATAAATATTTGAATTCATAAAATTTTATTTAATCTTATTTTGCAACCATTTTGTTGGGGTTTAAGTCGTGCATGTCTAAATATGCTTTATAGTGGACCCGTTGGAATTTTAATCGAGTAAAAAGTTTTGAAAATGAGGTTAAGCTATATAATCATATTAAAAATCCCATGATACAATATTTTAACTCATAAAATTTGATTTAATATTAATTTGCGGCCATTTTGTTCAGTGTAATGCTCGCATGTTTAAATGGACTTTACAGTGAACCCGTTGGAATTTTAACCGAGTAAAATTTTCAAAAAATGAGGTTAAGCTATGTAATCATGTTCAAGAGCCCATAACTAAATATTTTAAGTTATAAAATGTTATTTAATCTTATTTTTGGCCGTTTTGTAGGGTTTTAATGTGTGCATGTTTAAATGAGCTTTACAGTGGTCCCTTTGGAATTTTAACCAAGTAAAAAGTTCAAAAATTGAGGTTAAACTGTATAATCATGTTCACAGGATCACAACTAAATATATTCAGTCATCAAATTTGATTTAATCTTATTTTGCGACCATTTTGTTGGGGTTTAAGGTGTGCATGTCTAAATGGGCTTTATAGTAAACTCGTTGGAATTTTAACCAAGTAAAAAGTTTTGAAAATGAGGTTAAGCTATATAATCATGTTCAGAATCCCATAACTAAGTAAAAATTTCTAAAAATGAAGTTAAGATATATAATCATGTTCAAAATCCTATAAATAAATATTTTAAGTCATAAAATGTGATTTAATCTTATTTTTCAGTCGTTTTGTTGTGGTTTAAGGCGTGCATGTCTTAATGGACTTTACAGTGGACCTGTTAGAATTTTAACCGAGTAAGAACTTCTAAAATTGAGGTTAAACAATATAATCATGTTCAAAAGCCCATAAATAAATATTTTAAGTCATAAAAAGTGATTTAATCTTATTTTTCAGCCGTTTTGCTGGGTTTTAAGGCTTTCATGTCTAAAGAGGCTTTACAGTGGACCCGTTGGTATTTTATCCGCGTAAAAAGTTCTAAAATTGAGGTTAAGCTGTATAATCATGTTCAAAAGCCCATAACAAAATATTTTAAATCATAAAATTTTAATTAGTCATATTTTGCCGCCATTTTGTTGGGGTTTAAGGCGTGCATGTCTAAATGGCTTTACAGTGGACCCGTTGGAATTTCAACCGCGTAAAAAGTTTTGAAAATGAGGTTAAGCTATATAATCTTGTTCAAAAGCCCATAACCAAATATTTTAAGTCATAAAATGTGATTTAATCTTATTTTTCGGCCGTTTTGTTGGGGTTAAGGCTTGCATGTCTAAATGGGCCTTATAGTGGACCCGCTGGAATTTTAGCCAAGTTAAAAGATCAAAAATTAAGGTAAAACAATATAATCATGTTAAAAAGATCATAACTAAATGTTTTAAGTGATAAAATATGATTTTATCTTATTTTTTGGCCATTTTGTTGGGTTTTAAGGCGTGCATGTCTAAATAGGCTTTACAGTGGACCCGTTGGAATTTTAACCGTGTAAAAAGTTCTAAAATTAAGGTTAAGCTGTATAATCATGTTCAAAAGCCCATAAATAAATATTTTAATTCACAAAATTTTATTTAATCTTATTTTGAAGACATTTTGTTGGGGTTTAAGGTGTGCATGTCTAAATGGGCTTTGCAGTGGACCTGCTGGAATTTTTACTGAGAAAAAAGTTCAGAAAATGACGTTAAGCTATATAATCCTATTCAAACGCCCATAACTAAATATTTTAATTCATAAAATGTGATTTAATCTTTTTTTGGCCGTTTTGTTGGGATTTAAGGCGTGCATGTCTAAAATTAAGGTTAAACTGTAAAATCATGTTCAAAACCCCATAACTAAATATTTTGAGTCATAAAATGTCATTTAATCTTATTTTTCGACTGTTTTGTTGGGGGTTTAAGGCGTGCATGTCTAAATGGGCTTTGTAGTAGACCCGTTGGAATTTTAAGGAAGTAAAAAGTTCTAAAATCGAGGTTAAGCTATGTAATCATGTTCAAAAGGCCATAACTAAATATTTTAATTGATAAAATTTGATTTAATCTTGTTTTGCAACCATCTTGTTGGGGTTTATGGCGGGCATGTCTAAATGGGCTTTATAGAGGACCCGTTGGAATTTTAATCGAGTAAAAAGTTCTTAAAATGATGTTAATCTATATAATCTTTTTCCAAAGCCTATAGTCAAATATTTCTACTCATAAAATTTGATTTAATCTTATTTTGTGGCCGTTGTGTTGGGTATAAGGCGTGCATATTTAAATGGGCTTTAAAGTGGACCCGTTGGAATTTTAACCGAGTAAAAATTTCTTAAATTGAGGTTAAGCTATATAATCATGATCAAAAGACCATAACTAAATAATTTAAGTTATAAAATGTGATTTAATCTTATTTTTCGGCCGTTTTGTTGGGTTTTAAGGCGTGCCTGTCTAAATGGGCTTTATAGTTGACCCGTTGGAATTTTAACCGAGTAAAATATTCTGAAAATGAGGTTAAGCTATATAATAATATTCAAAAGCCCATAAATAAATATTTTAAGTTATAAATATGATTTAATCTTATTTTTCGGTCATTTTGTTTGGGTTTAAGGCGTGCATGCCTAAATGGGCTTTACGGTGGACACATTAGAATTTTAACCGAGAAAATTGAAGGTTAAAATGTATAATGTTCAAAAGCCCATAACTAAATAATTTAAGTTAGAAAATGTGATTTAATCTTATTTTTCGGCCGTTTTGTTGGGTTTTAGGCGTGCATGTCTAAATGGGCTTTACAATGGACTCGTTGGAATTTTAACCGAGTAAAAAGTTCTGAAAAAGAGGTTAAGCTATATAATCATGTTCAAAAGCCTATAAATAAATATTTTAAATCATAAAATGTGATTTAATCATATTTTCGGTCATTTTGTTGGGTTTAAGACATGCATGTCAAAATGGGCTTTACAGTGGACCCGTTGGAATTTTAATCAAGTAAAAAGTTCTGAAAATGAGGTTAAGCTATATAATAATATTCCAAAGACAATAATCAAATATTTTAACTTATAAATTTTGATTTAATCTTATAAAGTGGCCGTTTTATTGGGTTTAAGGCTTGCATGTTTAAATGGACTTTACAGTGGACCTTTTGGAATTTTAACCAAGTAAAAATTTCGGAAAATAAGATTAAGCTATATAATCGTGTTCAAAATCCCATAAATAAATATTTTAAGTCATAAAATGTGATTTAATCTGATATTTTGGTTGTAATACCCTAAAGTATGATCTAGTAGGATAACATTATAGAAAAAATATATAACTTAATTGCCATGAATCATAGTTTTGTCTAATTAATAAGGTTGGCGACCAAATTAGAAATAAAAAAAGAAAGGGGATCGAATGAGCTGACCATTTTGTAAGGCATGGAAAAATTAGTTGTTGCATGCTAAACTAATTCCTTGGAGTGGTTCTTACATGTGTCTATCCACTAGCCATTAAGGTGGGCTCGGTGAGGGATTAGAAGAAATTATTTTCTTTATCTCCTCCACTGGAATTGACCGGCTTTAGAGAAAGAATTAAGGAAACTTGCATCAAGTGATAGAGCTTCATTCTCATTCGTTAAATCACTTTGATTTTGCTTCATATAAGGTAAAAATCTTTAGAATTTCTTATAGATTATAATATGTATGGTAGGTTAAGTATTGGTGCTTCATTTATATTGTTATGAATCAATTGTTGGTTAGAAAAGCTTGAATTGCATACACTGATTGTAAATTCTTTCATGTTGGACTGATACTTTTGTTTAAATCAGAATTTGCATGTATACATTAGTGTTGTTGGATTTTTAGTGAAGAATTCTATGATTTAGTATGAGTTGTGTATTCGATTGAGTTTGAGATATATGCTCTATGGTTAAAATTGATTATATGTGTGTTTTGTTGAATAAGATAGGTCGTATAGGGACTGTTTTAATGTAAGAGGGTTGTCTTACTATTATACAATTAATTACTGATTGATTCGAATATGTAGAAAAACATGGATGGTGTGCTGAACTACCCCGTATCATTGAATGTAATTAGGGTATGTTTAGAATAGTTAAACACAATGAAAATTTGCTTTGATAAAAATGTATAAAGATTGTTATAATGTTTAGGTCTGTTTTAAGGTTTTGAAAGATGTATGTTGTTATAGGTACCGTTTTGCTCTAATTGATTAGTTAATGGACAGTTTTATTGATCATTTATGTGAACGTATATATGTTAGGGAAATTGTGGCAATAGGTTTAGACCAGGGGTCGATTTGTATATATGTATTATGGGACTGTCTTCGCAAGACACAAACTGTTTTGTAAACAAGTGTGTAAGGAATAGCATTGCTATAATTGTGCATACATAAATAGATATAATGCATTATTGGACAAGTAAATAAGTATAGTTGAGGTATGAGACTTTTATGAATAATTGTACATGCATATGTTTGTAATTTGAAACTGTTTTATCTCTATAAGAGTTACAGGGCTGTTGATATGGATTATTATATGCTCATAAGTATTAGAGTAGATCATGTGTGATTGATTGCTTGGAAGCTATTCTAATGCATAGTTACTATAATGTTATGTTAGATCATGGAGTTATTGAAGGTGTAAGGGCAGTAGTAGATCAATCAGTAGACAAAAAATAAGGGGATCGTGATTCAAGAACAAAAATAGCTTGGACTGATCTGTGAGTGTAATTTAAAGTCTCGGGATAGGCTAGAAGCCTTCCCGAGCATTTTTATCAACTTAAATTTTATACTTTATAGCTTGGTAAACAATGAATAAACTAGCTTGGATTGAGGTATGTATTCATATGTTGATATAATTCATGTTATGCAATTATCTAAATCAATAGGCAAGGTTAAACTCTCAATGGTATCGTTTTCCTCATGTTCTTTAGAAGAATAAATTTCTTGATCATGCTCTGAATCACAGATTTCAATATCATTAGAAGACATGAATTCAGACAATATATCTCTCAATTTTTTTTCTTGAAAATAAAACTTATCTGGACAATCATTCCCTGAATGATCTAGTCGACAACAATAATGACATCGAGTCCTCAAAAGGGTAAAATACAATACGTTGCTTAATGACATCCTCAAGAACGACCTGAATCCGATACCAAATGATAGAGTAGCGCAAATTCGAATAAAGAGAAAAACAAAACAAACCAAAATAAATAACAAATCTAAAAATTCAGATTTGCTTATGGTGGTGGCGTCAATGGAGGAAGCTTGAATATGTGGAGATGGCGTGATGAATTGATAGTTGTTGTTTTGTCCTCGGCACCCTCTTATACGCAATTATCTAAGAAAGCAACCTCAAGTGGCTCTAACCCACCCTCCTAGATGAAATTACCTCGGTAAGCAAGAGTGTGAATATGATCTCCCTCACAAGAACTCGATGATCTTATGTTGAAGATGGCTTCTAGACAAGTTTACCGAACACTTGCAAACTCAAAGAATACTAAAATCTCCAAAGAGAACTTTTTATTAATCAATGAAATCTGAATTACAATGTGGGTGAAGCCTCCTTTATATAGGCCATGGAGAAGTTTTAATCCTACTAAACTTAGGAATTAAATACAATAAATAAATGCTAAAATCTAATCTCCTAATTAGATAAGTAACATCTAATAATAAATAAATGCTAAAAATAAAATCCTAATTAAATAAATCTGTTCCTAATAGATATTGCAGAATCCTCTGTTGATTTAAATTACAAATAATCAAATAAAATCTTGAAAATTCATAATTATCCAAAAATCTCGTATAGGTATTTCTGCATGCGATGTCTTCGCTAAAATAGACGTAACTTGATATCTAGATGTCCGATTGAGGCGTTTCAAGATGCGTTAGAAAGCTAGTTTGCAGTCGGACAAGTTTTAAGAAGACATGTTGACCCATAAATGCCTGGACCCCATCGAAAAATGCTTCGCAAGTTGACTGATGTTTCTGACTTGCAAAGCAGTTTCAACTTCTTTTCCAAGATGATTATTTTGACCCCTCTCATGCTCGTATCATTCCCCCACTCCTCAAAAAGATTCGCCCTCGAATTTGGATCGGTAAATGGAGGAAGTTCATCAAAGTACCATAGGAGAGAAGACCTCTTGAAGGATTTTTTTGCAGAGTCTCTTTTTGCAATGTAATTTACAAGTTCCTTCTCATTGGGATCATCACGGTTGTTCTTTTGGTCGCAAAGTAACTCATTCTCATATTCAAAATTGTCATTAATGCTAAAAGAGGACTAAGCATAAATAGAATTTTGAAAACATTCAATGATACCTTTTGATTGTAAGGTACATTCGTCGGTGTTTGTCGTTTGATAATCATCTTGAATCGTAATAGTAGGTTCGTCACTGGAAACAAACACACTACTTATAATTTCTTCCTCATCAATAGGCAAGGTTAAACTCTCAATGGTATCGTTTTCCTCATGTTCTTTAGAAGAGAAAATTTCTTGATCATGCTCCGGATCACGGATTTCAATATCATTAGAAGACATGAATTCAGACAATATATCTCTCAAATTTTTTTCTTGAAAATAAAACTTATCTGGACAATCATACCCTAAATGATCTAGTCGACAACAATAATGACATCGAGTCCCCAAAAGGATAAAATACAAGACGTTGCTTAATGACATCCTCAAGAACGACCTGAATCCGATACCAAATGATAGAGTAGCGCAAATTCGAATAAAGAGAAAAACAAAACAAACCAAAATAAAGAACAAATCTAAAAATACAAATTTGCTTATGGTGTTGGCGTCAATAGAGGAAGCTTGAATATGTGAAGATGGCGTGATGAATTGATAGTTGTTGTTTTGTCCTCGGCACCCTCTTAGACGCAATTATCTAAGCAAGCAACCTCAAGCGACTCTAACCCACCCTCCTAGATGCAATTACCTAGGCAAGCAAGAGTGTGAATATGATCTCCCTCACAAGAACTCGATGATCTTATGTTGAAGATGGGTTCTAGACAAGTTTACCGAACACTTGCAAACTCAAAGAATACTAAAATCTCCAAAGAGAACTTTTTATTAATCAATGAAATCTGAATTACAATGTGGGTGAAGCCTCCTTTATATAGGCCATGGAGAAGTTTTAATCCTACTAAACTTAGGAATTAAATACAATAAATAAATGCTAAAATATAATCTCCTAATTAGATAAGTAACTTCTAATAATAAATAAATGCTAAAAATAAAATCCTAATTAAATAAATCTGAGCCTAATAGATATTGCAGAATCCTATGTTGATTTAAATTACAAATAATCAAATAAAATCTTGAAAATTCGTAATTATCCAAAAATCCCGTATAGGAATTTCTACATGCGATGTCTTCGCTAAAATAGACGTATCTTGATATCTAGATGTTCGATTGAGGCGTTTCAAGATGCGCTAGAAAGATAATTTGCAGCCGGACAAGTTTTAAGAAGACATGTTGACCCATAAATTCCTGGACCCCATCCAAATATGCTTCGCAAGTTGACTGATGTTTCTGACTAGCAAAGCAGTTTCAACTTCATTTCCAAGATGATTATTTTGACCCCTCTCATGCTCGTATCATTCCCCCACTCCTCAAAAAGATTCGCCCTCGAATCTAGATCGGTAAATGGAGGAAGTTCATCAAAGTACCATAGAAAAGAAGACCTCTTGAAGGATCCTTTTGCATAGTCTCTTTTTGCAATGGAATTTACAAGTTCCTTCTCATTGGGATCATCACGATTGTTCTTTTGGTCGCAAAGTAACTCATTCTCATATTCAAAATTGTCATTAATGCTAAAAGAGGACTAAGCATGAATAGAATTTTGAAAACATTCAATGATACCTTTTGATTGTAAGGTACCTTCGCGGTGTTTGTCGTTTGATAATCATCTTGAATCGTAATAGTAGGTTAAATCATCGAAACAAACACACTACTTATAATTTCTTCCTCATCAATAGGCAAGGTTAAACTCTCAATGGTATCGTTTTCCTCATGTTCTTTAGAAGAATAAATTTCTTGATCATGCTCAATCATGATTTCAATATCATTAGAAGACATGAATTGGACAATATATCTCTCAAATTTTTTTCTTGAAAATAAAACTTATCCGGACAATCATACCTGAATGATCTAGTCGACAACAATAATGACATCGAGTCCCCAAAAGGGTAAAATACAATACGTTACTTAATGACATCCTCAAGAACGACCTGAATCCGATACCAAATGATAGAGTAGCGCAAATTCGAATAAAGAGAAAAACAAAACAAACCAAAATAAAGAACAAATCTAAAAATTCAGATTTGCTTATGGTGGTGGCGTCAATGGAGGAAGCTTGAATATGTGGAGATGGCGTGATGAATTGATAGTTGTTGTTTTATCCTCGGCACCCTCTTAGACGCAATTATCTAAGCAAGAAACCTCAAGCGGCTCTAACCCACCCTCCTAGATGCAATTACCTCGGCAAGCAAGAGTGTGAATATGATCTCCCTCACAAGAACTCGATGATCTTATGTTGAAGATGGCTTCTAGACAAGTTTACCGAACACTTGCAAACTCAAAGAATACTAAAATCTCCAAAAAGAACTTTTTATTAATCAATGAAATATGAATTACAATGTGGGTGAACCCTCCTTTATATAGGCCATGGAGAAGTTTTAATCCTACTAAACTTAAGAATTAAATACAATAAATAAATGCTAAAATCTAATCTCCTAATTAGATAAGTAACATCTAATAATAAATAAATGCTAAAAATAAAATCCTAATTAAATAAATCTGATCCTAATAGATATTGCAGAATCCTCTGTTGATTTAAATTACAAATAATCAAATAAAATCTTGAAAATTCGTAATTATCCAAAAATCTATTATAGGTATTTCTGCATGCGATGTCTTCGCTCAAATAGACGTAACTTGATATCTAGATGTCCGATTGAGGCGTTTCAAGATGCGTTAGAAAGCTAGTTTGCAGTCGGACAAGTTTTAAGAAGACATGTTGACCCATAAATGCCTGAACCCCATCGAAAAATGCTTCGCAAGTTGACTGATGTTTCTGACTTGCAAAGCAGTTTCAACTTCTTTTCCAAGATGATTATTTTGACCCCTCTCATGCTCGTATCATTCCCCCACTCCTCAAAAAGATTCGCCCTCGAATCTAGATCGGTAAATGGAGGAAGTTCATCAAAGTACCATAGGAGAGAAGACCTCTTGAAGGATCCTTTTGCAGAGTCTCTTTTTGCAATGTAATTTACAAGTTCCTTCTCATTGGGATCATCACGGTTGTTCTTTTGGTCGCAAAGTAACTCATTCTCATATTCAAAATTGTCATTAATGCTCAAAGAGGACTAAGCATAAATAGAATTTTGAAAACATTCAATGATACCTTTTGATTGTAAGGTACCTTGGTCGGTGTTTGTCGTTTGATAATCATCTTGAATCGTAATAGTAGGTTCGTCACTAGAAACAAACACACTACTTATAATTTCTTCCTCATCAATAGGCAAGGTTAAACTCTCAATGGTATCGTTTTCCTCATGTTCTTTAGAAGAGCAAATTTCTTGATCATGCTCCGGATCACGGATTTCAATATCATTAGAAGACATGAATTCAGACAATATATCTCTCAAATTTTTTTCTTGAAAATAAAACTTATCTGGACAATCATACCCTGAATGATCTAGTCGACAACAATAATGACATCGAGTCCCCAAAAGGGTAAAATACAATACGTTGCTTAATGACATCCTCAAGAACGACCTGAATCCGATACCAAATGATAGAGTAGCGCAAATTCGAATAAAGAGAAAAACAAAACAAACCAAAATAAAGAACAAATCTAAAAATACAAATTTGCTTATGGTGTTGGCGTCAATAGAGGAAGCTTGAATATGTGAAGATGGCGTGATGAATTGATAGTTGTTGTTTTGTCCTCGGCACCCTTTTAGACGCAATTATCTAAGCAAGCAACCTCAAGCGGCTCTAGCCCACCGTCCTAGATGCAATTACCTAGGCAAGCAATAGTGTGAATATGATCTCCCTCACAAGAACTCGATGATCTTATGTTGAAGATGGGTTCTAGACAAGTTTTCCGAACACTTGCAAACTCAAAGAATACTAAAATCTCCAAAGAGAACTTTTTATTAATCAATGAAATCTGAATTACAATGTGGGTGAAGCCTCCTTTATATAGGCCATGGAGAAGTTTTAATCCTACTAAACTTAGGAATTAAATACAATAAATAAATGCTAAAATATAATCTCCTAATTAGATAAGTAACTTCTAATAATAAATAAATGCTAAAAATAAAATCCTAATTAAATAATTCTGAGCCTAATAGATATTGCAGAATCCTATGTTGATTTAAATTACAAATAATCAAATAAAATCTTGAAAATTCGTAATTATCCAAAAATCTCGTATAGGAATTTCTACATGCGATGTCTTCGCTAAAATAGACGAATCTTGATATCTAGATGTTCGATTGAGGCGTTTCAAGATGCGTTAGAAAGATAATTTGCAGCCGGACAAGTTTTAAGAAGACATGTTGACCCATAAATTCCTGGACCCCATCCAAAAATGCTTCGCAAGTTGACTGATGTTTCTGACTTGCAAAGCAGTTTCAACTTCTTTTCCAAGATGATTATTTTGACCCCTCTCATGCTCGTATCATTCCCCCACTCCTCAAAAAGATTCGCCCTAAAATCTAGATCGGTAAATGGAGGAAGTTCATCAAAGTACCATAGAAGAGAAGACCTCTTGAAGGATCCTTTTGCAGAGTCTCTTTTTGCAATGTAATTTACAAGTTCATTCTCATTGGGATCATCACGATTGTTCTTTTGGTCGCAAAGTAACTCATTCTCATATTCAAAATTGTCATTAATGCTAAAAGAGGACTAAGCATAAATAGAATTTTGAAAACATTCAATGATACCTTTTGATTGTAAGGTACCTTCGTCGGTGTTTGTCGTTTGATAATCATCTTGAATCGTAATAGTAGGTTCGTCACTGGAAACAAACACACTACTTATAATTTCTTCCTCATCAATAGGCAAGGTTAAACTCTCAATGTTATCGTTTTCCTCATGTTCTTTAGGAGAACAAATTTCTTGATCATGCTCCGAATCACGGATTTCAATATCATTAGAAGACATGAATTCAGACAATATATCTCTCAAATTTTTTTCTTGAAAATAAAACTTATCTGGACAATCATACCCTAAATGATCTAGTCGACAACAATAATGACATCGAGTCCCCAAAAGGATAAAATACAAGACGTTGCTTAATGACATCCTCAAGAACGACCTGAATCCGATACCAAATGATAGAGTAGCGCAAATTGAATAAAGAGAAAAAACAAAACAAACCAAAATAAAGAACAAATCTAAAAATACAAATTTGCTTATGGTGGTGGCGTCAATGGAGGAAGCTTGAATATGTGAAGATGGCGTGATGAATTGATAGTTGTTGTTTTGTCCTCGGCACCCTCTTAGACGCAATTATCTAAGCAAGCAACCTCAAGCGACTCTAACCCACCCTCCTAGATGCAATTACCTAGGCAAGCAAGAGTGTGAATATGATCTCCTCACAAGAACTCGATGATCTTATGTTGAAGATGGGTTCTAGACAAGTTTACCGAACACTTGCAAACTCAAAGAATACTAAAATCTCCAAAGAGAACTTTTTATTAATCAATGAAATCTCAATTACAATGTGGGTGAAGCCTCCTTTATATAGGCCATGGAGAAGTTTTAATCCTACTAAACTTAGGAATTAAATACAATAAATAAATGCTAAAATATAATCTCCTAATTAGATAAGTAACTTCTAATAATAAATAAATGCTAAAAATAAAATCCTAATTAAATAAATCTGAGCCTAATAGATATTGCAGAATCCTATGTTGATTTAAATTACAAATAATCAAATAAAATCTTGAAAATTCGTAATTATCCAAAAATCCCGTATAGGAATTTCTACATGCGATGTCTTCGCTAAAATAGACGTATCTTGATATCTAGATGTTCGATTGAGGCGTTTCAAGATGCGCTAGAAAGATAATTTGCAGCCGGACAAGTTTTAAGAAGACATGTTGACCCATAAATTCCTGGACCCCATCCAAATATGCTTCGCAAGTTGACTGATGTTTCTGACTAGCAAAGCAGTTTCAACTTCATTTCCAAGATGATTATTTTTTCTCAAGATGATTATTTTCCCCACTCCTCAAAAAGATTCGCCCTCGAATCTAGATCGGTAAATGGAGGAAGTTCATCAAAGTACCATAGAAAAGAAGACCTCTTGAAGGATCCTTTTGCAGAGTCTCTTTTTGCAATGGAATTTACAAGTTCCTTCTCATTGGGATCATCACGATTGTTCTTTTGGTCGCAAAGTAACTCATTCTCATATTCAAAATTGTCATTAATGCTAAAAGAGGACTAAGCATGAATAGAATTTTGAAAACATTCAATGATACCTTTTGATTGTAAGGTACCTTCGTCGGTGTTTGTCGTTTGATAATCATCTTGAATCGTAATAGTAGGTTCGTCACTGGAAACAAACACACTACTTATAATTTCTTCCTCATCAATAGGCAAGGTTAAACTCTCAATGGTATCGTTTTCCTCATGTTCTTTAGAAGAATAAATTTCTTGATCATGCTCTGAATCACAGATTTCAATATCATTAGAAGACATGAATTCAGACAATATATCTCTCAAATTTTTTTCTTGAAAATAAAACTTATCTGGACAATCATACCCTGAATGATCTAGTCGACAACAATAATGACATCGAGTCCCCAAAAGGGTAAAATACAATACGTTACTTAATGACATCCTCAAGAACGACCTGAATCCGATACCAAATGATAGAGTAGCGCAAATTCGAATAAAGAGAAAAACAAAACAAACCAAAATAAAGAACAAATCTAAAAATTCAGATTTGCTTATGGTGGTGGCGTCAATGGAGGAAGCTTGAATATGTGGAGATGGCGTGATGAATTGATAGTTGTTGTTTTATCCTCGGCACCCTCTTAGACGCAATTATCTAAGCAAGAAACCTCAAGCGGCTCTAACCCACCCTCCTAGATGCAATTACCTCGGCAAGCAAGAGTGTGAATATGATCTCCCTCACAAGAACTCGATGATCTTATGTTGAAGATGGCTTCTAGACAAGTTTACCGAACACTTGCAAACTCAAAGAATACTAAAATCTCCAAAAAGAACTTTTTATTAATCAATGAAATATGAATTACAATGTGGGTGAACCCTCCTTTATATAGGCCATGGAGAAGTTTTAATCCTACTAAACTTAAGAATTAAATACAATAAATAAATGCTAAAATCTAATCTCCTAATTAGATAAGTAACATCTAATAATAAATAAATGCTAAAAATAAAATCCTAATTAAATAAATCTGATCCTAATAGATATTGCAGAATCCTCTGTTGATTTAAATTACAAATAATCAAATAAAATCTTGAAAATTCGTAATTATCCAAAAATCTATTATAGGTATTTCTGCATGCGATGTCTTCGCTCAAATAGACGTAACTTGATATCTAGATGTCCGATTGAGGCGTTTCAAGATGCGTTAGAAAGCTAGTTTGCAGTCGGACAAGTTTTAAGAAGACATGTTGACCCATAAATGCCTGAACCCCATCGAAAAATGCTTCGCAAGTTGACTGATGTTTCTGACTTGCAAAGCAGTTTCAACTTCTTTTCCAAGATGATTATTTTGACCCCTCTCATGCTCGTATCATTCCCCCACTCCTCAAAAAGATTCGCCCTCGAATCTAGATCGGTAAATGGAGGAAGTTCATCAAAGTACCATAGGAGAGAAGACCTCTTGAAGGATCCTTTTGCAGAGTCTCTTTTTGCAATGTAATTTACAAGTTCCTTCTCATTGGGATCATCACGGTTGTTCTTTTGGTATAAAGTAACTCATTCTCATATTCAAAATTGTCATTAATGCTCAAAGAGGACTAAGCATAAATAGAATTTTGAAAACATTCAATGATACCTTTTGATTGTAAGGTACCTTGGTCGGTGTTTGTCGTTTGATAATCATCTTGAATCGTAATAGTAGGTTCGTCACTAGAAACAAACACACTACTTATAATTTCTTCCTCATCAATAGGCAAGGTTAAACTCTCAATGGTATCGTTTTCCTCATGTTCTTTAGAAGAGCAAATTTCTTGATCATGCTCCGGATCACGGATTTCAATATCATTAGAAGACATGAATTCAGACAATATATCTCTCAAATTTTTTTCTTGAAAATAAAACTTATCCGGACAATCATACCTGAATGATCTAGTCGACAACAATAATGACATCGAGTCCCAAAAAGGGTAAAATACAATACGTTGCTTAATGACATCCTCAAGAACGACCTGAATCCGATACCAAATGATAGAGTAGCGCAAATTCGAATAAAGAGAAAAACAAAACAAACCAAAATAAAGAACAAATCTAAAAATACAAATTTGCTTATGGTGTTGGCGTCAATAGAGGAAGCTTGAATATGTGAAGATGGCGTGATGAATTGATAGTTGTTGTTTTGTCCTCGGCACCCTTTTAGACGCAATTATCTAAGCAAGCAACCTCAAGCGGCTCTAGCCCACCGTCCTAGATGCAATTACCTAGGCAAGCAATAGTGTGAATATGATCTCCCTCACAAGAACTCGATGATCTTATGTTGAAGATGGGTTCTAGACAAGTTTTCCGAACACTTGCAAACTCAAAGAATACTAAAATCTCCAAAGAGAACTTTTTATTAATCAATGAAATCTGAATTACAATGTGGGTGAAGCCTCCTTTATATAGGCCATGGAGAAGTTTTAATCCTACTAAACTTAGGAATTAAATACAATAAATAAATGCTAAAATATAATCTCCTAATTAGATAAGTAACTTCTAATAATAAATAAATGCTAAAAATAAAATCCTAATTAAATAATTCTGAGCCTAATAGATATTGCAGAATCCTATGTTGATTTAAATTACAAATAATCAAATAAAATCTTGAAAATTCGTAATTATCCAAAAATCTCGTATAGGAATTTCTACATGCGATGTCTTCGCTAAAATAGACGAATCTTGATATCTAGATGTTCGATTGAGGCGTTTCAAGATGCGTTAGAAAGATAATTTGCAGCCGGACAAGTTTTAAGAAGACATGTTGACCCATAAATTCTGGACCCCATCCAAAATGCCCATAAGTTGGTGATGTTTCGACTTGCAAAGCAGTTTCAACTTCTTTCCAAGATGATTATTTTGACCCCTCTCATGCTCGTATCATTCCCCCACTCCTCAAAAAGATTCGCCCTAAAATCTAGATCGGTAAATGGAGGAAGTTCATCAAAGTACCATAGAAGAGAAGACCTCTTGAAGGATCCTTTTGCAGAGTCTCTTTTTGCAATGTAATTTACAAGTTCATTCTCATTGGGATCATCACGATTGTTCTTTTGGTCGCAAAGTAACTCATTCTCATATTCAAAATTGTCATTAATGCTAAAAGAGGACTAAGCATAAATAGAATTTTGAAAACATTCAATGATACCTTTTGATTGTAAGGTACCTTCGTCGGTGTTTGTCGTTTGATAATCATCTTGAATCGTAATAGTAGGTTAAATCACTTTGGAAACAAACACACTACTTATAATTTCTTCCTCATCAATAGGCAAGGTTAAACTCTCAATGTTATCGTTTTCCTCATGTTCTTTAGGAGAACAAATTTCTTGATCATGCTCCGAATCACGGATTTCAATATCATTAGAAGACATGAATTCAGACAATATATCTCTCAAATTTTTTTCTTGAAAATAAAACTTATCTCGACAATCATACCCTGAATGATCTAGTCGACAACAATAATGACATCGAGTCCCCAAAAGGGTAAAATACAATACGTTGCTTAATGACATCCTCAAGAACGACCTGAATCCGATACCAAATGATAGAGTAGCGCAAATTCGAATAAAGAGAAAAACAAAACAAACCAAAATAAAGAACAAATCTAAAAATTCAGATTTGCTTATGGTGGTGGCGTCAATGGAGGAAGCTTGAATATGTGGAGATGGCGTGATGAATTGATAGTTGTTGTTTTGTCCTCGGCACCCTCTTAGACGCAATTATCTAAGCAAGCAACCTCAAGCGGCTCTAACCCACCCTCCTAGATGCAATTACCTTGGCAAGCAAGAGTGTGAATATGATCTCCCTCACAAGAACTCGATGATCTTATGTTGAAGATGGCTTCTAGACAAGTTTACCGAACACTTGCAAACTCAAAGAATACTAAAATCTCCAAAGAGAACTTTTTATTAATCAATGAAATCTCATTACAATGTGGGTGAAGCCTCCTTTATATAGGCCATGGAGAAGTTTTAATCCTACTAAACTTAGGAATTAAATACAATAAATAAATGCTAAAATCTAATCTCCTAATTAGATAAGTAACTTCTAATAATAAATAAATGCTAAAATTAAATTCCTAATTAAATAAATCTGATCCTAATAGATATTGCAGAATCCTCTGTTGATTTAAATTACAAATAATCAAATAAAATCTTGAAAATTCGTAATTATCCAAAAATCCCGTATAGGAATTTCTGCATGCGATGTCTTCGCTAAAATAGACGTATCTTGATATCTAGATGTCCGATTGAGGCGTTTCAAGATGCGTTAGAAAGCTAATTTGCAGCCGGACAAGTTTTAAGAAGACATGTTGACCCATAAATGCCTGGACCTCATCCAAAAATGCTTCGCAAGTTGACTGATGTTTCTGACTTGCAAAGCAGTTTCAACTTCTTTTCCAAGATGATTATTTTGACCCCTCGAATCTAGATCAGTAAATGGAGGAAGTTCATCAAAGTACCATAGAAGAGAAGACCTCTTGAAGGATCCTTTTGCAGAGTCTCTTTTTGCAATGTAATTTACAAGTTCACTTTCATTGGGATCATCACGATTGTTCTTTTTGTCGCAAAGTAACTCATTCTCATATTCAAAATTGTCCTTAATGCTAAAAGAGGACTAAGCATAAAAAGAATTTTGAAAACATTCAATGACACCTTTTGGTTGTAAGGTACCTTCGTCGGTGTTTGTCATTTGATAATCATCTTGAATCGTAATAGTAGGTTCGTCACTGGAAACAAACACACTACTTATAATTTCTTCCTCATCAATAGGCAAGGTTAAACTCTCAATGGTATCGTTTTCCTCATGTTTTTTGGAAGAACAAATTTCTTGATCATGCTCCGAATCACGGATTTCAATATCATTAGAAGACATGAATTCAGACAATATATCTCTCAAATTTTTTTCTTGAAAATAAAACTTATCTAGACAATCATACCCTGAATGATCTAGTCGACAACAATAATGACATCGAGTCCCCAAAAGGGTAAAATACAATACGTTGCTTAATGACATCCTCAAGAACGACCTGAATCCGATACCAAATGATAGAGTAGCGCAAATTCGAATAAAGAGAAAAACAAAACAAACAAAAATAAATAACAAATCTAAAAATTCAGATTTGCTTATGGTGGTGGCGTCAATGGAGAAAGCTTGAATATGTGGAGATGGCGTGATGAATTGATAGTTGTTGTTTTGTCCTCGGCACCCTCTTAGACGCAATTATCTAAGGAAGCAACCTCAAGCGGCTCTAACCCACCCTCCTAGATGCAATTACCTAGGCAAGCAAGAGTGTGAATATGATCTCCCTCACAAGAACTCGATGATCTTATGTTGAAGATGGGTTCTAGACAAGTTTACCGAACACTTGCAAACTCAAAGAATACTAAAATCTCCAAAGAGAACTTTTTATTAATCAATGAAATCTGAATTACAATGTGGGTGATGCCTCCTTTATATAGGCCATGGAGAAGCTTTAATCCTACTAAACTTAGGAATTAAATACAATAAATAAATGCTAAAATCTAATCTCCTAATTAGATAAGTAACTTCTAATAATAAATAAATGCTAAAAATAAAATCCTAATTAAATAAATCTGATCCTAATAGATATTGCAGAATCCTATGTTGTTTTAAATTACAAATAATCAAATAAAATCTTGAAAATTCGTAATTATCCAAAAATCCCGTATTATTCCCGTATAGGAATTTCTGCATGCGCTATCTCCGCTAAAATAGACGTATCTTGAGATCCAGATGTCCGATTGAGGCGTTTCAAGATGCGTTAGAAAGCTAATTTGCAGCCGGACAAGTTTTAAGAAGACATGTTGACCCATAAATGTCAAAATGATAAAGTGCTCTCTATCTCTGAATTGAAGCCCAATTTTTTTCTGATCAAGTTCTCATTAGCTGCAAAGTGCAATGATGTTCTCAAGCGAGGTATTTGGACCTATAAGAAAGATTTGCTCACCCTCCTTCCTTTGGACCCTACATTTTCAATTAAAAATTATTCCTTTACTCATATGCATGGGTTCATATTCACCGAATCTCGATCATTTTGATGGCAAAGGATCAAATGGCCAATGATATTGGCAAGTCTCTCAGATCTTGCATTAGAACCATTGTTCGGATGGATATACAGACTATAGACGGTAATATGGGGATCTTTATCCATATCTGGATCATCATGGATACCTCCAAAACAATCCGACGATGTGTAGATCTGGGTGGATTTGTGGCCACATCAAAATTATGTCCTCTCTATTACGAGCAACTTCCTTTGTTTTGCCACGGTTGCATCATCATTGGTCACTCGATTGCTTCTGTCCAACGATTAAGGTTAATGCCTCTTCTAAGTTTCAATATGGGGACTGGCTTCAAGTCAACCCTCTGAAAGCTCAAGGGGACCCTTCCTGGTCGAGAACTGTTGGGGTCTCGGTAAGCCTAAGGCAGTTCAGTCCTTAGGAAAGGTTGTCGCCAAGCTTAGTCCTAGTCTTTTTTTTCTTAGTGAAACTCGTTTAAATAAGTTTAGTAATGATAAGTTTAAATATATTCTTAATATGTCCAGTTGTATCATTGTGGATAGCAGCCATGAATGTTTGGGCCTGCTGCTCCTATAGAATAATAATATTTTAGTAGATTTGCTTTCGTACTCTGCGCACCATATTGATGTTATTGTGCATTCTGGTTCTAATAGCTTTTAATTTTATAGTATCCATGGTTATGCCGAAACGAACTTGAAATCAAAGAATTGGGATCTTATTGACACTTTACACTCCTTCTCGCCTCTCGCTTGGCTTATCGGGGAGATTTGAATGAAATCTTATCTAATAATGAGAAGCAAGGTGGATGTCATCACGCACGTTCCTATATTGATAGGTTTAGGGATTGCTTATCCCAAAACAACTTATTTGATTGTAAGCCCGCTAAGGGTTGGTTTACTTGGACCAAATTGGGGCCCTATATCTCGCATGTATAGGAATGGCTTGACTGTTTTGTTTCCAACCCGGATTGGCTTCATGCGTACTCTGACTGTCGTACTATCTTGGACTTTCTCACAGATTCTGATAACTGCATCATTATCATGGGCACGTCTTTGGACCCTATAGCACCTTATGTAGCTCGGGAAGATTATTTCTATTTTGAGCATTATTGGGAAAGTCATGCTGAATGTGTCGCCACAGTCCAAGCTGCTTGGTCGGCCACCCATGGCTTGGCCCTTAATAAGATTCACGTGGTCAGCGCCTACTGTTGCGTGTTTTGAGTGCTATGCACATGGTGCAAGTGAACACGTCGCAAGTAATAAATGATAAGTATCGAGCATCATCTCCTTAAGGATTGGTTTGGGTCACTTTGCTTAAGTCACTGCAAATGTTTAAAGAATTAAATAGTAATGATGAATTGAGATAAAGTAAACCTAATCCAAAAAAATTGAAATAAAGGAAAGAGGAAACCGAATTGAGAGAGTAGGCCAGATTATCGTGTGTTGTGGAGTGATGATTGAATGGGCCATCATGGTAGTTGGTTGCAAGAGTAACTTAATCGTCTTAACAATTAGCATCAGTCGAATTGCCTGGGCAACTGGGAACGGTGCGATTGCCTAGGCAATTGGCGACTTTATTCAAAGTTCGGCGAAGTGTTCTTCAATGGCTTCGTGTTATCCCTAACTCAAAACACTGTTAATTGTGCATGCCTTGGTAATACATCACTGCGTTAACCATGGGTGGACAACAACCAATCTTGCACTTCTCTTAGCCGTTGAAATTCGCAACTTATCCCTAAGTCAAATTAGTCTTCACCAACATTCGTTTGTACGAAAACCATGCTTATTCGTTTCTTGAATCTAACTCTCCCGATATTAGATAAATGGATGAATTCACAAGATCCTCTCCCGATTCACTCGAAATCAAAATGAAGAACCAAGAATGAACAAACTTTGAAATTGAATTTCAACTCAAAAATCTAAACAAATCCAAATGTTTTCACAACCACAAAAATACAATAACTCAGCCCAAGTAAAGTTTAGTTCATGGCTGGGTGCAAAAGAAGTACAAGATAAAATCTACCCAACATGAATCGAATAGAAAAGATAAGAAGAAGAAGATGTCGACAACCCTAATTTTCTCTCCCAATTTGCCCTTCCTCAAAGTGGCGGCTTGTCTTCCCTTATCTAGGAGATGGCTAGGTCAAATTCTATTTATGGAAGGATGAGTTTAAGTTGGAATTAAATACTATAAAAGAGATAAATCTCTTTTAATTATTTATTTTCCAAAAACTCCTCATAAACTCTTGGAATTTAATCTCCTTTTGATCTCTTCGTGGAACTCTAACTCTTCTAGGATTTATCCTTGCTTCTCATAATTAATTCGAATTAATTGGATTTATCCTCTAAAAATCGGCAGCTCCCTTCTTCTTATCCTCAATTGCTCCGGTAATTTCCTACTTGCTTGGGAAATTAGATCCTGCACACAGAAAAACACATACGGCAACACCTTTTCCGCAAATCATCCGAAAAATTATGTAATCAAACATGACAGTGAAGGAAACAATGTAATTATGCATGAATGACTAAAAATGCAACTAGAATGAGCCTAAGTCTAACAATAATTAAGAGTAAATAGGGTAGAAATATAATACTTTTACACACTTAACACACCCCCAAATTCGAACTATTGCTTGTCCTCAAGCAATGCAAATACCTGCCAAGACTTCAATCATCAAAAATTTTGCTTTGTATTTGACTTCAATCCTCAGAACCGTGGCGCAAAGTATGATTGCTTTTCAATTTTTTGGATAGCACAAAATTTACTCGGAATTAAACTATAATGCTTGTGACAATGTGTGTGTGGAGTTGTGTACAAGTTGATTTTTAGGATTTCATGTGAACAATAGATTTAAATTAATTACTAGGGTATTTTATTTTTACTAGAGCCAATTTCGGGCACCTCTAGGGATTTCTAATGTGTGATAACTAGAGCCAGTTTTGGGTACCTCTAGCAAGAAATTATTTTTAAATCAATTTGAGACTAGAGCCGGATAGGCACCTCTAGCTCACATTCTTAAGTTTAATTTTTACCCAATTTTTAAGCAACCTAAGTTCACTATAAGTTTACTTTAATCAATCGAGTCACAACTGTGTCAAATTATATTTGGCATCATAGTTGAATTCTAAGTGTTATCCATGATCATCCTAAAATCGAAAGTTCTATCAATTAAGTGTAGTGGCAAACTCATCATAGGATATCCAACAAGTCTAAGCAAATTAAATCCAATCAAAGGCATGGCAAGTAATGCATGCAACCTATATGCGATAACTAAAGATGAATGCAACTAAACATGAAACTAACTAGAAATAAACACCCCCCAAACTCAAGAGAAGCATTGTCCTCAATGCGTGCAAGTACACCAAAAAATTAAAATTAAAATACAAATGAGTTAGTCGGAAAGGTCATCACCTTGGATGATTAGTTTCTTTCGGGCCATATGCTTGATTCGTTTTGTGGTTTGCGGTGGTTGAGTGCGTGTAGCTGGTGGTGTAGCTTTAGCCCTCACTTTCAGAACGTCATCGCTTTGTTCATCCTCTTTTTCGATCTCTTCGATGATAAAAGCTTTGCGCTTCAACTTTGATGGCTCGATCGGTGGCGAATTCATTGGTTTGGATATGCTCTCGTCCAAATTTGTAAATCCATGTAAAGATTCAGTCCAGGAAAGTTCAGTCATAGGGGTTTTACCTTTAACTTGTGCGGCAGTTGCCGGGGTAAGTAGGTTGGCATGAAACACCGGGAAAGGCACGGTATTGTCAGGGTACTTCTCAAGGATCACTCGACTGATAGCTACGTTATGGTCCCTTATGTTCTTCGTGAATTGCAATTGCTGGGCCTCTATTCGCTCTAATCGGGGGATGGTGGGTGGAGCATTTCTCTGATTCGATCCATGCCTACCGAGGCAAGTGCTCTAGCTTGGGCATCAGGAATTGCCGAGGCATATTTGGTTGTCTGGTAATTTTCGGTGTAGGGGATTTCTTTGGCAATACTTGTTCTTTCGCTGAAGATTCACCCATAATCCTCAATTATTGAGTGTGATTCCACTCAGTTCTGGATGGTAATTTCTCGTCCGTTGGATCACTTGGTACTTTTTATTTCTCGCATAGTTGGGATATTAAGCTCGGGAAGAAAAGAACACCTACGTCATTTTGACGACAAGTGAATATCTCATCACAAATAAGTTGTCCAAAATTTATAATTCACTTGTTTAAAATAGAATCTAATAACAAAAGTCGAGAATATGAAATTGTGGTGTTGTGTGTAGTGCCACAGAAGTCTGATTGTCTGGGCTTTTTAACATACTGGTCTTATTAAAATAGAAAACAAAAACTAAAACCAAAGTCAAAATAACAAAAAAAAATAAAAATTAAAAGGAATAGGGTTGCCTTAAAGAAAACTTGACGAGGGTCCTTTTTTATACTTCTTATAGTCCATCTGCACCCTCCATCGAGTGACAATATTGCCCAAAAAGAGCTGGGCCATTATGATCGCAACCACTCCTACGTGTACTACCATGGTGGAGGCGTCTTTTTTCCTTGTTCTTTTGTAATCCATGCATACTCTCCACCTTGTCACTATTCCTGAAGGCATAAATATATTAACAGAAATTTTTTTATCAACACCCAACCATTTAATTACCTCATTATCTTTAACTTCCATCATGGTTGGATGTAGCCTTCGTTGTCGTGGTAATTGTTGCGCCAGCCAATTACCGTGGCAATCTTCTGCCAAAATTCGATGTAAGTCAAGGGAATGACCAACTTTTTTAAAAGCTTCATGAGTCCAAACACCGTTTTTTAGGCCTCTCAAACATATTCATCAGTAGAGATTTCGATGACTTCAAATCTACCAGCGTTGGTTTCTCAAGGAATTCCTGTAATGATTGAGGTGAGTTTTTAAAGAATTCAAAATGTTCAACCATCACCTACTCATATTTCATTAGCAGAGTATCGTTGTCTTGTTACTCCTATATGTGGTCTTGCAATTATCGTGGCAATGGTGGATAAGAGCAATCCACATATTTCTACTTTAGCATCAGTGCTGTAACATTTTGGGCATCAGGTTCCTCTAAATATGCTGAAGCATTACCCTTTTCAGCCCACTGGATGTTGTTGCGGCATTACCCTGCTCAGGCTCCTCAATTGCCATGGCAATTCTTTATTTAGGCTCGTCCAGTGTTGGGCAGTGTTTCTCATCAACATGCTCTCGACCTGGAGGTTTTAGTTGTTCCCTACACATCGGGGAGCTCTCTTTGCATTGCTCATTGTCTTCTTGCCTTGGGACTTCAGTATCCCTAATTCTTAATTTTTGGGGCATGTTATCCATGGCATATGTGAATCTCTTCAATTGATCTTCTGAATCTTTCATGAGTGCATCCGTCCTAGCTATCCTCGCATCCAAGACATTTGGTAGCTCTTGAATCTCCTCAATTGATCTATCAGATCTAACCATGAAAGATCAAGGAATTTGAATACTCTTGACGAGGACTGTATTACCATGGCATATTTGTTGCAGCAGCAAAACTGTTATGGTAAAAAAATTGAGCATTTTGATAATACCATGAAGGATTTTGCTGATGGTCCCAACTATGGTCCTCCATGTAGCCATATGCACCAGGATTTTGAGGGCAATTTTCAAACACATGATGCTCTCCACAACAAGCTCAAGAGTTTTCCACGGTATAGGCTTTTTGGGCTTTTCTTGGTTGGTATAGGAAATCATCAGTGAGTGCAACAAATTCTTGATTGGATTGATTCCTATCTTTCTACATCAACTCTTGAATAGATCGACTTTTATTTCCCCTCATCTTCCCCTTAACTTTGTAGCACACCTGATTTTTTTGATAAAACAAACAAAAAAGGAAAGTTACTAAAAATAAAAAATGCAATAAGAAAAACAATTAACACCAATTGCCAATCCCCGGCAACGGCGCCAAAAACTTGTTGCGTGTTTTGAATGCTACGCAATTGGTGCAAGTGAACATGTCGCAAGTTATAAATGATAAGTATCGAGTATCGTCTCCTCAGGAATTGGTTTGGGCCACTTTGCTTAAGTCACTACAAATGTTTAAATAATTAAATAGCAATGATGAATTGAGATAAAGTAAACTAAATCTAAAGAATTGAAATAAAGGAAAGAGGAAACCAAATTGAGAGAGTATGCCATATTATTGTGAGTTGTGGACTGATGATTGAATGGACCGTCGTGGTAGTTGGTTGTAAGAGTAACTAATCGTCTTAACAATTAGCATCAGTCGAATTGCCTGAGCAACTGAAACGGTACGATTGCCTAGGCGACTTTATTCAAAGTTCGACGAAGCGTTCTTCAATGGCTTCATGTTATACCTAACGCGAAACACTGTTAGTTGTGCATGCCTTGGTAATACATCCTTGCGTTAACCATGGGTGGACAACAACCAATCTTGCGCTTCCCTTAGCCGTTGAAATTCGCAACTTATCCCTAAGTTGAATTAGTCTTCACCAACATTTGTTTGTTTGAAAACCATGCTCATTCGTTTCTTGAATCTAACTCTCCTGCCTAAAGGATTGGCAGGTCCAACAACATCAAAATTCTACTCAGCGTATTGCTGAGCTACACAAACTAATCAACTCTTGCCTTCAGCATAGGCTTTCATCTACCGACATTGAGGTCTTTCTTGTAACTAAATCTGAACTTCGCCACCTATTTGATGTCTATGAGGTGTATTGGGCTCAACAATTCCATATTGCTTGGCTTTCTTAGGGTGATAAAATACCTCCTTCTTCTATGCCCGTGCAAATGGAATGCATAAGAAAAATAGAATTAAAGGATTGTTTGGCCAATCTAATATTTGGAAGGAAGTTACGGAGGATATCATGGGAATTGTCACTGGCTACTTTCATGGACTATTCGCATCTTTTGAACTGACTATCTCCTCTATGATTCTTGACAACATTGTTCTGTTTGTGACGATGTAGATGAACGATGCCTTGACAAGACCATATACTGCGGAAGAAATCGTCTTGCATTTAGGGAAATTAATTTGAGGAAAGCTCTCGGGGTTGATGGCCTCCCTAGTGAGTTCTACCGTTAACATTGGGAAACAGCAGGCCAGGATGTCATTAAGTTGTACTAAGACATGTTGTATGGGGTAGCGGACATGGCTACAGTTAACCGTACCGTCATGGCCCTCATCCCAAAGGTGGTTGGGCCCACTTTTATAAGACAGTTGCGGCCTACTAGTCTTTGCACAGTGATTTATAAAATAGTCACTAAAGTGCTCGTCAATCGCATGAAACCTGTCCTCCCCCACTTCATTAGCGATACCCAAGTTGCTTTTGTTTAGGGAAGGAACATAGCGGACAATATCCTTGTCGCCCATGAGCTGGTGCATTCTCTCAACTCAAGCGGGACATGTTCCTTTTAGGGTGCTGCACTGAAACTTGACATGGAGAAGGCGTTTGCGTGGAGTGGTCCTTCCTCGAACGAATTATGATCAGGATAGGGTTTGTCGACTCTTGGTTGAGATAATAATGATATGCATCTCATTGGTTTCTTTTACGGCCCGTGTTAATGACTCCCTATTACCAGTCTTCTATCCCCAAGGTGGGTTAAGGTAGAGAGACCCTCTCTCCCATTTTCTATTTCTCATCTGCACTCAAGGTCTCTCGGCTACTTTTTATGCTGAGCAGTAGGTGGGCTGACTCCTAGGTCTTTGTGCCAGTCATCATGGGCCTCGAGTAAATCACTTACTTTTCACTAATGACATTATGGTATTCATTTGAAACAATATTGATGAAGCATCTCATCTTAAAGAAATTCTTTGTCTATACGCCTTTTCATCGGGCCAAGCGGTTAACTTTGAGAACTCTATGATATTTTTTTTGTCCTTGCACTCCCACCGATCACAAACAGGCAGTCCATGCCATTCTTGGGGTTAGAGAGGTGGATGACCCGGGGATTTATCTTGGCATTCCTCTCTTAATCGGGAAAAATAAAACTGTATCCTTAGGGTTTGCTCAGGACAAGGTAAATTCTCGTATGTCGAACTGGGAAAAAAATCTCCTATCCTACAGCGAACAAGAGGTATTTATCAAGTATATAGTTTATTCTTTGCCCTAATATGTGATGTCTTATTACCTTCTACCACAGAACATTATTGACGATATGACTCAGTCTGTACGATGCTACTAGTGGTCTAGAAAGAACAACAAACGAGGGTGGCCTCTGATCGATTGGGACATCATTTTCTCCCCCAAGTCTGTTGGGGGCATCAGCTTTCGAGATATGCATCTCTTCAACGTTGCCCTGCTCGGTAAATAAATTTGGCGTATAATCACAAAACCAGATTCCCTGCTTGCTAGGGTCAATACATCGAGATACTTTTCTTCTGGGAACATTTTGGGCGCTGAGACTCATAAAAGAGCCTATTTTTCCTAGAAAGGTATTCATCAGGCCAAGAGAAAACTCCTTCCTGGGTTTTTTAAAGGCCATGGATTGATAGCAAGGTACGGGTGCACACAAACAATTAGGGTGGTACGTCTGCCATTAACTTATATGGTGAGTTCATGGTTAGCGATCAACTGCCTACTCGCTACCGTGAGTTCATGCTCCCTGGGTAGCCTCGATGGGATGAATCCAAACTTCGTCGTTACTTCGACCTGGCTGATGCCAATACGATTCTTAGTGTGCCTATTGTCAATGATCGTCGCGATACAGTCTTGTGGAGCAACCACGACTCAGGCATCTAGTATGTTTAATCAGGATACTTGTATCTATAAAGACTATCAACCCCTATAAACATGGCCTTGTTCATTTGGAAAGTTATGTCTATATTGTTGATTCTACCAAAGATCAGATCTTTTGGTTGGCGTGTGGTCCATGATGCTCTCTTAACTGGTCAAAGGCTCTAGGAGGCAGGTCTCGACCCTGGTGTCTGCCCCCTTTGCCGCGTGGCCCCGAAACAATGATACATGCTCTACGTGACTGCCCGAGGGCCTCCGACGCCCTTCTCATGGCTGGCATCCAGAGGCTCATCATTTTTAGTCCTTCGACTATTTTATCTTGGCTTGAGGAAGGGGACTCTTGCATATCGACTCTGTCCTTTGCATTGTTGCTTACGATTCTTTGAAACCTTTGGAATATGCATAATAATTGGGTTCATAATCGTCGGCTCCAGCCTCCTTGGCTCACTATTCTTAATTCTCAGGGCATCCTTCGAGACTACGCCGTGGCTACACAACCCACCTTCTCCTCTTGGGTGTCGAATGCATCGACCTTTGCACAACCACGCTGGCAGCCCCCACAGGCTGGCACTCTTGAGATTAACACCGATGGGGCCTTTGATCCTCTCACCAAGGTTGTTGTTGTGGGAGTTGTTGTACACGATGCTCGCGGTGCTATCATTGGTAGCCTCGCTCATCCCATTGGGCGACTGCGTGGATGCTACCACGGCAGAGTCTCAGGTGGTTCTTACTGGTACTCAATTTGGCCGTGCGCATGGTTGGTATAACTTGATCATTGAAATGCATTCTACCATTGTGGCTAATAAATTAAATCGGTGTTGTAATGATTTGCCAGTTATGAGTGCTCTTATTGAGTATATTCGTCTTCTGCATGCCGATACAGACAGTTTTAGTGTTCGTTTTATTCCTAGCGCAGTAAACAATGTTGTTGATGCTCTAGCCTCTAGGGCTATCCGGACCATGTTGTCTGTTTCTTTTGATTCGGTCTATCCTGAATACTTGCGTCCTTTTGTAACTAATGAGCTTCATGCTCATCAAAGTTAATGCATTTAGGTACTCTTTTCGCCTTAGGTGCTCATTCGGGGCCTCTGGGCCACGAGTGACTTTAGCGGGGTTTTTAATGAGGCCCACCTTTCTCTTCAAAAAAATTACAACAGGTCCAATATAAAGCCTATTTAGACATTCACGCCTTAAACCCCAACAAAATGGCTGAAAAATAAGATTAAATCACATTTTATGACTTAAAATATATATTTATGGGATTTTGAACATGATTATATAGCTTAACCACATTTTCATAACTTTTTACTTAGTTAAAATTCCAACGGGTCCACTATAAAGCCCATTTAGACATGCACACCATAAACCCAAAAAAATGGCCACAAAATAAGATTAAATCAAATTTTATAAGTTAAAAATTTTGATTATGGATTTTGGAATATGATTGTATAGATTCAACTCATTTTCAGAAATTTTTACTCGGTTAAAATTCCAAATGGTCCACTATAAGCCCATTTAGATATCCACGTCTTAAAACCAACAAAACGGCCACAAAATAAGATTAAATCAAATTTTATTAGTTAAAATATTTTATTATAGGCTTTTAAATATGATAATATAGCTTAACCTCAATTTCATAACTTTTTACTAGGTTAAAATTCCAACAGGTCCACAATAAAGCCCAATTAGACATGCCGCCTTAAACCCCAACAAAACGAATGAAAAAATATTAAATCACATTTTATGACTTAAAAATTTACTTATGGTCTTTTGAACATGATTATATAGCTTAACCTCATTTTCAGAACTTTTTACTCGGTTAAAATTCCAACGGATCCACTGTATTGCCCATTTAGACATGCACGCCTTAAAACCCAACAAAACTGCCAAAAAATAAGATTAAATCACATTTTATGACTTGAAATATTTAGCTATGGGCTTTTGAGCATGATTATATAGCTTAACCTCATTTTTAGAACTTTTTACTCGGTTAAAATTCCAATAGGTCCCCTGTAAAGCTCGTTTAAACATACACACCTTAAACCCAACAAAACGGCCCCAAAATAAGATTAAATAAAATTTTATTAGTTAAAATATTTGATTATGGGATTTGGAATATGATTATATAGCTTAACCTCATTTTCAGAAGTTTTTACTTAGTTAAAATTCCAAAGGATCCACTATAAAGCCCTTTTAGACATGCACCCCTTAAACCACAACAAAACGGCTGAAAAAATAGATTAAATCATAGTTTATGACTTAAAATGTTTAGTTATGGGATTTTGAACATGATTTTATAGCTTAACCTCATTTTTAGACCTTTTTACTTTGTTAAAATTCTAGCGGGTCTACTGTAAAGCCCACTTTGACACCCACGCCTTAAAACCCAACAAAACAACCAAAAAATAAGATTAAATCACATTTTATCACTTAAAATATTTAGTTAATGTCTTTTGAACATGATTACACAGCTTAACCTCAAATTTAGAACTTTTTACTTGGTTAAAATTCCAACGGGTCCATAGTAAAGCCCATTTAGACATACACGCCTTAAACCGCAACAAAACGGCCTAAAAATAAGATTAAATCATATTTTATGACTTAAAATATTTAGTTATGGGCTTTTGCACATGATTATACAGCTTAACCTCAATTTTATAACTTTTTACTCGGTTAAAATTCCAACAAGTCCACTACAAAGCCTATTTAGACATGCACGCCTTAAACCCCAACAAAACAATCGCAAAATAAGATTATATCAAATTTTATGAATTAAAATATTTAGTTATGGGCTTTTGTAGATTATTATACATCTTAACCTCAATTTAAAAACTTTTTACTCGGTTAAAATTCCAACGGATCCACTGTAAAGCCCATTTAGACATGCACGCCTTAAACCCCAACAAAACGGCCAAAAAAATAAGATTAAATCACATTTTATGACTTAAAATAGTTATTTATGGGCTTTTGAACATGATTATATAGCTTAACCTCATTTTCAAAACTTTTTACTCGGTTAAAATTCTAAGGGGTCCACTATAAAGCCCATTTAGACATGCACGCCTTAAAATCCAACAAAACTACCGAAAAATAAGATTAAATCGCATTTTATGAATTAAAATATTTAGTTATGGGATTATAAACATGATTATATAGCGCAACCTCATTTTAGAAATTTTTACTCGATTAAAATTCCAACGGTCCACTGTAAAGGCCATTTAAGCATGCACGCCTTAATCCCAACAAAATGACCACAAAGTAAGATTAAATCAAATTTTATGAGTTAAAATATTTAATTATGGACATTGGAATATTATTATATAGATTAACCTATTTTTCAAAATTTTTTATTCTGTTAAAATTCAAACGGGTCCACTGTAAAGCCCATTTAGACATGCACACCTTAAACCCCAACAAAACGGTCTAAAAATAAGATTAAATCATATTTTATGGCTTAAAATATTTTGTTATGGGCTTTTCAACATGATTATATAGCCTAACCTCGTTTTCAGAAGTTTTTACTCGGTTAAAATTCTAACGGGTCCATGGTAAAGCTCATTTAGACATGCACACCTTAAAACCCAACAAAAGGGCCGAAAAATAAGATTAAATCATATTTTATGACTTGAAAATTTTAGTTATGGTCTTTTGAACATGATTATATAGCTTCACCTCATTTTTTGAATTTTTTACTCGGTTAAAATTCCAACGGGTCCACAGTTAAGCCCATTTAGACATGCACACCTTAAACCCCAACAAACGGCCCCAAAATAAGATTAAATCAAATTTTATGAGTTAAAATATTTGATTATGGGCGTTGGAATATGATTATATAGCTTAACCTAATTTTTAGAACTTTGTACTAGGTTAAAATTCCAACGAGTCCACTGTAAAGCCTATTTAGACTTCCATGCCTTAAACCCCAATAAAATGGCTGCAAAATAAGATTATATCAAATTTTATGAATTTAAATATTTAGTTATGGGCTTTTGAACATGATTCTACAGCTTAACCTCGATTTTAGAACTTTTTACACAGTTAAAATTCTTGCGGGTCTACTATAATGCCCATTTAGACATGCACGCCTTAAAACCCAACAAAGCCGCCCAAAAAATAAGATTAAATCACATTTTATGACTTAAAATATTTAGTTATGGGATTTTGAACACGATTATATAGCTTAACCTCATTTTCAAAACTTTTTACTCCGTTAAAATTCCAAGGGTCCAATGTAAAGCCCATTTAGACATGCACGCCTTAATTTTTTTGAAAAAGGCAGGTCTCATTAAAAATCCCACTAAACCCAAACCGAGCAAAGCCTAGTGGGCGCCTAAGAGGGGAAAAAAGAGTTCCCAGAGATATCATTACTAAGAAAATGATGACAAATCATTGCGTACAATAGGAGAGATAATCTCGGGACAAACTGAGTCAAAGTACAAGGGTGAGGAAGACCGAAGGGCCCAAGTAGCTAGGTGATGCACAGCTAAGTTTTCAGAGCGCGATACATATGAGATTGCAAAGTGATGAGCATGAGGAAATAAGATGTCCCGGGTCAGAACAAGGGATCTAGAGAGGAGAGATAAATTGGTCGTAGATCGATTAGGTTTGTTCATCACTACAGCTGACTCAGACTCAAAGAGGACATTGGACCATCCCTTCACAAGAGCCAACTGCAGGCCCGTAAGTCGGGCGGAGGCTTCCGCGAAAGATGCATCTAGCAAGAGCTGATAGAACGGGCCAGACCACCGACTATCGTCCCTTGTGTACACCGAGCAATAACACCAATAGAAGCCAAATAGGTGGAAGGGTCAAAACATCTGTCAACATTCACTTTAATATGACCAGCAGAAGGCCGCCGCCTTCCTCGCGTAGAAAGGGTTGGGGAAGTAGATGCCAATTGTTGGGAAGAAAGAGGCGTATTCACAGCACGACAGTCACGGTAGAGGCAGTGGGCATTAGAGACCAAAACCCAGATAGGTCGTAAGAGCTTCTCATGAACCCAGTCATTCTAACTTCACCAGAGATACCAAAGCATGACAAGGAAGAGGGCGAACGAGTCCAGAGAGAGAAAGGTGGCGGCTTTCTCAAGCCAAACAAGGGTAGTATTCGTCTGACTTGTGACAAGGGCCTAGGGGAAACCTACCATAAGGAGGGCTTCAGTCAAGGCTGGACAATCACGGAGAGCATGAAGGGTCGTTTCTAAGTCATGCCAGCACAGAGGGCAAGAACCAAGGGAAAGGCCCCCAACATGTAGTCGACTTCTAATAACTTTTTAAAAATAATACATTTCATGCATTTTTACTTAGGTTAATGTTTGGTTTCAAGCTCATTTCATTGCATATAGCTGTATTTAGCTCATTTAGTTGCATTTGGTGGTGTTTGCTTGGTTGTTTTTAAAATTTTGTGAAATTGGTGTTGTTGAAGGGAAATGGCTGTTTTTGTGGTGATAATGTGCAGGCGAGCAAAGGAGCTCTATTGGGAAAGGAAATTTTGCCGTAGCATTTTGGATAGCATTTCTGGGAGCACAAAAAGACAAAGAAAGAAGATGTTTCACTGCGCCCACACGTGATTCCACCATCCAACTGTGCCACACATATGAAGGGAATATTCCCTAGGGTACAGAAGGAATTAAAGGCACAAAACCCTAGGAGTCCCCACTATATAAAGGAAAGGACACCCACATTAAAAAAGGGGGCTGGAAAAAGTAATAGGTGAGCTAAGAAAGAGAAAAAAAAGGCGGCTACCCTCCTTCTTCCTCAGTTTTGGGTTCCTCCGTTTTTGGAAGCTCCAAGGGAAGTTCTTGCTGGCCTTTGAGAGAAGCAGCAAGGTTTGAATGGTTCACGGCAGTCCAAGGCGGCTTGGGAGTTTCCTTTACTCTTAGTTGCTTTTTGATCTTATATTTTTATTCTAAAATGGGTTGTATTAAACGAATGATTTTGGATGTTATCTACCCACCCATGAACTGATTTTAAGTGGCTTGGGTTTATTGTGGATGATTATGTTTTCTGTTTGAATGAATGTTTTAGCATTTTTCAGTTTCATTGATGCTTTGTTCACTGTTTTATTGCCTTGGGTTTGTAAGAGCTTTCGAGAGTAAGCCGTTACCCTTGTGAGATGCTTAATGATCGAGAGAGTTAAGCTTAGATCTATGTGGACAATGGAGTTTGATGCTGAGAGGTAGAACCCTAACTCACCTTAGAGATAAGGATAGAGTTTCAACGACTAAAAGGAGTAGAACTTTAGGGCTAGTAGCTTGCTAAGGTTCACGCTAAGAGGTGTTGCCGTAGCATTCCTACTGCCAGTTTCTTGCTAGAGATAGTTTAGAAGCACCTATAGAAGCTCTATCGTGTGCCTTATAAGCTGGAAATTGTTAGTCATTCAAAAAAGCTAGACATAAGATTCCTTGGTAAATCCAGTCTGTCATTCGTTTGAGAGTTTCCGTACATGTGAGGACTTTAAAGTCTTATCATATTACTCTAGTTGTTATTACACTTTTTTTGCTATAGCATTTCTTTCAATTGCTCATATCAACTCTTTCATTCAATATTCAGTTTATGTTTTGCGTGCTTAAACCTCACTTGAAATACCTCCAATCCTTGTGGACACTATCTCACTTATCAGTTAATTACTTGTTCGATGTGTATACTTGCACCGTTTGCGTATCATTCATAGTACATCTACATACGCAACAAGTTTTTGGCGTCGTTGCCGGGGATTGGCAATTGGTTATTTTAAGTTTAGTTGTTGCACTATTTTATTCTTCTTTTTGTATACATTTATTTGCTATTTTTTGTTTACCTTTTTGCATGTGTTGTGTTGTTGCATGACCCGAGGAAGACAGACGAACCATTATCACCTTTTGTTCCTAAGATTGAACGTCTTTTTTGGCAAAGGAGACAGTTACAAAGAGCCCAAGGAACAATGTACGGAGTTCAAAACCAAGGGGTTCATCCAGCTGAGAATCCGTAGGATCCTAATGCTGCAGCAAATTAGGGAGTTATAGCTCACCCACATGCTATTAGAGACCATTTAAACCCTATTCTAGAGGATCTCAACCCTGGAATCGTAGCTTCTGAGATTCAAGCAGCTCAATTCGAACTTAAACCGGTGATGTTCAACATGTTTAACTCCATTGGGCAATTTGGTGGATCACCTCATGAAGATGCAAGACAACACATTTGTTCTTTCTTGGAAGTTTGTGATTATTTTAGACAGCAAGGTGTGCACGAAGACGTGTTGAAACTTAAGCTATTCCCTTATTCATTGTGCGATAGAGCATGGGCATGGTTGAGTGGAGTCCCCGCTAGATCTATGGAAACATGGACAGACTTGTGTACGAGTTTTTTGCTGAGGTATAATCCACCCAACATGAACACCCAATTAAGGAATAACATTGCTTCTTTTCGTCAAGCTGATGACAAATCCATGTACGAGTGCTGGGATCGATATAAGGGACTGCTTCGCAAATGTTCAAATCATGGTTTTCATGATTGGACGCAAGTAGTAATGTTCTACAATGGTGTCAATGCTCCAACAAGAATGATGCTGGTTGCTTTAGCAAATGGTATGTTGCTAGACAAATCACCCGAAGAAGCATTTGACATCCTCGATAGGATAGCAAACAATGACTACCAATTTCCCACTACAAGACTAGGAACAGGGAGGAATACTCAGGGAACAAGAGAGCTTGAACATAATGAATCCGTTTTAGCTCAATTGTCTTCTATTACAAATATGTTGAAGAATCTTCAACTTCCTAATGAGGTGAAGGGAGTTAAGGTAGCAACTACTTGTATTCGTTGTAATGGAAATCATCATCTGAGCGAGTGCCCAGAGAACCACGAATCTACTAACTATATGGGGAACTATAATAGGAACAATCACAACCCTTATTTAAATACTTACAATATTGGATGGTGTCAGCATCCTAATCTTTCTTGGGAAAATCAGGGACATATGTTGTGGCAAAATACTAACAAGGGTTTAGCTTCTTCATTGAACAACAATACTTTGGAAGCTACTTTGCAAGACTTTATGACTACCACTAAAGCCTTACTTCAAGACCATGTTGCATCTATAAAAAGTCAAGGAACATTACTACAAAGCCATAGTTCATCTTTGAGGGAATTGGAAACCCAAGTAGGACAAATCGCACAAGCTTTACATGTTTGACCCCAAGGCAGTTTACCAGTGATACTAAAATCACTAAACCTCACGGTAAGGAGCAATATAGTGCACTCACCTTGAGGAGTGGCACTCAACTCAACAAGGGAGACAAGTTTGGGGGAGAAAAATGGATGAATCTAACTCCAAAACTACTGAAGAAGAACCTGGGTACAAAGGGATTTATCTCTAAAGAAGAACGAGCATGAGGGTTCAGCAAGTGAACCCACCAATGAGAATCCACATATTGCTACAGCAAAAGATACTCCACCAACAATCGAGCAAGAAGTTAGACCCCCACCCTTCCCTCAAAGATTGAAGAAACAAAAGGAAGATCTTTAGTTCTAGAAGTTTGTGGGTATTTTAGACCAAATTTATATCAATGTCCCATTTATGGAGGCCATTGATCAAATGCCTACTTATGCAAAATTTCTCAAAGATATAGTCACAAAAAAGAGAAAATTTGAGAGGCATGAGACAATTGCTACAACAAGGGAGTGTTACTCTGTGTTGAGTAAATTGCCACTAAAACAGAAGGACCTAGGTAGTTTTATCATCCCATGCTTGATTGGAGATAACTATGTAGGAAGAGCTTTATGCGATCTTAGATCTAGTGTGAATCAAATGCCCAAGTCAGTCTTCAAGAAGCTCCGTATAGGGAATATACAACCTACAACTGTTATTTTACAATTGGCTGACCGATCCCATGTTCGTCCAGAAGGAAGAATTGAAGATGTTGTGGTAAAGGTGGATAAATTTGTTTTTCTAATGGCTTTCTCATTCTCGACTGTGAAGCTGATGATAATGCACCCATTATTTTGGGGCGACCATTCCTAGCCACAGGCCGAATCTTGATTGACTGTGAAAAGGGTGAATTCACCATGAGAGTGGCTAAGGGTAACCATAAATGTCTTTAATACCCTCAAATATGTGGATGAATCAGAAGAGTTTCAATGTCTTCAGGACATATACACTACGGACAAAGAAGAAGCTGCATAATTTTGTTGTAGCAAATTTTCAGAGATTGAAGATTATTTGATGCTTAATGAAGATGTCAAAGAGGAGTTCCCATTGGAGGTGCAGTAAACTAGCCTCCTCGCAGCTAGTTCAGGTACGCAATTCGAACATTTAGATTTTGTTGAATTTATCCCTCCAAAACCTTCACTTGAGCATGCACCCAATTTAGAATTAAAGCTTTTACCATCACACCTTAAATATGCTTATTTGGGTGAAAATGAAACCTTGCATGTGATAATTTCCTCTAGTCCTCAACCTGCGCAAGAATGTAGTTTGATAAATTTGCTATCTCAACATAAAAAAGCTTTTGGCAGGACTATGGCTGATTTGAAGGGAATAAGCACTACAATCTATATGCACAAAATACTACTTGATGAATGTCACAATAATTCAATTGAATCCCAAAGAAGGCTTAATCTAATCATGAAAACTATAGTGATGAAGGAAATAATCAAGTGGTTAGATGCTGGAATTATCTACCCGATTTCTAATAGCTCATGGGTTAGCTCATTACAATGTGTACCGAAGAAAGGAGGCATGACAGTGATAAGCAATGAGGACAATAAACTCTTACCAACAAGGACTGTCACGGGTTGTAGAATCTGCATGGACTAGAAGCTCAACAAGGCAACTAAGAAGTATCATTTTCCCCTCATATCATTGATCAAATGCTAGATCGATTGGTGGGGAAGTCCTTTTATTGTTTCCTCGATGGGTATTCAGGTACAACCAGATTGCTATAGCACCAGAAGATCAAGAGAAGACAACTTTCACATGCCCCTATAGTACTTATGCATTTCGAATGATGCCCTTTGGACGTTGCAATGCTCCAGCAACTTTCCAAAGATGCATGCTAGCTATCTTCTCGGACATGGTTGAAGATTTTTTGGAAATTTTTATGGATGATTTATCAGTTTTAGGAAATGATTTCGAGTCATGCTTAGGTAATTTAGCTAGGAACTCAAACGATGTGAAAAAGCAAACTTGGTGCTAAATTGGGAGAACTGTCATTTTATGGTGGCCGAAGGGATTGTTTTAAGGCACAAGATATCACAAAGGGGAATTGAAGTAGACAAAGCAAAGGTTGAAGTGATTGAGAAGCTTCTTTCTTCCACCACGGTGAAAGGTATCTGGAGTTTCTTAGGACATACTGGCTTTTATAGGAGGTTCATAAAAGACTTCTCCAAAATCTCTAAGCCGTTGTGCACTTTGCTACAGCAAAGCCAACCATTTGTATTTGATGAAGATTGCCACAGCGCATTCAAGGAGCTCAAAGACAAGCTTATCTTAGGACCCATTGTTACCCCCCGGACTGGACCTTACCATTTGAGCTTATGTGTGACGCAAGTGACTATGCGGTGGGAGCAGCACTTAGACAGCGTCGAGGTAATATCTTCCATGTCATCTATTACGCTAGTCACACTTTAAATGATGCACAAAACAATTACACAACCACTGAAAAAGAATTGTTGGTTGTTGTGTTTGCATTTGATAAGTTTAGAGCATACCTAAAGTCATTTGTCCATACTGATCATTCTGCCATTAAGTACTTAGTAGCAAAAAAGGATGCTAAACCTAGACTTTTTAAGTGGATATTTCTTTTGCAAGAATTTGACCTAGAGGTTAGGGAAAGAAAGGGCACTGGAAATCAAGTTGCTGATCATCTTTCTAGGCTAGAAAATAAGATCCAATTTAATGAAAAAAATAGAAATCAAGGAGGAATTCCCTGATGAGAAAATATTATTTGCTGCAGCAACCCCGTGGTATGTTGATATTGTTAACTTTCTTGTTAGTGGAATTTTGCCTCTTGATTTGAACAGTCAGGGAAGAAAGAAATTCAGACATGATGTGCTATTCTACTTTTGGGATGAGCCTTATTTATTCAAACAATGTGCCGGTCAAATGATTCGAAGGTGTGTTCCCGAAGAAGAGCAAAAGGAAATCCTTTTCCATTGCCATTCATCCTTATGTGGTGGACACTTCGGAGGAGCTAGGACTGCTTCAAAGGTTCTACAATCAAGTTTTTATTGGCCGACACTTTTCAAAGATGCACATGAATTTTACAAGTCTTGTGATCGATGCCAAAGGACTAAGAATATATCTAGAAGACATGAAATGCCATTGCAAAACATCTTAGAAGTAGAGCTTTTTGATGTATGGGGAATTGACTTCATGGGACCCTTCCCATCTTCGTTTGGAGATCTCTATATCTTGCTAGCTGTGGATTATGTGTCAAAATGGGTTGAAGCAGTGGCCACACCAAAGAACGACTCCAAGACAGTTTTGAAGTTCCTTCATAAGAACATTTTCACAAGATTTGGAGCCCCAAAAGCTATCATTAGTGACGAAGGCACCCACTTTGACAACAAGCTCATTGCCAATACATTGCAAAGGTATGGAGTACAACACAAAATTGCTACAACATATCATCCCCAGACCAACGGGCAAGCTAAAATCTCCAATTGAGAAATAAAGAAAATATTAGAGAAGGTGGTCAATCTTAGAAGGAAAGACTGGTCCCCAAAGCTTGATGAAGCCTTATGGTCTTATCGCACAACTTTCAAAACTCCTTTAGGAATGTCCCCATTCAAACTTGTTTATGGCAAAGCATGTCACCTTCCCGTTGAGCTAGAACACAAAGCCTGCTGGGCCATTAAAAAGATTAATATGGATGCCCAACTTGCTGGAGAAAAAATATTAGTGGAGCTGCACGAGATGGAAGAGTTTAGAGCTAAAGCATATGAGAATGCAAATCTGTACAAGGAGAAGACAAAGCAGTGGCATGACAAGCATCTTTTACCATGGTAATTTGCAGAAGGTCAACAAGTTCTCCTCTACAACTCTTGACTAAAACTCTTTCCGGGTAAACTCAAGTCACGCTGGTCAGGCCCTTTTCAAGTACACAAGGCTGATCCTCATGGTGCGGTGGACATCAAGAACCTTAATGATGACACCATTTTCAAGGTTAATGGCCAAAGACTGAAGGTGTACACTGGAGCTCCAATCCTGCGTGACAAGTCCTCATTGCTTCTTCAGGATGCATGAGAGTTTGAATTCTCCACTCCTTTTATTTTGCTATAGCATTTTTCTATCTCATATGTTTATAAATAAGTAGTTTTTATTTAACCCTTTATCATTTTGTTCTTTGTTTTGCGCTTTGAGTTTCTTTTGTCTTTTTCAATCCATGTCAGTTTTTTTACCAGATGTGTAGGTATCACGTGAGAACTGCTTTATGGAAGAGGGATATTTCCAATTAGGGTTAGGGTGTCTTTACCATATTAAAGGAAGTTGAAAATGCAAGGCTTTTCCAAGGTGTTTGGGCGGCATAGAAAATAGCAAAAAGGGGGGAATATATTGTTTCTTTAATTTTCAAATCCTAACAATCATAATCTTTTCAAATTCTCTCTCCCAATTTTTGCTTTTCATTAACTCCCCATCACATCATCTCTCTCTTCCCCAAGCCTTTAACCATCACTTCCACTATCTCTCCCATCATTCTTGTCAGTTTTTTTCATTAAACCACCCTCACTCTTCCATAGCCCCTTTTTCACTTCATCTTCTTCCCAAACCCCCTCTTTATCTTCATCTCCATCAAATGAGACTTCCACTAAAAACCGTATTCGTCGCACTAACCTCTACTGTGCCCAGTAACCATGGTCTGATGCAAGAATGTAACTGGTGCTTCAAGCATCGCTCAACAACAATCGGCCGTTGAAATCAAGAAATTTCAAGACGAAAAAGCCAAGAATCGCTTCCAGCAAATTAAGGAGCGAAAAGTCTTCCATGAGGAAGGTTTCATTTTCCCGTCTGAAGGGGAGGAAAGATTCGACTCTGAGGTGATAGACATCATCAACAACCACGGTTGGGAAGTATTTGTCAAGCATCCGGGCAACATTGTTGTGCCACTAGTTAGAGAGTTTTATGCCCTCCTCACAAGCCCCACACAATCTAGTGTGTACGTGTGAGGGACCAGATCAAGTTCACCGCTACAGCAATAAACAAGTTTTATGTCCTGAAGAATGTAGTGGACCAGCATACCCTTTTTGTCGAAGCGGCTAATGGGCAAACAATGAAGAAGGTTTTTGAGGATTTATGCTTCAGGGGAATGAAATTGGACGCCACCAATAAGACTGTAGAGAGGGGGCGTCTGAAGCCTTAAGCCAAGGTGTGGAACCACTACCTCAAAATTCGTTTGATGCCCACCTCCCACCACACGACTGTAGCCCTTAACAGGTTGTTCCTCTTACATTCTATCCTTAATGCACGACCAATCAATGTGGGAAAAATCATTTTTGATGAAGTGTATACGTGTGTAAAGAGAAAATCAAGCCCTCTGATATTCCCCAACTTGATTACGACCCTCTGTCGAAAGAAAGAAGTATATGAAGATGATGAGGATGAAATTCATAAGGGCAAGCAAGGCTTAACCCCTGACCAGATTCCTGGGCTTAAAAGATTTGATGAAGATGCTCCAGCAGAAACAGTAAAAGGTGGAACCAAAACAGTTGCTGCAGCAAGGATTGCTTCCTTGGTAGCCTCTACGAGATGTATAAAGGAGGAGATGGAGGTACTGCGAGGGAACTTGCATACTTTTTACAAGTATGCGAAAGAAAGGGATGAGGTGATGAACACCTATTTTCGAAAGATGCTCACGCACCTGACAAAAGAATTCCCACCCTTCCCTGAAAACCTGTTCACTACACCGCCAACACCAGCTCAACCAAAGAAAACATCTACAACATGCTCTACTCCTACACAATCAGAATCTGTTTCACAAGACCCAGCCCCTATAGATGCTACAGCAAGTCCTCGCGCAGCGAGGCAGAGTAAAAGAAAAGCCCCTATGGAAACCCCACCACCTGAAATTCCCATAGAGGACCCTGTCACTATTGAAAGTGACGATAAACCGATGGAAAAGATAACTCCTGCTACTACACCCGCTCCGACTGCACCGCCGTGGCACGAACAAGACAACGCCTAAAGCGATCTGCTAGCCGAATTTGGAGCACTCCTACTGAAGGGAGTGATGCTTTGGACGTCGAGCCAACTGAACAAGCCCCACCACTGCAACCAACTGAAGAAGATGAGCCCATTGCCGCGTTAAGGAAGAAGCATTTCAAAATGAAGGCCACAAAACTGGCACCGCTAAAGTAGAACAATAGTGAGGTACTGCCCATTGCATCGCATTTAGTTTCCTTTTTGTTAATTTTCATGCATTGAGGACAACGCCTTCTTCAAGTTTGTGGGAGGTAGTGTTCATAATTAGTCATTTGCATTTGTAGTTATGAACAGTTTTTGCTATGGCATTTTGTTTAGTTTGAAGACAGTTTTCATGAATAAATTAAGGATGTCCGATGATGAGCTTTTACTTTTTATGGCGATGAATTATTTGAATGTATATGACTACTGAGATTGGTATAACTGACTTTAGGGTTTGATCCTTTGTGATTTATTTATTAGACGATTGCATGTTTTCCATGTTTAAGGGTGTTAGAAACTTTTTATGAAAGAACTCTTGCATGCCTTAGTATGAATGATCTTAATGAACTTAACTGCTACATGAAAGCACTAAAGGCTTCATTAGACTCCCTTGTGAATATTGAGTATGAATAAATGATTCGGCATATCTGTAGAGGGACACTTCTCTTTGTGTTGTTTGACTGGATATTGCGTTTAAATAAATGGCAGCAACAGCAAATGAGTGAATGAAAGTAGTCACAAGATGACTCTACTTACTGGCTCGAGGATGAGATGTTTGCTCCATATTCATCTAGAGTTAAGGATGGAAGTTGTGATGAGCCGACTCCCCTCGAATTAGTTTCAAAAAAAAAGAAAAAAATTAATTAAAATTTTAGGAGTAAGCTTGTGTTTAATTGGTTAACAAATACTAGGGTATAATAGAGAGCTTGCCTATAATTTTCCAACTCTGTTAAGCATGGATTGGATGCAATCACACACACACATGAAAAAAGATCTTGTCCTAGGGAAAGGTTTTTAAAATCTCAAAGCTATCTAGCGTGTTGAAGCCTATGTTTTCTGAGGACTGAAATTTTTCCATAAGCGTTGTCTTGAGCTTATCTTTGCCATAGCATTTTCTCTGTTTTTCTCTACTCATTGCTTGAGGACAAGCAATAGCTTAAGTTTGGGGTGTGATAACTTTGTAAAAAGTATACCTTTCATGCCTTTTTACTTAGGTTATTGTTTGGTTTCAAGCTCATTTCATTGCATATAGCTGCATTTAGCTCATTTAGTTGCATTTGGTGGTGTTTGCTTAGTTGTTTTTAGATATTGGTGAAATTGGTGCTACTTAAGGGGAAGGGTTGTTTTTGTGGTGATAATGTACAGGTGAGCAAAGAAGCTCTATTGGGAAAGGAAATTTTGCCGCAGCATTTTGGATAGCATTTTTGGGCTCACAAAAAGACAAAAAAAATGTTTCACTCGTCCACACGTGATTCCACCAGCCAGCTGTGCCACACATATGGAGGGAATATTCCCTAGGGTACACAAGGAATTAAAGGCACAAAACCCTAGGAGCCCCACTATATAAAAGAAACGACACCCACATTAAAAAGGGGGCTGGAAAAAGTAATAGGTGAGCAAAGAAATAGATAAGAAAAATGTGGTTGCCCTCCTTCTCCCTCAGTTTTGGGTTCCTCCATTGTTGAAGCTCCAAGGAAAGTTCTTACTGGCCTTTGAGAGAAGCAACAAGCTTTGAGTGGTTCACGGCAGTCCAAGGCGGCTTGGGAGTTTCCTCTACTCTTAGTTGCTTTTTGCTCTTATATTTTTATTCTCATTTAAATTTCTTTGTTTTTCAAGAGGGAAAACCATCCAATTAAAGGGAAACTCATTCATTTGAGGTAAGTTTCGTTCTTCTCCTCGAATGAAAGGTTCTTTACTGAAATTCCCAAGTTCTTGGCTCTTTACATATGTTTTCTAATAGGTTTTTATTAATTAATTATGGATTTTAGCTTGATTGAGGTTTAATTGATGGATCTTGTGATTTTCGATTTGGATCTATTTTTCCAGGTTGTGGATTGATTTCAATCTTATTTTGGATGTATTATAATGTGGATAAGTTGTTTTTAGTAATGGAATCATGAAATTGATTGAATCTCGAATTGTTTAGGTTGTTAGTTAAGGGTTTTTTTGTTGTTTAAGGCGTTTAATCATTGCTGGAAATAGAAGGATGTTGTGAATGAGTTTTTAGATGTTAATTGATGAGGTCTGATGTATTGAATCGTTGTATTATGGCTGGGTTAAGATTGTGGAGTGTTTGAGGTTGATTTCGATAAGTTTTGGTTGAGTTTTGAGTGGGCATCTTGAGAGCTACGGGATTTTGGTTTGAAATAGAGAGTTGGATGCATTTTAATGCATGTTTCCTCTGGTTTTGTGTGGCCGAAATAGGGGATAATCAAGGCTAGCATCTTGAGGTGGTTTGAGGCTTGCCAGGAGCTTGTTTCGCGGTAGCAAGCAAAGCGAAGTGAAATCGGTGAGTGGAAACGGTTTTAAAAGTCTTTGAAAGGTTTGAAAGTGGATTTGGAAGTTTAGGTTAAGTTTAAAACATTTACCTAAGCTTGGAAGTAAGTTTCCCTCCTTTGCTCTTTATTAATATTGGTTCGGATATGAGCATGTTTGATTCATGTTTTGGTCGTAAACATGCTCGGCTTTACATACCGTAAATGCATGGTTTCTAAGTACATATGCAGTGGCTTAAAAGCATATTAAATGCTACTGGGCATTGGTTTTTTTATTTTGGTCGGGAATGTGATATTGCTATGGCAATGTGATTTGCATATGTGGGGATTTTGTGCAATTCATTGTAAAACAATGAGTAAATGGTTTTGAAAATGATATATTGGCTATGTGACAAGGTGAGAAAACATTCGGATATAGTTGGCATGCCACAGGATAAAGTGCACTATAATATGATTAAAAATCGATCGTGGTTAAGAGTTCTTAAGGTATAGCGGTCGGCTACTCGGACTATGTTGTTATCTCTTGGGTTGAGCAGTTGGCTCCCTTGATGATGTAAAGCTTGTGGTCGGCAAGATTGTTAACTCATGCGGTCGGCATGGTGTGGTCTTGATGATGGTTGTTCATTAAGAGACATCTGTGTACCCGATGTGTAAAGTTAATGGTCGGTTAACTAAAGATTAGCGGTCGGCTAATCAAGGATATTGGTCGACTATCCAGAGTCACTATAATTGCCAATATATGAAAGTTCTCTTGTTGAACCTATTTATTTATGCTTTGGAATTTAAGCATGGTTTATGATTTATGCTTTGGAATTTAAGCAGGGTTTATGATTTATGCTTTAGAATTTAAGCATGGTTTTGTAAATAATGCTTTGGGATTTAAGCATGTGGATTATAATGTTTTGCATATGGTTGATATGCATGTTTTGAATTGGAATCATTAGAACTTGCTTAGGTCGTAAGCATGGTTTGAAAACAAGTGTTGGTTTTGAAGGATTTTAATGCATTATTGTTTTAAGAGCATCATCACTAAGCAAGTGTGCTTATGCTCTCTTTTTCCTATTGATGCAGAGCATTAAGGCTTGGGGCAGCAAAGGCAAAGTCGTGGTGATCCAAAGACAAGACTATTTGAGTATGAACCCAGTTTTAGTTTCTGGTTAATAAGGCAATGTGTTCATCATGGTTTTTTTTATTTGTAATTAAATTTTTCCTAGTTTTGAGCATGTATAATGCTGTGACTCTAGAGTTTGATTGTGTTGTATCGAATGTTGTGCATCGTTACCTATGGTTGATGTTATGTGGTTACCTAGGTATGCATCTAGATGGTTTTGCTTGGATGGCATGCTTTGTTGAGCTTATCCTGTTGAATAAGGTATTGATGTGTGGTTGGTAAGGTGTTCTTGCTGGTAAAAGTTTAATTGAGAATCTTGGCATGTTTAGTGGTGAGTTATAGGAAGCATGCCTCTAGATCAATCTTTTGGTGGCATAATCTTGTGTTGTAGTTAAACCATGGTACAAGTGTTGTTAAATGTGATGTTGGATGCTTATATGTATGTATGCAAGTTGCTAGGACCTAAATGCATCTATATTTGTGTGAGAAACCAGCTAAAAATGGCATTACAGGTCCAGACGTATCGAAACAGGTGTCCTCGTACCGGTACAGCTAGGCCATTTCAGGCATAGCATTTCGATACATGGGAGGGTGTTTTGATTATGGGCCAGCCTTTCTGGGCTTAACGTTTCGGTACTCGAGCAAATGTTTCGATACGGTCATAAGCATTTTTTGCCAGGCATTTTGATACGCAATTAGGCATTTTGGTACAAGTTTTAGCGACTGGATTCTGAGTTTTTGAAAACATAAGGGCGTATCGAAACACTAGTAAGCGTACCGGTATGGATACCGTTAAATCGGTTATTTTGGAATCTTGAAGGTTTCTGGTTCTTTCATTTTGGTCCTTGAGTCTTGGGAATGCAATTGTGTATGTTGGGATGATTTTATTGACCTAAAATTTGTCATGTTGGCATGTAAATGGACTATTTGAGGATTGGTAACCTTAAATTCAATTTTGGTTTTATAATTTAAAGTATTTATATTTTAGTCCTCAATTTTGAATTTGGTGCAATTGGTTGCCTTCTTGTGATTCGTTTCCTTCAAGAACTCAGCTGCTACGAGTATGAACATGTAGGAATAATAATTCGTATCTAGATAAGATAAAAGAAAAAATGGATCGACTTTTCGTAACCTTTCTCCGGTTTGCTTGGGCAAACCTAATGTAGCACTCTCGGTTTGGCCCAGCGTCTAGGCCAGGTCGAGGGGGTTACACTCCTTCTGATCCAAAAGGTGTCGAAGTTCGCATATTGCAGCAAGGGAAACCTCCATATCAGCAGTAGAAAGATGGCGGTTGAGACATGAGTTTAACTGTTTCTGGAGCTCCGCTATCGTTTTCCAAGAACTATTTCGTTGGCTATTCTGCCAGGATTTGAGAGCTTCACCCACCACAGCAAGCTTGTCCATAACCGATCCCTTGATCCCAACAATCCTCAATGCGGAAGATATCCTTGCGAGAGCAAGGGCATGGCCTGGACTTGGCCCAAATCCTGTGCAAAAGGACGAAGCAATGGTCCGAGTGAGCAGTATATTCTTAGAAAGTTTTGAACGTAGGAAACATAGATCACCAACGGCTATCTTCTACAAAGCGATCAAGACGTTCAAGAATAGGGAGACATGAGGCCTAGATTTAGTCCAGGTGAACCATCCGTGAGCCGGCTTATAGTCGTAAATCACTATGGATGAAATCCTTCATGCCTTTCGGGACATTAACCCAAGGAAAGCCCCTGGTGTTGATGGCCTACCCAATGGGTTCTACGGACAGCACTGGACACAGTAGGTCCAGATGTCATTAACCTGTGCCTGGACCTTCTCTCCGGGAATGAAGACATGGCTGCTATAAACCGTACAGTCTAAGTCCTAATTCCAAAAGTGACTGAGCCAACCACCATGAGACAACTACGATCGATCAGTTTATGCACCGTAATTTATAAGATTGTTGCTAAAGTACTAGTAAATCACATGAAGTCCATTATTCATTTTTGTATCAGTGACAACCAAGCCGCTTTTGTATGGGGAAGGAACATCAAAGATAATATCCTAATTGCCCATGAACTAATACACTCCCTCCATTCAGGGAGTCTGATTATTTTAAGGGTGCAGCTCTTAAACTTGACATGGAAAGGCATTTGACCATGTAGAATGGTCCTTCCTCTGGCAGGTTATGCTTAAATTGGGGTTTGATGCAAATTGGGTGGATATTATTATGTGATGCATTACAACTGTCTCATTTAATGCTAGAGTAAATAATTCGCATTCCCTGATTTTTCATCCCACACGTGGGCTACGGTAGGGAGACCTTATCTCTCATTTTCTCTTTCTCTTTTGTACACAAGGCCTTTCGGCAATTCTACATGTTGAGCAACAGGCTGGTCAGCTTTTGGGGCTTTGTGCCAGTTGGCATGGACCACAGGTAAATCATATGCTCTTCGCTAATGATTGCATGATCTTCATAAGGAACAATACTACTGAGGCCTCTCATCTTTAAAATCCTCTTCAGTGATATGCCTCTTCTTTTGGGCTGACAGTGAATTTTGAAAAATCAACCATCTTCTTTAATCCCCGTACTTCCCTTGAATGCAAACAAGTGGTCCATGATATCCTTCATGTTAGAGATGTAGATAATCTGGGGATCTACCTCGGAGTCCCTCTTTTGATTGGGAAAAATAAAACTTCTTCTCTTGGGTTTACTCGCGACAAGGTGAAATCACGTATGTCTCATTGGGATAAATATCTTCTCTTGTTCAGTGGTCGAGAGGTCTTTATCAAGTCCGTAATCTAACCCCTACCTCAATACATGATGTCCTGTTACCTTCTTCCCCAAAACATCATTGATGATATGACCAAGTTTATCTGGCATTACTGGTTACGCCTAAATCAGTGGGCGGTATCGGCTTCCGAGATATGCATCTTTTAACATTGCCCTCCTTGGAAAGAAAATTTGGCGCCTTATCACTGAGCCTAGTTCTCTACTTACTCAGATCTATAGAGCTAAGTACTACACTTCTGGGCATATACTCTACTCTAAGGCTAATCGGAGAGCATCTTTTTCCTAGAAAGGTATTCACCAGGCCATGATGCAACTCTATGCCGGTTTCTTTAAGAGGCTAGGGATGGATAGTAAAATTCGTGTTCACTGTGAAAATTGGGGAGGTGCATCTGCAATACAACTTTATGGTGATTATGATGATAGACATGAACTTCCAATTCGTTGCCATGAATTTGTGATTCCAAGACAGCCCAAATGGGATGCCGTGAATTTTTGATTCTAAGACAACCCATATGGGATGATTTAAAAGTGCAACATTATTTTGACCCGGCTAATGTCGACACCATTTTTAGCATTCCGATAATTAATGACCGAATTGATACGACTCTTTGGAGTAATCATGACTCTCGTATTTACATGGCTCGATCCAGTTACTCATACATACAATGACCACCAGGCCCAATTAACAAACCTTTCTACATCTGGAAGATTATGTCCAAATTACCAGTACTATAAAAAATTCGTTCTTTTGGATGACGTATAGTACATGATGCCCTTTTGACAGGCCATAGACTTCAGGCGGCCAATCTCGCCCCAGGAGTTTGCCCTCTTTGTGGCATATACCAGGCTGGCTTTCCTAGTTCTATCATATCTAGTACTTTAGTTTTAGCTTTTTTCTTGGCTTGAGAAAGGGGCTGCATGTTTATCGATTCACTCTTTTTTGCTGTTCCTAACGGTTCTTTGGAATCTATGGAACAAATGTAATGATTGGGTCCATAATCATCGCCTCCAGCCCCCTTGGCTCACGGTTCTCAACTCCCAGGTCATTCTACGAGACTACGCTACAACTAATACCAGCTCCACCTCTCAACTGACGGATGTTCATACCCTTGCTCACACGGATGGGGATTTTGATCATATCACCAAGGCTGCTGCAGTGGTCGTTGTGGCACATGACTCTAGTAGTTCTGTCATTGGAGAGCTTGTTCACTGTTTGGGCAGCTGTGTAGATGCCATCTCGGCTGAAGTACAAGCTGTGTTCGCTGGCATCATTTTTGCTCATGATCGTGGTTGATCCAATTTGGTAATAGAAATGGATTTGGCTATAGTGGATAATAAGTTTAATCGGCAATGTACTGATTTGTCTATATCGAGCTCGTTTATTGAACATGCGCATCTCCTGATTGCCAATGCAGATAATTTTTGTATTCTTTTTGCTCCTAGGGTGGTGAGCAATGTTGCACACACTCTTGCCTCTAGGACTATGAGATCTATGTCATCCATCGCCTTTTGGTTTGGATTATCCCCATTATATTCATCCTTTTGTAACAAATGAGATTATTTCTCATCCATCCTAATATATTTGGGTACTCTTTTCCCCGTAGGTGTGCACAAGGGCCTCATGGCCACGTGTGACTTTAGAGCAGATTTTAATAAGGCCCACCTTTCTTCAAAAAAAATTCCAACAGGTCCATTGTAAAGCCCATAAAACATGCACGCCTTAAACCCAATAAAACAGCCGCAAAAAAAAGATTAAATCAAATTTTCTAAGTTAAAATATTTGATTATTGTCTTTGGAATATGATTATATAGCTTAACATCATTTTCAGAAATTTTTACTCGGTTAAAATTCGAACGGGTCCACTGTAAAGCACATTTAAACATGCACGCCTTATAACCAACAAAACGGCCACAAAATAAGATTAAATCAAATTTTATTTGTTGAAATATTTGATTATGGGCTTTGGAATAATATTATATAGCTTAACATCATTTTCAAAACTTTTTACTCAGTTAAAATTCCAATGGGTCCAATGTAAAGCCCATTTAGACATGCCCGCCTTAAACCCCAACAAAATGGCTGCAAAATAAAATTAAATCAAATTTTATCAATTAAAATATTTAGTTATGGGCTTTTGAACATGATTATATAACTCAAAATTCCAACGGGTCTACTTTAAAGCCGATTTAGACATGCACGCCTTATACCCCAACAAAACGACCGAAAAAAAGATTAAATGACATTTTATGACTCAAAATATTTAGTTATGCGGTTTTAAACATGATTTTACAGTTTAACCTTAATTTTAGAACTTTTTACTATGTTAAAATTCCAACGGGTCCACTGTAAAGCCCATTTAGACATGCACGCCTTAAACCCCAACAAAACGGCCAAAAACAAGATTAAATCACATTTTATGAATTAAAATATTTAGTTATGGGCTTTTGAATATGATTATATAGCTTAACCTCATTTTCAAAACTTTTTACTCGGTAAAAATTCCAACGGGTCTACTATAAAGCCCATTTAGACATGCACGCCTTAAACCCCAACAAAATGGCTGCAAAATATGATTAAATAAAAATTTATGAATTAAAATATTTATTTATGGGATTTTGAACATGATTATGCAGCTTAACCTTAATTTTAGAACTTTTTACATGGTTAAAATTCCAACGGGTCCACTGTAAAGCCTATTTAGACATGCACGCCTTAAAACCCAACAAAACGGCCGGAAAATAAGATTAAATCAGATTTTATAACTTAAAATGTTTAGTTATGGGATTTGAACATGATTATATAGCTTAATCTCATATTCAGAACTTTTTACACGGTTAAAATTCCAACGGGTCCAATGTAAAGCCCACTTAGACATGCACGCCTTAAACCCCAACAAAATGGCTGCAAAATAAGATTAAATAAAATATTATGAATTAAAATATTTAGTTATGGGTTTTTGAACATGATTATACAGCTTAACCTCAATTTTGGAACTTTTTACATAGTTAAAATTCCACGTGGTCCACTATAAAGCCTATTTAGACATGCATGCCTTAAAACCCAACAAAACGGCAGAAAAATAAGATCAAATCACATTTTATGACGTAAAATATGTAGTTATGGGCTTTGGAACATGATTATATTGTTTAACATTAATTTTTGAACTTTTTACTCGGTTAAAATTCTAACGGGTCCACTGTAAGGCCCATTTAACATGCACGCCTGAAACCCCAACAAAACGGCTGAAAAATAAGATTAAATCACATTTTATGACTTAAAATATTTATTTATGGGATTTTGAACATGATTATCTAGCTTAATCTCATTTTCAAAATTTTTCACTTGGTTAAAATTCCAACAGGTCCACTGTAAAGCCCATTTAAACATGCAAGCCTTAAACCCAATAAAATGGCCACAAAATAAGATTAAATCAAATTTTATAAGTTGAAATACTTTATTATTGTCTTTTGGAATATGATTATATAGCTTAACCTCATTTTCAGAACTTTTTACTTAGTTAAAATTTCAACGGGTCCAATGTAAAGCCCATTTTGACATGCACGCCTTATTTTTTTTTGAAGAACATGCCCCAACAAAATGGCCAAAAAATAAGATTAAATCACATTTTATGACCTAAAATATTTAGTTACGGGCTTTTGAACATATTATATAGCTTAACCTCATTTTCAGAACTTTTTACTCGGTTAAAATTCCAACGAGTCTAATGTAAACCCCGTTTAGACATGCATGCCTTAAAACCCAACAAAATGGCCGAAAATAATATTAAATCCAATTTTATAACTTAAATTATTTATTATGGGCTTTTGAACATGATTATAATGTTTAACCTCAATTTTAGAACTTTTTACTCGGTTAAAATTCTAATGTGTCTACTATAAGGCCCATTTAGACATGCACGCCTTAAACCCAAACAAAACGACCAAAAAATAAGATTAAATCATATTTTATGAATTAAATATTTAGTTATGGGCTTTTGAACAAGATTATAGAGCTTAACCTCATTTTTAGAACTGTTTACTCGGTTAAAATTCCAACGGGTCCACTGTAAGCACATTTAGACAGGCACACCTTAAACCCCAACAAAACCGCCGAAAAATAAGATTAAATCACATTTTATGACATAAAACATTTATTTATGGCTTTTGAACATGATTATATAGCTTAACCTCAATTTCAGAAATTTTTACTCGGCTAAAATTCTAACGGGTCTATTGTAAAGCCCATTTGAACATTCATGCCTTATATCTAATAAAACGGCCACAAAATAAGATTAAATCAAATTTTATGAGTTTAAATATTTTATTATGGGCTTTGGAATAATATTATATAGCTTAATATCATATTCAGAACTTTTTACTCGGTTAAAATTCCAACGGGTCCACTGTGAAGCCGATTTAGACATTCCCGCCTTAAACCCCAACAAAATGGTTGCAAAATAAGATTAAATCAAATTTTTTCAAATAAAATATTTAGTTATGGGGGTTTGAACATGATTATATAGCTTAACCTCATTTTCAAAACTTTTTACTCGGTAAAAATTCCAACGGGTCCACTCTAAAGCCCATTTAGACATGCACACCTTAAACCCCAACAAAATGGTTGCAAAATAATATTAAATAAAATTTAATGAATTAAAATATTTAGCTATGGGCTTTTGAACATGATTATATAGATAACCTCAATTTTAGAATTTTTTCACGGTTAAAATTCCAACGGGTCCTTTGTAAAGCCTATTTAGACATGCACGCCTTAAAACTCAAGAAAACGGCCGAAAAATAAGATTAAATCACATTTTATGACTTAAAATATTTATTTACAGGTTTCTGAACATAAATATATTGTTTAACCTCAATTTTAGAACTTTTTACTCGGTTAAAATTCCAGCGGGTCCTCTATAAGCTCATTTAGACATGCACGCCTTAAACCCCAACAAAATGGCTGGAAAATAAGATTAAATCATATTTTATGACTAAAAATATTTAGTTATGGGCTTTTGAACAAGATTATATAGCTTAACCTCATTTTCAGAACTTTTTACTCGGTTAAAATTCAAACGGGTCCAATGTAAAGCGCATTTAATATTCATTTAATATTAACAATCATGTGAAAAGATGTTTTACATAAATTAGACTCGGGTTCGAGGTGATTAACATTAACCCATTATGGTTGACACCAAACATTAACATTCATAAGCATACATGTGATTCGAATATCATTCCCTTTTAGTGAAACTATCATTTTCGATTCGAGAGACTATTAACATTTAAAATCCTGAATAAGCTAATTTCATTTACATTAACCATCAATGCATCGAATCAATTATATCGATTTGCCTAAGCATCAAGTAACATTTAAATACTTCATATCAATTCTAATATCAGTCCAATTCGGTTTTAATTTCTCAAAGCATAACTTAATCACATTTCTAACCCATTAATCAACTTTTATCAAGGCTTAACAACTACACATTTCATTCGAACCTTAGCATCGCAGTACTCAAAATAACCACAACCATACCAAATTTTAAGGGCCATTACAAACCATAGAAACTACTTAGCTTGCTTATACACATGTGTAACAAAAGGGACATCTAGATGCATTATGCATACTAATAAACATGTGCCACCTACTAGGAGTTGCTTGAAAGGTAAATACAAAACATACATCATGGATTCGTATGATCTTGCCCGAGTTCACAGTTGACCAAAACTACATCAACCTAAGGATAAGTAAGTACAAATTACTTAATGAGGTAATTTAAAGTATTAAAGTATAATAGAATTATCAAATCCTTCCACTCAAGAATAGACAATCGAGTACAACACTAGCTTGGATAAGGTCATAACTATTTTGCTAAACATAAGAGCATAGCCTATCCTTTCATGCTTATTCATATAACTTCTAATCCTTATACAGTTAACATCAATTATCATGGCATTGATCATTCAAATAGTTATCACATAATCGTAAAGTGATAAAGAAACACTTAACATGGCATAAAGATTATAACTTTCTTAACACAGAAGATACAAGGAAATTCTTAATCAATTATGCCTTACTTGCTTAATAAGATATCAATTTAACTTATAATAGATATAAATTTATTAATGAACGTTTTAACATAGTCTTCAAATCAAGATACAACCTAGGTACTCGAATCCCCAATCAACTATCGCCAAACAGAAAAGGTACTCATAGTACCGGTCAAACACTCCTACTGTCGCCAAACGAAAAAGGTACTCATAGTACCGGTCAAACACTCCTACTGTCGCCAAGTGACCATAAAACTTCCCTCCTACTGTCGCCAAATAAGGACCGTAGTCCATGATCGTAGTCCACCCTAACACTGAGCTCAATGGACTCTATCGCATGCCAATTATACCTAAGACCGACTTGAGACCAAGGCTTCACATAATCTTATCTTATCAAATTAGAAGATGAGCTTAGCTCCATTATCATGTAATCATATACATGTTCCCAACTTATAGTAATCGAATCCCTTATGTATTGCTTCTTATCATAATGCGAAATACTTATCATGTTACTCAATAATGACACATATATGAACATGTAACATTCTTTCATAATCAAAACTTGTGGTAATTTAATCAATATATCATATCTAACTTTTCATATTTACATGCGCATACAAGTTTCAATCTCTAACTCAAACCTTCTTTAATTTAGATAATTGCATAACATGAATTATTTCAACATATGAATACATACCTCAATCCACAAGCTAGTTTATTCATTGTTTACCAAGCTATAAAGTATAAAATTTAAGTTGATAAAAATGCTCGGAAAGGCTTCTAGCCTATCCCGAGACTTTAAATTACACTCATAGATTAGTCTGAGCTATTTTTGTTGTTGAATCACGATCCCCTTATTTTTGTCTACTGATTGATCTACTACTGCCCTTACACCATCAATAACTTCATGATCTAACATAACATTATAGTAACTATGCATTAGAATAGCTTCCAAGCGATCAACCACACATGATATACTCTAATAGTTATGAGCATATACTAATCCATATCAACAGCCCTGTAACTCTTATAGATATAAAACAGTTTCAAATTACAAACATATGCATGTATAATTATTCATAAAAGTCTCATACCTCAACTATACTTATTTACTTGTCCAATAATGCATTATATCTATTTATGTATACACAATTATAGCAATGATGTTCCTTACACACTTGTTTACAAAATAGTTTGTGTCTTGCAATGACAGTCCCATAATACATATATACAAATCGATCCCCTGATCTAAACCTATTGCCACAATTTCCCTAACATACATACGTTCACATAAATGTTCAATAAAACTGTCCATTAACAAATCAATTAAAGCAAAACGGTACCTATAACAACATACATCTTTCAAAACCATAAAGCAGACCTAAACATTATAACAATCTTTATACATTTTTATCAAAGCAAATTTTCATTGTTTTTAACTATTCTAAGCATACCCTAATTACATTCAATTATACGGGGTAGTTCAGCACACCATCCATATTCTTCTACATATTCGAATCAATCCATAATTAATTGTATAATTGTAAGACAGCCCTCTTACATTAAAACAGTCCCTATAAGGCCTATCTTATTCAACAAAACACAAATATAATCAATTTTAACCATAAAGCATATATCTCAAACTCAATCGAATACACAACTCATACTAAATCATAGAATTCTTCACTAAAACTCCAACAACACTAATGTATACATGCAAATTCTGATTTAAAAAAAGTATCATTCGATCATGAAAGAATTTACAATCAGTGTATGCAATTCAAGCTTTTCTAACCAACAATTGATTCATAACAATATAAATGAAGCACCAATACTTAACCTACCATACATAATATAATCTATAAGAAATTCTAAAGATGTTTACCTTATATAAAGCAAAATCAATGTGATTTAACGAACGAGAATGAAGCTCTATCACTTGATGCAAATTTCCTTAATTCTTTCTCTAAAGACAGTTAATTCTAATGAAGGAGATGAAGAAAATAATTTCTTATAATCCCTCACCGAGCCCACCTTAATGGTTAGTGAATAGACACATGTAAGAACCACTCCAAGGAATTCATTTAGCATGCAACAATTAATTTTTCAATGACTTACAAAATGGCCAGCACATTCGAGCCCTTTTCTTTATTTATTTCTAATTTGGTCCCCAGCCCTATTACTTAGACAAAATTATGATTCATGGCACTTAAGTTATATTTTTTATAATGTTATCCTACTAGATCATACTTTAGGGTATTACAACTCCCCCTAAAGGAATTCATCCTTGAAATTTTACCTGAGTTGAAAAGATGAGGATATTGATCCCTCAAGGTAGCCTCAGGTTCCCAAGTTGCTTCTTCTGTTTGATGATTTCTCCACAAGACTTTCACAAGGGGAACGGATTTTTTCCGAAGCCTTCTAACTTCGCGATCTAAAATTTGTATTGGTTCCTCTTCATATGATAAATTTGGATTAAGCTCAACTTCCTCAGGTTCGAGCACATGAGAAGGATCAGGTCGGTATTTACGGAGCATGGATACGTGGAACACGTTGTGAATCTTATCAAACTCCTTTACGAGAGCTAATTGATAGGCTACAAGGCCAATTCTTTCTATAATCTCAAATGGCCCTATAAACCGGGGACTGAGTTTTCCCTTTTTCCTGAATTTGAAGATTTTCTTCCAAGGTAACACTTTTAAAAATACTTGATCTCCTACCACATATTGTACGTCTTTTCTTTTCTTATCAGCATAGGCTTTTTGTCTGGAAAAAGCTTCTCTAGGCCTACTATGAATGGTACGAATTTGTTCTTTCATTTCTCTAAGTTAATTAGGCCATAAAACTTTATTTTCACCCAATTTTGACTAGCACAAAGGAGTTCGACATTTCCTTCCATACAAGGCTTCAAACGGGGCCATTTGAATAGACACTTGGTAACTGTTATTGTATACAAATTCTGCCAAAGGTAAAGTTTTCTCCCAGCTCATTCCAAAATCAATTACACAAGCTCGAAGCATGTCTTCAAGTATTTAAATCACCCTTTCAGATTGACCATCTAATTGAGGATGAAAAGCTGAGCTAAGATTTGTTTAAGTTCCCAAAGCTTTTTGCAAAGACTTTCGAAATCTGGAAGTAAACCGAGGATCTCGATCCGATATGATGGAGGTAGGGACACCGTGCAAAGGTCCTACTTCTTTAATATAAAGCTCAGCTAACTGCTCTAAGTTCATACTCATTCGAATGGGAATAAAGTGTGAAGACTTAGAGAATCTATCAATAATTACCCAAACCGCATCATTATTTCGCGGAGATACAAGTAATCCACTTACAAAGTCCAATGCTATGCGATCCCATTTCCATAAGGGAAATTCGATTGGTTGAAGAAGTCCCGATGGGGCTTGATGTTCAGTTTTCACTCTTTGGCAAGTTAAGAATCTAGATACAAAATGAAACGAGCATGAGAGGGGTCAAAATAATCATCTTGGAAAAGAAGTTGAAACTGCTTTGCAAGTCAGAAACATTAGTCAACTTGTGAAGCATTTTTGGATGGGATACAGTTCTATACCACACAAAAGACTCGTAACAAAGCAGTGTCAGCAATATTTCTATAAGTGATGACCTTCCCGATGTGTGACAAATCACAATCCTCCGATAGGGATTCCTGGTTGACTGAAGGAGTGAAAATCACTCCTTGTTCCTCAGTGGTGAAGTTAAGCTCAACCAATTGTTGGGGAATAGAATCAATGGCAATTTGATCAAGCAAGGATGTAGTCGTAAACGCCAATAGGGAATTATGGATGAGAGGATCAAAGGGAGGGAACCCTGCGGGTTTATAATAATGCACGATAGGGAGGGGAGAAGTTTCAAAAATCTAAAACTTTTTATAGATAAGAGAGGATATAATTAATTCAAATTTAAATACGATTAGGGAGGTGTTAAAGATTAAGTAAACTTTATCCAACACTAACCTCAAGAAAAAAAGGGATTAGGTGATAAGAGATCAACGATGAAACAACCTGTTTTGAATTCAAATAGGAAAAATAAGTGGTTAAATAATAAAAAAAGAGAGAGATGTTGATACGAGCATGAGAGGGGTTATAATAATCACCTTGGAAAAGAAGTTGAAACTACTTCGCAAGTCAGAAACATCAGTGAACTTGCGAAGAATTTTTGGATGGGATCCAGGCATTTCTGAGTTGACATGTTTGAAACTTGTCCGACTATCAATTAGCTTTCCAACTCATCTTGAAACACCTCAATCGGACATCTGGAACTCAAGATATGTCTATTTTAGCAAAGGCAGTGCATGTAGAAATACCTATACAGGATTAATATAGGATTTTTGGATAATTACGAATTTTCAATATTTTATTTGATTATTTGTAATTTAAATTAATATAGGATTCTACAATATCTATTAGGATCAAATTTATTTAATTAGGATTTTATTTTCAACATTTATTTATTATTATAAGTTACTTGTCTAATTAGGAGATTAGATTTCAGTATTTAGTCATTGTATTTAATTGCTTAGGTTTAGTAGGATTAGAACTTCTCCAAGGCCTATATAAAGATGAGACATCTATCATTGTAAAAACAGGCCTTGATTTTTGAAAGAAATAAAATTTAGATTATTTTTCTGAGTAATTATTGTTGCAAGTTCTTTGCATCTTAGATCTTGTTCTTTACAAGTTCACACTCTTGTTTGCCTAATCAATTGCGGTTATGAGGGTGGGTTAGAGCCTATTATGGTATTTTCCTAGTCAATTGAGATTAGGAGAGTGCCTAGGACAACAACATCTATATCATCATCATCCATTCATCAAATGATTCGTGCCGTTTGCAGATGTTTGCCTATTCAATTGCAATTAGGAGGGTAACAAGGACAAATCAATCCACGACCGCCACCATCATATTCATCCATTGATCCCAGCAAATTCATGTCGTATTCATCAATCAACTTCCATTAAATACATTATATGTTGTATCGTATCATTTGGTATCGGATTCAGGTCGTTCTTGAGGATGTCATTGAGAAACGTGTTGGATTTTACCCTTTTGGGAACTCGATGTCATTATTGTTGCTGGCTAGATCATTCATGGTATGATTCTCCAGATAAGTCTTATTTTCAAGAAAAAATTTTGAGAGATATGTTGTCTGAATTCATGTCTTCTAATGATATTGAAATCTGTGATCCGGAGCATGATGAAGAAATTTGTTCTTCTAAAGAACATGAGGAAGATGATACCATCGAGAGTTTAACCTTGCCTATTGATGAGGAAAAATTATAAGTAGTGTGTTTGTTTTCAGTGACAAACCTACTATTCTGATTCCAGATGATCGTCAAATGACAAACAACGACGAAGGTACCTTACAATCAAAAGGTATCATTGATTGTTTTCAGAATTCTATTTATGCTTATTCCTCTTCTAGCATTAATAACAATTTTGAAGATGAGAATGAGTTACTTTGCGACCAAAAGAACAATCGTGATGATCCCAATGAGAAGGAACTTGTAAATTATATTGCAAAAATAGACTCTGTAAAGGGATCCTTCAAGACATCTTCTCTTTCATGGTACTTTGATGAACTTCCTCCATTTACCGATTTAGATTAGAGGGTGAATCTTTTTGAGGAGTGGGGAATAATACGAGCATGAGAGGGGTCAAAATAATCATCTTGGAAAAGAAGTTGAAACTGCTTTGCAAGTCAGAAACATCAGTCAACTTTGAAGCATTTTTGGATGGGATCCAGGCATTTATGGGTCGACATATCTTTTTGAAACTTGTCCGGCTGTCAATTAGCTTTACAACGCATCTTGAAATGTAACACCCTCGACCTAGATGTTGTAATTGGACCACAAGCCCAAACCACTCCCATAAAAATTTATGCTTTTAAAAACAGTAAAATCAATCTCATACATCCAAATATGTCATAACCAATGCATTAAAATCCATGCTTACTTAAAAACATTCAAAATAGTTAAAGTAGCTCTAAATACAGTAATAAAACATTTGACCAATACAAGTTAAATCAAATAGGGTTACAAATACATAGGGTCAAACGAATACATAGCCCACTACATCTAAGTCTTGTACTCTACCAAAGGCTAATGCTGGATCCATGCTTCAATGGTGCTCCGTTACACTCGAACTATCTTTCAACCTACGAACGGAAACAACGATTCTGAACGCTGAGCTAACAAGCTCAGTGGATACAGAACCACTCGACCAAGCTTCAGGTGAATCATAATTAAGAGCATGCTATGATATGATGTCAATATAGGATAAGCATTGGCGCTACCATAACCGCCTAAACACAGGCTATAAGCAAACAACACCTTTATAGCAACATAAATGTAAACAAACCAGGAGTGAGGCCCAATGTCACCCGACACTGGCGACCCACCCATGCTCGAAATCTCACATCGAGTTGCTCGGAATCTCGCATCGAGCGGTATACTCAGAATCTCACATCGAGTCTTCGCTCAGAATCTCACATCAAGCGGGGCTCAGAATCTCGCATCGAGCAAATATCATCACCCGAAATCTCATATCAGATGGCCTTCAATTCATCACCCGGAATCTCACATCGGATGGCCTTCATGTGTTGCAACACCCACTCACTGGGTATCCGGATCCCATCAAACAAGGACTCATAACCAAACAAGTGCCCTTACCTGGCACGACCACAAATGATCCACCAAGGATCCCTAAAACTCGCTTACCAAGCAATTTACTTTCATTTCAATACTCAATCAACCATTTAATCCATATAAGCAAAGAGGAACATACATTCTCGATTTTACCAGTCATTTTATATCATAAGGAACCCATTAGAACATTTGTCATAAATTATAGAACCCCCGAACTCAAAATGTAAAAACTTGGGCAGATTACCCAGCAAGTACCGATACTCTAAGGTGAGTATTGGTACTCCCCTCTAGGTATCGATACTCCCTTATGGGTAACGATACGCCAATTAGATTCGAAAGAAATCGGCCCTTGCCCTGTACTGATACTCTTTGTTCCATACCGGTACCCTATATCGGTACTAGGATCGCCTCGTACCAATCCTTACCCGTACCGATACTCCTACCTTAGCATAACGAAACGTAAAGCCTTTCTAGGCAAAACAACAATGGGTACCGATACGGCCCGAGCGTACCGGTACACCAGAGTCACTCTGGAATTTTGCTCTAACGAGGGGTATCGATACGTGGAGAGGCGTACTGGTACACCTATCACAGTTCAACCCCTAAGATACGAAGGAGTACTGATACGCAGACACCTTGTACCGGTACTCGAGCCCCAGTTTCGAAACCTGGAGCTCGGTATTGTACCAAACCCTCCCTCAACCACAATGGTTAAGTCTCAGAACGTTCTTACACGTTATTTGAAGTTATTAGGTGAGTTTCTAGCCATTTTTACCCTTAAATATCAACAATTACAAGATTTACCATTGACGATCATCCAAGCTCTAAATTATCAAAACATCATATATCAAGCAACACATACCAAAATGATGATGCACATGAACACCTAGAAGTTAGAAGTGTACTAACCTCGACTTACAACTGAGAAAAGCCTACAACCTTTCACTTCAAGCTTTCTTCTTCCCTTGAGCCTTTGAACAATCCCCAACCTCTTTAACTACAAGAACGTGTTGTAAACGAGTTACAACATGGTTTGGAGATTAAAAGGAGCTTAAGGGACGATTTAACAACAAGAAATGGGATTAAAAACACCATTCCCGTTCTCACTCCAAAACCCCCACCAAAACCCATTTCTCCACCATTTCAAGCAAAACTTACCTTGGATTGTAGATCCTTGGATGCCTAACAAATTTTCCTTCTACACAAATTCGGGATTCCAACAAAAAACTAATAAAGGTGAAGCTTTTTCCCTCAACTCCAATGGAGAGAAGATGAAGAGGGTAGAAGTGCTTTTGGGGGACAAGGTGACTTCATCACCTTACCACAATCTGTAGCTCATAACTCTCCCCACTCTCATCTTTTCTTCAATTGAGAAATTACCATAAAGCCCCTCTCCAAAACCCCATAACTCAAGCCCAAAACCAAAACTAAGCCCACCAAGGTTCAAGGCCCAACAACAAGACCCAAACACGAGGCTCGTACCTCGGGTTAGCCCGACGCCCGGGTTCCCAAAACCCAGGTCGTTACAACTCTCCCCTCCTTAAAGAAAATTTCGTCCTTAAAATTTACCTGGTGAAAAAAGATGCGGGAAGAGCGCTTTCATCTCGGCCTCGACCTCCCAAGTTGTCTCTTCAACCCTATGGTTTCTCCATAACCTCTTTACGAGGGGTATACACTTGTTACGAAGCTCTTTAACTCCCCTATCAAGCACTCGCACTGGCTCTTCTTCATATGTCAAATCCGTGTCAACCTCTACCTCTTTGAGCGATAAAACATGCAAAGGATCAGAACGGTAGCGTCTCAACATGGATACATGGAAAACATCGTGGATACGTGCTAACTCCAGAGACAAAGCTAGTCGATATGCTACTAGTCTGATCCTCTCGGTCACCTTGTATGGTCTAATGTACCTCGGGCTCAGCTTGCCCTTCCGCCCAAAACGGATTATCCCATTCCATGGCAATACCTTTAAGAACACTTTTTCACCAACCTCATACTCGATATGCTTGCGCTTCCTATCTGCATAGGCCTTTTGTTGATCAAAGGCCGCTTGCAATCTTTCCTTGATGATTCGAACCTTCTCTTTGGTTTGTGTAACCAAATCAGATACCACGATCCTCCTCTCATTAAGCTCGGTCCAACACAGGGGTGTTCTACATCTACGCCCATACAAAGCTACGAAAGGGGCCGAGACCATCTTGATGCTTGATTGATAACTGTTGTTGTACGCAAACTCAACCAACGGTAGCTGTTCTTCCCAACTTCCTTCAAAATTTACGGCATAACACCGAAGCATGTCCTCAAGAATCTGAATAACCCGCTCAAACTGACCATCGGTCTGAGGATAAAAAGTCGTACTAAAATACAGCTCGGTGTCTAAGGCACTATGAATCTTCTTCCATAACCTTGCTGTGAACCGCGGATCCCTATCCGATATGATCGAAGATGGAACTCCATGCAACCTCACTATCTCCTTGATGTACAACCGAGCCAACCATTCTAATGTGTAATCCATGCGCACAGGAAAGAAATGTGCAGACTTGGTCAAACGATCTACTATTACCCAGATCGTATCATGCTTCCGTTGAGTCATTGGTAAACCTATGACAAAATCCATGGTGACATGATCCCACTTCCATTGGGGAATCTGAATCGGCTGTAGTAACCCTAATGGAACTTGATGTTCCACCTTCACTTGTTGGCAAGCTAAGCATCTCGTCACAAACTCAGAAACATCCCTCTTCATGCAAGGCTACCAATAATAAGGTTGAAGATCTTGGTACATCTTGTTGCTTCTCGGATGCACAGTGAAAGGACTACGGCGTGCCTCTCACAAAATACGATCCCTCAAATCTTCTAAGGCCGAAACACACAACCTACCCTTGAAATACAAGTACCCACTATATCGTACTTCAAAATCTGAGGTCTCGCCTCTCTAAACTACCTCAATTTGGCCATTAAATCTTCATCCAGAACCTGACTCCTCCTTATCTCTTGTACAAACATGGGCTCAACCTGAAGCTCATCTAAAAGCCCACCATCCTCGGTCATTCTGAAGCGGGCAAACATAGCTCTCTAATCAGACATCGACTTACGACCCAAGGCATCTGTCACTACATTTGCCTTGCCTGGATGGTACTCAATAACATAGTCGTAGTCCTTTAGCAACTCGATCCACCGACGCTGCCTCAAATTCAAATATTTCTAGGTGAGAAGATACTTTAAACTCTTATGATCCGTATAGATGTAACACTTCTCCCCGTAGAGATAGTGTCTCCAAATCTTCAAAGCAAAGATCACCACGGTCAGCTTGAAATCATGGGTAGGGTAATTCTGTTCATGAGGTTTAAGTTCCCTCGAGGCGTAGGCAACAACTTTACCCTCCTGCATAAGAACACAGCCAAGTCCATTCAAGGACGCATCGCTAAACACCACATAATCTTTTCCTAGTTTGGGTTGCGTCAGAACTGGAGCCTCAGTAAGGTAGGACTTCAACTGCTCAAAACACTGTTGTCTTTTCTCATTCCATAAAAATGGCACTCCCTTCTAAAGCAACTTGGTCAACGGGGCACCTAAGATTGAAAAACCCTTAACAAACCATCGATAATATCCTGCCAATCCAAGAAAGCTGCAGACCTTCGAGATATTCCTGGGTGGTTTCCACTCTACTATTGATTGGATCTTCTGAGGTTCAATGCGAATCCCATCCACCACCACGATGTGGCCCAAAAATGCCACTTTGGAAAGTCAAAACTCACATTTACTGAACTTTGCATAGAGATGCCTGTCTTTCAAAGTCTGAAGAACTACCCGCAAGTGGTAGTCGTGCTCCTCAACCGAACGTGAATAAACCATAATGTCATCGATGAACACCACCACAAATTGATCCAAATATGGCTAGAAGATTATGTTCATCAAATCTATAAATGCTGCTGAAGCATTAGTGAGCCCAAAGGGCATCAGCAAGAACTCATAGTGTCCATACCGCATCCTAAAAGCGGTCTTATGGACATCTTCTTCCACCACTTTCAACTGATAGTACCCCGATCTCAAATCTAACTTCGAAATGACTCGGGCATCCCACAACTAGTCAAACAAATCATCTATTTTGGAAAGAGGGTAGCGATTCTTCACCGTCACCTTATTTAACTGCCGGTAGTCAATACACATTCTCATTGACCGTCTTTCTTAACAAACAAGACCGGAGCACCCTAAGGAGAAACACTTGGTCGGATCAAACCTTTCTCTAGCAATTCCTAAATTTTCTTCTTCAACTCTCTCATTTCTATTGGTGCCATCCGATAAGGTGGAATGGACACCGGTGCCGTGCTGGACATTACCTCAATTCAAAACTCAAGCTCACGATCTGATGGTAATTTGGGTAGCTCCTCCGACCGAAACACATAACCTACCCTTGAAATACAAGTACCCATAGTCTCGTACTTCAAAATCTGAGGTCTCGCCTCTCTAAACTACCTCAATTTGGCCACTAAATCTTCATCCAGAACCTGACTCCTCCTTATCTCTTGTACTAACGTGGGCTCAACCTGAAGCTCATCTAAAAGCCCACCATCCTCGGTCATTCTGAAGCGGGCAAACATAGCTCGCTAATCAGACATCGACTTACGACTCAAGGCATCTATCACTACATTTGCCTTGCCTGGATGGTACTCAATAACACAGTCGTAGTCCTTTAGCAACTCGATCCACCGACGTTGCCTCAAATCAAATCTTTCTGGGTGAGAAGATACTTTAAACTCTTATGATCCGTATAGATGTAACACTTCTCCCCGTAGAGATAGTGATTCCAAATCTTCAAAGCAAAGATCACCACGGTCAGCTCGAAATCATGGGTAGGGTAATTCTGTTCATGAGGTTTAAGTTCCCTCGAGGCGTAGGCAACAACTTTACCCTCCTGCATAAGAACACAGCCAAGTCCATTCAAGGACGCATCGCTAAACACCACATAATCTTTTCCTGGTTCGGGTTGCGTCAGAACTGGAGCCTCGGTAAGGTAGGCCTTCAACTGCTCAAAACACTGTTGTCTTTTCTCATTCCATACAAATGGCACTCCCTTCTAAAGCAACTTGGTCAATGGGGCACCTAAGATTGAAAAACCTTTAACAAACCATCGATAATATCCTGCCAATCCAAGAAAGCTGCAGACCTTCGAGATATTCCTGGGTGGTTTCCACTCTACTATTGATTGGATCTTCTGAGGTTCAATGCGAATCCCATCCACCACCACGATGTGGCCCAAAAATGCCACTTTGGAAAGTCAAAACTCACATTACTGAACTTTGCATAGAGATGCCTATCTTTCAAAGTCTGAAGAACTACCCGCAAGTGGTAGTCGTGCTCCTCAACCGAACGTGAATAAACCATAATGTCATCGATGAACACCACCACAAATTGATCCAAATATGGCTGGAAGATTATGTTCATCAAATCTATAAATGATGCTGAAGCATTAGTGAGCCCAAAGGGCATCAGCAAGAACTCATAGTGCCCATACCGCGTCCTGAAAGCGGTCTTATGGACATCTTCTTCCACCACTTTCAACTGATAGTACCCCGATCTCAAATCTAACTTCGAAATGACTCGGGCACCCCACAACTAGTCAAACAAATCATCTATTTTGGAAAGAGGGTAGCGATTCTTCACCGTCACCTTATTTAACTGCCGGTAGTCAATACACATTCTCATTGACCGTCTTTCTTAACAAACAAGACCGGAGCACCCTAAGGAGAAACACTTGGTCGGATCAAACCTTTCTTTAGCAATTCCTGAATTTTCTTCTTCAACTCTCTCATTTCTATTGGTGCCATCCGATAAGGTGGAATGGACACCGGTGCCGTGCTGGACATTACCTCAATTCAAAACTCAAGCTCACGATCTGATGGTAATTTGGGTAGCTCCTCCGACCGAAACACATAACCTACCCTTGAAATACAAGTACCCATAGTCTCGTACTTCAAAATCTGAGGTCTCGCCTCTCTAAACTACCTCAATTTGGCCACTAAATCTTCATCCAGAACCTGACTCCTCCTTATCTCTTGTACTAACGTGGGCTCAACCTGAAGCTCATCTAAAAGCCCACCATCCTCGGTCATTCTGAAGCGGGCAAACATAGCTCGCTAATCAGACATCGACTTACGACTCAAGGCATCTGTCACTACATTTGCCTTGCCTGGATGGTACTCAATAACACAGTCGTAGTCCTTTAGCAACTCGATCCACCGACGCTGCCTCAAATCAAATCTTTCTGGGTGAGAAGATACTTTAAACTCTTATGATCCGTATAGATGTAACACTTCTCCCGTAGAGATAGTGATTCCAAATCTTCAAAGCAAAGATCACCACGGTCAGCTCGAAATCATGGGTAGGGTAATTCTGTTCATGAGGTTTAAGTTCCCGAGGCGTAGGCAACAACTTTACCCTCCCGCATAAGAACACAGCCAAGTCCATTCAAGGACGCATCGCTAAACACCACATAATCTTTTCCTGGTTCGGGTTGCGTCAGAACTGGAGCCTCGGTAAGGTAGGCCTTCAACTGCTCAAAACACTATTGTCTTTTCTCATTCCATACAAATGGCACTCCCTTCTAAAGCAACTTGGTCAACGGGGCACCTAAGATTGAAAAACCCTTAACAAACCATCGATAATATCCTGCCAATCCAAGAAAGCTGCAGACCTTCGAGATATTCCTGGGTGGTTTCCACTCTACTATTGATTGGATCTTCTGAGGTTCAATGCGAATCCCATCCACCACAACGATGTGGCCCAAAAATGCCACTTCGGAAAGTCAAAACTCACATTTACTGAACTTTGCTGTCTTTCAAAGTCTGAAGAACTACCCGCAAGTGGTAGTCGTGCTCCTCAACCGAACGTGAATAAACCATAATGTCATCGATGAACACCACCACAAATTGATCCAAATATGGCTGGAAGATTATGTTCATCAAATCTATAAATGCTGCTGAAGCATTAGTGAGCCCAAAAGGCATCACCAAGAACTCATAGTGTCCATACCGCGTCCTGAAAGCGGTCTTATGGACATCTTCTTCCACCACTTTCAACTGATAGTACCCCGATCTTAAATATAACTTCAAAATGACTCGGGCACCCCACAACTAGTCAAACAAATCATCTATTTTGGAAAGAGGGTAGCGATTCTTCACCGTCACCTTATTTAACTGCCGGTAGTCAATACACATTCTCATTAACCGTCTTTCTTAACAAACAAGACCGGAGCACCCCAAGGAGAAACACTTGGTCGGATCAAACCTTTCTCTAGCAATTCCTGAATTTTCTTCTTCAACTCTCTCATTTTTGTTGGTGCCATCCGATAAGGTGGAATGGACACCGGTGTCGTGCTGGATATTACCTCAATTCAAAACTCAAGCTCACGATCTGATGGTAATTTGGTAGCTCCTCCGACCGAAACACATAACCTACCCTTGAAATACAAGTACCCACAGTCTCGTACTTCAAAATCTGAGGTCTCGCCTCTCTAAACTACCTCAATTTGGCCACTAAATCTTCATCGAGAACCTGACTCCTCCTTATCTCTTGTACTAACGTGGGCTCAACCTGAAGCTCATCTAAAAGCCCACCATCCTCGGTCATTCTGAAGCGGGCAAACATAGCTCGCTAATCAGACATCGACTTACGACTCAAGGCATCTGTCACTACATTTGCCTTGCCTGGATGGTACTCAATAACACAGTCGTAGTCCTTTAGCAACTCGATCCACCGACGCTGCCTCAAATCAAATCTTTCTGGGTGAGAAGATACTTTAAACTCTTATGATCCGTATAGATGTAACACTTCTCCCCGTAGAGATAGTGATACCAAATCTTCAAAGCAAAGATCACCACGGTCAGCTCGAAATCATGGGTAGGGTAATTCTGTTCATGAGGTTTAAGTTCCCTCGAGGCGTAGGCAACAACTTTACCCTCCTGCATAAGAACACAGCCAAGTCCATTCAAGGACGCATCGCTAAACACCACATAATCTTTTCCTGGTTCGGGTTGCGTCAGAACTGGAGCCTCGGTAAGGTAGGCCTTCAACTGCTCAAAACACTATTGTCTTTTCTCATTCCATACAAATGGCACTCCCTTCTAAAGCAACTTGGTCAACGGGGCACCTAAGATTGAAAAACCCTTAACAAACCATCGATAATATCCTGCCAATCCAAGAAAGCTGCAGACCTTCGAGATATTCCTGGGTGGTTTCCACTCTACTATTGATTGCGGGGCAATCCTTCACAAGGTGATCTTGAGATAGCTATGGTAATTGCGGGGCAATCCTTCACAAGGTGATCTTGAGACCCACACTCAAAGCAAGCTCGGTTTGCACCCCAACACTCTCCTCGATGCCTACGCCTATACTGATTACAAGACGATGCACCCGCACTCCCTTGAGAACTATCTAGGCTCATCATAGAGAAAGATGATGTAGGCCTCCTATGACTGTCAGACTCTGATCTATGATCTAACCTTACACTCTAATTCAAAGCTCCTATTCCCTAATTCCATCAGTTTCTATCCCTCATCAAGTGAGACTGTGAGCTGTTAGAGAAATTATGAGGCCTCCCACTAGGACCTCCTTGTCCACTAGCAGAACCATATGTCAAACCTTGTACTTGCTCAAGAGACTTTGCACTAGCAAATAACTCAAAAAATACCTTGGGTGGGGCAGCTGTCAAATAGGTTTGTATCTCCTTCCTTAACCCTTTTATGAACCTCTTGCACCTTATTTTCTCAGTGGCCACAAGCTCTGGCGCATACCTGCTCAGCTGCAGAAATTCTTGTTCATACTCAAAGACGGTGCGATTCCCTTGCAATAGGTGAGTAAACTGATCCCTCAACTTGTCAACGTGAGCCTCACCCTCGTACTTCTTCTCGAACTCATCAAGAAAGTCATCTCAAGAAGGTCGGCTAGGGTTCCATTCCAGCTCTATGATTTCCCACCATTCTCTCGCATTTCCCTTGAGCAAAGATAACACATAGGATAACTTATCCTCGGACCGCAACCTTATCTGCCTCATAATCCAACGGGTGTCTCGAAGCCATTGATCCGCCTTCACCGAGTTGTCTTGTCCTGACCCAAGAAAATCTGTGGAACCTTGCCTACGCACCCTCTCAACCGGTGCCTCCTGAGGGGTAGATGAATGCCTTAGAATTGCCCTAACAATCCTGTCTAGGGCCTGGTGCAGATGGGAGAAATAGTTGGCTTCATGACTAGCTCCTCCACCGGACTCCTCCACATCCGGTACGTAGTCTTCATTGGAGTTGCCACCCCGAGAACCCAAACTTTCTTCCATATTCCTAGCTCTCCCTGGCATGGTTTAGCTCTGCGCAAACAAACAACATGAGTACACCATCGAAAATCTAGCTTAATCCAAGTACGACTTTGACTTATGGGCATGTATTCGTTAAACACCTATTTACCACACTAGACTCCCCCGGGGACTGCTTGAACCGACTAAACCTAGGCTCTAATACCAAATGTAACACCCTCGACCCGGATGCTGCAATTGGACCACAAGCTAAACCACTCCCATAAAAAATTTTGCTTTTAAAAACCAGTAAAATCAATCTCATACATCCAAATATGTCATAACCAAAGCATTAAAATCCATGCTTACTTAAAAACATTCAAAATAGTTAAAGGAGCTCCAGATATAGTAATAAAACATTTGACTAATACAAGTTAAATCAAATAGAGTTACAAACACATAGGGTCATACGAATACATAGCCCACTATATCTAAGTACTTGTACTCTACCAAAGGCCAATGATGGATCCTTGCTTCGATGGTGCTCCGCTACACTCGAACTATCTTTCAACCTGCGAACGGAAACAATGATTCTGAATGCTGAGCTAACAAGCTCAGTGGATACACAACCACTCGACCAAGCTTCAGGTGAATCATAATTAAGAGCATGTAGTGATATGATGTCAAGATAGGTGATACGGAAGCCAGGATCCAAGAATTACCTCAAAATCTAGGAACCCTCTAGATCACAATTAATCTAGCAAACTCACTAATATGATCCGAGAAAACCCCAAACTCCACGTTCAGCAAATCGATAATAAAGCATGATCTTGATGTAAAAACGAGATATGATGAATTTGACGGTGACGGTGATGTTGTTGGATAGATTTGTCCTTGGCACCCTCCTAATTGCAGTTGAATAGGCAAACACCTGCAAACGGCACAAATCTCTTTGATGAATAGATGATGACGAGATAGATGTTGTAGGATATTGTATCCTCGACACCCTCTTAGACGTGATTATCTAAGCAAGCAACCTCAAGCGGCTCTAACCCACCCTCCTACATGCAATTACCTAGGCAAGCAAGAGTGTGAAGATGATCTCCATTACAAGAACTTGACGAACTTATGTTGAAGAAGACTTCTAATACGAAAAATAACAAGGCAAATCCATCTACCTTAAAAATAAAATGGCCCATGGCAAAAGGTTTTTTGTAACTCAAAAATTCATGATGTTCTTATTAGTGAAGCAAATATGCCTTTAAATAGGCTACAAATGAAGAGTTAAACTTAAATTAGGAAAAGTAAAGATAATAATAAAATAAATAAACATATTTTATCTAACCTAAAAAACTAATAAATAAATAACAAATCTAATCCTAAATCATCTAAATATCTTCATAAAGAATCCTAGATTAAATTTAAGTACAAATAATCAATAAAATCATTGAAAATTCGTAATAAATAATATTTCCCGTGATAAAACCGTATAGAGATTTCTGCTCGCACAGTCTTCACTAAAATGGACATAACTTGAGCTCCCGATGTCAGATTGATGCGTTGGAAAGCTAAGAGACAGATGAATATGTTTGAAGAGACATGTAGATCAGAAGTGCCCGAATCCCATCTGAAAATTCGATGCAAATCGGCTGAAATTCCATACTTATAAAATAGCTTCAACTCCTAGGCTACAATGCATCATTTTAGCCCCCCATACATGTATCACCCTCCAACCAGAAAAGTAGAGTTCAGGATCGATGTCCAACCTGGAACAACTCCAGTGTCCATCACACCTTATCGAATGGCACCTGTTGAGTTGAAAGAACTCAAGAAGCAACTCCAAGAGCTACAAGACAAGGGTTTCATTAGGCCTAGCTCGTCTCCCTGGGGTGCTTCAGTCCTGTTCGTGAAGAAGAAAGATAGGACTATGAGACTCTGTCTTGACTACAGACAATTGAAAAAGCTTACTATCAAGAATCGATATCCTGTCCCTAGGATTGAAGATCTTTTCGATCAACTCAAAGATGTCGCAGTATTCTCAAAGATTCATCTACGATCAGGATACTACCAAATGAGGGTAAAAGAAGCAGATGTGCCCAAGATAGCCTTTTGTACTCGATATGGCCATTTTGAATTCCTTGTAATGCCATTCGGGTTAACGAATGCTCCAGCTGCTTTCATGGATCTCATGAACTGTGTATTCAAGCCCTATCTTGACAAGTTCGTAGTCGTCTTTATTGATGACATTCTAATGTATTCTTAGAATAAGGAAGAACATTCTGAACACCTTCAAATCGTGATGTAAACTATCCGAGAATGTAAATTGTTTGCAAAGTTCTCTAAATGTGAATTTTGGCTACCAGAAGTGTCGTTCCTTGGCCATGTTATCTCGGCATAAGGGATCAAAGTAGACCCAAGCAAAATTCAATCCATCCTAGATTGGAGACCTCCGAGGAATGTTGGTGAGGTCAGAAGCTTTCTCGGTTTAGCTGGGTATTATTGACGTTTTGTCAAGGGATTCTCATCCATTGCCGCAAGTTTGACTAAGTTAACTTTCAAAGATACACCCTTTGTTTGGTCAGAGACCAACAACGAAGCTTCGATCAGCTTAAACAAGCCTTGACTCATGCTCCGGTTCTCATCCAACCAGTATCGGGCAAGGAGTACACTGTTTACAGTGATACATCTCATTTAGGGCTAGGATGTGTCCTAATGTAAGATGGAAACGTGGTAACTTACGCTTCAAGGAAACTAAAACCACACGAGTCAAACTACCCCACACACGATTTAGAATTGGCAGCTATCGTGTTTGCACTCAAATTCTGGAGACTTTACTTGTACGAGGAGAAACGTAACTTGTTCACAGACCACAAGAGTCTCAAATACCTCCTAACTCAAAAATACTTGAACTTGAGGCAAAAGAGATGGCTAGAGTTACTTAAAGACTACGATTTAGTTATCGACTACCATTTGGGGAAAGCAAACGTGGTCGATGATGCCCTTAGTCGCAGACCATACTCGGGTAAATCCTTAAATCTCAATCCTAGAATAATTCATTCGAAATGTTTCTTTTCTTGACTTGCAAGTAACCAATCAAATTAGAATTTTCTTGACTTACAAGTAACTATTCCAAAATCTCCCTTAATGATCTTTTCCTTTTGTTTATAGCTTCCTTCGCTATCAATGTTCATTTTCGTTTATCCAAAGGACGAAAATTCTTGTCTGAACTTCAAGTTCAATCTAGTCTAATCTCGAGAATCAAAGAACTCCAACAAATTGATCCAGATCTTCAGAAGATCATGTCCAAGGTAGACTCTGAGTCTAATTCTGACTTCTCCCTCAAGTCGAATGGACTCCTCTATTTCAAGGATAAAGTATGTGTTCCTAACAACGAAGAAATAAGACACGAGATGTTACAAGAAGATCACCAAAGGTCTTTCTCGATTTACCCTGGATCGGTTAAGGTATACAAGGACCTAAAGCCATTATACTTGTGGCCAGGCATGAAATCAGCTATCACAGACTTTGTTTCAAAATGCTTAACTTGTCAGAGGGTCAAAGCCGAGCATCAAGTTTTGACTAGATTGCTCCAACCAATCAAATTCCCTAAGTGGAAATGGGATCGAATTATAATAGACTTCGTTACTGGTCTTCCTTCCACTCCAAGAAAGAATGATTTTGTACGGGTGATTGTTGATAGATTCACAAAGTCTACTCATTTCATCCCTGTTCGAATGAACATGAGCTTGGAAACCTTAGCCGAGCTATACATCCTTGAAGTGATTCGATTACACAGTGTACCTATAGCTATAATCTCCAATTGAGACCCTAGATTTGCTTCCTGATTCTGGAATTCTTTGTAAAAAGCCCTTGGAACTAAAGTGCACCTTAGTACAGCCTTTCATCCTCAATCAGATGGCCAATCTGAAAAAATCATCCAAGTACTAGAAGACATGCTACGTGCTTGTGTTATAGACTTCGGAAAGAACTGGGAGAAATCTCTACCCCTAGTAGAGTTTGCTTATAATAATAGCTACCAGACATCTATCCAGATAGAACTCCCTTGTGCTGGTCTGAATTGGGAGAAAACAAGGTTTTGGGACCTCAATTACTTAGAGAAACTGAGGAACAAGTTCAAATCATACATGGTCGATTGAAGCAAGCCTTTGATAGATAAAAAACCTATGCAGACTTGAAAGGAGAGACATCTAATACAATGTTGGAGACAAAGTCTTCCTAAAAGTGTCCCCTTAGAAGAAAGTCTTTCGGTTTGGAAGAAAAGGGAAACTTAGACCCCGATTCATCGGACCATTCGAAATCATTAAAAGGATAGGGCCAGTGGCCTATCGATTAGCTCTTCCCAGTGAGTTTGACAAGATTCACATGGTCTTCCATGTTTCCATGCTCGGAAGATATCGATCTGACCCATCCCATGTTCTTGTCGTTGAAGAAGTTGAATTGAATCCTGACCTATCATATGAAGAAGAGCCAACACGAATACTTGACAAAGAAGTTAGAAGACTCCGAAACAAGAATGTTCCCTTGGTGAAAGTGTTATAAAGGAATCATAAAATTGAAGAGGCAACTTGGGAACCTGAGGCCACGATGAGAGATCAATATCCTTACCTATTCAACTCAGGTAAATTCGAGGGCGAATTTATTTTTAAGGGGGGAGAATTGTAGTACCCCAAAAAGTGGCTTAGGAATAAGTACCAAATCAATTTCTAATTAAATTGTTACAAAATACCTTTTTAATAGATAATTAGATAAGTTAAGGATCAATTTGAAAAGAAATAAAGTTGGAGTGCTCAAAATCAAAGGACTATTTTGAATAACATGCAAAATTTAATTATTGCATGATAAAACTAAATTGAATTGTGGACATTCCACATGTCCACCAAATAAGATAATGGCTGGCCACATGGGGTTAAACCCATCTTCTCCATTCTTCTTCCATAAGTCGGCTTACCAACTTGAGAGAGATGGAGAATTTGAGAGAAAGCTTGAATGAAAACCATAGAATTCTTGAGAAAATTGCAATGGTTAGGATCAAATTGAATAGGAATTCATATTGGATAAGGTAAATGCTTGATTCTCACTTTAATTTCATGTTTGAATCTTGAATTAGAGATGTTCTTGTTGTCTAAATTGAATTGGAAATTGGATGATTGTTATGCTGGAAAATTTGGTTACATTGTTGGATTTAAAACTGAAGATTTAGTATTAAAATGAAGTGTAATACATGGTGGAAATATGATTGTATATGCTGGAAATTTTCATGTGTTGAATGCCAATATGTATATATATGTGTGGACATGCTTAATTATAAATGAAGCCATGTTTTGATCACATTGCTAGGGAAGATTGTGTAAACATGATTAATTTTATAAAATGCTCTGTTTCGATCACATTGTTAGTAGAATGAAACTGACCTAGACATGTAAGAACATGTATATAAGTTGAATTAACATGTTAGAGGTGTCATCTAAGTGATTAAAGAGGCTAGAAACTTAAGCTAGAGTAATCTGCCTAGAATACCTTGTTCTGGGAAGTAACTTTGAAAAAACTCTATAAATTGTAAAAATGGAATTTAAGGATGAAAATTTAATGGATAGTACCTTAATATGTCTAAATTCATTAGGAGAAAACAGAATTGAATTCGGAATTCAGAATTGAATAGGAACAGTGCAAACTGTCCAGTGTTGTAATTACCCTATCTTTAAGTAAAACACTGTATTAATTGGTAAATAATCAAAATGCAATGCCTATACAGTTAGAAAGATAATTAAGTTATCTTTCCAACAGTGTAAACCAATTGAAATTTCGACGTACGGAATGAAAGTTATGCATGTTTAAGTAAACAGTGCACAAGCTGCCAGGCAGCAGCCTTGATGTTTTGAAATGTATGTTGAATGAATTATGTGTATTGTTGTATTGTTTTGAATAAATTAATGTGCTTGTCTTGAACATGATTTACTTGTACAAAATGTTAGAACGAGAAGGGAACATTGGAGAAGGGTCTAAGAGGAGCATTTGAAAGCTAGAAACAAAGGAGTTTGGATCCAAGACTAGTTAAGCTTGGAGTATTGTGAGTGTAGTTTATAAATAGGGTGAGGACATAGGTCCTAACCAAATATGCATGATTATTTTCTTGATATGGATATGCCATGATAATGAACCTAATTTAACTTGAATATAAATATTAAGGGAAGTATGAAATATGATAATATATGAAACTTGTCTACATGGATGCTACTTGAATGCCTTGGGTGTAGATTATCGAATGCCACTTGAATGTATTGTCTTGAACATGAAATGCATTGCTTGAAACACGAAATGCACTGCCTTGAACATGTATGGTTTGCCTTGACCATGAAACACATGAAATGTGCAATGAAATTTAAGAGCTAAGGCTCAATTGGCCTAACGACTAAAGCATAATATTGCTATACTTGCTTGAAATGATTCTTGACTACGTGATCTTGAACATGTATAAGCTTGATAATTCTTGAATAAATAAAGTGTAATCAAACAACCTTGGTTGCTAGTTGTGTAATACCCCAAATTTTACTAAGTTGATTAAGGATCATTTAGTACTAAGATAATAGCTTAAAAGTTATCTTAGTGACTAAAATGACAAAAAGGGAAAAATTAGGATTTCTTCAATTATAGGTTATGAAAAATGAATCTCTGAGATTTAAGAGGGCAAGTTAATTAGGGTACTTGCAAAGTTTGGTCGAAATTCGATGAAAATTGGAATGGGAATTGAAGTTTAAAATTTAGTAACCAAAATAAAAATTTTGAAAGTTTTGTGGTTAAAGTGTAAACTTTGGAAAAGTTCATAGACCAAAATGTAATTTTCAAAAGTTATTTGTTTTAACCCCGTAAATGAATAGTTCACCCCCAAAAGAGTGACCTTTCTGTGTTACTCGGATTTTTCGTACGGAGCTTGTATTTTTGGCTATAAAGCGATAAAGTTTGGAAGAATATTCGGTTATTCAAATCGAATGAATATCCAGGATATTTTGAAGGATGATAAGCCAAGGTTGATTATGTCATTCTACATGTTTAAGATATTTTCTTTGTGTTGGAAGAATTTGAACCCTTGGATTTAAGTTGATTTTCCATGCTAAATATGAGTCGTTGGATGAAAAAGGGCAAGATCATAATTTTGGAAAATCACAAGGGCAAAGTTGGTAAACTACTAATTCAAGATTAATCCATGTCATTGGATGAAAGATGATGATATGAGGAGCATTATGGAAATATTGAACTTTCAGAATAGATTCGATAGCTTGATAAAGGTAAAATCGTAGTTGAAGTATTTTGTGAATATCGGAAATCGGATTGAATTGAAATTTCAGAGGTTTTTCCATAAGCCATGGAAAATCATAAAATGATATTTATGGAATAGTGGTCGGTTGAGAAGGAACTAATTTAGTTAGATTCTAATTGAATGATAATTTTGACACAAGCTAGTAAATAAAGAATAGTTGGAGGGCAAATTGGTCATTTGGAAAGGATGAAAATTTTGAAATATTTTTGAAATGTTGAGGACATTTTTGGAAGATGAAATATACATGGATTTAATCTTGGCCCTTGATTTTATATGAGATTAAATTATCCATTTGATTTAAAGGCTAAATTGGTAATTTCACTATTTAAATGAATTTAAAATTCATTTAATAGCTGCAAATAGTTAAAAGATGAACAAATCTCATCTTTTCCAACCTTGAAACGTGGGAAAAGAGGGGAAAGAAGTAGAAAATTTTTCCAAGCTCGATTCAAACCCCGAAACTCAATTTTCAGTCAAGTTCGAATCAAAGAAGGTTCGAGGATCTATAGAGGAAAGGACCGAGTAGAATTTAGTGAGACATGCTAATAAATGGCCCAAGTGAGTGCAATTCATACATAACATGATACATGGTTGTTTTATACATCATTGGTAAGACTTGCGATAAGTCTACCTGATTTATATGTTGGCATGATATTTATGTCATTCATCATATATTTGACATATTTTAAATATTTCAAGGGTTGAAAACAAATGCATTGATCACTAGTTCTTGATGATGGTATGCTATGAATGTTATTTCGGTTATGAACTGCCCAATATTAAATTATATTGATATACATTTCCATGGATGAAATAAATTCGGGAATTTTGCCCAAATGAGTCATTGAGGGACAGGGTATAGTTGGCATGCCATAGAGTCTAGTAGCCCGCTGCATAATCGGGAATTCGGGATAGCACTATAGTGTTAAACGTTCGGGATAATGGTTAGCACTGCCTTATAAACGTGCAGGTTAGCACTTTGGTGCATATTTGACTCGCGTACCCATGGTCCTCAAGGTTACATTTGGGCTATGAAATCGGGAAATCATTGATAATCGGGCTATGAATAAAGGGATAATAAATGGTAAATAGGTTAGAGAGTATATGAACTCTCGGGACATATTTATATGAACACTCGGGACCAATGGCAAGTCTATCGGTAGGAAAATTATATTTGGTTTATATTATGTTGATACATGATTAGTATGATGGTATACTTATCTGGTGATCATGATGCATTTATACATATGAGGCATATTATGATGACCGGGTAAACATGAAAATCTGATGACATTGGCATGTAGTAAATAATTACTAATGCAATGTGAAAGCTAATGCATTGGCATATATCATGCTATATAAATGTAGTCATGATCTTGAATAAAGTTCAAATTATTGTTATTAATTTCCTTTATTGTCTCACTAAGTTCATACTTAGCGTGTGTTTGATTGTACACACGTAGGTAAATCAAGGTGAAAGGGAGAAAAGCATTGGATCAATATTGGAAAGCTCAACAGGTAATCACAATAATGACATCCTAATTATAGTTTGATTATTATAGTGGCGTGTATACTTACTAAGCTTATTGACTGTGATTGGCGTTTCTAGAAAGATTCAAGGTTAAGAATAACCTTAGGAGATGAGTTGCATACTAAGATAATTGATTTAGGATTAGAAACTCGAGTAAATAATTTAAGTCAATTTTTAATAAAGTTAAGCGTGCTTGGGCTAGAGAAACTTCAGGATGGGTGACCACTAAGAAATTTTTTAAAAAATTTAAATTACCCTGATCTTTGAATAAAGAAGTCATATCATTTTTTAATCTTAACCGCTGTACGGATAGGGGTAAGGGGATGTTACATTTATTGGTATCAGAGCTCAGGTTCACCCGATTTTGAAGATTAAACGAAGTATGTTAAAGGTCGAAAGTGTATACATGCCACTAGGATGTCATAATTACTAATGATTTAACTTGTTGGAATGAATGTAATTGCTTACTTTATTATGATAATAATGTTAAATTCCAATGTGTGAGGGTAAAAGAATCATGTCAGGTGTTTAGGCGAGTGAATCAATAAAAGATCACGAATATGATAAGGTTAATGATAATATTTTACCCTCAGCTTAGAATGGTGCAGAGGCACCAAGGTAACATGATGTACATGTTTTGGATTAAGATTTTTCTTCTAGACATTAGATTTGATCTTGAATCATCCTGCTTAGGCACTGATTGTAAAAGAATTGAGAGTTTTGGCACACTAGATTTTTAGAGAGATATTAATGGAGGTCTTATGATTGATGATAAAATCAATCTCAACCATTGGACAAAAAGGAAAGATGAGTCCGAGATTTATTGGACTATATAAGATTGTAAAAAGGGTTGGTCTGGTGGCTTATTAGCTAGCCTTACCTCCATAAATGGATAAGATTCGCAATGTATTTCATGTATCGATGCTCAAAAATTATATATCAATAAGATTCTTTACATATCATTAGCTCCGATGGAATAGAGATACAACCGGATTTGATTTATGAGGAAGAATCGGTAAAGATTTTGGCAGATGAAGTCAAAGAACTAAGAAATAACATGATCTCGCTTGTTAAAGTTCTTTGGAAAAATTTTGAAGTTGAAAAAGCGACTTGGGAAAAAGTAAAAGGATATGAGAAAGTAGTTTCCTCACCTTTTTGAATCAGGTACGCATTGAAAACTCGAGGACGAATTTTCTTAAGGGGGAGAGAATTGTAATACCCCAAATTTTACTAAGTTGATTAAGGATCATTTAGTACTAAGATAATAGCTTAAAAGTTATCTTAGTGACTAAAATGGAAAAAATAAAAAAATAGGATTTCTTCGATTATGGGTTATGAAAAAGGAATCTTTGAGATTTAAGAGGGAAAGTTAATTAGGGTACTTGCAAAGTTTGGTCGAAATTTGAGGAAAATTGGAATGGGAAATGAAGTTTAAAATTTAGTGACCAAAATAAAAATTTTGAAAGTTTTATGGTTAAAGAGTAAACTTTGGAAAAGTTCATGGACCAAAGTGTAATGTTCAAAATTTATGTATTTTAACCCCGTAAATGAATAGTTCACCCCCAAGAGTGACCTTTTCGTGTTACTCAGATTTTTTCGTACGGAGCTTGTATTTTTGCTATAAAGCGATAAAGTTTGGAAGAATATTCGGATATTCAGATCAAATCGAATATTCAGGATATTTTGAAGGATGATAAGCCAAGGTTGATTATGTCATTTTACATGTTTAAGATATTTTCTTTGTGTTGGAAGAATTTGAACCCTTGGATTTAAGTTGATTTTCCATGCTAAATATGAGTCGTTGGATGAAAAAGGGTAAGATCGTAATTTTGGAAAATCACAAGGGCAAAGTTGGTAAACTAATATTTCAAGATTAAATCTATGTCATTGGATGAAAGATGATGATATGAGGAGCATTATGGAAATATGGAATTTTTAGAATAGATCAGATAGCTCGATAAAGGTAAAATCGTAGTAGAAGTATTTTGTGAATATCAGGAAATCAGATTGAATTGAAATTTCAGAGGTTGTTCCATAAGCCATGGAAAATCATAAAATGATATTTATGGAATAGTGGTCGGTTGAGAAGGAACTAATTTAGTTAGATTCTAAAGGAATGACAATTTTGAAACGAGTTAGTAAATAAAGAATAGTTGGAGGGCAAATTGGTTATTTGGCAAGGATGGCAATTTTGAAATATTTTTGAAATGTTGAGGACATTTTTGGAAGATGAAATATACATGGATTTAATCTTGGCCCTTGATTTTAGATGAGATTAAATTAGCCATTGGATTTAAAGGCTAAATTGGTAATTTCACTCTTTAAATGAATTTAAAATTTATTTAATAGCTGCAAATAGTTAAAAGATGAACAAATCCCATCTTTTCCAGCCTTGAAACGTGGAGAAAGAGGGGAAAGAAGAAGAAAATTTTTCCAAGCTCGATTCAAGCCCCGAAACTCGATTTTCAGTCAAGTTCGAATCAAAGAAGGTTCGAGGATCTATAGAGGAAAGGATCGAGTAGAATTTACTAAGGCATGCTAATAAATGGCCCAGGAGAGTGCAATGCATACATAACATGATACATGGTTGTTTTATACATCATTGGTAAGACTTGCAATAAGTCTACCTGATTTATATGTTGGCATGATATTTATATCATTCATCATATATTTGACATATTTTAAATATGTCAAGGGTTGAAAACAAATGCATTATCACTAGTTCTTGATGATGGTATGCTACGAATGTTATTTCGGTTATGAACTGCCCAATATTAAATTATATTGATATACATTGCCATGGATGGAATAAATTCAAGAATTTTGCCCAAATGAGTCATTGAGGGACAGGGTATAGTTGGCATGCCATAGAGTCCAGCAGCACGCTGCATAATCGGGAATTCAGGATAGCACTATAGTGTTAAAAGTATACTTAGTGTATGGTAAGCACAACCTTATATATGTGCGGGATAATGGTTAGCACGGCCTTATAAACGTGCGGGATAATGGTTAGCACGGCCTTATAAACGTGCGGGTTAGCACTTCGGTGCATATTTGACTCGCGTACCCAGGGTCCTCAAGGTTATATTTGGGCTATGAAATCGGGAAACCGGGAAATCATTGGTAATCAGGCTATAAATATAGGGATAATAAATGGTAAACAGGTTAGAGAGTATATGAACTCTCGGGACATATTTATATTAACACTCGGGACTAATGGCAAGTATATCGGTAAGAAATTTATATCCGGTTTATATTATGTTGATACATGATTAGTATGATGGTATACTTATCTAGTGATCATGATGCATTTATACATATGAGGCATATTATGATGACCGGGCAAACATGAAAATCTGATGACATTGGCATGTAGTAAATAATTTCTAATGCAATGTGAAAGCTAATGCATTGGCATATATCATGCTATATAAATGTAGTCATGGTCTTGAATAAAGTTTAAATTATTGTTATTAATTTCCTTTATTGCCTCACTAATTTCGTACTTAGCGTGTGTTTGATTGTACACACGTAGGTAAATCAAGAAGAAAAGCATTGCATCAATATTGGAAAGCTCAACAGGTAATTACAGTAATGACATCCTAATTACAGTTTGATTGTTATAGTGGCATGTATACTTACTAAGCTTATTAAGTGTGATTGACGGTTCTAGAAAGATTCAAGGTTAAGAATAACCTTAGGTGATGAGTTGCATACTATGATAATTGATTTAGGATTAGAAACTCGAGTAAATAATTTAAGTCAATTTTTAATAAAGTTAAGCGTGCTTGGGCTACATAAATTTCAGGATGTGTGACCACTAAGAAATTTTTTAAAAATTTAAAATTACCATGATCTTTGAATAAAGAAGTCATAGCATTTTCGACTCGTATCCGGTGTACGAATTAGGGTAAGGGGGTGTTAAAAGTTGAATAGGTAGAACGGCATGCCTTAGAGTCTAGAGCTCATTGTGTAGGGTGGACTACGATCCAGGGTAAGGCCCCTAATTGGCGACAGACGGAGGGTACATTTGTGTGGTCTTTGGCGACAGTGGGAGGGTTGGCCAGTACTACGGTACATCTTGTGGCGACAGTTGGTTGGAGACTTGATTACCTAGTCAAACTAAGAACCAATGATTGTTTTAAAAGAATATAAATGAGCTAATAAGTATGAATTGATTAATTACTTGTCTTGAAAACATGCTACTCGAGTTATATGTCTTAAAATCTTGCTACTTGAATTGCTTGTCTTGAAATTTTGCTACTTGAATTACTTGTTTTGAAATCTTGCTACTTGAATTACTTGTCTTGAAATCTTGCTACTTGAATTACTTATCTTGAAATCTTTCTACTTGAATTGCTTGTCTTGAAATATTGCTGCTTGAATTACTTGTCTTGAGACCTTGCTACTTGAATTGCTTGTCTTTAAATCTTGTTACTTGAATTTCTTGTCTTGAAATCTTGCTACTTGAATTATTTGTCTTGAAATCTTGCTACTTGAATTACTTGTCTTGAGACCTTGCTACTTGAATTGCTTGTCTTGAAATCTTGCTACTTGAATTACTTGTCTTGAAAACTTGCTACTTGGATTATTTGATATGTGACCATGAATAGTCAGATTTCTTGAAATGAACAAAGTATGAATTGTGATTTATTGTCTTTTGCATCTTGTGCTATTCAATTGCCTTGAAATCCTTAGTTAGGATCATTCTTGATTAATTAACACTTAACTCGATATAACAATTGGATAGAACTAGATACTACCTCACTAAGTACATTCTTGTACTTATTACTCTCGTTTTCATCCTTCCCAACCACAGGTTAAAGGATTCGATCGTAGCTTGATCCTGAAGCCTGGATTCTTGAGCTGGAAGCAAGACACAAGCATAGCTAAAGTATGGACATACTTGTTTTGTACTCCCCTAGTTGGTGGCACTTAGTGGTATATAATGTCTAGTGCATGCATTTTGAACACTTGAACTTGTATATGTATATATGTCTTGAATGGGCCTACTATTTTGTGAACTTGGTCATTAATATGAATTAAGAAATTAACTAGAATTTCATGTATTGTAGGTATTTGCTGCGCATATGGTTATGTTTATAATGAATGTTCAAGGTGATCATCTAGCCTTGTACTATTCGAATGCCTTGTGAGATGATATAGTCACTTGAATAAGCATAACATGTTGAATATGTATTTTTATAAGTTGAATGGTAAATGTCGAATGGTAAGAATGGCATAAGCTTGCTTGGAATCAAGGTACGTTCAAATGATCATGTTTAGTAGCTATGTAAGTAATGTTACATGAATCAAGTTAATGAACAATGAAATGAAAATGGAAACTTGTTTGCTTATAGGTCTCGAAATGTGATGCTTGAATGACAATGTAAAGTGAAATTTTGGTAACCTATAATGTATGTAAATAAGATTGCTTATATGATAAGTAATAATTGTTTTGGTTACTTTCTAGTTAAGTAACTCATCTAATAGGGATGAGTTAACCTATTCTTGCTTGTAATGTACGTTAGTAACGCTCCCGAACCGGTTTGCTGCCAACCCGGGTAGGAGGTGTTACAGTGGAAGAGCTTTTGGGGGACAAGGTGACATCATCACCTTACCACAATCTGCCGCTCATAACTCTCCCCACTCTCATCTTTTCTTCAATTGAGAAATTACCATAAAGCCCCTCTCCAAAACCCCATACCTCAAGTCCAAAAACAAAGATAAGCCAACCAAAGTTCAAGGCCCAACAACAAGAACCAAACGTGAGGCCCGTACCTCAGGTTAGCCCGACGCTCGGGTTCCCAAAACCCGGGTCATTACATGAAACACCTCAATCAGACATCTAAAACTCAAGATACGTCTATTTTCGTGAAGGCAGTGCATGCAGGTATATACAGGATTAATACGGGATTTTTGGATAATTACGAATTTACAAGATTTTATTTGATTATTTGTAATTTAATCTAATATAGGATTCTGCAATATCTATTAGGATCAAATTTATTTAATTAGGATTTCATTTTCAGCATTTATTTATTATTAGAAGTTACTTATGTAATTAGGAGATTAGATTTCAGCATTTATTCATTGTATTTAATTCTTTACGTTTAGTAGGATTAGAACTTCTCCAAGGCCTATATAAAGATGAGACATCTATCATTGTAAAAATAGACCTTGATTTTTGAAAGAGATAAAATTTAGATTACTTTCTGAGTAATTCTTGTTGCAAGTTCTTTGCATCTTAGATCTTGTTCTTTACGAGTTCACACTCCTGTTTGCCTAATCAATTACTGTTAGGAGGGTGGTAGAGCCTATTATGGTGTTTTCCTAGTCAATTGTGATTAGGAGGGTGCCTAGGACAACAACATATATATCAACATCATCCATTCATTGGAGAGATTCGTGTCGTTTGCAGGTGTTTGCCTATTCAATTGCGATAAGGAGGGTGCCAATGAAAAATCAATCCAACACCACCACCATCATATTCATCCATTGATCCCATCAAATTCATGTCATATTCATCAATCAAAATTCACTAAATACATTATATGTTGTATCGTATCATATATAATCGATTCGAATTGAAGATAAGATAAAATTCCTAATCGAAAAAAGGATAATGGAAGATAAATATGTAACCAAAAATCTTTAAAAAATAAAAGGAATGGTCGTAAAGAAAATCCCAAAATTTAGAGAGGATACTCTAATTTGAATTTAAATACAATTTGGTTTGATCTAAAGACAAATCAAATTTAATTGGATCATCCGTAATGGGATAAGGTGGATGCGCACCACAGTGAATTGTGTCCCAAAAGGTAAGGTAAATTGAGACAAATGATACATTCCATTAAGACAGATTGCGATGTTAATCGAGCCCAGGTTAAGGCAACTATGATAAAACCAAACCACCTTCCGAGATAGAAGTTTTCATAAGAAAGAACTCGAAATAACATATTGGATGGAAAATGATAGCTCAAAAATACACATAGCCATAAGTTGATGTCAGTAACTCCTAACCTTAGATAAGGAGATTCAGCCATAATATGTTTGCCCCAACAAGAGCCATAGAAGGGGTAAAGGGCGATTATCCACAAGGACTGCACCAAGCAGTTATGTAGCCGTAGCACCCAACTAAACCAAGTTACCTCAAGCCTAATTGAAATCATCACTTTGAATGTAATTAAAACGAGAAATAAATTCAAGTACGGAATAATAAGCAATATTTATTCCGAATTATATAATAGTAGAACATACAATATGACAACCTTAACAGTGAACAGTAGAGCCTTGTTGATTGCCAAGCTTGTAAAAAACATAGCAGAGTTCAAACGGGGGATCCCCAGTCCATAGAATTCGATCTTACACCAAGGCATAGTCTTCCTGCACCATTTCCGGGCATCTAACAGATTGATGATAAGCAGCACGAACCGCATTGTATGAGGTGCGAAGAGCGAGCATTGTCTAGACCACATAGGCAAATGAAACAACCAAGGCCGTAAAGACCAAGAAGGCAATAGCCACCACCAAGGCCCGAAGTGCCAGGAAATCGAAAGCGCAGTATAACTCGGTGCCAAGAGGTAACCGTTAAGCCCTTCCCCCAAAGACCAAAGCCACAGGGTAATAGGAGAGCATCACTAGAGATATATAGGCCAGGAAATCAAAAGTGGGTGCCAAGAGGTAACCATTAAGCCCTTCCCCTGAAGACCAAAGCCACAGGGTAATACGAGAGCAGCGCTAGAGATACATAATAGCATAAGGAAAGGTTTTTCTATACTAAAGCAAACAGTGTAATCCATGCTTACCAACAAAAGAAGGATTGAAACCAGAACAAAAATGCAGTATAACCAGAACTGGGTCCTGCCAAAGCAGTAATCTAAACAAACACCAGGGATACTTAAAGCATAAAAGGATAAGTAATACAAATTCGGCTCACCAACAAGCGTAAATGAAAATTCAGAATGAAAGAGAAGCTACAAATGAAAGGCCAGCTATAGCAGGTAAAAACAACAGGATCCAGATTATCCCAAAAACTGTGAAACCAATAGGAGCCTCCATAGGTAACAAAAATACCCTATGAACCCAGCCAGGTAGAAAACTACGACACAACGGCCAGCCATAACAGGGAAAATCAATGAAATCCATATTAATCTGAACCATAACCGAGTAAAAAGTTCTAAAATTGAGGTTAAGCAATATAATCATATTCAAAAACCCATAATCAAATATCTTAACTCATGAAATTTGATCAAACCTTATTTTGTGGTCGTTTTGTTGGGTTTAAAGCGTACATGTCTAAATGAGCTTATAGTGGACCCGTTGGAATTTTAACTAAGTAAAAATTTCTGAAAATGAGGTTAAGCTATATAATTATATTCCAAATCCCATAATCAAATATTTTAACTCATAAAATTTGATTTAATCTTATTTATGGTCATTTTGTTGGTGTAAGGCATGCATGTCTAAATAGGTTTTACAGTGGACCAGTTGGAATTTTAGCCGAGTAAAATTTTTTGAAAATGAGGTTAAGTTATATAATCAAGTTCAAAAACACATAACTAAATATTTTAAGTCATAAAATATGATTTAATCTTATTTTTGACCGTTTTGTTGGGGTTTGAGAAGTACATGTCTAAATGGACTTACAGTGGACCCATTGGAAATTTAACCGAGTAAAAAGTTCTAAAATTGAGGTTAAACTGTATAATCATATTCAAAATCCCATAACTAAATATTTTAAGACATAAAATTTCATTTAATCTTATTTTGCGGCCATTTTGTTGGGGTTTAAATGGGCTTTACAGTGGACCCGTTGGAATTTTAACCAAGTAAAAAGTTCTAAAATAGAGGTTAAGCTATATAATCATATTTAAAATCCCATAATCAAATATTTTAACTCATAAAATTTGATTTAATTTTATTTTGTGGTCATTTATTGGGTTTAAGGCGTGCATGTCTAAATGAGCTTATAGTGGACCCGTTGGAATTTTAACCGAGTAAATTTTTTTGAAAATGAGGTTAATCTATATAATCATATTCGAAATCACATAATCAAATATTTTAACTCATAAAATTTGATTTAATCTTATTTTGCGGTCATTTTGTTGGGTTTAAGGTGTACATGTCTAAATGGGCTTTATCGTGGACCCGTTGGAATTTTAACCGAGTAAAAAGTTCTGAAAATGAGGTTAAGCTATATAATCATGTTTAAAGGCCCATAACTAAATATTTTAAGTCCTAAAATTTGATTTAATCTTATTTTTTACTGTTTTGTTGGGGTTTAAGGTGTGCATGTCTAAATGGGCTTTACAGTGGACCGTTGGAATTTTAATAGAGTAAAAAGTTTTGAAATTGAGGTTAAGCTATATAATCATATTAAAAATCCCATAATCAAATGTTTTAACTCATGAAATTCGATTTAATCTTATTTTATAGCCGTTTTGTTAGGTTTAAGGCGTGCATGTCTAAATGGGCTTATAGTTGACCCGTTGGAATTTTGATTGAGTAAAAAGTGCTAAAATTGTGGTCAAGCTTTATAATAGTGTTAAAAAGACAATAACTAAATATTTTAATTCATAAAATTTGATTTAATAGTATTTTACGACCATTTTGTTACGTGTAAGGCGTGCATGTCTAAATGGGCCATTTTCTAAAAATTTTAAGTCCTAAAATTTCTAAAAATGAGATTAAGCTATATAATCATGTTCAAAAGCCCATAACTAAATATTTTAAGTCCTAAAATTTGATTTTTAATCTTATTTTTCGGCCATTTTATTGGGGTTTAAGGCGTGCACGTCTAAATGGGCCATTTTCTTAGGTTTAAGGTGTGCATGTCTAAATGAGCTTATAATGGACCCGTTGGAAATTTAACAAAGTAAAAATTTTTAAAAATGAGATTAAGCTATATAATCATATTCCAAAGCCCATAATCAAATATTTTAACTCATAAAATTTGATTTAATCTTATTTTGTGACCATTTTGTTGGGTGTAAGACGTGCATGTCTAAATGGGTATTACAGTGGACCCATTGGAATTTTAACCTGTAAAAAATTTTGAAAATGAGGTTATGTAATGACCCAAATTTTGAAATTTGAGTGTCAGATTAACCTGGGAGTTGGACCCCGTGTTGGGATTGTTTTTGGGTTTTGCTAGAGTGGTAATAGAGAATTTCCTCCCCCAAGCATATGAAAAAGAAGGGGAAAGGAATTAATTTCTGCAGAGGGTGTAAGGGAGTGAGATCACCATTGTGTCCATCTTTTTTATCTTCCTTCCCCATTGTTGAGGTGTGAGTGCCAACTTAAATTAGTGATCTTTTTGGTTTAGAGTAGAAATCTCGAATTAGGGCTTAAGGGAAGAAGTTTCAGCATCAAGGGATCTATCATTTGAGGTAAGAATGTCAAGGTTGGAGTTGGATGAAAACCTTGGGGTTTTGGAGGGGTTTTGTGAGGAAGAACGGGATTGAGGAGTTTAATCTCATCTTTTGTTATGTTAAACCTTCTTTTGTTCTCATTTTCCTCTTGGCAGTGTTGTAATTCGTTTTACAACATTTGGGTGTATTTAAGGAGCTTGGTGAGCACTCTAAGGCTCAAGGAAAAGGAAAGACTTGAAGCTAGTGGAATCAAGGGTTGGTGGTGTTTTGAAGAAGGTTAGTACACTTACAATTCCTTGGTTCCTGCATATCATAAAGATAATTGCTTTGTAGGTTATTCTAATGTTTTGAGCATGCTTGAGTGATCTTACTGGGTGTTAATGGCAAAATCTAACATTGGTGTTAATAACTTGTAAAATTGGTAGAAACCGACCCTAAGCACCTTCCATAAGTTGTATGATGAGTTTTAGGGATTATCAAGTTGGTTTGAGGGTTACAGATGAAGAATTCGAACCCTAGACCAGGAAATTTGGGTTTGTATACCAGTATAGGGTGGTTTAGTACCGGTACCCCTCTCTAGAGATGGAGTCAAACTATAAAGGGTGTACCGGTACAGGTTCCCGAGTATCAGTACCCCTTGCCTATTAAGAATTTTAGTAGTATTTTGGCATACTTGTACGCTAGGGGCGTATCTGTACCATTGTTCCATATCCGCATCCTCATTAAGGAGATCCAAACAAAGCTTGATAACATCCGGTCCGACCGAGTAAATAGTTTTGAAAATAAGGTTAAGCTACATAATCATGTCAAAAGCCCATAACTAAATATTTTAATTCCTAAAATTTTATTTAATCTTATTTTTCGGACATTTTGTTGGGGATAAGATGTGCATGTCTAAATGGGCTTTACGGTAGACTGTTAGAATTTTAACCGAGTAAAAAGTTCTAAAATTGAGGTTAAGCTATATAATCATATTCAAAAGCCCTTAATCAAATATTTAAACTCATGAAATTTGATATAATCTTATTTTTGGCCGTTTTCTAGGGTTTAAGGTGTGCATGTCTAAATGGGCTTATAGTGGACCCTTTGCAATTTTAACAGAGAATTTTTTTTTTTGAAAATGACGTTAAGCAATATAATCATATTCCAAAGCCCATAATCCAATATTTTAACTCATAAAATTTGATTTAATCTTATTTTGTGGCCATTTTGTTGGGTGTAGGTGTGTTTGTCTAAATGGGCTTTACAGTGGAACCGTTGGAATTTTAACCGAGTAAATTTTTTTGAAAAACAGGTTAAGCTATATAATCATGTTCAAAATCCCATAACTAAAAATTTTAAGTCATAAAATGTGAATTAATCTTATTTTTTGGCCATTTTGTTGGGGTTTAAGGCGTGCATGTCTAAATGGGATTTACAATGGACTCGTTGGAATTTTAACCGAGTAAAAAGTTCAAAAATTGAGGTTAAACTGTATAATCATGTTCAAAAGCACATAAATAAATATTTTAATTCATAAAATTTGATTTAATCTTATTTTGCGGCCATTTTGTTGGGGTTTAAGACATCCATGTCTAAATAGGCTTTGTAGTGGATTCGTTGGAATTTTAACTGAGTAATCATGTTCAAAAGCCCATAACTAAATATTTTAAGTCATAAAATGACATTTAATCTTAGTTTTCGTCTGTTTTGTTGGGATTTAAGGTATGTATGTCTAAATGGGATTTACAGTGGACCCGTTGGAATTTTAGCCAAGTAAAAATTTTTATAATTGAGGTTAAGCTAAATAAACATATTCAAAATACCATAATAGAATATTTTAATTCATAACATTTGATTTACTCTTATTTTGTGGCTGTTTTGTTTGGTTTAAGGCGTTCATGTCTAAATGGGCTTATAGTGGACCCGTTGGAATTTTATCCGAGTAAAAAGTTCTAAAATTGAGGTTAAGATGTATAATCATGTTCAAAAGCCCATAAATAAATATTTTAATTCATAAAATTTGATTTAATCTTATTATGCGGCCATTTTATTGGGGTTTAAGGCGTGCATGTTTAAATCGAGTAAACAGTGGACGCGTAGGAATTTTAACTGAGAAAAAATTTCTAAAAATGGGCTTATAGTGGGCTTATAGTGGACCCGTTGGAATTTTATCCGAGTAAAAAGTTCTAAAATTGAGGTTAAGTTGTACAATCATGTTCAAAAGCACATAACTAAATATTTTAACTCATAAAATTTGATTTAATCTTATTTTGCGGCCATTTTGTTGGGTGTAAGGCGTGCATGTCTAAATGGGCGTACAGTGGACCTATAGGAATTTTAACCAAGTAAAAATTTCTAAAAATGAGGTTAAGCTATATAATCATGTTCAAAAGCCCATAAATAAATATTTTAAGTCCTAAAATTTGATTTAATCTTATTTTTTAGCCTTTTTGTTAGGGATTCGGGCGTGTAGGTCTAAATGAGCTTTACAGCGGATCGTTGGAAATTTAATCGAGTAAAAAGTTCTGAAAATGAGGTCAAGCTATATAATCATATTCAAAATCCCATAATAAAATATTTTAACTCGTGAAATTTGTTTTAATCTTATTTTGTAGTCGTTCTATTGGGTTTAAGACATGCATGTCTAAATGGGCTCATAGTGGACCCGTTGGAATTTTAACCGAGTAAAAATTTTTGAAAATGAGATTAAGATATATAATCATATTTCAAATCCTATAATCAAATATTTAACTCATAAAATTTGATTTAATCTTATTTTTTGGCTATTTTGTTATGTGTAAGGAGTGCACGTCAAAATGAGCTTTACTGTGGACCCATTGGAATTTTAACAGAGTAGAAATTTATGAAAATGAGTTTTAGCTATATAATCATGTTTAAAAAGCCATAAATAAATATTTTAAGTCCTAAAATTGATTTAATCTTATTTTTTGGGTTTAAGGCGTGCATATCTAAATGGGCTTTACAGTGGACCGTTGGAATTTTAATCGAATAAAAAGTTATGAAATCGAGTTTATGCTATATAATCATATTCAAAATCCCATAATCAAATATTTTAACTCATGAAATTTGTTTTAATCAAAATGGGCTTTACAGTGGACCGTTGGAATTTTAACCTAGTAAAAATCTCTGAAAAAAAAGGTTAAGCAATATAATCATATTCAAAATCCCATAACTAAAAGTTTTAAGTCATAAAATGTGATTTAATCTTATTGTTCGGCAGTTTTATTGGGGTTTAAGGCCTGCATGTCTAAATGGGCTTTAAAGTGGACCCGTTGGAATTTTAATCGAGTAAAAAGTTCTAAAATTGAGATTAAGTTGTATAGTCATGTTCAAAAGCCCATAAATTAATATTTTAATTCATAAAATTTGATTTAATCTTAAATTGAGGATAAGCTGTATAATCATGTTCAAAAGCTCATAAATAAATATTTTAATTCATAAACCCATAATTAAATATTTTAAGTCATAAAATGGGATTTAATCTTATTTTCCGACCGTTTTGTTAGGTTTAAAGGCGTGCATGTCTAAATGGGCTTTACAGTGGACCCGTTGGAAATTTAAACCAGTACATTTTTTTGAAAATGAGGTTAAGCTATATAATCATATTCCAACGCCCATAATCAAATATTTTAACTCATAAAATTTGATTTAATCTTATTTTGTGGTTGTTTTGTTAGGTTTAAGGTGTGCATATCTAATTGGGCTTTACAGTGGACCCGTTGGAATTTTAATTGAGTAAAAAGTTTTGAAAATGAGGTTAAGCTATATAATCATGTTCTAAAGCCCATAAGTAAATATTTTAAGTCCTAAAATTTGATTTAATCTTATTATTCATCCGTTTTGTTGGGGTTTAAGGCGTGCATGTCTAAATGGGCTTTACAGTGGATCGTTAGAATTTTAAACGTGTAAACAGTTCTAAAATTGAGGTTAAGTTGTATAATCATATTCAAAAGCCCATAACTAAATATTTTAATTCATAAAATTTGATTTAATCGTATTTTGAGGCCATTTTGTTGTAAGGAATAAATGTCTAAATAGGCTTTATAATGGATATGTTGGAATTTTAACTGAGTAAAAATTTCAGAAAATGAGGTTAAGCTATATAATCATGTTCAAAAGCCCATAAATAAATATTTTAAGTCCTAAAATTTGATTTAATCATATTTTTTGGCCGTTTTGTTGGGGGTTTAAGGCGTGCATGTCTAAATGGGCTTTACAGTGGACCGTTGGATTTTTAACCGAGAAAAATGTTCCAAAATTGAGGTTAATACATAATCATATTCAAAAACCCATAATAAAGTATTTTAGCTCATGAAATTTGATTTAATCTTATTTTGTGGTCGTTTTGTTGGGATTAAGGCGTGCACGTCCAAATGGGCGTATGGTGGTCCTGTAGGAATTTTAACCGAATAAAAATTTCTAAAATTGAGGTTAAGCTGTATAGTCATGTTCAAAAGCCCATAAATAAATATTTTATTTATAAAATTTTATTTAATCTTATTTTGCTTCCATTATGTTAGGGTTTAAGGCGTGCATGTTTAAATGGGATTTACGTGGACCCGTTGGAATTTTAATTGAGTAAATTTTTTTGAAAATGAGGTTAAGCTATATAATCAAGTTATTTTAAGTCCTAAAATTTATTTAATCTTATTTTTCTACCGTTTTGTTGGCTTTTAAGGCGTGCATCTCTAATTGGGCTTTACAGTGGACCCGTTGGAATATTAACCGAGTAAAAAGTTCTAAAATTGAAGTTAAGCTATACAATCATGTTCAAAAGCCCATAATCAAATATTTTTAACTCATGAAATTTGATTTAATCTTATTTTGTGGTCGTTTTGTTGGGGTTAAGGTGTGCATTTCTAAATGGGCTTATTATGGACGCCTTGGAATTTTAACCGGGTAAAAAGTTCCAAAATTGAGGTTAAGATGTATAATCATGTAAAGACGTGCATGTCTAAATGCGCTTTACAGTGGACCCGTTGGAATTTTAACCGAGTAAATTTTTTTGAAAATGAGGTTATGCTATATAATCAAGTTTAAAAGCCCATAACTAAATATTTTAAGTCCTAAAATTTGATTTAATCTTATTTTTCTGCCGTTTTGTTGGGGTATATGGCGTGCATGTCTAAATGGGCTTTGGAGTGGATCAGTTGGAATTTTAACCTAGTAAAAAATTTTGAAAATGAGGTTAAGCTATATAATCATGTTAAAAAGCCCATAACTAAATATTTTAAGTCCTAAAATTTGATTTAATCTTATTTTTCGGTCGTTTTGTTGGGGTTTAAGGCGTGCATGTCTAAATGGGCTTTACAGTGGACCGTTGGAATTTTAAACGAGTAAAATGTTCTAAAATTGAGGTTAAGCTATATAATCATAATCTAAATCCCATAGTCAAATATTTTATCTCATTGAATTTGATTTAATCTTATGTGGCGGTTTTCTTGGGTTTAAGGCGTGCATGTCCAAAAGGGCTTATAGTGGACCCACTGGAATTTTAACTGAGTACAATTTTTTGAAAATGAGGTTAAGCTATATAATTATATTCCAAAGCCCATAATCATATATTTTAACTCATAAAATTTCATTTAATCTTATTTTGTGGCCATTTTGTTGGGGGTAAGGCGTGCATGTCTAAATAGGCTTTATAGTGGACCCGTTGGAATTTTAACCGAGTAAAATTTTTTGAAAAAGAGGTTAAGCTATATAATCGTGTTCAACTACCTATAACTAAAATTTTTAAGTCCTAAATGTTAATTTAATCTTATTTTTCGGCCATTTTGTTAGGGTTTAAAGCGTAGATGCCTAAATGGGCTTTACAGTGGACTCATTGGAATTTTAACGATTGAACAGTTTTAAAATTAAGGTTAAGTTGTATAATCATGTTCAAAAGCCCATAAATAAATATTTTAATTCATAAAATTTGATTTAATCATATTTTGCGGCCATTTTGTTGGGGGTTTAAAGCGTGCATGTCTAAATGGGCTTTACAGTGGACCTTTTGGAATTTTAATTGAGTAAAACTTCCTAAAAATGAGGTTAAGCTACATAATCAAGTTCAAAAGCCCATAACTAAATATTTTAAGTCATAAAATGTGATTTAATCTTATTTTTCGGTCGGTTTGTTGGGTTTTAAGGCGTGCTTGTGTAAATGGGCTTTACAGTGGACCCATTAGAATTTTAACCAAATAAAAAATTCTAAAAATGAGGTTAAGCTATATAATCATGTTCAAAAGCCCATAAATAAATATTTTAGGTCCTAAAATTTGATTTAATCTTATTTTTCGGTTGTTTTGTTGGGGTTTAAGGCATGCATGTCTAAATGTGTATTACAGTGGATTGTTGGAATTTTAACCGAGTAAAAAGTTCTGAAATTTAGGTTAAGCTCTATAATCATATTCAAAATCCCATAATCAAACATTTTAACTTAAAAAATTTGATTTAATCTTATTTTTTGGCCGCTTTGTTGGTTTTTAGGGCGTGCATGTCTAATTGGGCTTTACAGTGGACCCGTTGAAATTTTAACCGAGTAAAAAGTTCTAAAATTAAGGTTAAGCTGCATAATCATGTTCAAGAGCCCATAATCAAATATTTTAACTCATGAAATTTGATTTAATCTTATTTTGTGGGCGTTTTGTTGGAGTTAAGGTGTGCATGTCTATTGGGCTTATAGTGGACCCGTTGGAATTTTAACCGAGTAAAAAGTTATAAAATTTGGTTATAAGTGTGAGTAAATTTTAAAAGCCCCGTTCTCCGAGAGTAAACGCCCAACCACCATCACTACGCCTGATACTGGCCTCGTTTACGCTCAGATAACTGGGCACCGCATTGACAATTTATATTTCATTATGCAACCTTAGAAAGCAAAATATAAAACATACAATTTACATTTTAATAATATGGAAACATAAAATAATGCATATTCTAATATTAAACAAAAAATAATAAAATGCATGAAAATAAGTACAAATGACATATTCAAAAACCAAGACCAAACGCAAAAACAAACATAAACACGATAAAAAGAGAAAACACATGCTTCAAGATTAAATTGACTAATTGTAACACGTTTAAACACATAAAAAAACATAAATGCAACAAATGCACGACATACATGGAACATGGTGCTAATCTAACAAATCAAAACAAAAAACAAACATATACTTAATGCTTAACATTTGAAATAATTTACATCCGCAAATAAAAAGCATGGCACTATATGTGACAAAAAAACACACTAACATGTAACTTAAAAACAAAGCAAACATGAAAAAAGTTAACATTTATTTAGTGACCAAAACAAAGCCGAATATATTTAGAATACAAAAGAAAACATGCATAAAATAAAGAACATAACAAATACAAAACATGCATGAAATAAAATAAAAAAAACAATTAGACATGCCATTAGCTAACATATATCATCACGTATAAAATGAACAAGTAAAGAAAGCATGCTAACGTGGGCACAAGTGACAAGAATTAAAATAAACATATCATAAAAAAGACACATTAATCGCATATGTCACACGATCTTTACACACACATTAATCACATATATATAACAGACACATAATATGATATGTATACATGCAACAATAATACCCTTCAATTATTATATTAACAATATTCACAAGCCGGATAAAAATGAGTGATTACACATATCGGATACACAGATCTCTCATATCATGCCTAGTTAAACCGCATGATATCCCAAACCTTGCCTAGTTAAACCACAAGATTTGACACCCTCACCTAGTTAAACCACGAGATTCTACCCTTGCCTAGTTAAACCGCAAGTGTAACGACCTTGCCTAGTTAATTCGCAAGATCACCATCAATTTGGGTTGCCTAGTTAAACTACATGCCCCAAATGAGGTCCCCAATAGTCTGAGTGGCCTTGTTAAACCACCATACCTCGATGACCTATGGCCACGATCGATTTTGTTCATATTTTATAGTGCACTTTTAATCCTATGGCATGCCGACTATATCTAATTGTTTTCTCACCATGTCACATAGCCAATATACCATTTACAAACCATTTACTTACTGTTTTACAATGCATTTTACAAAACATCACATATGCAAGTCTCATTGCCAATGCAACAATAACATTCCCAACCGGAATGAAAACCAATGCTCATTAGCATTTAATACACTTTTAAACCCCTGCATATGTACTCAAAATCATGCATTTCCAGTAAGTAAATCATAAAATGTTTATCACCAAAACATGCAAACAACATGCTCATATCCAAGCCGATATTCAAGAGCAAAATAAGGGAAACTTACTTCCAAGCTTAGGTAAGTGTCTCATGCTTACCCTAAACTCCCAACAACCTTTACAAACCTTTTTAAATATTTTAAAACCAGTTTCCACTCACCGATACGCTTCGCCTTCCTTGCCAACGCTATACAAACTCCTGACAAACAACAAAACAACGTCAAGCTTCATCATCCTGATTATCCCATGTTTTAAACACATAAAACCAGAGGATAAATGCATCATTATGCATTCAAACCACCGCCTTAAAGCAAAACCCCGCAACTCTCAGGTTGCCCACTTAGAAACCATCCAAAACAAACCAAAATCATCATTAAACGCTTCCAAAACTTAACCCAGCCATAATATAATGATTCAAACCATTAAAATTCATCAATTAAAATCCAAAAACCCTTTCCCAACATCTTTTTACTTCCAGCAATGATTAAACTCAAATATCATCACAAAAACTCAATTCTAACAACCTAACAATTAGAGATCTAAGAGTTTCGGGATTCTATTGGTACAAACAACTTATCAACATCATAATACATCCAAAATATGTATTAAATTAATCTTCAACACTGGAAAATAGATCCACTTCGAATATTACCTTGTTTTATCAATTTTACACAATTAACTCAATCAAACATTGATAAAACATTAAAACCAGCTTACAATTCATGAATCAAGGATCAAATACTTGGGAATTTTAGTAAAGAACCATACAATAGAGGAGATCACGGACCTTACCCCTATTGTGAGATTTCTCCCTCAATTGGTTTGATAAAAGCTAAGAAAAAATTTATTTAAATTAGATTTTGCAAAAACAATATTAATTAATCAATTAAAAATCATAAAAACAAGTTAAAAGACTTCTCACCTCTGGATTTTGATGAAAACTTGACTGTTTGGCCAAGGAGAGAGTGGAGAGAAAAATTACGTGAATTTTCTTTTAAAAAGCTTAACTAACTTTTTAACTAAAATTCCTTTTTAATAAATTTTAAAACACATGTTAAATTATCTTTAATTAAGGGAGAAATCATCAGAAAAAAAACTTGGTAAAATAGCTCCTTAAAGATTCTAAGAATTTGACCCTTTTCATTTTAGTCACCTTAAAAAGCAGTTTTCAAAACTTGCATTTTGGTCACCAGCCAAAATGTCCAATTTTCAAATCTTATTTTCCAAAATTGATTTCACCATTATCCCTAATATAATCAATAATGATTTTAGAATATTTTCCACCATTTTATCATCTTCAAAGATATTTAAACCAATTTAATCCTGAAACTGACCCGAAACTCTAATACCAATCCACTGGACCTTTGAACCAACCTTTAAAACATCTAAGCCCAAAATTCGGGTGTTACAGTAGACCAACAAACATGGTAGAAGAAACCATATTGACACGACACCAACTCCAGAACAAGCAAGAAAGCACCAAGACACCATGTCGTTCCTCAAAAGCTCGCCTGAAATAATGTCCCGTGCGTCACCCCTTCTCGGGATAAAGCGTCCGCCAAACCATTCGCCTCTCGAAAGATATGATGAAAACAAACCGAACCAATACTAAGACACGCCCTATCAATTGCTCCAAAGCACTCCCATAACCTCCACAGCCTGCAAACCGACTGAAGCACCCAACCTAAAGCAACCTTCGAATCCGACTCCACCACGAGGCAATGCGATGACCAGAAAGACTTAACAAAAAATGAAAATGCAAACTCGATTGCGCGCAGCTCAGCCTTGTTGGATTCGATGCAACTGAGAGGTCTTGAAAAAAGTTGCCAAAATCTTTCCCTCATTGTCACGCAACACCCCCCAAAACCTGCAGGAACTAGTTCCCCCCGCGCCGACCCATCCACATTAAACTTCACCGTCCTGCTAATCGGAGGCTCCCAACACACTCCCTCGCGACATGACCTCGGAGGTAGATTCACACTACGTAGACTCGGACACGACCACCACATAGACTCGCTAATATTCACCCCATCCCTCAAGGTCTTTACCCAATAAAATGATCGTAGTTTTACCAAAAAACAAATCTCGGCTTGGGTAACTGCTTTTTACTAAACACCACCTCACTGCGTGCCAGCCAAAGTGACCAGAGAAGAGCTGCAACACACGAAACCCACCAGTGATGCCTTTCGCCAGAGAACGAGCAATGAAAACCTGACATAAAGAAATCCTCAAACGAGCGCAGCAGCGACAAACTCAGCCCCCACCGGCACCTGAACCAATTCCAAATACCCTGGACAAACAAACAAGAGTAAAAAAGTTGCTCAATCTCTTCTTCCGCCACCTCACACCAAACGCAAGAGCCTTGGTTAGAAAAAATGTAGCATTTATTTTCAACTTTGAATTAACTATATTCAGGGATAAATTCAATCCAAATTTATCATCTAAATTCAAAAATGAGTTTACCAGAGAAATGATTAGAGAAAAAATTAAGGTGGCGGCATCTAAATTAGATATTGTATTAACTCTAGTCAAGGATAAATTTAAATAAGATTTAACATTTAAATTCTAGTTTGAATTAATTCTGAACGAAGATAAGTCCAATTTGATTTTAGTATATAACATCAGAATTGATTTTACCGGGGCGAGATTGGAGGAGAAAAATAAGGTGATGGCATTTAATATCACAATTGAATTAGTTCCTAATAAAGATAACTCTAAGTTAAAAGTAGCATCATAATTCAAATTTGAATTAGATTCGGCTAAGGATAATTCCAATCCGATTTTATCACCCAAATTTGTTATGGAGATTACCATGGAGAGATGTAATGAGAATATTAATGTAATGGCAACTAATTTCAAATTTGAAATTACTTCAATAAAAGATAATTCCAATCCAAATGTAGCATCTAAAATCAAATTTGAAATAAATCTAATCAAGGATAGTTTCAATCCACATTTATCATCTAAAATCAGAATTGAGTTTATCAGAGAGAGAATTAAGGTGAAAATAAGATGATGGCATATTACTTAGAGTTTGAATTAACTCTAGTCAAGGATAAAATCGAACCAAATTTAGCATTTAAATTCAAAATTGAATTCACTCTAATCAAAGATAAATCCAATCCAAGTTTATAATCTATATTTAAATTTGAATTAACTTTAAACAAGAATAAATCCAGACCAGATTTGGCATCCAAATTTGGGTATGAATTAACCAAAGAGAGAATTAAGGAGCACATTACAATGATGGCATCTAAATTAAAGTTTGAATTAACTCTAAGCAAGGGTAAATTTAAACCAAGTTTATCATCTAAATTCAAAATTGAATTAATTCTAATTAAAATTAGATCGAAACCATATTTAGTTTCGATATCCATAAGCTTGTTGGATATACAACAATTTGAAATATGCTTAAAATTTAATCTAACTAATGTTAATTCAAAATTAATCAGGCCATTCCAGCAACCAATGGAATTAGAGTTGATGGAGATCTGAATACGATATAATTTAAGTCTATTGATAGATAATTCCCACATATTGAGGAAATTGGGGTGAGTCGAAATCAGATGAGCTTTGAATGATTAATGGAGGTCATTATGTTCATCCGCATAAAGATAATAAAGTGAATATAAATTATTCTGATTGGAAATTGAGTCGATTGGCAGTGAGATCGGCATCGAGATAAAACTGTGTAAGCATATTCTCCATTGAAAGCGATCAACTGTGAGTGTAATGAAAAGGATCCATTCCATAATGAAGAAAAATTTAACGAAAATAATCCATTTCAAAGTTAAAAAGCTAACTAATTGCAAAAATAGAATGAGAATTGTATCCGATATACGAGATAAAGATTTATACAAAACAACAACAGCAAAGGCTAACTTTAATTCCAATTCAACCGGCAAACTAAACACAATGCTGAATAAAATTAGATCTCCTGAACCATGTATCTCGACCCTGCACCGAGGTATCACCTCCATATGCTGGTTCGATTGATTGAACTTGCTCGAAATGACTTGATTATGATTGCGCAAAATGTTCAATAACCACCAATGCTGCAAAGAGTGGCATAGCACATGAAGCCAAGGCCATGAAGGCCAGGAGGTCAACAACCACAACCATGGCCATAAGGGCCAGGACAAAAGTCGTAAAATGGCAGTAAATTCAAGTGCCAAAAGGCAACCAATAAACCCTTTCCCCTAAAGATCACATGAAAGATAGGAGAGTAGTTTTGGAGAGACATAAAGGTGTAAGGAGATTACCATATAAGGTGTAGCGATACAGATCGATTCTCTCCAACAATCACGAGATTAATTCCATGACATACATACAAAATATTGTAAAAAAGAAAAAATCTTGATAGAAGGTGAAATAAAGAGGAATCAAGTCCATATTGAACCAATCAATACCCCTTATACAATCTTTTAAGCAATCTATAATGCAATGTAAAATTGGCACCCAAAGAGAGCCAATCAACTTTAACAAAAGAAAAAGATTGTGGTGTGATAGAAATAACTCACCTCCCAAAACAAAAGGGATCACTCATAATCCAAGGGGGCAGCTGGAGACCGAGGAGTAACGGCAGCAACGACACCCAAAATTCAGCAACCCAAAATTGCCCAAAGAACTGTTCTGCAAACAGCAGCCACAAGCACTTCAGTCCAAAATGTTGGAATTTCCATCTAAATTGTGGCGATTCTGTGGATGGGGAAGGAGAGATGCGAAGTTTGAAAGGGTTGAGAGAGTTGATAGAGTTGAGAGAATTTCCATCATGCCCGTTGGAATTTTAACCGAATAAAAAAATGTTGGAATTTTAAACGAGTAAAAAGCTCTAAAATTGAGGTTAAGCTATATAACATTGTTCAAAAGCCGATAAGAAAATATTTGAACACATAAATTTGATTTAATCTTATTTTGCTGTCCTTTTGTTGGGGTTTAAGGCCTGCATGTCTAAATGGGCTTTACAGTGGACTTGCTAGAATTTTAACCGATTAAAAAGCTTTGAAATCGAGGTTATGCCATATAATTATGTTCAAAAGCCTAGAAGTAAATATTTAAACTCATAAAATTTGATTAAATCTTATTTTACGGCCGTTTTGTTGAGGTTTAAGGTGTGCATATCTAAATGGGTTTTATAGTAGACTTGTTAGAATTTTAACCGTGTAAAAAGCTCTGAAATTGAGGTTAAGCCATATAATTTTTTTTCAAAAGCCCATAATTAAATACTTGAACTCATAAAATTTGATTTAATCTTAATTTATGGCCGTTTTTTTGGGTTAAGGTGTGTATGTCTAAATAGGCTTTACAATGGACATGTTGGAATTTTATCCGAGTAAAAAGCTCTAAAATTGTGGTTAAGATATATAATCATGTTCAAAATCCCATAATTAAATATTTAAACTCATAAAATTTAATTAAATCTTATTTTCTAGCCGTTTTGTTGGGGTTTAAGGTGTGCATGTCTAAATTGGCTTTATAGTGGACTCATTGGAAATTTAACTGAGTAAAAAGCTGTGAAATTGTTGTTAAGCCATATAATTATGTTCAAAAGCCCATAATCAATTATTTTAACTCATAAAATTTGATTTAATGTTATTTTTGTTGTTTTTTCATTAGGGTTTAAGGCGTGCATGTCTAAATGGGCTTTATAGTGAGACCTGTTGGAATTTTAACCAAGAAAAAAGCTCTAAAATTGAGGTTAAGCCATATAATTATGTTCAAAAGTCCATAATAAAATATTTGAGCTCATAAAATTAGATCAAATATTTTTTTGCGTCCGTTTTGTTTGGGTTTAAGGTGTGCTTGTCTAAATGGGCTTTATAGTGGACTCGTTGGAATTTTAACCTTGTAAAAGCTCTGAAATTGAGGTAAATCTATATAATCGTGTTCAAAAGCCCATAATTAATTGTTTGAACTTATAAAATTTTATTTAATTTTATTTTGCGGGCATTTTGTTAGGGATTAAGGCCTGAATGTCTAAATGGGCTTTACAGTGGACCAGTTTGAATTTTAACCGAGTAAAAGCTTTGAAATTGAGGTTAAGATATACAATCACGTTCAAACACCCATAAATAAATATTTGAACACAAAAAATTTTATTTAATCTTAGTTTGTTGTTGTTTTGTTAGGGTTTAAGGCGTGCATGTTTAAATAGGCTTTATAGTAGACCCGTTGAAATTTTAACCGAGTAAAAGCTCTAAAATTGAGGTTAAGCAATATAATCATGTCCAAAAACCCATTATTAAATATTTGAACTCATAAAATTTGATTTAATCTTATTTTTGCGGCCCTTTTGTTGGGTTTAAGGCGTGCATGTCTAAATAGGTTTGCAAAGGACCCATTGGAATTTTAATCGAGTAAAAAGCTCTGAAATTGAGGCTAAACAATATAATTATGTTCAAAAGCCCGTAAGATACTATTTGAAACCATAAAATTTGATTTAATATTATTTTGCGCCTATTTTGTTATGGTTTAAGGTGTGCAAGTCTAAATAAGCTTTATAGTCAACCCGTTTGAATTTTAACATAGGATAAGCAATATGATTATTTTCAAAAGCACATAAGAAAATATTTGAACTCATAAAATTATATTAAAACTATTTTGTGCCCGTTTTGTTGGTGTTTAACGCGTGCATGTCTAAATGGGATTTACAGTGGACCCGCTGGAATTTCTTTGAAGAAAAAGTAGGTCCCGTTAAAAACCCCTATAAAGCCTCGCTAGACCTGAAGGCCTGGGGTGAACACCTAAGGGGAAAAGAGTACCCGTATTGCATTAATGTGGATGAGAATGAATCTCATTAGTTACAAGAGAGCACAAATAATCGGGATAATGCGATGTGAAGAAGACGGAAGACATTGTCCAAAGAGCCCTAGAAGCCAAAATATGGGTAACATTGTTAGCCACCCTAGGAACAAAACGAACACTAAAATTGCGTGCATCGACAAGTAGAAGATGAGCGTGCTCAATCTGAGGGCTTAGAGTAGACAAGTCATTTATGATTTAACTTATTAGCTACAATTGCATAATTAGTCTCAATGACAACACTATACAAGCCTCTATCACGGCTTAATTGAATGCCAGCAAGAACTGCTTGAGCTTTAGCCAAAGATGCATCCGTACAGTCAAGTAGGGGATGAGCAAGCCGTTCAAAGACTGTACCACCAGCATCACGTGCAATAACACCCACGGTAGCATCCTTGGTGATAGGATCAAAGGCCCCATCTGTGTTGATCTTGATAGTTATGGCTTAGGCGGCTGCTAGTGTGGGCTCGCTAGGGTCAATTCATTCATTATCCTCGTGGTGTTACTGGTCTTTGTAGCTGTTGCATAGTCGCGAAGAAAGTCATGGAGTTGAGAACCGTGAGCTAGGGAGACTGAAGCCTCTTATTATGGACCTCAATCATTTTGCCTATTCCACAGGTTCCAGAGAATCGTGAGCAATAACGCAAAGGATTAAAGTGATAAATAGGCAGCCCCTTTCTCGATCCAAGATAATAGAGACATGGTAGTACTAGATATGAGGGCATTTGGGATGAAGGCCAAACGAAGAGCCTCATTCGTACCTAGGCAGTCTCGCAAGGAATGAATCACTATTTTTGGGGCCATGAGGGATAGAGGACATATTCCAAGAGCTAAGGACGTCACCCAGAGCTTATGGCCCGTGGGAAGAGCATTATGGCCCACAGGCTAACCAAAGGATCGAATCTTCCGAAGAATCGATAACTTAGATATAATATTCCATATACGCGTGGGTCAGTTCATAGGGGCAGGCAACCATTGTAAGAGTAGGTAACCTGATCTAAATGAGTAGATGCCAGAGTCATGGTTGCTTTAAAGAATCACGCCTCATCAGTCATTGATAATAGGAACGCTAAGGATAGTGCTAGCATCTTCTTGGTCAAAATAATGGCGGACTTTAGACTTGTCCCATTTAGGTTGCCCATGTATCATAAAATTACGGTAGCGATCAGGCAACTCTTCATTATCCATGTACTCGCCACACAAGTTTATGGAAGAAGCACCATCCCAGTTATCCAAATGCAAATGTACTTTGCTATCGATCCCGAACCACCTAAAAAAACTGGAATAGAGCTGTCGCATGGCCTGGTGAAGACCTTTCAATACAAAAGAAGCTCTCTTATTGGTCTCAGCATCTAAAATATTCTCAGAAGAAAAATATCGTGTCTTATAGACATGAGAAAATAGTGAATCAGGCTCGGTGATAATGCGCCATATTTGTTTTCCCAACAACACAATAATAAAAAGTTGCATATCGCGAAAGATGATGCCCCCTATATTCTTAGGGGAACAAGTAGTGTCCCAGGAAATCTGAGGCCATCCTCATTTATTATTCCTACCTGACCACCAGTAACGCCATACAAACTTAGTCATGTCGTCAATAAGATTCTGGGGAAACAAGTAGCAAGACATCACATATTGGGGCAAAGATTGTACCACCGACTTAATGATCTCGCCCGCTGAAGGAGAAGAGATGTTTGTCCCAATTGGACATACATGAATTAACTTTGTCTTAAGCAAACCCAAGGGATGTTATTTTATTTTGCCCAATTAAAAGAGGAATGCCAAGATAGACCCCTGGGTCGTCCACCTCTCGAACCTGAAGAATATCATGGAATGCTTGCTTATGCTCAGGAGAAGTGGGGGGCTGAAAAAGATGGTGGACTTCTCAAAGTTAATCGGCTGACCAGAAGACGAGGCATAGAGTTGAAGGATTTCTTTAATACGTGAAGCTTCCACGACAAAATTCTGAATGAAAATCATACTATCATCGATAAAACGTAGGTGGTTTACTCACGGACCATGGAGACTAGAACAAAGACCCTGAAGACGGCCCGCCTGTTGCTCAGCAATTAGGGTGGCCGAGAGCCCTTCGGTGCGTATGAGAAACAAGAAGGAGGAAAGTGGGTCCCCTTGTCTTAAACATCATTGGGGATAGAAGACCGGTGAGAGTGAACCATTGACACGAGCAGTGAACGAAATAGATGAGGTACACCTCATAAGAATATTGACCCACGTAGCAGCGAACTCCATTTCTAGCATAACATGCTAGAGGAAAAACCACTCAACACGGTCAAATGCCTTTTGCATATCTAATTTAAGAGCAGCGCCTTGAAAAGGACATGTACCACTCGAGTTAAGAAAGTGCACCAACTCATGGGCCACTAGGATATTATCTGTGATATTCCTTCCTCTTACAAAAGCAGACTGGGTATCGCTGGTGCATGAGGGGAACACGAGTTTCATACGGTTGACAAGCACTTTAACAACTATTTTATAATTCATTGTGCTTAAACTAATAGGCCAAAGTTGTCTCTTAGATGTAGGTTCGGCCAGCTTTGGAATAAGGACCATGAACATACGATTTGCCGTAGCCATGTCTACATCCCCGATAGAAGGTCCAAGCACAAATTAATAATGTCTGGGCCAACCGTGTCCCAATGCTAACGGTAGAAATCGCTAGGGAGGCTGTCAATACCAGGAGCTTTTTTTGGAGTAATGTCTCGGAAGGCATAGATGATTTCATCCACAGTGAAAGGCCTTGTCAAAACCTTGTTCATCCCAAGGGTAACCGAAAAGACAATGATGTTAATGATCGTAGGGGAGATAGATGGATCAAAAGTGGAGAAAAGTCCCTGAAAATAGTTAGTGACAACTCTCATAATGTCTTCCGTGCCCTCGCGCCATACATTGGTTTGATCAAACAAGCCTTTAATATTTTTTTGATGTCTTCCATTCACACGGGCATGTAAGTAGGACGTATTCTTATCACCCTAAGAGAGCCAACTAACTCAAGAGTATTGAGCCCAATATGCTTCCTAGACATCAAGAAGGTGGCAAAGCTCAAATTCCCAAGAAACAACTCTGTATTGGCAACAGAAAGACGACGACAAAGGCAAGAATTAATCTGGTTGTTCAACTTAGTGATGCATTTTGAAGAGTTACTACATTGTTGGTCTTGCCAAGTTTTGAGGTATGCCCCGACGGTAGAAATTTTGTCAACAACCGAGCCATAAATGGCTGACCAAACTATTTGAATCGTGGAAACACAATCAAAATTGTGTGCCCAGCAATTCACAAAATGAGAGTGATCTTCTCTAGCAACGTAAGGTTCATGATGGACCAAAACTATTTCCATAAGAATGATACAATAATCTGAATCCACATTATATTTTGAAATTGCTCAAAAATCATTATGATCATGTAGCCAAGCAAGAGTGGTAATGAACTGGTCGAGCCGCTTATAGAAAGGCAAGGTCCGATGACCCGATTTGGTCAAAGTGAACCAACCCTTGGCGGGCTTATAATTAAATAAATTATTGCGGGATGAGTAATCCCTAAAACTATCAATTTGTGAGCGAGCCCGATGACAGCTACATTATTTTCCATTATCAGATAAGATTTCATTCAAATCCCCCCAATCAGCTAAGCAAGAGGTGAGGATTAGCTTAAGGTATCAATAATATGCAAAGTTTTATATTTCAAAGACGTTTTGGTATATTCGTAGATTCTAGAAAAATGAAAATGATCAAAATTCAAATGAACAACAACATCAATATGGTGAGCAAAGTACGAAAGCAAATCTATAGTACTATTAATATTCCACAAAAGCATAAGACCCGAACAATCATAATTGTTATACACCGTGATACAGTCGAACTTGTTGAGAGCATATTTTAAACGATCACTACTAATTTATTTAAACGAGTTTCACTAAGGAAGACAAGATCAAGATGTAATCTAGCAACAACCCATCCTAAGGATTAAACTGCCTGAGGCTTATCGAGACCCCAAAAGTTCCAACACATAAGCTTTATTTTCTAGGTGGGGTTAAATATCAATTTCTGCCAAAGAGTTTTTGACGCTCCTTATCCCAGCTTTAGTATTTTTGGAGCTTTTGGTAGTAGAAGGTCGTGTTGGCCTCTGCCTCTTAGCCTTAATTTCTTCTGCAAGTGGGGAAATATGCTTTAAGCTACGAGTTACCAACTTCACTGATTCTGATTGCCAGGCATGGTAGAAGGTGGTTGCTTGGCTAGCCAAGCATCAAAATCAGACATCACTGGCGATTTGGCCTTGCTTAGAATAGCCTTTCCATTTATACTTTCAATAGTGGAGACAACAGTGGCTACTACGCCAGCCTTAATCTTTGGTTTGTTCTCCAAAACAAAAGCTTTATCGGGCACAACATTTGTAGGTTTGTAAGTAGTTTTGACTTTCGTAACAGTAGCTATTGCAACAGTAAGAGCAACAGCAACTGGTGCAAAAGCAACAACAGTTTTAGAAGCTATTTGCGCCACAGTAGCAAGAGCAGCAGCAGCAGGAGTTGTTGCACCTGACAACATAGGAGTAGAGGTTTTGAGCAACTCAGTTATACCCCCTGAGTTCAGTTTGGCTAGATTGCCTGGCTCATTCTCGGTACTAACCGAATTAGTATCCACTAATTCTTCATCAACGTTATCCACTAGAGAACTTTCTCCCACATCTGCATCCATAGGAGCATCCGTAATATCCATGTCTAAAGTAGTAGAAAATACATAAAGGCCAACATCATTACTAGTATCGCGACGAGGCACATGTAAAGGTGATGCAATGTCATGGTAGTGGATACACCCTCTAGGCTAGAAGGGACCTCCTTGAGGATTGGGAGGAGTGAACCAAAACCAATCCCCATGTTTTTTGTTTCGAGTGCTACGCAAAAGTGCAAGCGAACACGTCGCAAGTAATAAAGTGATGAATATAGAGTATCGTCTCCACAAGGACTGGTCTGAAGGACTTGGACTCTCAACTCCTTGCACTGAAATAAGAGAATAGTTATGATGATTGATGGTGGTAGAAAAATAAAACAAATAACTAAAGATTGTAAAGGAAATGAAGTAATCAATGAGAGAGTTGGTCGGATCATTAGGATTGAGAGTATGTCGGATGAGTTGCTTTGGCAAGTTGAATGCCGGAGGCACGTGAAATGCTGAGGCAAGTAGATTGTCATGGTAAGTAATTGCCCAGTCAAGTAGTTTGCTGGAAGTAGGACTCTCCGTGACCAAAGAAATCCAATCGCAAGTGGTTGAGTCAGAGTAGGACCCTTCTCGATAAATGGATTCCCTGGAAAGTTAATTGTTGCGGCAAGTGCGATGCCGTGGCAAGCCAATTGTGTCTCTAATGCTCGGAAAAGTGTTATTCACTGCCTTCAATTTATTTCTAACTTGAAGGGCTGACGCTTGCGCAAATCTTGGTGATATATCTGTCACACGTTACTTTACCAAGAATGAACACCGTCTTTCCTTAAACTCTTGTTAGCCGCTTGAAATTCTCCCCATCGCCAAGCTCCTTCACTTTGTCACTTTTTGAAAACTTGGTTCAAGAGGGAATTGATTTCCTTTAGCTCTCGCAATGTTAGGAAACTCGTATTTAATTTGCTCAGTTGATCTCCATCAACTCTCGTAATGTTTAGAAATTAACTCGGTTAAGGAACCTCCAATGGCTGTCACTTCATTATAATGATTCCTTATCGCGAATCCTTCATTGATCTTGCTCTCCCTTGTGTTGTCACCGATTTAGAGATTTGAGTTTCAACAAACGATTCTCACTCAAGTGTTTATCTCTAAACTACTCAATTAGCAAGAACAAAAACTAAATCAAAATGGTACATTTAGCCTTAAATTGAAATCAAATCATCCATACAAAATCCTCTCAAACCTAATAACCCAAACCATCTAATTTAGTTCATGGTTGGGTGGAAAAAATATGCAGGAAAATTCCCCAAACATGGTGGATGATGTGCGATTACAAACTAAGAAATAAGAGAGGAGATGAACTCCTCAATCCAAGTACTCTCACGATTATTTTTCCCCTTGATCTCTCTCTCGATCCGATTTACCCCAATTCCCTCTCCCTTTTTCATGTGTTTTGATCCCTTTAAATAGGTGTGGAGGAGAGTTTGTTGCGTGAGAATTTGGTGGAAATAGGGCTTCCATTTTGAATTTCAAATGTGGGAGATAATGTAGTTGATAAATAAATAAAAAATTGGAATTTATCCTTTGCATTTGAATTTGAATTGGGCGGTTGGAGATCCTAACTGTTTTGATCCCTTCAACGCCATGGCATACTTCAGCAATTGGCTCAGAAATTCGTCTTGCACACAAACGAGCAAAAGAGTAGCAATTTTTTCTACAAAAAGTAATAAAATGCACGACCAAGCACATTGAACTAGGAAACTACGAACTTATGAATGAATGACTACAAATGCAACTAAAATGAGCTTACTTTTACACACTTATCACAACCCCAAACTCAAACTATTGCTTGTCCTCGAGCAATGCAAAACTAATCATCACCTGCCAAGGCATTTACCAAACACAAACAAGTTGCATACCTAACTTCAATCCTCAGAACCGGGGCAACTAGCATTAATTACCATTGCGACTTTAGGCAAAATATAGAAAGATTACTCAAAATTGAGTATGATGCAAGTGATGTGTGTGCGTAGTCATATACAAGTTAACCATAGGAGTTCCAAGCAAAACCTAAGTTTTATTAACTTGCCGAGGCAAACGATCTAAATAGAGCCAGTTTTGGGCATCTCTAGCAAAATTTTTTTCTGTGTACTAGAGCCGGATAGGCACCTCTAGCATTTTTGAAATCCCTAAGACTAAAGCTAGTTTCGGGCACCTCTAGCAAAGGTTCATTTATTGTTTTTTTTGCTAGAGGTAGTTGGGAACCTCTAACATTTTTCTAATATTTACTTATCTAAGGTTCATTAGGTACTCCTAAAGTAACAAGTCACAACAGTGTTTATTAATGCTGCATCATAACGAAATCCTAATCAACTTTCCATGCTAAGCCTAGAGTCAAAAGTTCTCTTAACCTAATGCTGTGGCAAATAAATCATCATCAGATATCACAACAGGTTATTAACAAGTTCATCAGGCAAACTATCATGGCAGGTGACACTAACTAAAAACAAATGAATGCAAGTGCAACTAAACATGAAACAACCAAGACAACCCCCCCAAACTCAAGGAAAACACTGTCCTCAATGCATGAAAACAAAAACAAAACAAAAAAACGAGAATGAAAATGCTAGTCAGAGAGGACATCACCTCTAGCTTGTGGTTTCCTGGTGGCCATGTGCTGGTGGTGCAGGGGTTGAAGCTTTAGTCTCCTCTACCTCCTCCTTCGGCTCACCCATCGTGTCGACTTCTTTAAGTGGTGAAGCTTTACGCTTTGTTGGTTTTTTTGGTAGCTCATCCAATTGTAGGGACATCAACGATGTGGAAGTGGTGTCTTCAGAATCTGGAGGATCAACAAATGGTTCAGTTTGCATAGGTTCAGTCACTAATTTCTTACCTTTATCCTTGGCATCAGTTGCCGAGGTAGTTTTTTTCTCGGCTAGGCCAGACTTGCCAGCCTCACTTGTCGTGGCAAGTAATTCTTTAGGGAACACAGGGAATGGTACTTTGCAATCGGGGTACTTCTCCAAGATGATTTGTGCTAGTGCAACATCCCGATCGTTGATATACCGCAGGAGCTGTATCTCTCGCTCCTCCATGCGCTCTAACTTCTCCAAAAAAGGGCGTACTAGATCGACCACCCCTTGAGAACTTGCCAAGGCAAATTCTTTTGGTGCAGTGTCTTTTGCCCCAGCAACTGGATAGTTGGTTTTGGTCGTGGCATATCTTATTGCATTACTCAAATGTACTGTGCCTTTGTCCACCCACTCTGCTTTGGCAGTCGTTCATCATTTTGCTCTATTGGTACCTTTTCTTTCTCACACAAAATAGATATTAAATTGGGAAAATATAAGGCTCTTACGTCATTTTTACTGTATGCATAAATTTCATTCACAATTATTTGCCTAACATTGATAACACGCTTGTGAAGAATAGATTGCAACAATAATAATCGAGACAACAAAACAGTGGTGTTGTGTGTGGTAGGCATTAAACGAGTCTTAATAAAATTAATCCATGACTTAGCTTCAGGTTTTAGCATAATACGGTTTACCGTTCCCTTGAGTTCTCCCTTGTTCCATTCCGTTCCTTCCAAGGTAAGATCCTTCAAAACTTAGTCCATCTTCTTGCGAGTCACATTCTCCACAAACTTTGCATGTTCATCTTCTTTGAAAAACAAACCATAATAGGCGTTGATGATAATAGCGATGATTAGAATGGCTCTACCACATACAAATACGAGTGGGTTATCTAGACTAGAAATATGAGAGTAATATTCTCTTACCCATGAGACGTTTACTCCGGTTGGTTGTTCATAGAATATTGGCCATTTATGACTCTCGATCGTGGCATATATGGACTCCTCAAGATTGAAACTCGGGTGTGGCATGTCATAGGGAAAGCCTTGCTCTTCTCAAACTCGTCTTGTTGTAAACTTCTCTTCAAACCGCTTCTACACGGCCGCCATGGTGAACTTAAGGTATGATGATTGTGGCATGCGTGAGGGACAAATTTCATCCATGGTTTTGAGGTTTGTAAACATGATTTCGATTCAAAAAGATAAGAAAAACTCAAAATTTCAAAAACGAAGAAAAGGAAGTGGGAAGAAGATGAAGTGAATATGAGAGAGAATGAATGGGAGAGATTAAAGGTTGGTGTTATAATGGTGAAGTGAATGACGAGTGATGGAAAGGTGAAAGGTTGAATGATGTCTCACCAATGGGTAAAAAAGCATACGCTGATGGGAAAGGGAAGAGTGGTGCGGCTAGGGTAGGAGAAATATAGATGAAATAATTCTAGGGTTTAAACAAAATTAGGTATTTAAACTTACAATAACCTACCGGCCCTTGATCTCTCTTGAAAAAAATCCCAACACTTCTTCAAATTCTTCTTCAATTTAAACTCTTGACCTAAAAAAAGAAAAAGATTAAAATAAAATAAAAATAAAAATAAAAGAATGGATAAATAAAGAGAGAAAAGATTAAAATTAAAATTCAAAAAGAAATAAAAGAAATATAAATAACACAATTTAAAATTCAAAAACAATAAACAACCTAACTAACCAAAAATAATAAATTAAAAATTTAAAACCAAAATTCTAACTAACCGAAAATTTAAATAACGAAAATAAATAGGAAAAAACCCAAAACAAATTAAAATAACAAAAATCCAAAAATAACAAGTTCAAAAATAACTAAAAAAATAAAATAAAAAATCCTTAGCGAGAGCATTTTCATGCATCTCCCAAAGAAATTGTGAGCTTGTCTCTCTCAACATGGCTTCCAACATAGTGCTTTACTCTTTGCCCATTGACCTTGAACTCAGATCCATTCTTGATCGACCGGATCACAACGACACCATGGGAGTAGGGTTTAACCCCCTCGAATGGTCCAGTCCATCATGATTTAAGTTTATCTGGAAATAGTTTAAGGCTTGAATTATAAAGAAGCAAATTTGCCCTGGCAAAATCTTTCTGTCATGCCAGCATTTTGTTTTCTCATTGTACAGTTTGGCATTGTCATACGCAAAAGTGCGAAACTCTTCAATCTCATTTAGGTCCAACAAACCAATAAGCTTTATGCTCGATCTCTACAGGAAGGTGGCAAGTTTTTTCTATAGACAAGTCTATATGGAGTCGTGGCCAAGGGTGTCTTATATGAGGTTCGGTAAGCCAAAAAGAACATCATCTAGATTCACAGACCACTCCTTGTGTGAAGGATTTATAGCTTTCGCCAAAATAATCTTCAATTCTCGGTTAGAGATCGCGGCTTGCCCATTAGTTTGCGGGTGATATGCCGTGGCAATTTTATGGGTAACCTCAAAGCGTTGCAATACATTGGCAATAAGTTTGTTGTTAAAATGCTTACCCTCATCACTGATAATTGCCTTCGACACTCCAAACCATGAGAATATGCTCTTTTGTAGAAATCTTTGAATAGTCTTTACGTCATTTCTGGGGGTTGCAACTGCTTCAACCCACTTGGACACATAGTCCACATCGAGTAGAATGTAAAGGTTGCCATATGTGATGGATAGGGCCCCATAAAGTAAATTCCCAAACGTCAAACAATTCTACCTCAAGGATGTTCTACAATGGCATCTCATGCTATCTTGAAATATTCTTGGTTCTTTGACATCGATATCATTTCTTGTAAAACACATGAGCATCCTTGTAGAGAGTAGGCCAGTAAAAGCCTAACTATAAGACTTTTGTTGCTGTGCGAGTTCCTCAAAAATGACTTCCATAGGATGCCGAGTGACATTGTTGGAGTATTTTTTCTGCTCCTCCTCAGGAATGCATCTTCTCATAACTTGATCTGCACATTATTTAAACAAAAGAGGCTCACCCCAATAATAATGCTTAGCATTATGTTGGAACCGCTTCTTTCCCTGAAAAGAAAGATCATGAGGTAAAACACCACTTACAAGAAAATTCACTATATTAGTATACTAGGGAATTGCCTTGGCAAATAGCAGCTGTACATCTAGGAATGTCTTAAGGGTCTCCAAGTGGTCATCTGCATCATTGTTTCCTTTAAGTCTGAGTAAGCACTCAGCAATCTGAGTTTCTGCATCGAAGTTGAACTTTGCCCTGGCTTCTATTGCTTGGCATTCTTCTGGATCATCGGCATCCTTGAACGTTTTAAACACTCCGAGTGTGACTTGCTGCCAATTAACCCTCTTGGTGAGTTCTTCTCTTTCAACATCGATCAAAGTCCTCCCTGTTGCTAAGAATGGTCTCCCAAGAATGATGGGTGCAAACTCATATGCTTCACAGTCCAAAACAATAAAATCAGAGGGAAAAATAAACATATAAACTCTTACCAGATTATCTTTGATTTTCCCCTAGGATGCACATGATCTATCGGAAAGCTGCAACATGACTATGGTAGGCCTCGCCTTGCCTATGGCTAATCGTTGAAACATAGATTTGGGTATAGGACTTATACTTGCTCTAAGGTCACATAGAGTTTTTCTGATATAATGCTCGCCAATGGAACATGGTATTGTGAAACTGCCTGGATCTTTAAGCTTATGGGGCAATTGGTTGTGTAACAGAGCCATGCATCTTTTTGTTAAGGCAACTGTCTTAAACTTGCTCAACTTCTTACGCTTAGACACTATTTTTTAAGGAACTTGGCGTAATTCGACATCTACTCGATTGCCTTAACTAGTGGTAAGTTGATGTGGACTTGTTTAAGAATGTCAAGGAACTTCTTAAACTGGTCCTCATTCTTCTGCTTCTTAAACCTCTGTAGAAATGGTGGTGGCAGTCTGTTCTCTTTGTCTTTACTCATCTCAACTGGATTGGCTGTAATAGATGGACTTGCCACGGTATATTGAATCGTCGTGGCATTTGCTTTTGAAGACTCAACTTTATCAGTTAATGTATTCTTATCCTCCTCTAGTTGGATAAGATCTTTACCCACCTTTGCTTCGCTTGTAGTAGTGATCACTTTACACTACTCATTGCCTGAACCTCGTGCAACCTCAGTATTGCTGGGTAAGGTTCCTTGTGGCCTCGTGCTTAGGGCTTGGGCAAACTATCCAGCCTGAGTTTCTAAAGACTTAATTGCTACTTCTTAACTCTGTATCTGAATTTCTATCCTGTTCATAAAGGAGTAATTATTTTTCATGAAATTTCTAGTTTCACCCATATAAGATTCAGTTTAAGCATAAAAGCATTGAGAGTAGTTTCCAAAGAACTAGTTGTTGATTGTTGTTGTGGTAATTGATTCTGTTGTCGTGGCATGTTCTGTTGGAATCCTTATGCTTTAGTATTCTGTCGAGATGTATTGTTGTAGCCATTTTGATTATTCCATGAGAAGTTTGGATGCTGCTTCCATCCTAGATTATATGTGTTGGAATATGGATTGTTGTTTCTGTGTAGTTTCTAGTGTAAAAACTAGTTTATAGGTTTTGTGGACACTCAGAAGAATCATGGTTATCATTGAAAAAATCACAAGATGAATCTACTACCATTACCTTCTGTATGTTGATGGGACGCTGTAGATTCTTAACCATATTGGTTAGTGACGCTAATTGTGCTGAGATGGCATCAGTTGAATCTAGCTCAATTGTCGTGGCATATCGCCTTGCCTATCCTCTCCTAGTGGTTGGAAATTGATAGTCATTATTGGCAAGTCTATCAAGAATCTCAAATGCTTCCTCTGGTGATTTATCTAGGAGTGTTCCATTTTCTGAAACATCTAGCATCATCCTAGTTGGTGCATTGAATCCATTGTAGAACATCACTACTTGCGTCGATTCTCAAAATTTGTGTATGGGACAATTACGAAGAAGCTATTTGTAACGATCTTAAGCCTCTACATAGATTCGTCATCTACTTGACAGAAAAAAGTGATATTATTACGCAATTTATCTGACATGCTAGTAGAATTGTACCTGACAAGGAAACTTTGGCATAGATTTGTCCAGGATTCTAGAGTGCCTGGTGATATGTTGTTGAACCATGTTCTTTCTTATCCCTCAGTGAACAGGGAAAAAGTCTAAGTCTAAGGACATCCTCATAGACTTCTTGTTGTTTGAAAGAATCACAAACCTCTAAGAAAGATCTTAGATGTTGCCGGCATCTTCGTTTGCTGAGCCACCAAATTGCCCAATTGAATTTAGCATATTGAACATCAAGGGCTTCAATTCAAAGTTTGCAGCTTGAAACTCAGGAGTAGCAATTCCTGGATTGTGATCACCAGGGTCTGGTAGTAAGTGATCTCGAATGGGTCTGTTTTGTACTCGAACTGGTTGATCTGCTAAGGCTGCATTGCCTCTTGCCGCGACATTCTAATTGCCATTGGCAATTGGATCTACCATAACTGTGCATAGTTCTCTTCTTCTCTTTCAAAGTACACGTTCAATCTCAGGTTCAAGTAAATAGTCTTGTGCTGTTGGTCTTGCCCTGGTCATACACAGATACAGAACCAAAAAGTGTAAGCCACTTGAAACAAATAGCAAAATAAAAAAGAAAAAAATAATGCAAGAAATTAAAGTGAACATGTCGCAAGTAATAAAGTGATGAATATAGAGTATCGCCTCCACAGGGACTGGTCTGAAGGACTTGGACTCTTAACTCCTTACACTGGAATAAGAGAATAGTTGTGATTATAGATGGTGATAGAAAAATAATACAAATAACTAAAGATTTTAAAGGAAATGAAGTAATCAATGAGATAGTTGGTTGGATTATTAGGATTGAGAGTATGCCGGATGAGATGCTTTGGCAAGTTGAGTGCCAGAGGCAAGTGAAATGATGAGGCAAGTAGATTTTCGTGGCAAGTAGTTTGTTGGAAGTAGGACTCTCCATGACTAGTGAAATGAAATCGCAAGTGGTTGAGTCAGAGTATGACCCTTCTCTGCAAATGGTTTCCCTAGCATGTTAATTGTTGAGGCAAGTGCGATGCCGTGGCAAGCCAATTGTTTCTCCAATGTTTGACAGAGTGTTCTTCACTGCCTTCACATTATTTCTAACTTGAAGGGCTGTCGCTTGTGCAAATCTTGGTGATACATCTGTCACACATTACTTTACTAAGAATGAATACTGTTTTTCCTTGAACTCTTGTTAGCCGCTTGAAACTTGGTCACTTTTTAGAAACATGGTTCAAGAGGGAATTGATTTCTTTCATGTCTCACAATATTAGGAAACCTGGATTCAATTTGGTCTACTGATGTCCATCAACTCTCATAATGTTCAGAAATCAACTCGGTTGAGGAACCTCCAATGGATGTCACTTTATTAGAATGATTCCTTCTTACGAATCCTTCATTGATTTTGTTGTCTCTTGTATTGTCACCGATTTAGGGATTTGAGTTTCAACAAATGATTCTCACTCAAGTGTTTATCTCCAAACTACTCATTTTGCAAGAACAAGAATTGAATCAATATTGTGCATTTAACCTTAAACCAAAAACAAATCATCCATACAAAATCCTCTCAAAACCTAATAACCCAAACCATTTAATTTAGTTAACGGTTTGGTGGAAAGCAAATACACAGGAAAATTCCCCAAACATGGTGGATGATGTGCGATTACAAACTAAGAATGAAGAGAGGAGATGAACTCCTCAATTCAACATCTCCTACGATTAGCTTTCCCTTCATCTCTCTCTCAATCCGATTTCCCCCAATTCCCTCCCATCTCTTCATGTGCTTCGATCCCTTTAAATAAGTGTAACCCTCTCGACCCGACCTAGTCGCAAGACTGAACCGAGCAAGCTACAATAGGTTTATCAAAGTAAACCGGGAAGATGAAACCTAAAACGAGACCATTTTTTCTTTTATCTTGTCTAGATGCATCATTACTTTCCTACATGTACATACTATTCATAGGTGAGGACTAGTCTCAATCGGGCATCGAAACGATATCCAATTGGACATAAACACGGATTAGGGACCAAATTGCAATTTTAACAAAACTCAAGGACTTTATCCAATTCTATGTTACCATTCTTTAATTAAATATATTTCATGCTTACATATCGAAAATCAACTTAAAACGATCATCCATGCCTTCTTAATTGATAAAACAAGACCCATGGACTAAAATGAAAGAAACCAAAATTGCCTTTCTATGACATTAACAGAATTAACGGTCCCCGTATCGATACGATATGATCCATATCGATACGGTGTAACAGCCTCGTTTTAGTATTCCATGTACCGTACCGGTACGCTACTTCTACAGATTCCCCTTGCACTTCCATTAGATACCGTACCGATATGGTAAGCAAGGGTTTCTGTACGCGGGCTTGGTTTCAAAAAGAGGGATTTCCAGTAACTACAAGCCATATCGAATCATCACCCCCATACCAAAATGGTTGCCCCAATTTGCCTAGGCGTACTGATACGGTCCCCCGCGTATCGGTACGTCTGGCCTGTAATGTAATTTTCTTGCTGGTTTTTCACTCGAATCTAGATGCATTTGGGTCCTACCAACTTGCATGCATGCATACAATAAACCATAAATCTCCAAGCTCACACTTATGCCCAGGTTAAACAACCAATTCAATCACATGCTTCCAAAAGTTTACTTTAGAGGCATACTTCCAAAACCACTTTGCCAATCATACCAAAATACACAACTAGACCAGTCTCAGTATAAGCAACATGCCAACACAACATATTGAACTTGTTCAAACCATCACAACATGGAAAGAACATAGAAGCTCTAGATGCATACCTAAGCAACCATTCATTCACAACTACAAGCAAGGATTAACATCAAGCTTAACAACAACAAACCATCTTCAAGTACCAGCATAGAAACATACTTAAAATCCATAAGGAAACATAATTACAACTCCTAAAAACCATGGCAAACACATTGCCTTATTAACCGAAATATAAACCAAGTTCGTACTCAAACTTGTAGATGTCCTTGGATCACTTAGCCTTGCCTCTTGCTACCCCAAACCTTAATGCTCTGCATCATTAGGAAAAAGAAAGCACACTTGCTTAGTGAGGATGGTCATACAACAATGATGCACTAAAACCATTTTAAAACCATATGCTTGTTTTCCAAAAACATGCTTACAACCAAGCATTTTTCCATGATTCCAACCTAATCAAAATATAATAACCTTTATGCAATATCATGTACATTCCATGCTTTCATCTCCAAAGCATTAAATCATAAACCATGCTTAAATTCCAAAGCATTAAAAATAGGTTCAACACAGTCTATAAAATCATCGTTTTCCAAGTACATACATTTCAAAACGTTTGTTAGTATCATTCTAACATAAGCACATATTAGGAATAAAATTCCTAAAAATCCTTTATTATTCATAATCATCACAAATTCACAAGAAAATCTAAATTTTCATAATATAAAATGAATTCTAAAATAATTCATTTCAACTTTCCAAATTATTCAAAATGGCCCGTTGGCATTAAACTTTAAATTCAACCGTTAAGCAACATATTCAAGTATTCAAAGAATACTTTCAAGCTTAACACATAAATTTCTAACCAATTTCCATTTCAATCCAATATTTCCCTTAATTTGCTATTTGGTCCTCAACGCTTAGCAAACTTCTCAAATTGATCCAATTGAATCTTCTAATATTAATTTTTAGCATAATACCTCAGTTTTCCAACATTTGCATCTTAATCCCTCAAATTTTCAAGGTATGCAAAAAGGTCCTTAGAACTTAACAAAGTTCGAAATTAATCCAAACAACATTTTAAGCCTTGTAAAATCATTCTCACATCATTTCTAGCCTTAAGAAATTTTCCATAATTTTCCCTAATATTCTTCCAATATGCCGAATATAAAAAGGTCACTACATCCAAATTTTCCAACTTGATTCAAGCATGGATTCAACTTCTAAACGTCATTTCCAAGCTTCTATAATCATTCCTATATAAAAATCAATCTAAATTCAACTTCCTATAAAAACCCTAACTAAATCCAAATAAGGATTTAACAACTTTCAAGTAGTTTCAATCAACATACATGCTTGGATATGATTCTACAACAACGACTTTGTAACACCCTTACCAGTATTTATTACCCAATACTAGTATAGAGTGTCACATGATGTTTAAACCATATTTTATGCTATCCGAACAAGTCAAAAATGACGATTTAAAATTTTTCCTTTTTAATTGTGTAAAATTTATTTCCAATTTTTAATCCATCAGATAGACCTCGATTTCAGGCAGCAACTTGGCAATTTTTAACTATACTATACAATTAACAAAACTGCCTAAAATAAAAATCATTTTAATTACTCTAAAATTTAATTATTATAATCTTACTCGATTTTGGTTATTAGCAATTTCTTTAAACCAGTATCCATTTAAATAAAACTCAATATCATATACTAACCACTTATCTAGATATTATTATTACAATTCATATCTAGACTAGTTTGAAAGGAGCTACTATTTATTTATACATGCGAACTAGAAATATCAAAATACATCAAAGATGTAATTACCGATACTGCATATATCCCCTTTGATAGTGATGCCTTACTCCTTACTCCGAACCGGGTTTTCTACCTACGCGTGAAAAACCATCACACGCTAAGTATATACTTAGTGAGGCAATATAATTATTTAATATAAATCAACATGCTTGAATTATATCAATAATATAATAAACGTGCAGTTTGATCACTATTCCTTTATTTCCCTTATGTTAATCAAATATTAACATAATATAATCTGGATTTATAAATCATATTATTATCCTTGCCATTATCTGAGAATTTACCTACATTTTGAATTATTTACCATTTATTATCCGAGAGTTCACTTACTCTCTAACTCATTCAGCATTTATTATCATTTTTCGAGAGTTCACTTACTCTCTAATTTATTCACCATTTATTATCATTTTTCGAGAGTTCACTTACTCTCTAACTTATTCACCATTTATTATCATTTTCTGAGAGTTCATTTACTCTCTAATTTATTCACCATTTATTATCATTTTCCGAGAGTTCACTTACTCTTTAATTTATTCGCCATTTATTATCATTTTCTGAGAGTTCATTTACTCTCTAATTTATTCATCATTTATTATCAAATAAATTATTGCCCAACATAGTTTTGAGGACTTGAATATGCGAGTCAAAACCGCACCAAAGTGCTAATAAACTGCACCGAAGTGCTAAGAGACCACACATAAGTGCTAAAGAACCACACCTAAGTGTTAATAAACCGCACCGAAGTGCTAAACCGATGGACTCTATGGCATGCCAACTATACTCTATACCTCAAATACTTATTTGGGCATACTTTCCAATTCCATATTCAATTCATCCATGGCAATATCATTAAAAACTGGGCAGTTCATACCCTAAATATAACATAACCATACATACCTGGTATATTTAGTGATCAAATGCATCATAGTTCTTCCTTTGAAAATTCTCAATATGTCAAATATAAGTTCATGATATAAACATATAATTATCAAGTAATTATTAATAAGGTAGGCTTATCACAAGTCTTCCAAATGATAATCATAATATTATCCATGCATAAAAATGCACTCACCTTGACACTTTATACTTTGTCAATATTCAACTAGCCTCATTAAGCTTCAGCTTTGATCTATATCCTTTCCTCGATTGTTAACTCAATCTCGGTTTTGTGCACAGTCTACAAGTGTATTAAAAGTACCATAAGCACATTCCAAATTATGTGTTAGTATCTTACTAACACATAAGCAATATAGGAATAATTTTCCTAAAAACACCGTAATATTTTCCAAATATTTGTTTCATGACATAAGTCATTTCATCCTCAATACTTTGTATTTCTTTCAACCTGTACTCAAAGAATGATTTATAACTCATTCTAACCTTAATCCCAGCATAATACTCCCATGAAAACAATTTTTCACTTTAGTCCTTAAATTTCTCCAATATGCCGAATTGGTCCCCAAACTTTCCAAGATTTTCGAATTAATCCTTATGTTTTTAGAAACTTCTAAAATGGTCCAAATGACATTTTAAAGCTTGTAAAATCATAATTTCATCATATCCAATCTTATGGAAATTTTTCCATAATTTCTTTTAATTTTTCTTCTTTGACCGAAATGGTCCCTTACTTTCCAATATTTCCATTTTGGTCCTAAATTATCAAATCAAGCTAATTTGATCTAAATCTCATCATTTATAATGCTAGAATAATTTTCACAATAATTTCCCCTTTATTTCCAATTTTAACCAAATTGGTCCATTATTCTTCCTAAGGGAGAATTTTTATTCTAACATCAAATTAAGGCTTCTAATATCACAAATAATTCATTTCCATCCTTTATTAAATTCCCTAACCAAATCCCCAAATTCTAGGGTTAGAGTTTATAACCTTGAACATAGAATTAAACTAAATTTAAGCTTGTTTTCATGTTTACAACACATGAGTTACTTAAATCAAGCCTTAATTTCGACATAGTTCATGAAATTCCAATTTCTCTCTCTCTTCAAGAACATGAACTATTCTTCATAATAGCATACAATATTACTATCAAAAGAAAGAGCATGAAGCATAGATCAATTTATTTCAAAGCAACATACCTTGATTCTTACTTTAAAACCTTCAAAGTTGCCAAAGAAAATTTTCTTTCCTTTTCCTCCTTGTGTTTCGAAAATACCCAAGAAAGATGAATAAATTAGTTCATCTTTTATCCTTTTAATTCACATGTGATAATTAAATGAATTTTAAATTCATTTAATTAGTGAAATTACTAATTTAACCTTCAAATCCAATGGCTATATTTAATATTATCATAAACCAAGGGCCAAGATTAAATCCATGTGTTTTTCATTTTCTAATAATGCCCTCAACATTTCAAAATATTTCAAAAATGCCATCCATGGCAAATGTCCAATTTGCCCTCCAACTATACTTTATTTACTAACAAGGCTTGAAAATTGCCATTCCATTACCATCTAACTAAATCTAGTTAGAATCCAACCAAATGTAATAAAATATCCATAAAATAATATTTTATGAGTTTTCCATTATCCTTGGAACTGTCTTTAAAATTCCAATTTGATTCGATTACCCGATATTCACTTTCTACAATTTTTCCACTTTCAAACTATCATGTAAAATCTGAAATTCTCATCATTCTAATCTCCATATGTAAATATTTTTAACATACAAAATATTCCATAATTTTGTAAAAATCAAAATCTTGAAATTTTTACTCGATCCAATATACTGATAATTTACCCAAAATTTTTATCGGACAAATTTCTCTTAATAATCCTTGATCAGATATTCATAAAAAATTCCATCTCGAACTAATTCCCCTTTTTATCAGTCTCAACTACTGACATGAGACCTTCCCATAAGGTCACCCATCCTAATGCTACTTTGCTCTGAGCACACTTAATAATTTTTATTTCGATCCAAATATCTGGAAATTTTCTCAAACTTTTACGCTTTATAGCTCTTAATACAAACTCTGTATCAAAAATCTGTGTATCACGAAAATGCCACTCTTGGGGTGAACTATTCATTTACGGGACCAAATACATAACTTTTTAAAATTACAATTTAGTCCCTAAACTTTTTAAATTTTACACTTTGGCACCAAACTTTTCAAATTTTACATTTTGGTCACTAACCAAAATTTGAGGTATTAAAATTCTCCCCTTAAGAAAATTTGTTCTCAAATTTTCCTTATGTACGAAGTTCAAAAAGATACGAATGTTGTTTTTTTGTTTTTTTTCATTGATTCCTCGAATTCCCAAGTAGCTTCCTCTATTTTATGATTTCTCTATAAAACTTTGACTAGAGGAATCGTTTTTTATTTATCAACTACTTTTCTTCCTTAGCTAAGATCCTCACAGGTTTTTCTTCGTATGTCAAATATAGTTAAATTTTAATTTCTTCCAATCTAATGACATTCGAAAGATGTGATCTATACCTCTCTAACATGGATACATGAAATACATCATGAATTTGATTCATCTTAGGTGGAAATGCTATCATGCCACTAATCCAACTCTCTTTAGTATTTCATAAAGGTCAATGAACCTTGGACTAAGTTTACCTTTCCGTTCCAAACGAAAGGCATATCCTTTCTTAACAGCTTGTTTATCAGATGGGTAATCATTGAAAAAAAAATTCACAAACTTCCAATAATAACTAACTAATCCTAAGAAACTTCTTATTTCAGAGACATTCTTAGGAACTTTCCATTCAAGGATTGCTTGAACCTTCTTAGGTTCAACTCAATTTCTTTCGGCTGAAACTATATGCCCATGGAAAATTACTTCCAATAACCAAAATTTCACATTTTGACAACTTTTCATACAACTTCTTTTCTCGTAGGATCTGGAGAACTACTTGAAGATGAGTATCATACTCCTCCTTAGTTTTCAAATAAACCAATATATATTATCAACAAATACTACCACAAATCGATTCCATATACACCTAGAAGGTTCGATTCATTAAATCCTTAAATGCCATCGGTGCATTTGTAAGTTTGAAGGGCATTACTACAACTCATAATGCCCATATTTAATTTTGAAAGCTATCTTTGGTCTATCTGCCTTATTGATCTTTAATTAATGATGCCCCGATCGAAGATCAATCTTAGAGAACATGGTTGCTCCCCTAAGTTGATCAAAGAGATCATCAATCCTCGGTAAAAGATACTTATTCTCAATCGTCACTTCATTAAGTTAACGATATTCTACACATTATCTTATTGATCCGTCCTTCTTCTATATAAATAGGACTGAGGCTCCCCAAGGTGATATATAGGCCATATAAAACCTCGGTCTAATAATTCTTATAACTGAGCTTTCAATTCTCTAAGCTCTATAGGAGTTATCCTATAAAATTATATCGATATTGGTGCTATTCTAGGAAGCACATCAATACCAAATTCTTCCTCTCAATCGGGAGGTAATCTCGGTAATTCATCCAAAAATCATCTGGAAATTCTTGTACCGTTGGTACATTTTCCAAATTTATTTTTGTTTTTAAAGCACTAATAACATTGTTCAGATTATCTGGTCTTTCACCTACAAATACCATCTTTTAACCGTCTGGCTTCTTCAAGATTAACCATTTTATATTTTCCATAAAACTAGCAAGAAATTCTACTATTTGAATCTTTAGAGGACATTTTTTGCATATTCGACTCACTTTGGCACTTTGTCCTATTAGATTGACGACAACTACTTTATTCAAATTTGGTTCTATTGGGATATTTCTTTCGAGTATTATTTTAGAACTAATGTAAGAATGAGTAGAGCCTAGATCAATCAATGCAAAGATAGGTCCGCCAAAGAGTTCGATCATACCTGCTACGATCTCTGCATCATCCTGATCCTCAATAGTTTTGATATGGTATACCCGAGCTGTACCCTTGCTCTCTCGATTAGGCGTAAATGCAGATGTTTTTGGGTTACTACCGTTATTTCCTTTACCAGCCTGATGTGCTACAATAGGCTAATTTGGGTGAAGTTCTGGACAATGCCTCTTGATATGACCAGCTTGCCCACAATAGAAACATGCCGCAGTCAACCAACAGTGACCAGGATGCATTTTGCCACAATGCTCGTATTCTGTAATAGGGTGAATTCCAGAATCTCGAGTACCCGTAGTAATCATCTGGGATTACTTCAATTTTCCTCTTGCATACCCCTTCTTAACTGAAGAGGCTGATGTTGCATGATACTGTTGTGGTATTCCTTTACTGCGTTTAAATGATGATGCAGCAAATGAACCTCCAGACCTTTTTCTGGTCTGAATCTACTTCTTACCTTTTTCCTCAAGGTCAACTTTCTCCATGGCCTTGGCTCGATTTACCACTTCTTGAAAAGAAGTGAAGTTACGAGAAACCAAAATCTTTTTATATTGAGGATCCAACCCAGCTATAAATCTGTCTATTCTGGACTTCTCAGTTGGAAGAAATTCGGCTGCAAATTGGTTTAATCTATTGAACTCGCATTTATATTCATAAATCGATCAGTCGTACTATTTTAACTGCAGAAATTGCTGTCTCATTTCCTCGACAAATACAACTCAAATATATTTTTTCCTTCAATTCTTGTAGAAAGAATTCCCAAGTAATCTGTTATGGAGGTACTTGTATAGTTATCACGTCCACCATATGCTGGCTTGTTCCATCAATAGGGATACTACTCCTTCTAATCTTCCTTGATTATCATAAGGAATCCTATTTAATATGATCTTTATATCATTTAACCAATAATCGACAACCATAGGATCTGCATCAGTATCACCCCAAAATTCTGGTGCCCCAATTTTCCTTAATTCCTTTGGGACTGATACTGGTGCCTGTCGATTTAGGATTGCCTCCAAAGACTACAGAAAATAAGCCTTGATCTTGTACCAACATATTTCTTTGTTCCTGAGCCTGTTGCTCTACATTCTGCTGAGCCAATTGCTCTACATTTTGCTGAACCTGAGGTGGATTCTGATTCACCTCATTACTTCTGCTTCAAGCAGGCACATCCTGCTCAACAGCCTGTCACGATTCTTGATAACCCGACATCTATTCATGTCACTATTATAGAGTGTCACATGATGTTTAAACCGTATTTTATGCTATCTGAACAAGTTAAAATGACGATTTAAAATTCTTGATAACCTCGATTTCAGGAAGTAACTTGGCAATTTTTAACTATACTATACAATTAACAAAACTGCCTAAAACCTACCTAAAATAAAAATCATTTTGATTCCTCTAAAATTTCATTATTATAATCTTACCTGATTTTTGTCACTAGAAATTTCTTTAAACTAGTATCCATTTAAATAAAACTCAATATCATATACTAACCACTTATCTTGACATTATTATTACAATTCAAATCTAGACTAGCTTGAAAAGAGCTACTATTTATTTATACATGCCAACTAGAAATATCAAAATACATCAAAGATGTAATTACTGATACTGCATATATCCCCATTGATAGTGATGCCTTACTCCTTACTCCGAATCGAGTTTTCTACCTACGCGTGAAAAACCATCACACGCTAAGTATATACTTAGTGAGACATTATAATTATTTAATATAAATCAACATCCTTGAATTATATCAATAATGTAATAAACATGCAGTTTTGAGTGGGCTTGATTTATCCTTTGCTTGTAGCGCTTTAATCCTTTCTATCAGAGTGGGCTTGATTTGAAACTCAGCAATTATTACACCATTTTTCTACAACTTTAACTTAGCATTCAATGTTCTTAGGCAGAAAATCTTTCGGCTAAGTGCATTTGCTACCACATTAGCCTTTCCCGGATGGTAATCTATGATTACGTCATACTCCTGATCAATTCTATCCACATCCTTTGTCTCAAATTAAGCTTCTTTTGAGACAACAAATATTTCAAACTTTTATGATATGTGAAAATTTAGCACTTTTCACCATATAAGTAATGACGCCAAATCTTGAAAGCGAACACCACTACAGCCAACTCTAAATCACTGAGTTTTGAGTTGTCGAGAAGCATACGCTACAACCTTTCCTTCTTGCATCAATACACACCCCAAACCATTATGGGATGCATCACTATATACTGTGAAATCCTTCCCGGATTGTGGTTGTACCAAAACAGGAGCTTATGTTAATATCTTCTTCAATTTCTCCAAGCTTTCCTGACACTTTTTTATCCAAACAAATGGCACATCTTTCCTTGATAGCTTAGTTATTGGAGCGGCAATCATTGAAAAGTCTTTCACAAACCACCGATAATGACCAGCTAATCCCAAGAAACTTCTCACTTTAGAGACACTTTCTGAAACTTTCCATTCGAGTATTGCTTGAACCTTCTTAGGATCAACTCGAATTCCTTCCATAGAGATTATGTGTCCAAGGAAAGCTACTTCAACCAAAATTCACACTTTGATAGCTTTGCATATAACTTTTTTTATCGGAGGATCTGAAGAACTACTCGACGATGAGTATCATGATCCTCTTTGGTTCTTGAATAAACCAATATATCATCTATAAATACCGCCACAAATTGGTCCAAATACGGCTTAAATATCTGATTCATCAAATCCATAAAAGCTATCGGTGCATTTTTAAGTCCAAAAGGCATTACTACAAACTCATAATGCCCATATCTAGTTCTGAAAGATATCTTTGGTATATATGCTTCTTTGATCTTCAATTGATGATACCCCGATCGAAGATCAGTTTTAGAAAACATTGTTGCTCCTTTAAGTTGATCAAAGAGGTCTTCAATCCTTGGTAAAGGATATTTATTCTTTATCGTCACTTTATTAAGTTGACGGTAATCCACACACAACCTGATTGATCCATCTTTCTTTTTCACAAATAAAACTAGAGCTCCCCAAGGTGATATACTTGGTCAAATAAAACCTTGATCTAATAATTCTTGCAATTGAGCCTTCAGCTCTTTAAGTTCTGCAGGAGCCATTTTGTAAGGCGCTATTGATATTGGTGCTATTCCAGGAAGCACATCAATACCAAATTCCACCTCTCGATCAGGAGGTAATCCTGGTAATTCATCAAGAAAAACATCTGGAAATTCCTGCACTATGGGTATATTTTCTAGATCTATCTTTGTCTCAGGAGTATTTATCACATGAGTTAAATAAGCTTCATACTCACGTGATAATAACTTTCCAGCAGTTACAGCCGCAATCTTCTTACTCAAATAATTATGCCTTTCTCCTTTAAATATTATTTCTAAACCAACTAGTTCTTTTAAGACTACCCTTTTTAATCGGCATTCAACTGTAGCATCATATGTCGAGAGCTAATCCATTCCAAGAATGACTTCAAACTCTTGGAAAGGAAATTCCATAAGATTGGCTGGAAATTCTCTACCTTGGATCCTTATAAGACACTTTTTACATATTCGAACTACTTTGGCACTTTGTCCTAGGTGATTAATAGCAACTACCTCACTCGAAATTGGTTCTACTAGTATATTTCTTTCAAGTACTACTTTAGAACTAATATACGAATGGGTAGAACCTGGATCAATTAATGCAAAAATAGGTCTGCCAAAGAATTCAATCATGCTTGCTATGATCTTTGAATCATCTCGGTTGTGAGCAACCTTGATATTATATACTCGAGCAACAACCTAATCTTCTCGACCAGGTATAGACATAGATACTCCTAGTTTGCCACCTTTGTTTCCTCTATTTTTCTGAGTCGCTGCAACTGAACGATCAGAGTTTAGCTTTGGACACTCCCTTTTGAAATGACCGGCTTGTCCACAATAATAACATTCTCCACCAGCGAACCAACATTGACCAGAATGTCTCTTTCCACAATGTTCACATTTTGGAGGAGGGCAAAATCTAGAACCCGAGTACCCGTAGTAACAGTCTGAGCCTGCTTTGACTTTCCTCTGAAATATCCCTTTTTAGCATAAGAAACTGATGCCATTGGATGTTGTTGTGGAAATCCTTTATCGCGTTTAAATGACGATGCAACAAAAGAACTTCCAGGTCTTTTTCTTGACTAGACCTGTTTTCCCGCTTTTTCCTCAAGGTCCACTTTTTCCATATCATTTGCTCGATTCACCACCTCTTGAAAAGTGGTGAAGTTGTGGGAGACGAATACCCTTTTATACTGAGAATCCAACCAAGCTATGAATTTATCAATCCTAGATTTTTTGGTTGGATGAAATTCTTCTACAAATCGACTCAGTCTACTGAATCACATTAGTATTCATAGACTGTTCTGCCTTATTACTTCAAATCCAGGAATTGTTGCCTTATTTCTTCAATGAACAGGTCCCCAATATACTTTTCTTTGAATTCTTTCTGAAAGAATTCCCAAGTAATCTGTTCTGAAGGAACTCATACAGTGACTACATTCCAGCAAACGCTTGCTTGTTCCATTAGAAGAGATACTACTCCTTCCAACTTCCCGTGATTATCACAAGGAATCCTACTCAACATGATCTTAATATCATTCAACCAGTAATCAGCAACCATAGGATCAACATCAGTGTCACCTTTAAATTCTAATGCTTTCATTTTCCTTAATTCCTTTGGAATTGATTCTGTTGCTCACCGATTTATGATAGCATCCAATGCCTGAAGAAATAAGCCTTGGTCTTGCAAAGGCATATTTCTTTGTTCCTGGGCCAAAGGCTCTACATTCTTATGCCCATGAGGTGGATTCTGATTCACCTCATTATTTCCACTCTGAGTAGGCATATCTTGCTCAAATGCCTGACGAGATTCCTGATGATCTAACATCTGTTAATGTCACAATCATCCCTTATAAGTAAGGAATAACAATACTAATTACTGGGCATTCAATTATATTCATACAAATATCAGTAATTTTGACATCATAGTGGCATGTATATAATTCCAACTATCTATATACCCAATTTATGTCCAGAACCGGCTAAACCTGTAGCTCTGATACCAATAAATGTAACACCCTAACTAGTATTCTATATTAAATACTAATTATAGTATCACATATTTTTTTTTTTCGTGTAGAATCATATTTTGAATTTTTATCCTATCAAATTAAATCTAATTTCAGGCAGCAACTTAACAATACTTTCCTATAACATATAAGGAATATAACTGCCTAAAACAAAAATCTATCCGATTGCTCTATTTAACCTTTTTGTAATCATTACTCGATGTTAACGTTAATATAACTATTCATCATTTTCTATAAACATAAACTAGTTTAGAAGTTAATACAAACCATATAAAAACTAGTACATAACTGATTAATTTTACATATACATGCCATCTAGAAACATCAAAACATATCAAAGGATGTTATTATTGATACTGTTATTATACTCTGGATAAGTAGGATGTCTGCTCCTTACTCTAATTTTTGCTTTTTACCTACGCGTGAAAACCATCACACGCTAAGTATATACTTAGTGAGGAAATAATAATATTCAATGCAATATAACATAACTGTAATTAATAACATGTAACCATATGCATGCATTTTGAATCACTATATATGTCTTACCAGTATGTAATTCAAATATCAATAATGTAAACCAGATATAATTTCTTACCAATATACTTGCCATAATTTTAAGAGTGTATAAACTCTTTAACCCGTTTATCAATTATTTACCGATTTCATAGCCCAAATATCAACCTAAGAGGACCCTGGGTACTCGAGTCAAAGATGCACCGAAGTGCTAATACACATAAAGTCGTGCCCACCATCCGCACATTTATAAGGCAGTGCTAACCATACACTAAGTGTCCTTTATATACACTATAGTGCTATCCCAGATACCTGGATATGCAGCGTGTTGCTGGACTCTATGGCATGCCAACTATACCTTGTCCCCCAATTGACTTATTTGGGCATAATTTCTGTATTTATTCCATCCATGGCAATGTACATCAATATAGTTGAACATTGGGCAGTTCATACCCGAAATAACATTCATATTATGCCATTGTATATAACTAGTGATCCATGCATTAAAATTCATCCTTTGACATATTTAAAATATGTCAATCATATGATCAATGAAATAAATATCATGCCAATATAGAAGCCCGATAGACTTATCGCAAGTCTTACCAATGATGTATAAAACATCAATGTATCATGTTATGTATACATTGCACTCACCTGATGCCTCGCTAGAAATCTTACTGTCTATTTAACCTTATTCTCAATATTTTTCCTTGTTTTTAGACTTGCTTGAAGTACAATCTTGATCACAGTCACGATCTATAAAATCATTGTTTTCCAAATACATACATTTCAAAGCGTATGTTAGTATCATTCTAACATAGGCACATATTAGGAATAAAATTCCTAAAAATCCTTTATTATTCATAATCATCACAAATTCACAAGAAAATCTAAATTTTCATAATATAATCGTAAAATGAATTCTTTTAGAATTCAGTTAACTTTCCAAATTATTTAAAATGGTCCCTTGCCATTAAACTTTAAATTCAACCATTAAGCAACCTATTCAAGTATTCCGAGAATACTTTCAAGCTTAACACATAAATTTCTAACCAATTTCCATTTCAATCCCATATTTCCCTTAATTTGCTATTTGGTCCTCAACGCTTAGCAAACTTCTCAAATTGATCCAATTGAATCTTCTAACATTAATTTTCAGCATAATACCTCAGCTTTCCAACATTTGCATCTTAATCCCTCAATTTCTTAAGGTATGCAAAAAGGTCCTTAGAACTTAACAAAGTTCCAAATTAATCCAAACAACATTTTTAAGCCTTGTAAAATCATTCTCACATCATTTCTAGCCTTAAGAAAATTTTCCATGATTTTCCCTAATATTCTTCCAATATGCTGAACATAAAAGGTCACTACATCCAAATTTTCCAACTTGATTCAAGCATGAATTCGACTTCTAAACCTCATTTCCAAGCTTCTATAATCATTCCCATATAAAAATCAATCTAAATTCAACATCCTATCAAAACCCTAACTGAATCCAAATTAGGATTTAACTACTTTCATGTAGTTTCAATCATCATACAAGCTTGGATATGATTCTACAACAACAAATTCATCAAAAACTAGTCTTAAATCATCATATTTAAACATCCCCGTCATCCATCAAAACCACAAAACTAAGGTTTCAAGCAAGGAAACCATGAATAAATGGTACCAAAAGATAGAGAATTTCATGGAGATCAATTTCATATTTCACGCTTTCATAAAAAATCCTACCAAATAAGCTTGAAAATCCAAAAGAAAATTCTTCCCTTACCTTAGAGGGGTGTTCGAACAAGGGGAAAAGATGAAGGAATTGTCTTGAAATTTCATTTGTTTCCAATTTGGCCATTTGTCATATATTTTAAAAATCCAAATATAATCTCTTTTATATCAAGATAACCATTTTGCCCTTATGATCCAATGCTTCATATCTTCCCACATGTCTACCTACACATCCAAGGGTCAAAAATAATCCAAGTAGTTAGTGATTACCAACTTTACCCTTGGAATTTCCCAAATTTACCATCTTGCCATTTTCATCCAATGAATTATATTTAACATGGAAAACCTACTTTAATCCAATGGACCATGTTAAATCGTGCCATTTTAAAACATGGAAATGACATTTTTAACCTTGCCTTATCATCCTTTAAAATATCTTAAATTTTTGATTCGATCCGATTATTCGAATATTTTTCTAAACTTTATCGCTTAATAGGCAAAAATACAAACTCCATACAAAAAATCTGAGTATCACAAATAAGTCATTCTTAGGGGTAACCTATCCATTTATGGGACTAAATTACATTACTTTTAAAAATTACAATTTAGTCCCTAAACTTTTCCAAAGTTTATACTTTGACCACCAAACTTTCAAAATTTTCATTTTGGTCACTAACAAAAAATTTGGGATATTACAATTCTCCCCTTAAGAAAATTCATCCTCAAATTTTCCTTACTTACTTGGTTCAAAAAGGTACGGATACTACATTTTCATTATTTCTTATGTTTCCCAAGTAGCTTCTTCTACTTTGTGGTTTCTCCACAAGACTTTAACTAGAGGAATCTTCTTGTTCCTTAATTGCTTTTCTCCTCGAGCTAAAATTCTTATAGGTTCTTCATCATATGTCAAGTCTGATTGAATCTCAATCTCTTCTGGTGTAATAACACGCGAAGGATCTAATAGATATCTTCGAAGCATTGCCACATGAAATACATCAAGAACCTTACTCAACTCCGGTGGTAAAGCTAGTTGATACGCTACTGGACCATCCCTTTTTAAGATTTCATAAGGCCAAATAATTTGGACTAAGCTTTCCTTTTCGTTCAAAGCGTAATATCTTTTTCTAGGGTGAAACCTTTAAGAATACTTTATCTCCAACCTCAAACTCAATATCTTTTCTTTTAAGATCTGAATGTGACTTTTGTCTGTCAGAAACAGCCTTGAGATTATCTTGAATTATCTTTACCTTATTCTCTGTCTCTTGAACAAGATATGGTCCGATGATCTTTCAATCCTCCAACTCAAACCAAATCAACAGTGTTCGGCATTTTATTCCATATAATGCTTCATAAGGTGCAATTTTTATACTTGATTGATAACTATTGTTGAAGGCAAACTCAACTAATGGAAGATATTTTTCCCATGAACTTGCAAAATTAATTATGCATGCTCTAAGCATATCTTCAAGTATCTAGATAATTCTTTCCAATTTTCCATCTGCTTGGGGATGAAAAGCAGTACTGAAGTGTAGCCGAGTTCCCAATGCTTCATGTAATGCACTCCAAAACCTTGAAGTGAACCTTGGATCTCTATAAAAAATTATAGACATAGGAACTCCATGAAATCTAATAATTTCCTTAATATATAACTCCACCAACTTGTTCAAGGAGTAGTATGCTCGCACTGGTATGAAATGTGCCGTCTTAGTTAAACGGTCCACAATCACCAAAATCGAATCTTTCTTACTTGGCGTCAATGGTAAACCTGTTACAAAATCCATTATAACTTTTTCCCATTTCCACTATAGAATTGAAATCGGTTAGAGCAACCCTGATGGAACTTGATGTTCTGCCTTTACCTGTTAACATGTTAAGCATTCAGCAACGAACTCAGAAATAGCTCATTTCATACCAGGCCACCAAAATTGACTCTTTACATCTTGATACATTTTGTTGCCTCCTGGATGCATAGTTAAAGGACTGAAATGTGCTTCTGATAGTATATCCCTCTTTAGATCCTCATATTCAGGAATGTACACATGTCCCCTATAAAACAAGCATCCATTTGATTTTACTTCAAAGTCCTTAGATTCACAATTCTCAACTTGCCTCTTCTTTTCCAAGCATTCATTATCCATTGCTTGTAACTCTTTAATCCTTTCTATCAGAGTAGGCTTAATTTGAAACTCAACCATTATTAAAACATTTTCCTACAACTTTAACTGAGCATTCAATGTTCTTAAGGCAGAAAATGTCTTCCGGCTAAGTGCATCTGCTAACATATTAGCCTTTCCCGAATTGTAATCTATGATTACATCATATTCCTTGATCAATTCTATCCACCTCCTTTGTCTCAAATTAAGCTCCGTGTGGCCTTGTTAAACCGCCATACCTTAAGGACCCATGGCCACGATCGATTTTGTTCATATTTTATAGTGCACTTTTAATCCTATTGCATGCCAACTATATCCGATTGTTTTCTCACCATGTCACACGACCAATATACCATTTACTCACTGCTTTACAATGCATTATACAAAACATCACATATGCCAGTCTCATTGCCACTGCAATAATACCAGTCCCAACCAGAATGAAAACCAATGCTCACTAGCATTTAATATACTTTTAAACCTCTGCATATGAACTCAAAATCATGCATTTCCAATAAGTAAATCATACCACGTTTATCACCAAAACATGCAAACAACATGCTCATATCCAAGCTGATATTCAAGAGCAAAATTAGGGAAACTTACTTTCGAGCTTAGGTAAGTGTCTCACGCTTACCCCACACCCCCAACAACATTTACAAACATTTGTAAAGCATTTAAAACCAATTTCCACTCACTGATATGCTTTGCCTTCCTTCCAACGCAATACAATATCCCAGCAAGCAATAAAACAACGTCAAGCTTCTTCGCCTTGATTATCCCCCCATATTGTGAGATTTCTCCCTCAATTGGTTTGATAAAAGCTCTGGATTTTGATGAAAACTTGAGTGTTTGGCTGAGGAGAGAGTGGAGAGAAAAGTTAAGTGAATTTTCTTTAAAAGGCTTAACTAACTTTTTAACTAAAACCCCTTTTTAATTAACCTTAAAACATATGTTAAAATATCTTTAATTAAGGGAGAAATCATCAAAAAAAAACTTGGTAAAATAGCTCATTAAAGGATGGCACCGAAGGAGTTGAAGTCCCAGCTTCAGGAGTTGTTGGATCATGGGTTCATTCGACCGAGTGTTTCACCTTGGGGTGCTCCAGTTCTCTTTGTGAAAAAGAAGGATGGTACGATGCGTATATGCATTGATTATCGGCAGTTGAATAAGTTAACGGTGAAGAACAAGTATCCGCTGCCACGTATTGATAAATTGTTCGATCAGTTAACGGTCGAAGGATAATCAGTTGTATGCTAGGCTAAGCAAGTACGAGTTTTGGCTTAAGGAAGTAATATTCCTTGGAATTGTGGTTTCTGCTAGGGCATCCGTGTTGATCTACAGAAAATTGAGGCTATCCTTAATTGGAAGCAACCTAAGTCTGTATCAGAGGTGCGTAGTTTTCTTGGGTTGGTTGGTTATTATCGCTGTTTTGTTGAGGGGTTCTCGAGTATTGCAGTACTGTTGACCAAGCTGTTGCAAAAGAATGTTCCTTATATGTGGATGAAGAAGCAGCATCATAGTTTTGAGAAGTTGAAGGAGGTTTTGACACATGGTCCTATATTTATTCAACTGGAATCGGGGAAGGAGTTTGTGGTTTATAGCGATGTGTCATATGTTGGATTGGGTTGTGTGCTAATGCAAGATGGTAAGATTGTGGCCTATGCGTTGAGGCAGCTGAAAGTTCATGAGCACAACTATCCAACTCATGATCTGGAGCTTACGACTGTACTTTTTGCTTTGAAAATCTGGAGACATTATCTCTATGGTGAGAAATGTGTTGTTTTTACAGACCATAAGAGTTTGAAGTATTTGATATCTCAGAAAGATTTGAATCTTAGGTAACGTAGATGGTTAGAGTTGCTTAAGGATTACGACTTGACAATTGAGTATCATCCTGGTAAAGCCAATGTGGTTGCGGATGCATTAAGTCGTAAGGTCGTAGTTGAGCTTAGAGCTATGTTTGCAAGGTTGAGTGTGACACGGGAAGAAGGGTTGTTGGCTGATTTGCAAGTTAAACCTGCATTGTCATAATTGATCAAAGCTAAACAACTGTATGATGATTCTTTGGTTGAGCATGTTAAGGACATATCAGAGGGTAATCCGATGGATTTTCATTTTGATGATGATGGAGTTTTGTGTATCAAGGGTCGAATAGTGGTGTCGGATGATTCGGAGTTGAGGCACACTATTTTGATGGAAGCATATTCGAGTCCTTTTGCTATGCATCCTGATAGTGTTAAGATGTATCGCGGGTTGAAGGAGGCATACTATTGGGTTGGGTTAAAAAAGGATGTGGCCGAGTTTGTTTTCACATGTATAGTGTGTCAGCGAGTTAAGGATGAACATCAGTTTCCATCCGTGTTGTTGTAACCGCTGAAAATTCTAGAGTGGAAATGGGAGAGAATCACCATGGATTTTTTGACGGGGCTACCATTGACACCAGCTAAAAAAGATTCCATTTAGGTGATTGTAGATCAGTTTACGAAGTGTGCGCATTTCTTGCCAGTGCACACGACATATACTTTGGACAAGCTGGCAAATCTATACATTGCGGAGATTGTGCGCTTGCATGGGGTGCATAAGTCCATTGTGTCTGATAGAGATCCGAGGTTTACGGGAAGGTTCTGGGGGAGTTTACACCAGGCCTTGGGGCCAAGGTTGAATTTCAGTACCGCGTATCACCCCCAGACAGATGGGCAGTCTAAGCGTGTTATCCAAGTTTTGGAAGATATGCTGATGTGTTGTATTATCGAGTTTCAAGGAACTTGTGAGAAGCATTTACACTTAGTTGAGTTTGCTTATAACAATAGCTACCAAGCGAGTATACAGATGGCACCATATGAGGCGTTGTATGGCCGGAGGTGTTGTACACCCATATGTTGGGCTGAGGTGGAGAAAAACATGTTACCTTACCGAATGTGTTGAAAGACACGGATGAAAAGGTAAAGCTTGTGTGTGATCGCTTGAAAGCGGTTGCGGATCGGTAGAAATCTTACGCAGATTTGAAGTGTAGAGAAATTGAATATGCGGTAGGCGATCGTGTATTCTTGAAAGTGTCACCATGTAGAAAGGTGATGAGATTTGGACGTAAGGGTAAGCTTAGTCCGAGGTTTATTGGACCGTACGAGGTTATTGAGCATGTAGGTCCTGTGGCTTATCGGTTGAGGTTGCCTCCCGAGCTGGAGAAAATACATGATGTGTTCTATGTATCTATGCTACGGAGGTATCAGTCGGATCCTTCGCATGTTATGACGATGGAACATATAGAGTTGAGGCCGAATTTATCTTACGATGAGAAACCGGTGGAGATCCTTGATTCCAGCAGTAAAGTTCTTCGCGGTAAGACGTTTGAGCTTGTGAAGGTCTTGTGGCGACACCGAGGTGTTGAATAAGCCACTTGGGAAAGCAAGGCGGATACGATGGAGCAATTTTCGCATTTGTTTCCTCTAGGTAATTTTGAGGACGAAATTTCTTAAGTGGGGGAGAGTTGCAACACCCCGATTTTGGGCTTAGATGTTTTAAGGTTAGTTCGAAGGTTCGGTGAATCGTATTAGAGTTTTGGGTCGGTTTCGTGATTAAATTGGTTTAAATGTTTTTGAAGGTGATAAAATTTTGGGAAAATATTCTAAAATCATTATTAATTATATTAAGGATAATTGTGAAATGAAATTTGGAAAATTGAATCTGTAAATCAGACATTTTGGGCTGGTGACCAAAATGCATCTTTTGAAAACTGTTTTTAAAGGTGACTAAAATGAAAAGGGTCAAATTCTTAGAATCTTTAAGGAGCTATTTTACCAAGATTTTTTCTGATGATTTCTCCCTTAATTAAAGATATTTTAACATGTGTTTCAAAGTTAATTAAAAAGGGATTTTAGTTAAAAAGTTAGTTAAGCTCTTTAAAGAAAATTCATGTAACTTTTCTCTCCACTCTCTCCTCAGCCAAACACTCAAGTTTTCATCAAAATCCAGAGGTGAGAAGTCTTTTAACTTATTTTTATGTTTTGTAATTGATTGATTAACATTGTTTTTACAAAATCTCATTTAAATCTTGTGTTTTCTTAGCTTTTATCAAACCAATTGAGGGAGAAATCTCACAATAGGGGTAAGTTTTGTGATCTCCTCTATTTTATGGTTCTTTACTGAAATTCCCAAGTATTTGATCCTTGGTTTATTGATTGTAAACTGATTTTAATGATTTATCAATGTATGATTGAGAAAATAGGGTAAAATTGATGTAACAAGGTAATTTTCAAAGTGAATCCGATTTCCAGTTTTTAAGACTGATTTAATACATATTTTGGATGTATTATGATGTTGATAAGTTGTTTTTATCAATAGAATCCTGAAACTCTTGGATCTCTAATTGTTTAGGTTGTTAGATTTGAGTTTTTGTGATGATATTCGAGTTTAATCTTTGTTGGAAGTAAAAGGATATTTGGAAAGGGTTTTTGGGAGATAATTGATGTTGATTGATGAGTTGTTTTATGGCTGGGTTAAGTTTTGGAAACGTTTGATGATGTTTTTGGTTTGTTTCTGATGGTTTCTAAGTGGGCAACCCGAGAGTTATGGGGTTTTGCTTTAAGGAAGTGGTTTCAATGTATAATAATGCATTTATCCTTTGGTTTTATGTGTTTAAAACAGGGGATAGTCAAGGCGAAGAAGCTTGACATCGTTTCGTTGCTTGCCGAGAGCTTGTATCGTGTTGGCAAGGAAGACGAAGTGTATCGGTTACTGGAAACTGGTTTTTAAATGCTTTACGAAGGTTTGTAAAGGTTGTTTGGAGTTTAGGGTAAGCGTGAAGCACTTACCTAAGCCCAGAAGTAAGTTTCCCTTATTTTGCTCTTGAATATCGGCTTGGATATAAGCATCTTGTTCGCATATTTTGGTGATAAACATGGCATGATTTACTTACTGGAAATGCATGATTTTGAGTACATATGTTGGGGATTAAAAGTATATTAAATGTTGTTGAGCATTGGTTTTCATTCCGGTTAGGGATGGTGTTATTGCATTGGCAATGAGATTTGTATATGTGATATTTTGTTTAATGCATTGTGAAGCATTAAGTAAATGATTTGTAAATGGTATATTGGTTATGTGACATGGTGAGAAAACAATCGGCTATAGTTGGCATGCCATAGGATTAAAAATGCACTATAAAATATGAACAAAATCGATCATGGCCATGGGTCCTTGAGGTATGGTAGTTTAACTAGGCCACTCGGACTGCTGGGACCTCATTTGGGGCATGCAGTTTAACTAGGCAACCCAAATTGATGGTGATCTTACGGTTTAACTAGGCAAGGTCGGTACACTTGCGATTTAACTAGGCAAGGGTGAAGTCTCGCGGTTTAACTAGGCGCGGGTGTCAAATCTTGCGGTTTAACTAGGCAAGGTTTGGGATATCATGCGATTTAACTAGGCATGGTATGAGAGATCCGTGTATCCGATGTGTATAGGATAAAGGTTGTCTATCCGGGTCACTATAAATGCCAATATATGAGAATGTTCATGTGTGGAACCTATTTTTAATGCTTTGGGATCTAAGCATGGTTTATGGTTTAATGCTTTGGAGATTTAAGCATTGAATGTACATGATATTGCATAAAGGTTATTATGTTTTGATTCAGTTGGAATCATGGAAAATGCTTAGGTTGTAAGCATGTTTTTGGGAAAACAAGCATGTAGTTTTCAAATGGTTTTAATGCATCATTGTTGTATGAGCATCCTCACTAAGCAAGTGTGCTTACGCTCTCTTTTACCTAATGATGCAGAGCATTAAGGTTTGGGGGCAGGAAGAGGCAAGACGAAATGATCCAATGACATTTACGAGTTTGAGTACGAACTCAGTTTATATTTCGATCAATAAGGCAATATGTTTGCCATGGTTTTTGGGGAGTTGTAATTCTGTTTCTTATGGATTTTAAGTATGATTCCATGCTGGTTTTTGAGGATGATTTGATGTTGCTAAGTTTTATGTTAATCCTTTCTTTTAGTTGTGGACGATTGGTTGCCTAAGTATGCATCTAGAGCCACCTTATTGATTGCCATGTTGTGATGGTTTGAGCAAGTTTATTATGTTGTGTTGGCATGTTGCTTATGCTGAGAACGGTCCATTTGTGCATTTGGTATGTTTGGTAAAATGGTTTAGGATGCATGCATCTAGAAGAATTCTTTGATAGTAAGAAATTGTATTGGTTGTTTGATCCTAGCATATATGAGAGTTTATGTGTTTATAGTTGATTGTATGCATGTATGCAAGTTGCTAAGACCCAAATGCTTCTAGATTCGAGTGAAAAACCAGCTAAACTTGATATTACAGGCCCAAGCGTACTGATACACGAGGGACCGTATCGGTATGGCTAGGTAATTTTGGGTAAGGCGTTTCGGTACAGGTCAAGGTGTTTCAATACGGTTTAATGCTACTGGAATGTCACTTTTTGGAATAAGCCCGCTACCAAAACACCACATGATCGTATCGGTACGGAGACTAATGGAATAAAAAGGAATTTTCGTAGTTGAAGTAGCGTTCTGAAATGGGGTTGGTCGTATCTAAATGATAGTTACAATACCGTATCGATACAGTGACCATTATTTTTGTTAATGTCATGGAAATGCAGTTCTGGTTTTTTTCGTTTTAGTCCCTGAATCTTGTTTATCAATTGAATGAGTATGGTTGATTGTATTAAGCTGTTTTTTGACACGTAAGCCTGTAACATGCTTAATTAAGGGTTAGTAACTTAAAATTGGGAAAACTCCTGTAAATTGTTGAGTTTGCAATTTAGTCCCAAAATTATGATGTGTTCAATTGGATACCGTTCCGGTGCCTGATTGTGTTGAGTTATACCTGTGGACTGTATGTAAATGTAGGAAAATAACAATGCATCTAGACAAGATAAAAGAAAAAAAATAGATGAGTTTTAGTTTTTATCTTCCCGGTTTACTTCGGTAAACCTAATGTAGCTTGCTCGGTTCGGTCTTGCGGCTAGGCCGGGTCGAGGGGGTTACAAAAGTTATACTCATCGATTAAGAATTTAGGGTCCAAAGGGAGCAGGACAAGCCAATCCTTCTTAAAGGTCCAAGGTCCTTGCATGAGGATGTCATTACGCTTTGGTACCGAAGAAAACTTTATCGAAAGAAATTTGCCTTCAATTCAGAGATAGAGAGAACCTTATCAATTTCCATACCACACAGAAGACGTGAATCAAGGTTGTGCCGTCTATGGTCTTATTCCTAACAACCTTCCCAACGAGGGACAGTGCACAATCCTCTGAAGGGGATTTCCAATTGACTGAAGGAGTGAAGACCACCTCTTGTTCCTCGGTGGTGAAATTAAATTCACCCAATTGTTGAAGGATGGAGTCGGTTGCCATAGGTTTGAGAGAAAAATTATCCCAAAATAGCAAAGAGAATTTGAAGTTGTTAGTATCTCTCGGAGAATAGCCAGTGAGAATATAAAAGCCTCTGAAAAAGAGCCTTATATCCACTAGAAGAGAGGGCCTTATATCTAAGGGAAGATATAAGTCCAATGCATATGAAGAAATAAGTTAATTGAGTTTCTAAGGGATTAGTTTCCAAAGAGAGATTTAAGGAGAAATTTAAGGTAATGGCATTTGAATTAATTTTGGAATTGACTCTATATGAGGATAAATCCAAGTCAATGTTAAATTGATTATGCCAATTAAAGGTAAAAAATTAGGGTGCATTCATCTGAATTAAAATTTAAATTGACTATGAACAAGGATAAAACAAATTGAAAATTAAAAAGATTGTTTCTATTGAAGGGAAGTTTTGAATTGATTGCATCTGAATTTAAGTTTCAATTGACTCTAGACAATGATAAATTCAAGTAAAAAATAGATAGATTATTCTAATTAAGTTTTAAAATTGAAATAAATCCGATTAATGAGGAATCCAATCCAAATTTATTACCCAATTTCGTATTTGAGACATTCATATAGTGATTTAAGGAGAATATTAAGGTAAAGACATCTAAATTTAAATTTGAAGTTACTCTAATAAAGGATAACTCCAAAACAAAGGAAACATGTAAATCCAAATTTGAATTAACTTTAATCAAGGAGAACTTCAACCCAAATTCATCATCAAAATTTGGAAATAAGTCTACCAGAGAAAGAGTTAAGGTTAAAATTAAGGTGATGGCATCTATGTTAGAGATTGAATTAACTTTAGTCAATGAGAAATTCAAACTAAATTTAGCAGTTAAATTCAAATTTGAGTAAACTCTAATCAAGGATAAATCCAATTCGATTTTAGTACATAAATTCATAATTGATTTTACCAGGGCGAGATTGAGGAAGAAAATTAAGGTGTTGGCATCTAATATCACAATTGAATTAACTCATAACCAGGATAAATCCAATTCAAAGGTGTTGTAACCCCCTTGACCTGGCCTACACGCCCGACCGAACCAAGAGAACTACATTAGGTTTGTCGAAGCAAACTAGATAAAATTATGATAACCGACCCATTTTTTTATCTTATCTAAATGCACATTATTAATCCTAAGTGTACATACTCGCAGTGGGTGAATTTTCAACGGAAACACTTCATGGGGGCCTTCAATTGCACATCATACATTTTAGGGACCAAATTGCAAATCTTTTAATTTACAAGACCAAAGGTGAATTTAAGATTACCAACCTTTAATTAGTCAGATTACATGCTAGCACGCCAATTTTCAACTCATTCCGACCATACAAACTCATGTAATTGATAGCACAATATTCAGGGACTAAAACGAAAGAAACCATAACTGCCTTTCCATGACATTAACTGTATTAACTGCCCTCCGTAACGATATGCTAAGGCCTATATCGATACGGTATTGCACTCCTATTTCGGTATGTTGTGCACTGTACCGGTACGCCACTTCGAACATAAAAGCCTACTTAATTTATTTAAACACCATAACGATATGATCCACTAACGTTTCGATACGCGAGCTCGTTCCTATAGCCCCCTCGACCCGTCCTAGATGCCCGACCGAACCGAGAGAGCTACATTAGGTTTGCCGAAGAAAAATGGAGAAAGGTTACGAAAAGTCGGTCCATTTTTTATTTTATCTTGTCTAGATGCAAATTATTATTCCTACATATTCATACTCACAGCAGGTGAGTTCTCGAAGGAAACAGATCACAAAAGGCAACCAATTGAATCATATTCAAAATTGAGGACTAAAATGTAAAAACTTTAAATTAAAAAACCAAAATTGAATTTAAGGTCACCAATCCTTAATTAGTCCATTTACATGCCAACTCATAGAATTGCATTCCCAAGACTCATGGACCAAAATGAAAGAACCATAAACCTTCAAGAACCCAAAATAATCGATTTAACGGTACCCATACCGAAATGCTTACTAGTGTTTCGATACGCCCTTATGTTTTCAAAAACTCAAAATCCAGTAGCTAAAACCCATACCGAAACGCTTGATCGCATGCCGAAACGCCTGCCGAAACGTTAAGCCTGGGAAGGCTGGCCCGTATCGAAACACCCTCCCGCGTATCAAAACGTTATGCCTGAAGTGGCCTAGTCGTACCGGTACGGGGACACCTATTTCGATACGTCTGGTCATGTAATGTCATTTTTAGCTGATTTTTCACACAAGTCTAGATTCATTTAGGTCCTAGCAGCTTGCATACATACATATAAGCATCCAACAACACATTTAACAACACTTGTACCATGGTTTAACTACAACACAAGATTTTTCCACCAAAAGATTGATCTAGAGGCATGCTCCCGATAACTCACCACCAAACATACCAAAATGCTCAATTAAACATTTAGCAGCTAAAAAACCATACCAACAACACAACAATACCATATTCAACAGGATAAGCTCATCAAAGCATGCCATCCAAGCGAAACCATCTAGATGCATACCTAGGTAACCACATAACCTCAACCGTAGGTAACGATGCACAATATGCGTAATAACAACAACCAAGCTCCAGAGTCACAACATTATACATGGTCAAAACCAGGGAAAAACTGAATTACATATCCCAAAAAAATCCATGGTGAACGCATTGCCTTATTAACCGAAAACTAAAACCAAGTTCATACTCAAATAGTCTTGTCTTAGGATCACTACAACTTTGCCCTTGCTGTCCCAAGCCTTAATGCTTTGCATCATTAGGAAAAAGAGAGTGTAAGCACACTTGCTTAGTGAGGATGCTCTTAAAACAATGATGAATTAAATTCCTTGAAAACCAACACTTGTTTTCACACCATGCTTACGACCTAAGCAAGTTCCAATGATTCCAATTCAAAACATGCATATCAACCATATGCAAAACATTATAAACCACATGATTAAGTCCCCAAAGCATTATATATACAAAACCATGCCTAAATTCCAAAGCATTAAATCATAAACCATGTTTAAATTCCAAAGCATAGATAAATAGGTTCAACAAAAGAACTTGAATATATTGGCAATTATAGTGACCCAGATAGTCAACCACTATCCTTGATTAGCCGGCCGCTAATCTTTAGTTAACCGATCGTCAACTTTACACATTGGATACACATATCTCCCTTAATGACCGACCATCATTAAGACCACACCATGCCGACCACATGAGTTAACAACCTTGCCAACCACAAGCTTTTTACATCATCAAGACTACACCATGCCGATCGCATGATTTAACAACCTTGTCGACCGCATGTTTTACATCAACAAGAGTACACCATGCTGACCGCATGATTTAACAACCTTGCCGACCGTAAGTTTTACATCAACAAGGGAAACCAACCGTTCAACCTGGGTGATAACAACATAGTCCAAGTAGCCGACCGCTATACCTCAAGGACCCTTAACCACGATCGACTTTTAATCATTTTATAGTGCACTTTATCCTATGGCATGCCGACTATATCTGAATGTTTACTCACCATGTCACATGGCCAATATATCATTTACAAAACCATTTACTCACTGTTTTACAATGCATTACACAAAATCCCCACATATGCAAATCACATTGCCATAGCAATATCACATTCCCGACTGGAATAAAAACCAGTGCTCACTAGCATTTAATATACTTTTAAGCCACTGCACATGTACTTAGAAACCATGCATTTATAGTAAGTAAAACCAACCATGTTTATGACCAAAACATAAAACACACATGCTCATATTCGAACCGATATTAAAGAGCAAAGGAGGGAAACTTACTTCCAAGCTTAGGTAAGTGTTTCAAACTTAACCTAAACTTCCAAAATCACTTTCAAACCCTTGAAAGACTTTTAAAAATCATTTTCACTCACCCATTGCACTTTGTCTTGCTTGCTACCATGAAACAAGCTCCCGGCATGCCTCAGACATCCTCAAGATGTTACGTCTTGATTATCCCCTGTTTCGGCCACACAAAACCAGAGGAAACATGCATTAAAATGCATCCAACACTCTGTTTCAAACCAAAAATTCCGTAGCTCTCAAGACGCCCACTAAAAACTCAACCGAAATCAACCTCAAACGCTACTTAATCTTAACCCAACCATAATACAACGATTTAATACATCAGACCTCATCAATTAACATCTAAAAACTCATTCACAACATCCTTCTACTTCTAGCAATGATTAAACACCTTAAACAACCCAAAAACCCTAAACTAACAACCTAAATAATTAGAGATTCAACCAATTTTCGGATTCCATTATTCAAAACAACTTAACCACATTATAATACATCCAAAATAAGATTGAAATCAATCTACAACACTGGAAAAATAGATCCAAATCGAAAATCACAAGATCCATCAATTAAATCTCAATTAAGCTAAAATCCATAATTAATTACTGAAAACCTATTAGAAAACATATGTAAAGAGCGAAGAACTTGGGAATTTCAATAAAGAACCTTTCATTAGAGGATAAGAATGAAACTTACCTCCAATGAATGAGTTTCCCCTTAATTGGATGGTTTCCTCTTGAAAAACAATGAGATTCAATGAGATTTTTGAAAAACAATTTGAAGAATCATTTAACAAATTAAAGAATAAAGAAAACAAGATCATTACCTTGAATCATGATAAGAAAAAGAGTGTTTGGCTGAAAGTATTTTGAGAGAAAATGTGAGAGAAGAAAAGTTATGTCAAATTGTGTTTTAGAAAAACAACCACCTTATAACTAAATCTTCTTTTAATGAAAACCTTTTGAAAATAATCCTAATTAAGAGAAAACTCATATTAGACCAAATGGTAAAATAGCTCCTTAAAGATACAAAGTTTTGACTCTTTACAAAATAGTCACCTCTTAAAAATAGTTTTTAAAAATTGCATTTTTGTCACTAGCCAAAATGTCACCCTTCCAAAGCTCGTTTTCCAAAATTACTTTCACCAATATTTTTAATTTAATAAAATATGATTTTAAATGTTTTTCAATATTTTTATCTTTCGATAAAACATTCGATCCTGAATCTGACTCGAATCACTAACTCGGTCCACTATATCGTCTAACCAGCCCCCAAAACAGCTACGCCCAAAACCGGGGCCTTACAACTCTCCCCCTCTTAAGAAATTTCGTCCTCAAAATTTACCTGGAAGAAAGAGATGTGGAAATTGCTCCAACATATCCGCCTTGCTTTCCCAAGTGGCTTTCTCGACACCCCGATGTCGCCACAAGACTTTAACTAGTTCTATCGTCTTACCACGTAGAACCTTGCTGCTGGAATCAAGGATTTCCACCGGTTCCTCATCAAATGATAAATCTGGTCTTAACTCAATATGCTCCACTGGCATAACATGCGAAGGATCCGACCGATACCTCCGTAACATGGATACATGGAACACAACATGTATTTTCTCAAGCTCGGGAGGCAACCTCAACCAATAAGTTACAAGACCAACCTGCTCCACGATCTCATAAGGTCCAATAAACCTTAGACTAAGCTACCCTTACGTCTGAACTGTATCACCTTTTTCTACAGTGACACCTTCAAGAACACACGATCACCCACCACATACTCAATTTCCCTACGCTTCAAGTCCACGTAAGATTTCTGCCTATCTACAGCCGCTTTCAAGCGTTCACACACAAGCTTAACTTTTCGTTCGTGTCTTTCAACACATGCAGTAAGGAAACATGATTTTCCCCTACCTCGGCCCAATACAAGGGCGTACGACACCTCCAGCCATACAATGCCTCAAATGGTACCATCTGTATAATCGCTTGATAGTTGTTATTATAAGAAAATTCAATCAAAAGTAAATGCTTCTCTCAGGTTCCTTGGAACTCAATAATAAAAAACCTTAGCATATCCTCCAAGACCTGGATAACACGCTCAGACTGCCCATCCATCTGAGGATGATACGCAGTACTGAAACTTAACCTCGAACCTAAAGCTTGATGTAAACATCTCCAAAACCTAGCTATGAACCTTGGATCTCTATCCGAAATAATAGATTTAGGTACTCCGTGCAAATGCACAATCTTAGATATATGCAAATCTGCTAACTTGTCCAAGGTGTACGTCCTATGCACTGATAGAAAATGTGCACACGTTGTAAACTGATCAATAATGACTCAAATGGAATCCTTTTTAGCCGGTGGCAACGTCACCCCTGACACGAAATCCATGGTGATTCTCTCCCATTTCGACTCCGAAATTCTCAATGGTTGCAACCCAGATGGAAACTGATGTTCAGCTTTAACCCACTGACCCACCATACACTTAGACACAAACTCTGCTACATCCTTTTCAAACCAACCCAATAGTATATTTCCTTCAAATCATGATACATTTTGGTACTACTAGATGTATAGAAAAAGGTATAGAATGTGCCTCTGCCAAAATAGTATGCCTGAGCTCCGGGACTTCGGGCACCACTATTCGGCCCTTGAAACACAAAACACCATCACCATAAAAAATGAAAATCCAACGAATTACCATCCGCTATGTCCTTAACATGAGGAACCAAAGAATCATCAAATAGTTGCTTAGCTTTAACCATCTGTGACAAAGTAGGCTTAACTTGCACTTCATCCAACAACCCACCTTCCCGCGTCACACGCAACCTTGCAAACGTCGCCCTATGCTCAACTGCCACCTTACGACTCAACGCATCCGCAACAACATTGGCTTTTTCAGGATGATACTCGATAGTCAAGCCATAATCCTTAAGCAACTCCAACCACCTTCGTTGCCTAAGATTCAGATCTTTTTGAGACATCAAATATTTCAAACTCTTATGATCTATAAAGACCATACACTTTTCACCATAAAGGTAGTGTCGCCAAATCGTCAAGGCAAACACCACAGCCGCAAGCTCCAGATCATGAGTTGGATAATTACGCTCATGAACCTTCAACTGGCTTGACGCATACGCCACAACCTTTCCATCCTACATCAGCACACAACCCAAACCTACATACGATGCATCACTAAAAACCACAAACTCCTTCCCAGATTCTGGTTGAATCAACATAGAAGCATGTGTCAAAACCTCCTTCAACTTCTTAAAACCCTATTGTTGCTTCTCCGTCCATACAAAAGAAATATTCTTCTACAGCAACTTCATCAACGGAGCCGCAATACTAGAAAACCCCTCAACAAAACGGCGATCATAACCTGCCAACCCAAGAAAACTGTGCACTTCCGACACGGTCTTTGGTTGTTTCTAATTAAGAATAGCATCAATTTCCCGTGGATCAACACGAATTACCTCCGTGGATACCACATGTACAAGAAACATCACCCCCTTGAGCCAAAACTCACACTTGCTCAACTTAGCATACAACTGATTATCCTTCAAGACTTGCAATACCATACACAGATGCTGATCATGCTCCTCCTCGGTACAAGAGTACAAGAGTATATCATTGATAAAAACCACTACAAACTGATCAAGGTACTCATGGAACACCCTATTCATCATGTCCATGAAAGCCACCTAGGTATTCATCGAACCAAATAGCATCACCAAAAACTCGTAATGTTTGTACCTCGTACGAAACGCCGTCTTATGAACATCCACATCCCTAACTTTCAACTGATAGTACCCCGACCTTAATTCTATCTTCGAAAACACTGCTGCCACGTGAAACTGATTGAACAAGTCATCAATTCGCAACGAGTACTTATTCTTCACCGTCAACTTGTTCAACTGATGATAATCAATGCACATACGCATTGATCCATCATTATTTTTGACAAAGAGAATAGGAGCATCCCAAGGAGAAACACTTGGTCCAATGAACCCATGATCCAACAACTCCTGAAGTTGCGATTTCATCTCTTTTAACTCTTTCGGTGCCATCCGATAAGGAGTAATGGACACCTGAGTTGTACCTTCATAGGTTTCAATACGAAACTACACCTCCTATTCGGAGGTAAACCTGGCAACTCTTCAGGAAAAACTTCTAGATAATCACAAACAACTCGAATATCCTGCACCCGAACACCCTTGGCCTCCGAACTCATAACAATAGCCAAGTAAGCTTGGAAATCATCAAACATCATCTTCTCCACTCAGGTAGCTATTACCTCTCCAAAAGTACTATTTTTAATGCCAATCTTACAATGCTTTTGCTTGTTTTTAGGTACATTTAGTTGCATTAAGATGATAAAACCATGCATTTGCATAAGGAGTTTACAATTTTGTCTATGCCAGTGTGAAGGGTTGTTTTGTTTGCAATTTTGCAGGTTTGACATAGTATTTGGCCAAGAAAACTAAAACGGGAAGGAATGCTAGAGAGAATGCCGAGTGCTGTTAGCACAGATATACAAACAATGCCAAGCACCGGTTGACAGAGAAGTGAATTTGATGCCATGCCAAGAAGCTGTTGGACCCCGAAAAAATAGGATAAGATCAGGCTCTGGAAAGATAGAAATTGGATCAATCTCTGAGAAAATAGCGGATAAGATGGTGCCAAGATTGGTTGGCAGATTCATGCCAAGCTTGGATGCCAAGGCAGGATCGGCAGTGTGATGTCAGCCCTAGCCTGATCAGCTCTCATTCAAACTTAGATTAGATGATTAACTCTTATCTCTTTAGCATTTAAAATTCAAATGAGGAGCTCATCCTATCCATTCCTTGCACGCCTACTTAAATACCAACCGAGGACAAAAAATTAGGGGGATTGATAGACGATCAGAGTGAGGAGTTGGAGTGCAAGGCGGTTGACAATCGGCTGCACCTAGGAAGGGTGGTTCGACCAGCTTGGTCGGGAACATGGATCTTGAAGGGCTGCATCGAGAGACCCCTTCTCGCCCATTCTCTCTTTCAAGTTATTTTATCTTGTTTTTAATGATGATATATTCTGAAAATGTTTATGGTTGTTTTGTTAAATCCCTCACCATGAACTAATTTAATAATTGGTGGGGGATGTTTGCGTTGAACACTATTTTATGTTTTAGTTATTAATAATAAATCTGCCTTCGGCATTGTTTTATCTATTCGGCATAATTTAATGTTTTCTAAATACTATGCCAAGCGAGAGCTGGCACTATTGGCCTATTGCTCCTCAATATCTTAACAGACTTGGGGTGGCAACGATTAAGTTGTTGAATACTGAGGAGAGAAGCTTTGAGAGAAGTCATGCAAGTAGATAAACTTACTTCGGGAGTGAAATCTACCCCTTAAGAGTAAATTTTGGATCTTAATCAAATTGGTTTATTTATAAGCATGCACTATAGAGATATAGGGCTTTTACATGATCATTTTAGGGCAATGACCATCGAGAGAGGCTTTGCTAATTTTGAATCAGCTCGGCAAACAATGCCCATCCAGGTTGTTATTGAAGGCTGGCACGACATGAATAACGTAAAAACTAGGCATTCCCTGCCTACGCTCATCATTCATTAAAGCACCTTCCTTGCCAACGTCTTACTTTACTTTGATTTATTTTATTTTATTTCAATTGTTTCCAAAACCACTTCAAACAAACAACTTTTTCTCAAGGTAAGTAACAATCAAAAGCAATTGAATTCCAAGTCAATCTCTGTGGGATCGATACTCAGCTTAACTGTTGTATTGCTTGCAGACCGTGTATACTTGCACTCAAAGGACTCATCTTGGCACTATTTTATACTTTTCCAATACATATCTTCTTCCCCTTTTGCCAGCATTCACTTAGAGAGTCTACAAGTTTTCGGTGTCGTTCCTGGGGATTGCGACAAAATTTATTGCTTTAATTTTTACTTGTTTTTTCTGTTTTCATTTTACTAACTTTGTTTTGATCATTAATTTTTTTCTTTTTTAGGAAATCTACAATGAAGTGTATGGGCAACCACATATGGTATGATGATTACTACATTTTTTCCACTTATGACTACCAATATCCAACTCCAAGAGCTGTCCATGAGCAAAGACGATATGAAACACATGAAGAGGATGCCTATACAACACTCTCGGCACTGATTTCTAAATTAAAAAACATGACTACATCAATGCAAGTGACTAACAAGTTCAGCGAAAGGCAAGCAACACCCGTTGTTTGTGCATATTGTAGAGGATGCCACTCATTTGACAATTGCCCCTTCAACCCTAATTCATATTGTTACACGGGGCACTGTAATGTGAACAACCCTTCCTCCTACAACTTTACCCAAGGATGGAACCAGCAGCAAAATATTTTTTGGAATGATCAAGAGGACGATTATTTTTATGCACCTAAGAACATTGCTGCACACCAGACTTCAAACAAATGCCATCCTAAGGCAGCATTCTTCATGAGAAATCATGGACAGATCTTTATAATTCCAACGGATCGTTTGCCATGGTAGAAATGCCTTCTAAAATGCTGATGCAAAACAATCCACCTCAAGAGCAAACAAATTACATTGGAGACGCATTTGAAGAAGCCAAGGATGCTATGAGAGTCTTGGAAGAATAAGTCAGGAGGCTTTCCAATGCTGTGAATGGTATGCCTCAAGAGAACGAGATAGAGCTTCCATCAAGATAGTAAGAGGTGGCAAACGCTTCGGTTAGTGGTAACAATCAGAATGCCATGGCAACGCTACATCCACAAGCTGACAATTTCTTCCTCCATCTGCTCCTCAAGGAATTCAGAATCAACATTATGATTATCAGGTTTTTCCTAACACACTTGAATCAATATATTATGCTGGTGAAGAGTATTTCACAACAGGTACACTGGACTCATTAGTGGTAATAGAGTGTGAGGAAAATTTTGAGGGCAAGGATCCTCACAACAACATCGAGGCAAAGCTATATAATGTTGCCAAGTTTGATGCAAGGGGGATTTTGAAGTTCCAAACCAAGAAGACGAAGGCAATCAACCAATTATTTGCCAGCGAGAGAGATCAGTGCCAGCAGGTGAACCCAAGGATGTAGAGAAAGAAGAGGCAGAGGCTGATGATGCCATGCCACTATTTGATGCCAGACCACCAGAAACTCTGCCATGTGATACGAATGATGCTCGGCAAAAAGGAAGAGAACAAAGCAAATATGTCACTCCCCTAAGTGGCAACCAACTCGAGATTTTAACGTGTGAAGAAGAGCCAATTGTTCACCATACGAATAAATCAATGCCAGCGGAAGAAACCAAAGAAGCTAAGTAAGAGGAAGCAGGCACCAGCAATGCCAGATCTGAATCTGATATCAATACCACCTCAAAAAAACCAGTGGAGCCATGTGCAGATAAACCTGAAGAATGCCATACAGTTGAGCCAATGGAGACAGAGAAGATTGATTCTGGCCAGGACTGATGCCATGAAGCGAGGTGTGCTTAGATGGCTAGTTACTGGAAGAAAAAGTGGAGTCCAAATGGTAGAAAATGAAGAACTGAAGCAAGAGAATTTGTCCATGATAATAATGCAGAGATGGTGCCGCCAAAAATTGAAGATTTACCTAAGAATGCTATGGCAAGTCTAGAACCGATTGAGGATACATACACCTTGGCATCAAATGAAACAGAAGGACCACAACCTAAGAACTATTGGGGTGTTGAATTCAATCAAAGATTTGATAAGCCTACAAGGAAGACGTATTTTGGTTTTCTGAAGTGGTTGTTCAAAACCCCCATGGCAAAACATTCACTTTTGTTGAGCAATCTCGAGTGTGGCATGACCAAAGGAAAGCAATTCTTAGGCTTTCTATGTTGGTTATTCAAACAAAATAGTGCCACTGCTTACCATCGACCAACCAAGGGCCACATACTGAAGCACTACATGGAAGGTGATTGGAACAATGCCAAGAAGGTGATCCTCTTGGCAGAGATAATGTGAAAACATCTTCATGTTTGAATTTTTGTATATATCAGGTTAGTTGTTTTTCTTTGTTTTTAGGTTTTAGGGTTTTTAATAGTTTTTCTTTATGTTGATTTTCATTTTTATTCCTTGTCTATGTTGAAAGGTTTTCGTTGAGTGTATGCAGAATCAGTATGCCATGAACCATGCTAGGAATGATGTCAGGAGCAATGCCAGGAACAATACCAAGGAGAGACTTGGCATGAGCCGAAGCCATAATAGGAGAATTATGTGTGCCAAGCACATTGCCAAGCACAATGCCAGAGCAACTTGACATGTAGCGAACTGAAAAATGAAAAGAGGAGATAAACATTAGTTTGATCGGCCCACTAGATAAGAGAGAGTATTTTTCTTTTAATTTAAACCCTAGCCACCCAAAAATTAGGTTGGAATTTAAATTCAATCCAATCACCTTATCACTCCAATCTTTGCCAAATCTTATCACTTACAACCTTATCACTTTACCTTCGTTTCAAATCAAATATTTTTACCTTCCATCATTATCCCTATTTACTCAGTTACCAACCTCATTAAACTTCCCAAACTTTTCACATTCCTTTCCATAACTAAATTTAAAGAACCCAACTCTCTCTCAATTTCCACTTTTCCTTTCAAGCAAGAACCAAGCTTTACATCGTCTTTTCTTCTTCTTCCTTGATTCAAAATCAGTCCAAATTCTTGCACGTTTCCAATGGCTTCTTCTTCTACCCCTTTCAACAGATTTTTCAATAAGGAGATCCGAAAAAAGATTAAGCAAACTTTGCTTCAAGATCATTTTGCTACGAGAAACACTTCGATCTCAAGACGGAGACAAGCATTTGCTTCCCTTCATAATTTATGGCAATAGTTGACAAGCACAAGTGTAATCTGTTTTGCCAGCAAGAAGGGGATATTTATGCCACCATTATTCAAGAATTCTACGCTCATCTTGTGACGTCAGGATTCGCCCTTCTTGATGATTTGAGGTAAGTGTGTGCGTTTTGATGAGGGGTATATTAACACTATGTTTGAATTGGATGGTGTAGGGGATGAATATTTTGATTATGCCGAGTCGATTAATACTGCCAAGAGAAAGAAGCTGTTGGCAGACTTGTGTGAGCCTGGCACGACATGGACAGTGTCAACAAAGGGACATCATACGGTAAAACGGTTGGCGTTAAAACCCCAATGGAGAGGATAGAATCACTTTGTCAAGTCAAATTTGATGCCAACATCTCACAACGAGATTGTATCGGCAGAGAGGTTGATCTTATTGCATTCCATCATTATGAGGCGCAATATTAATATTGGCAGGCTCATTATTGATGAAACCTACAAATGTGCAGTGAAAGGTATTGGCAGTTTGTTCTTTCTGATGTTAACTTCTAACATTTGCATGCTCCATGGCGTGCCAAAGCTTGATACAGATAAAGGTCAAAGGATCAAGGGAACAACAATCACAACTGCTATTTGGAGAAACCTCACAGCTGTCGAGCCAAAGGACAAAGGCAAGGGGAAAGCAAAAATGCCCACGCCAAGGCTAAAGGTGCCAAAGGCAGTGCGAGACACCATGCCTGACACCATGCCAACCGATTCAGTGCAATGTCGTCTCAGATTTACCATTGCCAGGAAATTATTCTCTAAAAGCTAGAGAAAGCCGAGGAGCTCAATGTCAAAATGTGACATTACATACAAGCTAGGGATGTTTTAATCAGGGGGGATCTTAAAAAATTGTCCATTAATTTTGTGCTAGAATTCCCAAATTTCCCTGCCGAGCCCTCTACCAGCGATAATGCCATGCCAGCTAGTCCAGTCCATACCCCATCCGATGCCACAGTTCCATTGTCTCCAGTACAAGCTGAGTTTCCCAGTTTTGATTCATCAATTGAATCAAAGGAAACCAAGGCCAAGTCTACCAAAGCCAAGTCACTAGTGACACGTGCTATACAAACACCTTATGATGCCACCGATGCACCTACCACGTCAGAACCTGCCAAGAAAAAAGAGGAAGTTGGAGCCTCCACTGTTGCTTCACAGCCAATCATGAAAGGAAAGAAATGAATGGCCCCTACTCATGGCCGATTTCTAAATCGAAAGACCCGTGTCACACGAGAAGAAGTCTCCGAAAGGGAGTCCTCTTCTATCTAAACTCCTTTACATTTCATTTCATTGTATTTACATGATCATGCATTTTTATTTTATTTTATTTTGTGTTTTTCTTGTATATATGTGTTGTTTCATGCATTGAGGACAATACACATCTTGGTTTGGGGGTGTGCATTTCCTCACATTTATGCCATGCCATACATTTTATATTTAATTTCTGTTGCCATGCCATCTTGCCATACCATATAGGTCATTTAGAATAGATGCATACCGAACCACTAAGAAAAAGAAAATTTTGCCTTGGTTTAATCTTGAAAAATGTTAGCACTTGTTCGGCAAGTTTAATTTGATCTAGGTGTCTATCCAATGAGGAATTTATAATCTCTGGTTGTCATGCCATGCCAACAGAGTAGTATGCTAGGTTAGCTTGGCAATTGATCTCTAGTTTAGGGAACTGAAACTTCACTTAAAACGTAGTATGCATCTAGTTCCTTAGCAAACTTAGTCTTTTTGAAACTATGCTCAGATTAAAAAAGAGAGATCAAATAATGCCAGGGTAAAAGAAACTAATAGGGCAACAATGTTCTGCTAGGGCAATGAAAAAATGAACTCTCCTCTACTTAGGGATAACAAGTTAATTGGGGCTTCGTGGTTTGCTCCATCTTAGTTCTCAAGTCCAAAACCTTCGAGTATGAGTTGAAGAGAAAGCCTAGTGATGTCTAGATTAAGGTGGGAATTCGTGGTATGCTCCCTCTTATCTCTCATGCTAACTAGTGTCACGAAGCAAGCTTAAATTAATGCCAACAAAAACCCTTGGCAAAGAAAAAAAGAAGATATAAAAAGAATATGAGTTTAGGTAGTAAAATTGGCTAAGGGAGTGAAATGATACTCGATGCATATTGCCTACACATCATGCACTCTTCATAAACTTAGACTAGAGTTATATTGCTGCACTTGGATTACTACTTGCTTGGCATTATTGCACTGAGATACTAAGGACAGAAATAAAGCCAAAATTCTTCTTGCCAGTATGTGTTGGCATTGAACCAAAATTTTATCGAGGTAACATTTTCACAGTTTTTTTGTTTTTATTTTGATTGCATTACTTGAAGACAAGCAATGAGTTAGGTTTGGGGGTGTTACCTCTCCAAAAACATTGTTTTTAATGCCAATCTTACAATGCTTTTGCTTGTTTTTAGGTACATTTAGTTGCATTAGGATGTTAAAACCATGCATTTGCATAGGGAGTTTAGAATTCTGTCTATGCCAGTGTGAAGGGTTGTTTTGTTGGCAATTTTGCAGGTTTGGCATAGTATTTGGCCCAGAAAAGCAACACAAGAAGGAATGCCAGAGAGAATGCCGAGTGATGTTGGCACAGATAGACCAAGAATACCAAGCAGTGGTTGATAGAGAAGTGAATTTGATGCCATGCCAAGAAGTTGTTGGACCCCAAAAAAATAGGATAAATCAAGCTCCGAAAAGATAGCAATTGGATCAATCTCCGAGAAAATAGCAGATAAGATGGTGCCAAGATTGGATGATAGATTCAAGCCAAGCTTGGATGCCATGGCAGCGCCGGCAGTATGACGTCAGCCTTAGCCTGATCAACTCTCATTCAAACTTGGATAAGATGATTATCGCTTATCCCTTCAGCATTTAAAATTCAAATGAGGAGCTCATCCTATCCCTTCCTTGCACGCCTATTTAAACACCAACCGAGGATGGAAAATTGGGGGGATTGATAGACGATCAGAGTGAGGATTTAGAGTGCAAGGCAATTGACAATCGGCTGCACCTAAAAAGGGTGGTTCGACTAGCTTCGCCAAAAACCTGGATCTTGAAGGGCTGCATCGAGAGTCCCTTTCTCTCTTTCAAGTTATTTTATCTTAATTTTAATGATGATGTATTTTGAAAATGTTTATGGTTTTTTGGCTAAATCCCTCATCATGAACTAATTCAATGGGGGACATTTGCGTTGAACGCTGTTTTATGTTTCAATTCTTGATAATAAATCTACCTTCGGCATTGTTTTATCTATTAAGCATACTTTAATGTTTTCTAAATACTATGCCAAGCGAGAGCTGACATTGTTGGCCTATTTCTCCTCAATATCTTAACAGACTTGGGGTGGCAACGATTAAGTTGTTGAATACTGAGGAGAGAAGCTTCGAGAGAAGTCGTTCAAGTAGATGAACTTACTTCGGGAGTGAAATCTACCCCTTAGGAGTAAATATTGGATCTTAATCAAATTGGTTTATTTAAAAGCATGCACTATAGAGATATAGGGGTTTTTACATGATCAATTTAGGGAAATAACCATCAAGAGAGGCTTTGCTAATTTTGAATCTGCTCAGCAAACAATGCCAAGCCAGGTTGTTATTGAAGGCTGGCACGGCATGAACAGCGTGAAAACTAGGCATTCCCTGCCAACGCTCATCATTCATTAAAGCACATTCCTTGTCGACGTCTTACTTTATTTTTATTTATTTTATTTTATTTCAATTATTTCCAAAAACCACTTCGAAACAAACAACTTTTTCTCAAGGCAAGTAACAATCAAAATCAATTAAATTCCAAGTTAATCACTACGGGATCGATACTCAGCTTAAATGTTGTATTACTGGCAGACCGTGTATACTTGCACGCAAAGGACTCATCTTGGCACTGTTTTATACTTTTCCAATACATATCTTCTGCCCCTTTTGCCAGCATTCACTTAGAGAGTCTACATTAGCCGAAACAACATTGGACAAGAATTTCACATTCTCACCAACCACCACAACTTCATAATCATCAGCCAACGTCAGAGAAATCCTTTTGAACTTACAATCCACCATCGCCTTGCACTAAGAACGGACAACGCCTACACAACCTTCTAGCCATAACCATCTCCCCAAAGGAATTATTTACTAACACTTCATCGGCATTCGACAAATTACCTGCAAGTGTGGACTTATGTATGCATGATTCCTTATATTTCATCTTAAATGCCTATGCATATGGATGCAAAACCTCTAATGCCATGCTCAAAGACGTATGCATGTACTAACATATCTAAATATATATATATATAAGTGTTTTTGCACTGTGCATGCTCGTATCCACACTTACTCATAACATTCTTGGTACCAATATTCCTTCCAACTCTTCAAAAACACTCTAGCAACCCTCAAAAGCTGGTTAACACTCCTTCTCGGTACCACAGTACACGAGAACACACCAAACCGATTACTACCTGTTGCGCGTAATAAGTGCTACGCAATTGTGCAAGTATACACATTGCAAGTTATAGTATAAAAGATATCATCTCCACAGGGATTGGTGCCACTTCAAGAATCTAGTCTCTTGCACTGTAAAAAGTAAAAACACAAATAAAAGATTATAGGAGTTTAACTAATAACTAATCTAGAAAGCAATAAAGTAAAAGAATAGATGACATCAAATGAGAGAGATAGGCCAGGTTATCGTGAGTTGAGGTGTGATAGCCGATTGGATCATCTTGGTAAAAGAGTACACGGGCAACTCAGTTGTCGTGGAAACTTGCACAACGGGGTTGCCTTGGCAACTAATCGATGGTTGCCTGGGCGACTAGTTGGGCAATTACTTGGGCGTCTGGGCAGCAACCTTCAAGGTTCGGCAGAGCGTTCTTCAATGGTTTCTTCTTATCCCTAAGTCGAAACTCTAGCTACTTGTGCATGCCTTGATAATACATTCTTGCGTGAATCAAGGGTGAACAACAACCAATCTTGCGCTCCTCTTAGCCGTTGAGATCCTTGACTTATTCCTAAGCCGTATTAATCTTCACCATCAATAGATTGAATAAAGATCATATTCATTCATTTCTTGAATCTAACTCTCCCGATATTAGATAAATAGATTAAATTACGAGATCCTCTCCCAATTCACTCGTAAACAAGAATAAGAACCAAGAATGAATGAACCTTGAATAGAAAAGTGCAAACTCTTATTACCTAAACAAAATCCAATAGTTTCACACAACCACAAAACACAATAACCATAGCCAAATAGATTTAGTTCATGGCTAGGTTCCAAAGAAACACAAGATAAATAATCCCTAGCATGAACCTAATTGAACAAGAAAGAAAAAGATGAAGAATTGAAGCTTGTCGAAATCTCCTTGCCCTAGAAGCTTATCGGAAATTCTCTCCTCTTGCTCCCCTTGTTGTCGAAATTCCCCTCTAATTTATAGGGCTAGGTCAAAGTCCTTCTTTGAGGAGGAAGTTAAGTTGGAATTAAATTATCTTTAAAGAATATAATTCTTTATTATAATTATATTCCTACTAGAACTTCTCCTATCTTCTTGGAATTTAATTCTTCTTTAATCTCTTTATGGAAATCAAATTCCTTTGGGATTTGGCTTTGCTCCACGTCATCTTGGGCTTGTCTAGTCATCAATTTCGACTACCATATCACCTTGTTCTTTGTCGACAATTGCCCGGCAACCGGCTCGGTGGCTCCTTCATGTATTGCCCCTGGCAACTAGCTCGGCATCTCCTTCATGTATTGCCCTGGCAACTAGCTCTAGCCTTGCTTTGGCAAGTGATCCTGCACATACACACAAAACACACCAAAGCAACATCTTTTCCCACAAAAACTACCAAGTTATGTAATCATGCTCAACGATGGAAGGAAACATGGATCAATGCATGAATGGCTAATTATGCAACTAATATGAGCCTAAGTATAATATTAATATGAGTAAAAAGGGTAAGAAAAATAGTACTTTTGAACACTTATCACACCCCCAAACTCAAACTATTGCTTCTCCTCACGCAATGCAAACTAATAATTACCTGCCAAGACTTCAATTTTCACAAACTTAGCTTTGAACTTGATTTCAATTCTCAGGACCGGGGCACAAAGTATGATTGGCTTTTCATTTTTCGGAAAACTTAGGAGTTACTCAGAATCAAACTATAATGCTTGTGAGTGTGTGCGGAGTTGTGTGCAAGTTGATTTTTCAGATTCTATGCAAACAAGAGGTTTTCAAATTACTTCATTGGGTTCTTTTTAACATGTTTTAACTAGAGCCAGTTTTGGGCACCTTTAGTTTTTTGTTTTTAGTTTTATTCGACTAGACCCCGTTTCGGGCACCTCTAGCGATCAATTTTTTTTAGCACATACTAGAGCCAGTTTCGGGCACCTCTAGTGATCAATTTTTTTAGCATATGCTAGAGCCAATTTCGGGCACCTCTAGCATTCATCCAATTTTTATTCTAATCCCCCAATTTGTTAATTATCAACCTAAGTTCACTAGAATTCCTTAAATCAATCAAACCACAACAGTGTTTCATCAAATTTAGCATCATAGTAAAATTCTATGTTTTTCCATGGTTATACTAGAATAAAAATTCTATTAATTAAGTGCATTGGCAAAGTCATCATCTGATATTCATCAAATCTAGGCAATTCTTGTTCCAACTAAAGGCATGGCAAGCAATTTATGTATCCTAAATGTAATACTTAAGATGAATGTAACTAAACATGGTAACTACTAATAACAATCCCCCCCCCAAACTCGAGTGAGGCATTGTCCTCAATGCATGAATTAAAGAAGAATAAAAATAACAAAAAATAAAATGCAAACGAGGACTTACTCTGAGAGTTCGTCATCGTGGATGATTAGTTTCCTTTTGGTCGGTGTCTTGATTCTCTTGCTTGAACGCGATGGTTGTTTTCTTGTTGCCGGTGGTGGAATCGATCCTCGTACGGGGTTGTCCTCATCGTCCTCTTCATCAATGTCATTGTCTTTTCGCTTGGAGGATTCAATTGATGCGGTCTTTGTTGGTGCAATGGAGGACTCGTCCGAATTTTCAGAAAATGATTCCGTAGGAGTTGATTCGGGCATAGGTGCTTCACCTTTGGCTTTTGCAGTGGTTGCCGGGATGTCTTTCGCTTTGGTTGCCGTGGCATCTTCAGGGATGGTTGTCGGGGCATCTGCTTGTGCAGGCACGATGTAGGTTGTCGTGGCATCATCTGTTGCGGTTGTCGTGGCGACTGCTTCATTGTTTGTCAGGGCAAGGATCTCGGCAGGAAAGATTGGGAACGGTACACGATTGTCCGGGTACTTTTCTAGGATGACTTGGGTGATGGCATTGTTGTACTCCTTCATGTACCGCATGAACATTAGTTGTCGGTCTTCAATTTGCCTTAGGTGGCTCGCCAATGGTTGCGAGAGTGCTTCGAAGTGTCCTAGGGTTGATGGCCAAGTTGCCCGGGCGTTAGGTGCTTGGGCATTAGGGATTGCCAGGGCGGCAAGAGTTGCCGCGGTAATTGGAGGCCTTGAAGATTTTCCCGGTGCCTCTCCCATTAGCTTTCGAATTTGTGCTTGATTCCAACTGGACTTTGGTAGGGCCTTTTCATCGGTGGACTCACTTGGGACATGCATCTCCCATGAGATGTTGCTCGGTTCCGATTGATGGCAAAAGATTTGCCACTTTTGATGTGCAATCCTCTCGAAGATGAATGGTTCAAGGCCGAAATCTTGATGAGAGTTGGAGTATTCAAAGCCTTATTCTTCATTAATCTTCCATCTTTCAAACTTGGAGTGAAATCTTTCTTGAACCACCGGTGTAGCAAACTTCTTGTATCTTGGTTCTTTGGAGGAACTTGGATGAACTAAAAATTTAATTTTGGATGCCATAGATGATCTTGGTTGTGAGTTTTGTAAAAACAAATAAAAGAAAAGAAACTAAAAAGTTGCAAGATAAAAAGTTGGAATAGGTTAAGAGTGATGGGGTTTATAGAAAATATAGGTGGTAAATATGGTGGGTGGGATTAGAGGAAGACGAAAAAGAGGGTTTTGGGTTAGGGGAAGGGTGACGGCAAGGGGGGTTTGATTAGGGTAAATTGGAGACTTTATATAAGCCTTAGATTCAGCCCATTAATTTCCTTGTTGAAGATGTTTTCCTTCTTGGATTAAAATTCCTCTTTATCTTGAACTCTTTTCCTACAATTCAAAGACAAATCAAATAAGGATTAAAATTAAAGATAGACTAATAAAAGAAAATAAATAAAGATGTGTAAAGGAATTCTTAAACTTAAAAAGATAAAAAAAAATCTATCCTAAAAAATAATAATAATCGGGAATAATAAAAAAATAGTTCAAAAAATAAAATAAAAAATTTCATCGAAAATAATAAAAATAAAAATAAAAATAAAATATAAAAGGGAGAGCATGCTCATGCATCTCCTAAGTTGACCACTTCTTTGTTACGTTCAACATGGGCACCATTGTAGTGTTTCAATCTTTGTCTATTAACTTTGAATTCATGCTTGTCAGTGATGGACTTGATTATCACGGCACCATGGGAGAATGGTTTGACAACTTCGAATGGTCCCGACCATCTTGATTTCAGTTTTCCCGGGAAAAGTTTTAGCCGAGAATTGAATAAGAGAACTAGTTGCCCTGGCATGAATTGCCACGGCAATAGTTTCTTGTCATGCCATTGCTTTGTTTTCTCCTTTTAGATTCGTGCATTGTTATAGGCGAGTGCACGGAATTCTTCAATCTCATTGAGGCCCAACAAACGCTTTTGTCCAGCACTTTCCCAATTCATATTCACGGTCTTGATTGCCCAGTATGCCTTGTGTTCAATTGCCACCGGTAGATGGCATGTTTTGCCATAGACAAGTCGGAAGGGGGACAAACCTAAGGGTGTTTTGAATGCAGTGTGATATGCCCAAAGTGCGTCATCTAGTCTTAATGACCAATCTTTCCTAGAGGGATTTACAACTTTCTCGAGTATACCCTTCAATTCCCGGTTGGAAATTGATGCTTGCCCGTTGGTTTGTGGGTGATATGCCGTGGCGATCTTGTGTGATATGCCGAAAAGTTGCAACATTTTGGCAATTAGTCTGTTGTCAAAATGCTTGCCTTCGTCATTGATAATTGCTCTCGGCATCCCAAACCGTGTAAATATGTTTTTCTGCAAGAATCGTTGCACGGTCTTGGAATCGTTGTTGGGAACTGCAGCTGCCTCCACCTATTTAGACACGTAGTCGATGGCAAGTAGAATGTAGAGGTTGCCGAATGAAGATGGGAAAGGTCCCATAAAATTGATCCCTCACACATCGAACAATTCCACCTCGATGATGTTCTGGAGCGGCATCTCATGTCGTCTAGATATATTGCCCGTCCTCTGGCAACGATCACATTGCTTGTAAAAGTCTTGGGCATCGTTGTACAATGTTGGCCAATACAAACCGGATTGCAAAACTTTGGCCGCGGTACGAGTTCCTCCAAAATGTCCTCCATAGGGTGAAGAATGGCATTGCCGAAGTACATTTTGTTGCTCTTCTTCAGGGACACATCGGCGTATAACTTGATCTGCACATTGTTTAAACAAAAGAGGCTCGTCCCAAAAGTAATGTTTAGCATCATGGCGGAACCGCTTCTTCCCTTGGTGAGTAATGCCATAAGGTAAAATACCACAAACAAGGAAATTAACTAAATTCGCGTACCAGGGTATTGCCGAGGCATGTGCTGCCATGGTGACTGCTCCCAAAATTGTCGAGGCGTGCACGTCAAAGGCTGCTGCGGTGTCGAGAGTTGCTGAGGCGTGTATATCCATGGTTGCCGAGGCATCAAGGGTTGCCGAGGCATGCGCGTCCATGGTTGCCGAGGCAACTAAAATTTGTTTATCCAGGAATGCATCGCATATCTCTAGATCCGCATCCTCCTCCCTATTGCTTTCTGAACGTAATAAGTAATCGGTCACTTGATTTTCTGTTCCTTTCCTGTCCTTAATTTCAATATCAAATTCTTGTAAAAGTAATATCCACCGAATCAAACGAGGTTTGGCATCCTTTTTAGCAAATAGATATTTGATTGCCGAATGGTCCGTATGAACAATTACCTTTGTACCAATCAAATAGGATCGGAACTTGTCAAATGTGAAAACTACAGCTAGTAACTCTTTATTCGTTGTTGTGTAATTCACTCGAGCACTATTAAGAGTTTTACTAGCGTAGTATATCACATGGAAGGTCTTACCTGTGCGTTGGCCTAGGACTGCTCCTACCGCTAAATCACTTGCATCACACATGAGCTCAAAAGGTAGCGTCCAATCTGGTGGAACGACAATGGGTACCGAGGCAAGCTTTTTCTTTAGGGTTTTGAATGCTTGGGTGCAAGAATCATCAAAATCGATGATTTTATCCTGTTCAAGCAAATTGCACAAGGGTTTAGTGATTTTAGAAAAATTATGAATGAACCTCCTATAAAAATCTGCATGTCCAAGAAAACTTCGAATTCCTTTAACCGAACTTGGTGGGGGTAATCTCTCGATCACGTCCACCTTGGCTTTGTCTACTTCAATTCCCTTGGATGAAATCTTGTGGACGAGCACTATTCCTTCATCTACCATAAAATGGCATTTCTCCCAATTGAGGACTAAATCAGTTTCTTCACATCTTGCCAACACCCTCTCTAAATTACCGAGACAGTTGTCGATGTCATTACCAAAAACAGAAAAATCATCCATGAAGATCTCAAGGAAGTCTTCGACCATGTCTGAAAAGAGTGCCATCATGCATCTTTGGAAGGTTGTCGGGGCGTTACATAATCCGAACGGCATCCTTCGGAAGGCATAAGTACCATATGGGCATGTGAAGGTTGTCTTTTCTTGATCTTCTGGTGCTATGGCAATTTGATTGTAACCTGAATAACCATCAAGAAAACAATAAAAGGGTTTACCTGCAAGACGGTCAATCATTTGATCAATAAAGGGTAATGGGAAGTGATCTTTCCTAGTGGTTTTGTTTAGCTTTCGATAATCCATACAAACCCTCTAACCGGTCACAGTCCTGGTTGGAATGAGTTCATTATTTTCATTACTTACCACCGTTATACCTCCCTTTTTTGGAACACATTGTACCGGACTTACCCATGTACTATCAGAGATAGGGTATATAATGCCGGCATCAAGCCACTTGATGATTTCTTTCATTACAACCCCTTTCATGGCATGATTCAGTCTCCTCTGCGCCTCAATTGAAGGTTTGTGATCATCTTCCAACAAAATCTTGTGCATACACACTGCCGGGCTAATTCCCTTCAAGTCGGCAATTGTCCACCCTATTGCCTTTTTGTGTAGCTTCAACATCTTGATCATCTTTTTTTCCTGCTCAGACTGTAACTTAGAAGAAATAATTACTGGCAATGTATTATTGGTTCCTAAGTATGCATATTTTAGTTGCTCTGGCAATTGTTTCAACTCAAGAATCGGTGGTTGTTCAATAGGGGGTTTTTCGAGCTTACCTTCCTTACCTGAGTAATCCAGTGGTTCAAAGTATGTACCTGGTCGATTGACTAGCCAATTTGCCTCTTCTTGTTGTTCCTCATCGACCGGTCCTTCATACTCCTCAGGTTCCTCTTGATCGACAATGTAGTTGCTAAGGCAACTAAATTCCTCGTCGAAGTTAAAATCTGCCGTGGCATGAAGAAGTTGGCATTCTTCTGGATCATCGGCGTGCCTTAGTGTTTGGAACACATTTAGTTTAACTTTCTGGTCATTCACTCTCATTGTGAGTTCTCCCTTTTCAACATCGATCAAGGTTCTCCCTGTTGCTAGGAATGGTCTCCCGGGAATGATAGGTGCATGCTCATCTACTTCACAATCCAAAACAATAAAGACAGCGGGAAAAATAAATTTATCAACTTTTACCAGTATGTCCTTGATTTTTCCTTCTGGATGCACATAGGATCTGTCGGCTAGCTGTAGCATAACTGTTGTAGGTCTTGCCTTCCCGATTCCTAGTTTTTGGAAAACTAATTTAGGCATCAAGTTTATGCTAGCCCCAAGGTCGCATAATGCTTTCTCGACATAGTGGTTTCCAATGGAACAGGGTATTGTGAAACTTTCTGGATCCTTCAACTTTGGTGGCATACGATTGTGCAACATTGCCATGCATCCCTCTGTTGCGGCAACTGTTTCAAACTCTCCTAGCCTTGTTCTCTTGGACACAATGTCTTTAAGAAACTTGGTATAATTTGGCATTTGTTCAATTGCTTCCACCAATGGCAAGTTGATGTGGACTTGCTTTAGGATATCAAGAAACTTCTTGAATTGATATTCTTGCTTTTGTCGCTTCAACCTTTGTGGGAATGGTGGTGGAAGTTGGATATCTTCGATCCTTTCATTGGTTTGGAACCTGATTGACGGCATTGCCGGGACAACTGGAGTTACCTAGGCATTATCAATTGGGGTTATCGAGGCATGCTTATCACACGTTGCCGAAGCATCCTTATCGTCGGTTGCCAAGGCATGTTTATTGCCGGTTGCCGCGGTAATTCCTGGTTCAGCATCTGAGGCTTTGCCGCTAGGTTCGTCTTGATATTTTTGTGGAGTTTTGTTTGATGTGCGGGTTTGAGCCTCTCTAAGTTGTTGGCCACTTCTAGTGGTGATCACCTTACATTGCTCATGGCCAGTTCCTCTTGCGACTTCAGTATCGCTAGGTAAACCTCCTTGCGGTCTAGTATTAAGGTTTTGAGCAAACTGTCCGACTTGATTTTCTAATGATTTGATTGCCGCCTCTTGGTTTTGCAATCTCATCTCGGTCCTGTTAATAAAAGCATCAGTTCTTTTTATGAAGTTACTATTCTCAGCCATATAAGATTCAGTTTTCATCATAAAAGCATTTAGAGAATTTTCCAAAGAACTAGATGTTGTCGGTTGTTGCTGCGGGAACTGTTGCCGTGGCATATTCTGCTGGAATCCCGATGCTTGTGCATTCTGATTGTTCTGGTTTAGAGCATTGTTGGGATTACTCCATGAAAAATTAGGTTGCTTCTTCCAAGATGGATTATATGTATTGGACATCAAATTGTTGTTCTGATTGTAATTCCCCACATAGAAGCTGGATTCCGGATTCTGCATACATTCAGAAGAATCATGGTTATCACCACATAACTCACAAAAAGAATCCATTACCTTGACCTCATGTGTGTTGTTTGGTTTTTGCATGTTCTGGACCATCTTGGTTAAAGTGGCCAATGGTGCCGAAATTGAATATGATTATCATAGTTCATGTATTGTGGCTTGGCGTCTAACTCCTCCTCTTCTAGTAGATGGGAATTGATAATCATTCTTGACCAGCCTGTTTAAAATTTGCATTGCTTCCTCCGGTGACTTATCTAGAAGTATGCCGTTTGCCGAGGCATCTAGCATCATCCTTGTTGGTGTATTCACGGCGTAGTAAAACATTGTTACTTGAGTCCACACCGGGAATCCGTGTAGGGGGCATTTGTGTAGAAGTTCTCTATATCGCTCCCAAGCCTCGTACATGGATTCATCATCTGCCTGCCGAAAAGAAATAATGTCGTTATTAGTCAAATTTGTAGGATTAAACCGAGCAAGGGAATTGTGACAAAGATCGGTCCAAGATGCTATTGATCCGGCATGAATGCTATTCAACCATGCTTTCGCCCTATCCCTCAATGAATCGGGGAATAGTCTTAAACGTAAGACATCGGGGGTGACTCCGTGTATTTTGAACAAGTTGCAAATCTTGAGGAAAGATTTAAGATGTTGCCGTGCATCTTCAGTTGCTGAGCTGCCAAATTGACCAATTGTGTTGATCATATTAAACATTACCGGTTTTAACTCAAAGTGGTCGGCTTCAATTTCAGGTGCGACAACTCCTGGATTAAGTCCATCAAGATCTTCTTCAAGATAGTCTCGAATAGTTCTGTTTCGTGAAAGAATCACTCCTCCTCCTGCAGGAACATCTTGATTCATATTGCCGTCTTGATTAGCCATTGCTACTCTTATCCTTCGTCTAAGTCTTTGTAAGGTTCGTTCAATTTCTGGATCAAAGGGATATTCTGGTGTAATCGGTCTCGCCGTGGTCATATACCAATGCAAAACCAAAGTTTGTTAGCCCTTTGAATCTTAAACAAGAAAAGTAAAAAGAAAGTGCAAGAAAATAAAAACAAAGTCGCTATTGCCAATCCTCGGCAACGGCGACAAAAACTTGTTGCGCTTAATAAGTGCTACGCAATTGTGCAAGTATACACGTTGCAAGTTATAGTATAAAAGATATCGTCTCCACAAGGATTAGTGCCACTTCAAGAATCTAGTCTCTTGCACTGTAAAAATTAAAAACACAAGTAAAGGATTATAGGAGTTTAACTAATAACTAATCTAGAAAGCAATAAAGTAAAAGAATAGATGAGATCAAATGAGAGAGATAGGCCAGGTTATCGTGAGTTGAGGTGTGATAGCCGATTGGATCGTCTTGGTAAAAGAGTGCACGGGCAACTCAGTTTTCATGGCAACTTGCACAACGGGGTTGCCTTGACAACTAATCGATGGTTGCCTAGCGACTAGTTGGGCAACTACTTGGGCGTCTGGGCAGCAACATTCAAGGTTCGGCAAAGCGTTCTTCAATGGTTACTTCTTATCCCTAAGTCAAAACTCTAGCTACTTGTGCATGCCTTGATAATACATCCCTGCGTGAATCAAGGGTGAACAACATCCAATCTTGCGCTCCTCTTAGGCGTTGAAATCCTTGACTTATTCCTAAGCTGGATTAATCTTCACCATCAATAGATTGAATAAAGATCATATTCATTTGTTTCTTGAATCTAACTCTCCCGATATTAGATAAATAGATGAAATTACGAGATCCTCTCCCAATTCACTCGCAAACAAGAATAAGAACCAAGAATGAATAAACCTTGAATACAAAAGTGCAAACTCTTATTACCTAAACAAAATCCAATAGTTTCTCACAACCACAAAAACACAATAACCATAGCCAAATAGATTTAGTTCATGGCTAGGTTCCAAAGAAACACAAGATAAATAATCCCTAGCATAAACCTAATTGAACAAGAAAGAAAAAGATGAAGAATTGAAGCTTGTCGAAATCTCCTTGCCCTAGAAGTTTATCGAAAATTCTCTCCTCTTGCTCCCCTTGTTGTCGAAATTCCCCTCTAATTTATAGGGCTAGGTCAAAGTCCTTCTTTGAGGAGGAAGTTAAGTTGGAATTAAATTATCTTTAAAGAATGTAATTCTTTATTATAATTATATTCCTACTAGAACTTCTCCTATCTTCTTGGAATTTAATTCTTCTTTAATCTCTTCATGGAAATCAAATTCCTTTGGGATTTGGCTTTGCTCCATGTCATCTTGGGCTTGTCTAGTCATCAATTTCGACTACCATGTCACCTTGTTCTTTGTCGACAATTGCTCTGGCAACTGGCTCGGCGTCTCCTTCATGTATTGCCCTGGCAACTAGCTCGCCATCTCCTTCATGTATTGCCCTGGCAACTAGCTCTAGCCTTGCTTTGGCAAGTGATCCTGCACATACACACAAAACACACCAAAGCAGCATCTTTTTCCACAAAAACTACCAAGTTATGTAATCAAGCTCAACGATGGAAGGAAACATGGATTAATGCATGAATGGCTAATTATGCAACTAATATGAGCCTAAGTCTAATAATAATATGAGTAAAAAGGGTAAGAAAAATAGTACTTTTGAACACTTATCACTGCCCGAACCAAGTATTTCAAAAATACCCAACACGACATATTCTCGAATGTCACTAGCACATTCGAAATATCGGCCTACGGTCTATAACCCAACTCGCTCTAACCATGTCGAAGCCTCAGGAAAAGACTCTCAGGCGAACAAACTTCACCTCACTCAGTAATTTCTATGCCAATATCCAAGATCGTAGCCGGAGTATTCAACAAAATGCACGCTCACTCAAGATATACAAGTGAGTAGCCTCGAATTACTCAAAGAAAACAATGACAAAGATTGTATGGTAAAAGTACCTGCGATCACATCAGTGTCATTGCACCCTTCATGAGCATAATCCCAAACCGATTCACCATTTTTGGGTTGTACAACACCAACCTAAGCCACAACCCCCAGACCATCCTCACGCCCTAGATAAATACCTTTGCCCCTGGCCAGTGCAGTAACATGAACTGGTTCATCTCTCCCCGTACATGGACAATCACGCTTCAAATGATTCGGTGACCCACACCTCCAGCAACACATACTACATCCCCAGCATGCACCCGTGTGGCGTCTACCACAACGCACACACTAAGCTACGATACGAACTCCCAGGTTACCATGGCCACCCCCGCCACCACGCTTATAACCTGACTTATGTCTCTTGACACGAGACCTCCTACTCTGCTTCTTAGGGAAGCCAACATCAGCCACCCTTTTATTCGCATCAACATTCACCTCCTGCACAAAAGCACCCGAGAACAAACCTTGATTGACCACCACAGCAGGTGCTGGTGCTTGCACTTGCACTCCAGCCACTGCTGCCCAAAAAGCTTCCATCACCGCTTGGACCAACGAGGTCAAATCACCAACACTGGCACTTGATGAGTATGGGGTACACCACTAGCCCCAACATCAACAAGAAGAACCAACGGAGGATCAGGAGGTAAAACACCAGGGGGACTCTCTTCCTCAACGTTATTCTGCCCAATTCTGGCATTACCAGCCATTAAACGTGACTCACGTCGAGCCATGCTAGCAAAAGCATCGAAACACATTAAAGTCAGGCTAACACAAGGCAAAGGATCCAAGACCATCTTATAAAACATTTTAAAACCTCGGCAATAGGCAATGTGTTCCAAATTTGTACCCCAACATGATGTAAACCAGTCACTGCACAAATACACAATCACCGTGCATAACAAACAATGACATACAACCAAACAACAACATCCCAACCTTTCGTAACCTGGCTCTGATACCAACAAACGTAACCCCCTTGACCCAGTCTAGACGGCCGACCGAACATAGAGAGCTACATTAGGTTTGCCAAAGCAATCCAGAGAAAGGTTATGAAAAGTTGGTCCATTTTTTCTTTTATCTTGTCTAGATGCAAATTATTATTCCTACATGTTCATACTCGCAGCAGGTGAGTTCTCGAAGGAAACAAATCACAAAAGGCAACCAATTGCATCATATTCAAAATTGAGGACTAAAACATAAATACTTTAAATTAAAAGACCAAAATTGAATTTAAGGTCACCAATCTTCAATTAGTCCATTTACATGCCAACATGTCAAATTTCAAATCAATTTAATCATGTCAACTCATACAATTGCATTCCCAAGACTTAAGGACACTTGAAAATCGGACACTTGTTTCCTAAAACATGCTTAACAACCAAATCATTTTCTTGTTCCAAACGAGGCATGCATAATCACCTTTGTGCAACATCAAATACACAATCCATGATTAGGTCCCAAAGCATTAAACCATCTTACCAAGCTTAAATCACATAGCATTAAATCATAAACCATGTTTAAATCCCAAAGCATTAAAATAAGTTTGACTCATGAACTTCCACATATATTGGCATTTATAGTGACCAGGATAAACTACCCTCTATCCATAATATCAGATACATGGATCTCTCATACCATACCTAGTTACACCGCATGATGTCCCAAAACTTGCCTAGTTAGACCGTAAGATTTGACAACCTCTCCTAGTTAAACCGCAAGTTTTACGACCCTTGCCTAGTTAAACCACAAGTATACCAACCTTGCCTAGTTAAATCGTAAGTTTGCTATTCTTGTCCTGTTAAACCATAAATTTACCAATCTTGCCTTGTTAAACTGCAAGTTTACTATTCTTGCCTTATTAAACCGTAAGTTTACTATCAATTTGGGTTGCCTTGTTAAACCGCACGCCCCAAATGATGTCCCAATAGTCCGAGTGGCCTTGTTAAACCGCCATACCTCAAGGACCCATGGCCACAATCGATTTTGTTCATATTTTATAGTGCACTTTAATCCTATGGCACGCCAACTATATCCGAGTGTTTTCTCAACTTGTCACATAGCCAATATATCATTTATAAACCATTTACTTACTGTTTTACAATGCATTGCATAAAACACCACACATGCAAATCACATTGCCAAAGCAAATAAACCATTCCAAACTGGAATGAAATCCAATGTTCACTAGCATTTAATATGCTTTTAATCCCCTGTATATGTACTTAAAATCATGCATTTCCAGTAAGTAAATCATACCATGTTTATCGCAAAAACATGAAATCAACATGCTCGTATCCAAGCCGATTTTCAAGAGCAAAATAAGGGAAACTTACTTCTGAGCTTAGGTAAGTGTTTCAAGCTTAACATAAACTCCCAAAAACACTTCAAACCTTTGAAAGATTTTTAAAAACATTTCCAATCACCGATATGCTTTACCTTCCTTGCCAACGCGATACAAGTTCTAGGCAAGAAACAAAACAACGTCAAGCTTCGTCACCTTGATTATCCCCTTACCATATTGTGAGATTTCTCCCTCAATTGGTTTGATAAAAGCTAAGAAAACACAAGATTTAAATGAGATTTTTGTACAAACAGTATTAATTAATCAGTTACAAATCATAAATACAAGTAAAAAGACTTCTCACCTCTACATTTAGATGAGAACTTGAGTGTTTGGCTGAGGAAAAAGTGGAGAGAAAAGTTACGTAGATTTTTTTTTAAAGGCTTAACTAATTTTATTACCAAAATTTTTTTAATCATCTTTAAGACACATATTAAAATATCTTTAATTAAGGGAGAAATCATCAGAAAAAAACATGGTAAAATATCTTTTTAAAGATTCTAAGAATTTGACCCTTTTCATTTTAATCAGCTTTAAAAGCAGTTTTCAAAAAATTGCATTTTGGTCACTAGCCAAAATATCTGATTTCCAAATCTTATTTTCCAAAATTGATTTCACCATTATCCTTAATATACTTAAATAATCATTTTAGAATATTTTTCCACAGTTTTATCACCTTCAAAAATATTTAAACCAATTTAATCCCGAAACTCTAATACCGGTCCACCAGACCTTCGAACCAACCTTTAAAACATCTAAGCCCAAAAACGGGTGTTACAAGTGTCATCAAAATTCAAAGATGAAGGAACTCCGGTTAAGGATGAATCCAATCCGATTTTTTCACTTAAAGTCGGTGTGCAAACTACCATAGAGAGATTTAATTTTGGGAATGAGTTTGCAAAGAGAGAATAAAGGAGAAAATTAAGGTGATGGTATCTAAAGTAGTCCTTGAAGTAACTTTAGGCAAGGATAAATTTAAGCCAAATTTAGCAATTAAGTTAAAAATTGAACTAACTCGCATCAAGGATAAATCCAATTTGATTTTAGTATATAAATTCAGAATTCATTTTACAAGTACGAGTTTGAAGGAGAAAAATAAGGTGATGACATCTAATATTACAATTGAATTAACTACTAACAAGGATAAATCCAAGTCAAAAGTACTACCAAAATTCAAAATTGAATTAACTCTTGTTAAGGATTAATCCAATCCAATTTTTTCACCTATATTCGGATTGCAAGCTACCATATAGAGATTTGAGCAGAATATTAAGGTAATGGCTTCTAATTTCAAATTTGAAATTACTCTAGAAGATAAATCCAATCCAAAGGTAGCATCTATTTTCAACTTTGAATTAACTCTATTTAGGGATAAATTCAATCCAAATTGATCATCTAAATTCGGAAATGAGTTTACCGGAGAAATAATTAGAGAGAAAATTAAGGCGATGGCATCTAAATTAGATCTTGTATTAACTCTAGTCAAGGATAAATTCTAATAAGATTTAGCCTTTAAATTCAAGTTTTTGAATTAATTCTAAACGAAGATAAGTCCAATTTGATTTTAGTATATAAAATCAGAATTGATTTTACTAGGGCGAGATTGGAGGAGAAAAATAAGGTGATGGCATTTAATATCACAATTGAATTAATTCCTTATAAAGATAACTCCAAGTCAAAAGTAGCATCATAATTCAAATTTGAATTAGATTCGGCTAAGTATGATTCCAATCTGATTTTATTACCAAAATTCGTCGTGGATAATACCATGGAGAGATGTAATGAGAATATTAATGTAATTTCAACTAATTTCACATTTGGAATTACTTCAATAAAAGATAATTCCAATCCAAAGGTAGCATCTAAAATCAAATTTAAAATAAATCTAATCAACGATAGTTTCAATCCACATTTATCATCAAAAATCATAATTGAGTTTATCAGAGAGAGAATTAAGGTGAAAAATAAGATGATGGCATCTAACTTAGAGTTTGAATTAACTCTAGTCAATGATAAATTCGAACCAAATTTAGCATTTAAATTCAAAATTAAATTAACTCTAATAAAAGATAAATCCAATCCAAGTTTATAATCTATAATTAAATTTGAATTAACTTTACACAAGAATAAATCTAGACCAGATTTGGCATCCAAATTCAGGTATGAATTATCCAGAGAGAGAATTAAGGAGCACATTACAATGATGGCATCTAAATTAAAGTTTGAATTAACTCTAAGCAAGGGTAAATTTAAACCAAGTTTATCATCTAAATTCAAAATTGAATTAATTCTAATTAAAATTAGATCCAAACCATATTTAGTTTCTATATCCATAAGCCTGTTGGACATACGGCAATTTGAATAATGCTTAAAATTTAATCTAACTAATGTTAATTCAAAAGTAATCAGGTCATTCCAACAACCAATGGAATTGGAGTTGATGGAGATCTGAATCTGATATAATTTAAGGCTATTGATAGATAATTCCCACAGATTGAGGAAACTAGAGTGAATCGAAATCAGATGAGCTTTGAAGGATAAATGGAGGTCATTATGTTCATCCGCATAAAGATCATAAAGTGAATATAAATTATTCTGATTGGAAATTGAGTCGATTGGCAGTGAGATCGACATCGAGATGAAACTGTGTAAGCATATTCCTCATTGAGAGCGATAAACTGTGAGTGTACTGAAAAGGATCCATTCCATAATGAAGAAAAATTTAACGAAAAGAATCCATTTCAAAGTTAAAAAGCTAACTAATTGTTAAAACACAATAAGAATTGTATCCGATATACGAGATAAAGATTTATACAAAACAACAACATGAAAGGCTAACTTTAATTCCAATTCAACCGGAAAACTGAACACAATGCTGAGTAAAATTAGATCCCCTGAACCATGCATCCTGACCCTGCACCGAGGTATCACCTCTCTATGCCGGTGCCATTGATTGGACTTGCTCAGAATGGCTTGATTATGATTACGCAGAATGTTCAATAACAACCAATGCTGCAAAGAGTGGCATAGCACATGAAGCCAAGGCTGTAAAGGCCAGGAGGTTGAGAACCATAACCATGGCCATAAGGACCAGGACAAAAGTCGTACAAAGGCAGTAAATTCAAGTGCCAAGAGGCAACCAATAAACCCTTTCCCTTAAAGATCACAGGATGATAGGAGAGTAGTTTTGGAGAGATATAAAGGAGTAAGGAGATTACTATATAAGGTGTAGTGATACATATCAATTCTCTCCAACAAACACGAGATTAATTCCATGACATACATACAAAATATTGTAAACAAGAAAAAAATCTTGATAGAAGGTGAAATAAAGACGAATCAAGTCCATATTGAACCAATCAATACCCCTTGTACAATCTTTTAGGCAATCTATAATGCAATGTAAAATTGGCACCTAAAGAGAGCTAATTAACTTTAACAAAAGAAAAAGATTGCGGTGTGATAGAAATAAGTCACCTCTCAAAACAAAAGGATCACTTCTAATCCAAGGGGTAGTCCGAGATCGAGGAGTAACGGCAGCAACGACACCCAAAATTCAGCAACCCAAAATTGCCTAAAGAAATGTTCTGCAAACAACAGCCACAAGCACTCCAGTCCAAAACGCCGGTATGATAGAAAGCACAAAGACTGCTGGAACTGAGGAGAACCGTCTGCATTGTGACGATTCTATAGATGGGGAAGGAGAGATGAGAAGTTTGAAAGGGTTGAGAGAGTTGAGAGAATTTCCATTATACCTGTTGAAATTTTAATCGAGTAAAAAAACATTGAAATTTTAATCGAGTAAAAAGCTCTGAAATTTAGTTAAGCCATATAACATTGTTCAAAAGCCCATAAGAAAATATTTGAACTCATAAAATTTGATTTAATTTTATTTTGCGTCCCTTTTGTTGGGTTTAAGGCGTGCATGTCTAAATGAGCTTTACAGTAGACCTACTTGAATTTTAACCGAGTAAAAAGCTTTGAAATTGAGGTTGTGCCATATAATTATGTTCAAAAGCCTAAGAAAATATTTAAACTCATAAAATTTGATTAAATCTTATTTTACGGCTGTTTTGTTGGGGTTTAAGGTGTGCATGTCTAAATGGGCTTTATAGTAGACTCGTTGAAATTTTAACCGAGTAAAAAGCTCTAAAATTGAGGTTAAGCTATATAATTTTTTTTCAAAAGCCCATAATTAAATATTTTAACTCGTAAAATTTGATTTAATCTTAACTTGCGGCCTTTTTGTGGGGGTTTAAAGCGTGCATATCTAAATGAGCTTTACAGTGGACACGTTGGAATTTTAATTGAGTAAAAAGCTCTAAAATTGAGATTAAGCTATATAATCATGTTCAAAAGCCCATAATTAAATATTTAAACTCATAAAATTTGATGAAATCTTATTTTTTGGCCGTTTTGTTGGGGTTTAAGGCGGTATGTCTAAACAGGCTTTACAGTGGACTCGTTGGAAATTTAAGTGAGTAAAAAGCTGTGAATTTAATGTTAAGCCATATAATTATGTTCAAAAGCCCATAATAAATTATTTTAACTCATAAAATTTGATTCAATGTTATTTTGTTGTCGTTTTGTTAGGGTTTAAGGCGTGCATGTCTAAATGGGCTTTATAATGGACCCGTTAGAATTTTAACCAAGAAAAAAGCTATAAAATTGAGGTTAAGCCATATAATTATGTTCAAAAGTCTATAAGAAAATATCTGAACTCATAAAATGAGATTAAATACTATTTTCCGTCTATTTTGTTTGAGTTTAAGGTGTGCTTGTCTAAATGGGCTTTATAGTAGACTCGTTGGAATTTTAACAGAGTAAAAGCTCTAAAATAGAGGCTAAGCTATATAATCATGTTCAAAATCCCATATTCAAATATTTTAACTCATAAAATTTTATTTAATCTTATTTTGCAGCTATTTTGTTGGGGTTTAAGGCGTGCATGTCTAAATAGACTTTTACAGTGGACCCGTTGGAATTTTAACTGTGTAAAAAGCTCTAAAATTGAGTCTAACCAATATGATTATGTTCAAAATCCCATAAGAAAATATTTGAAATCGTAAAATTTGATTTAATCTTATTTTGCTATCGTTTTATTATGGTTTAAGGCGTGCATGTCTAAATGGGCTTTAAAGAGGTCCTGTTGGAATTTTAACTGAGTAAAAGCTCTGAAATTGAGTTTAAGATATATAATCATGTTCAAAAGCCCATTATTAAATATTTGAAATCATAAAATTTGATTTAATCTTATTTTGCGGTAGTTTTGTTAGGGTTTAAGACATGCATGTCTAAATGGGCTCTACAGTGGATCCATTGAATTTTAGCTGAGTAAAAAGCTCTAAAATTGAGGCTAAGCCATATAATTGTGTTCAAAAGCCCATAAGAAACTATTTGAAATCATAAAAGTTTTTTAATCTTATTTTACAGTCATTTTGTCATGGTTTTGGGACAGCCTCGCTGGTATGATACTCTTGTTCGTGATGTTTTCTTGCCGAATGATGTAGATGCCATCCTGCATGTATTAATCTCTACTAATCAACCAGATACCTTTCTTTAGGGTAACCATGATTTAGGCCTTTATACTATTTGGTCTGGGTACCTCTACCTTCAGAGGCTGGCCCCTTCGGTTAGTAGGCCTTCCCTAATTTGGAAGCTCCTCTCAAAATTTCTTGTTATCCCAAAATTTTGCACCTTCGGATGGTGCATCGAACGTGAGGCTCTTTCTACCAAAAGCGAACTCTACGTTGCGGGCCTCTCTATAGGTTATTGTCCTTTGTGTTTGCACTACTCTAAAATGACTCATCACGCCCTCTGTGATTGCCCCGTTTCGGCTAAGGCCCTTCTTCTTGCAAGCTTCCCTCATGTCCTTGTCACCAGTCACACTGCTACTACTCTTGCCTAGCTTGAGAAAGTAGCTACTTCCCTCTTTATGGACTCTTTTGCTCTAATGATCGTCGTTCTTTGGTACCTTTGAAGATGGAGGAATGATCGGGTCCATGAGAAGATTTTATAGCCTATTTAGGTCCTAGTTTCTAACGCCCTTTGCCTCCATCACTAGTATCAAGCTGTGACTTCACCTTCCTCCAACCAACAATCGGCCTCCTCCTCCTCGGCTCTTTCAGAGAAAGGTTGGTGCCCACCATCTGTTGGTTGTATCAAGGTGATTGTGGATGGTGCTTTTAACCCTCTCTCTCTCGCTAGGATTCCATTGGTGTCATTTCTTGGAATAAGCATGGTTCGATACTTGGTGGTTTGGCCCATCCTGCTTCTAGTTGCCTGGATGCTTCTTCGCGAAAGCCTCAACCCTCATCGCTGGCTTACAATTGGCCCACGAGAATGGTTGGTCCAATGCCATCTTTGAATTAGACTTGGCTCTTATGGCGAACAAAGTTAACAGAGTTGCAGATGACATTTCTCTTTTAAGTAGTTATCTTGGGCCGACACGGGATATCTTAGCCCGCCATGATCGTAACTATAGATTTTATTATGTATCGCGTTCTGTAAATTTAGTTGCTCATAGCTTAGCTTCTTGGGCCATTCGGTCCTATTCCCCTATCTTTTGACTCGGTTTATCCCTAGATTATTTCTATCATTGTACATGATAACTTGTCATCCTTTTCCTAGTAATGATATATTGGGCACTCTTTTTCCTCTCTTAGGCGCCTCCACCAGGCTTTGGCTAGGTGCTGACTTTAGTGGGTGGGTTTTTAATGAGGTCCATATCTTTTTTCAGAAAAAAATTAAGGTGTGCAAGTCTAAATAAGCTTTACAGTCAACCCGTTGAGATTTTAACATAGTAAAAAGCTCTGAAATTAAGGATATACCATATAATTATGTTCAAAAGCCTATAAGAAAATATTTGAACTCACAAAATTAGATTAAAAACAATTTTGCATCCATTTTGTAGGAATTTTAACCGAGTAAAAAGCTTTGAAATTAAGGTTAAGCCATATAACTTTATTCAAAAGCCCATAAGAAAATATTTGAACTAATAAAATTTGGTTTAATCTTATTTTGCGGCCGTTTTGTTGGTGTTTAAGGTGTGCATGTCTAAATGGGCTTTATAGTGGACCTGTTGGAATTTTAACCGAGTAAAAAGCTTTGAAATTGAGGTTATGCCATATAATTATGTTCAAAAGCCTAGAAGAAAATATTTAAAATCATAAATTTGATTAAATATTATTTTACTACCCTTTTGCTCAAGTTTACGGTGTACATGTCTAAATGGGCTTTATAGTAGACTCGTTGCACGTATAATCCAACACACACAATTGAATGAGGCCGAAAGATATAAAAATACTTTGAATTATGAAGAATATTTAAGAACACGAAGTCTCGCTAATAAATTTAGTGAAAACTTAGAAACAAACTTGACTAGAACTAAGGGTTTAGCTACTCATAAATTATATGGAAGTAAGAAGGTTTTTTTAAGGTTTTTTGGTCGTCTCTTCTCTCTTCCCCTATGATCTTATTTATAGGCAAGGAATTATACATTAAGTAGGGGACGAATTTATAATAAAGAACAAACCCTAATCCTACATTAAATGTAATTTAATATAAAGTGAAAGCCTAATTAATGTAGAATTTCTTCTTTTCCAAGCAATCGCAGTAGCATAGGATTCCTTGTGCGTGTCTGCCTCCGGCGTCTGCATAGCTTACACGTCAGTGTACAGCATTTGCATAGTTCTTTTGCGTTTTAGCATTTGTATTACCAGACACGTCAGTGTCTGCAAACTAGCATTAGCAGCTGTCATTCGCGCTTCAAGGCTTGCAGTTGAGATCATTATTGTATTCTATTTGTCCACGATCCTCTTGTTCGTGTTTGTCCATGTCAGCATCCGTAGGACTTCTGCTTGCATTCCTGTGTTTTCGTTAGGTGTTTGCACTTTGTCAGTGTACACTTATACTGGTCTATAACTCTACTTTCATATCTGTCCGCATAGCCTTTATTAGTGCGTTCGCACTCGGATGTTCACATTTTTGTATTGAATTTTAAATGTTCGCAAGCCTCATTCGTAGGATAATTTCTAATGTGTAAAATACGTGCTGATATACTATTTTTATGCATATAATGTTCATTAGCCGTTTAAGCACCTGGAAAAATCAAATATGAACCAAAACAAGGACTTGGAGATAGACTAGTGTGTTAAAACATAGGGAATTATTTAAGAAAAACATGCAAATATATGACTTATCATATACCCCACACTTATATTTTTCCTTGTCCTCAAACAAACTGAAGCTTCAAAACCTAGGGTCCTTTCGATAAATAGAAATGATAAGAATAGTGATAAGTCATGATTGTAATTTTGCACAAGAAAATAGTCATCCAATTAATTTCATGAAGTCAAGAATGAGACAGAATCAAACACTCATATAGGATTCACTCTTGTTCGCACAATGTATTTAAGGGATAACAATACTCAAGTCAAAGCATGTAAATGAGTCTTACCATAGGCTTGCAAATATATCACATCTCCACTATTGTTTGGATCGAATCACAAGATCAAAAGGTCTTTGATAGGGTTGTAACGGGGATTAGGATAGCTATGACGAGAAAGACTTTTAGGCTCTAGGAATTTGAAAAACTTTATACTTCCTTTTTTTCTTTTCTTGTGTATCAAGCATTTGCATAATTAATTTTAGGGGAACAAGGATTCATCTCTGTTTGCACAACTTGTCTTTTCTTTTTTTTTTTGTTTTTTAACAAGATAATAATTTATTTATTTTCCTTTTTTTCTCCTTTTTCTATTTCTCTTTTTGCTTGATCTCTCTTTATTTTCAAGAAGATTTATAGTTCTGAAATTCGGGTGGAAATTGGGGAAATCAACAAAGTGGATTTAGCTCGTAATGTTGTTAATTTCCAAACAAAAGGCTTAGGCTCAAAAGTGGTTCTCTAAGGGTCAAGTATACCATGGTAGGCTTTTTGGCTCGCGGTTCATACCTAAATGCCTGAATCATCTCAAGTAATTCAATCCTGTGTGGCCTCAACATGTATAACAATGCAAGTTCTAGAAGAAACTAATCATGTTTGATAAACACTCAATGAAAGAAAATATGAAGCATAAAAGATATATGGTTATTAAGGCCCAAGTATCACAAAAAAGGTTTATGTTGTGTACAATTCTATCCATCCGACTATCAAATCAATTAATCAAACAAGATTTGCAAGGTTAAAAATTCATTAATTCTAGTTTACTACCCATATCAGTCTCAGTTTTACTTTAGGATCTCATGTTTCAAAAAATTTAGCATATTGGTTCAAATCAAAAATTTCATGCAAAAGTAGGTCTAAGTCATTAATAAGCATGAAATTCTCATATTAGATCCTATATCTAGCATTCGCATAATACCCTCCCTCACACTTAAATTGAACATTGTCCTCAATGTTCCTACGCATGCGAACAAAAAATGCAAATAAAAGTTTAAGGGAGAAGAGTGCTCCTTTGTTCGCAAGGTTGCTATGTAAGGTGCGGATGGTTTGGGCGTGGAGTCCTATTCTAGATGCTACAAACGGGTCTCGTGTGAAGAGCAAGGTTACCTCCCCGACACATGGATTCATCGTAGTTTGTGATAGGAAGTGTGCAAACCGTCTTAGTCTTTTACGGTACATTAGTATGCTGTGCAGATAGATTACTTACGCAAACTGTCTGGGTGCATCTGTCTGATGATGCAAACATGATATTGCGAACGTTTTCCTATGAGAACTTGGTTCGCAAAGCCTTTATTGCTGATGATGCTCTTGTGTCAGTGGTGCAAGGCTACGTCTATGAGTTCTATCCCCTGTTTCCTAAAATAAACAAAGAAAAACATAAAATCTCCTAAAAGAAATTAAATTATTATTAAATTGTAAAATTAAAATTAAATTATGGGTTACCTCCTATGCAACGCTTTTCTTTAATGTATTTGGCAAGACGTGACTCCCTCAGTTTCTCTGAGATGGCGAAGAGATGCTCATCGGGAAACTCATCCCTGATTGGCCAAGCTCTATCCGTACTGATAATGCAACTAAGGTGGTTCATGATTGGATTCTCAACTCCTCGCTTGTCTCAAATCTCAAGGTTAAAGTCTTAAAGGAGTAGCACCCATCACATGAGTCTTAGCTTGGAGTTATTTTTTGTGAATAAATATTTGAGGGCTGCATGGTTCGTGTATACCATCATCCTAGAAGATATAATCAAAATTTATCTAGTGCAAAGATTAAGGTGAACAGCTCATTTTTTGTGGTTGAATAGTTTGCTTGGGAGGTGTCTAGTACTTGGATGTGTACTGGATAACGTACGAAGCCTTATTGATCATTTGTCCAAGTGAGGCCCCAATAGCATGATCAGTTGCATCACACATGATTTTAAATGGATGGTCCCAGCTCGGTGGTTGAATGATTGGTGCAGACGTTAGTGCTTTCTTAAGTATGTTGAATGCTCGCTTGCACGGTTTGTCAAAGAGAAAGTCTGCATCTTTTTGTAGAAACTTGCAAAGGGGTATGGTGATCTTTGGGAAGTCCTTTATGAAGCATCTAAAAAAACCTGGATGTCCAAGGAAAGAACGAACTTCCCGTATGTTTGTAGGGTAGGGTAGTAATAGTATAACATAAATTTTAAATTTGCGAGCTTCTATCCCTCTTGATGATACTATGTTCCCTAAGACAATTCCTTGGTTTTCCATAAAATGTCACTTTTCATAATTTAGTAGCAAGTCAGTTTCTATACATCTTGTTAGGATCTTTTCAAGGTTTATTAAGCATTTATCGAATGAGTTTCTATAGACAGTAAAGCCATCCATAAAAACCTCAATAATGCTCTCCACATAATCAAAAAAATGCTTACCATACAAATTTGGAAAGTGGTCGGTGCGTTGCACAATCTGAAGGGCATCCGCAATATGCGAACATTCCAAATGGGCATATGAACATGGTCTTGTCTTGATCTTCAGGGGTGATGGGAATTTTATGAAATCCTGAGTACCCATCCAAACAACAATAATGAGATATACCCGCGAGGCGTTCTAGCTTTTTGTGTATGAATGAGAGCGGATAGTGGTCATTTCTTGTTACTTTGTTGAGTTTACGGTAATCAATGCATTTTGAATCTGCGTTAGGACGCGTTCACCATCTTTGTTCACGACTACCATTATTCTGATTTTCCTGGGGACCACGTGGATGGGGCTCACCCAATTGATGTCCGTTATGCCGTATATTTCGATAGCCTTAAGCAGCTTCACAATCTCTTTCTTTACTATGTTCGCTATCGGAGGGTTCAATCTTCGTTAAGCTTGGCGTGAAGGCTTGATTTGTTCCTCAAGAAGGATGCAATGCATGCAAAGTGAGGGACTGAACCCTTGTATGCATGCGATCGTCCATCATATCGGCTTCTTATGTTCCTTGAGCATGCGAATGAGCTGCTCTTCTTCCTTCTCGTTGAGCTTGTTAGATATTATGACTAGAACTGTTTCATTTACCCTAAGGTAGGCATACTTCAAGTGGTCTAGTAGGTTCTTTAGCTCATGTTTTGGTGCCTGCAAGATAGAGGGCAATAGTTTAGCATGATCATTTAATAAAAGTTCCATACCTTGCTCTTGTTGTTCGCATGGATCCTGGATCTCCTCACCTTCATCAAAAATTTCCTCATGTTCGCCTTGAAGTGTTTCCTGTACATTGGGTTCAATGACATCTAAAATAAACAAGGATGAAGCATTGTCAGGATGCTTCATGGCATCATGAATGTTGAATTTGATAAGTTCTCTATCGAACTCCATCGTTAGCATTTCTTGATGCACGTCGATGTTCGTTTTTGGTGTTTTCATGAATGGTCTCCCTAACAGGATTAGGTTTGGTTTAGAAGGGTCATTTTGCTCCATGTCAAGTACATAGAAGTCTGGGAGAAAAATTAGCCCATTAACCTACACCAAAACATCCTCAAGTACTCCCTTTGGATACACGTTAGATCGATTGGCTAGTTGGATCACCACACCTGTTTTCTTAAGAATGCCCGAATTGCTAGTGGAATAAATAGAATTATGCATAACATTAATGGAATCTCCTACGTCAAGCATGGCCTTCTCGATTTTAACATTGTTGATTTGGCAAGGGATGGTGAATATACCTGGATCTTTGAATTTTTAGGGAAGTTTATGTTTAGTATTGCCGACACATTCTCACCCATGCGTACCTTTTCGTTTCCAGTCAACTTTTGTTTGTTCGTACATAGCTCCTTGAGAAACCTTGTCTATTGAAGGACTTGTTTGATATCATCAATGAGTGGAATGTTTACCTCAACTTTGTTGAAGGTTTTAAGGATTTCTCTCTTGTTCATCATTTTTTGTCTATGTAAATCGTTGTAGGAAAGGTGGTTGAATCACAATCGGTGGCATAGGGCTTTTTGTAGGTGAATCTCTCTTTGCAGGTTCGGACGGTGTGAAGCTAACATCTTTTTCAAGGAAGGGTGTGAGCCAGAATTTTGATGGTCTATTGGCATTCACACTAGTCTGTTCACAGTTCGCATTGGGCAGGTTCTCCTTCACGACGTCCGCAGATGGCTTGCTACCTTTTCACTCCCTCGTTCACTGTCACCATTGTGTGCAAGATCTTCGTTCATATCTTTCTCATCTGCTGAGGGTTATGTTACCCTCGTGCTCTTCTATTCGCCATTCACATTTAGCCTTGTGGGTCCCTACAAATCCTTGCCACTTCGTAGAGTAATAGCATTCACATCTTGCTTAGGATTTGAAACAATTTGAGAAGGCAACTTACCTTGCGATTCTATCTGGCTAAGAGATAAGGCAATTTAACTTACCTAAGTCTCATGGTTTTTAATGCTAGACCTGGTCTCTTGCTAAAATTACTCAAGGTTGTACGCGATCTTGTACACAATATCCTCCATGGGAGGCTTTGTGGCTACGGTCAGTTGGGCTTGGTGGTATGCTTCATGCGGATGTTTATGCCAGTAGCATAGGTTGGGATGATCCTTCCAGCCTGGGTTGTACGTGTTCGAGTAGGGGTTGTACTTATTTTGGCTGAATGGCCTGCGAATGGTGTTCTCATCCTTTATGCTATCGTCTTGGAGTGTTGGGCACGCATTTGTTGTATGCTCAAGGCTTGTGCAAATTCCACATACCCTCACCGCTTGTGTATTACTTGTAGCTAATTGTTTTACAAGAGAGGTTAGTTTTGTAATCTTATCTTCAAGGAAAGAGACATTTACCTTGTTCACACGTCGAGAGACAATGTCTTGTAGTGGGCCGAAATGTTGAGAGTTCGCGGCCATGATGTTGATTAGCTCCTTGGCTTGGGTGGGGGTTTTGTTCACTATGGTTCATGACCTCATACGTCCATCATCCTTCGCTCCATGGGTGTTAAACGCTCTTAAAAATACTTGATGAGAAATTGCTCGGACACCCCATGTTATGGACAGCTTGTACAAAGCTATTTGAACCGTTCCCAATATGCGTGCAACATTTTACTATCTCGCTAACGTGCTCTGCATTTTCCTTGTGGATATTGGTGGCTCGCGAATTCGGAAAGTATTTTTCAAGGAAAAGCTTTGCCATATCAGTCTATGTCTCCACCGATCTGGATGGTACATAGTAAACTAGTCCCTTGCATGATTCGCGGGTTAAAAGGGGAAGGCTCACAGCTTAATCTGATCTATTGTAACACCCCATATTTGGGCCTAGATGTTAGCTAGATCGGTTAGACGGTTCAAGGGAATCAGATTCGGCGATTGGAGCTTATTTCGGGAATTAATTTATAATAAATTGTTTTTGGTTAAAATAAAATATGGAAAAATATTAAAAAAATGTTTAATTAATATTATAAGGGTTTTGGGAAACTCAATTTTAAGGGATAAAATCAGATTTTGGGACATTTAGGTCTGGTGACTAAAATGTAAAGTTTCCAAATTTGTTTCGGTGACTAAATCGTAAAAGGGTCGAAACTTAGAATCATTAAGGAGATAATTTATCAAAGTTTCTAATTAGATTTCCCCCTTAATTTAGGCTATTTTTAAAGGGTTTAAAATGGTTATTATATAATAATAAAATAGATTTGATTTAAAGGATTTTAATAACCAATTTCATTTTCTTACGTAACTACTTTTGCTCGCAACTTTTCTCTCAACTTTCTCAGCAGCCAAACTATCAATTTTACTCTAAAATTCTCAGGAATCATTCCATTTTGATTTACTAATTGATTTTAACACCAAATCCTATTTGCTTTCATGAAGATTTCACTCAAATCTTGCCAATTAAGGGAGAAATCAATAATAAGAGGTGATTTTCATTTATCTCCTCTAATTAAAGGTTCTTTACTAAAATTCCCAAGTTCTTGATCCTTTACAAGTGTTTTTTGTTATGTGTTTATGATTAAATCATGATTTTAAGGTTTTAATTGAGTTTTAATGAGAAGATTGATGAATCTTGATATGGATATGGTTTTGTGTTCATTCTAATTAATTTAGATCATTTATAAGATATGTTTTAATGTTATGAGAAGATATTAATAAAAGGAATACCGAAACTAAGTGAATTGCTAATTTTATAGGTTGTTAATAGTTACATTTTGAAGAGGTGTTGTTGTGTTTAGAGATACATGGAAATGCATTAATCCTTTATTTTTGTATGGGTAAAATAGGGGAGACGAATTCTTTGGCTTTTGGAGAGGTTACAGAGGCTTCAAAAGCTTTTTTCGCTTTGGCTAGTGGAGCGTTGTGTTGTCGGTGAGTGGAAATGTGGTTTACAGCTTTAAAAAGGTTTGAAAGTTATTTTGAGAGTTTAGATTGAGCTTGAAATACTTTTCTATACTCGGAAGTAAGTATTAGGCGAATTCGCTCTCAATTTCGGTTTGGCAAAGTTGATTTTCTCATGCCTATGTTTATGATTTGATACCTACTGTTTTATGCATGTTTTGGAAATGAAATATGATGCAAGTGATCTTATACTACTAACATGTGAGTATGGCAAATGGTTTGTGAAATAGATTTTCAGGTTATGTAAATGCATGTTTTGTTGCATTGGAATTGGTTTGAATGATCCATATGAAAAATAGTGAGGTATCATGTTTAAAATGGTATATATTGGCTAAGTGACAACGAAACAAATGTTATTGGATATAGTTTGCATGGCATAGGGTTTAAAGTGCAATATAATAAGTCGCCTCATGTGTTTCGAGGGGTTAATTGTGACGTTTTCTCCACCATGGGAACCATAACAGTTGAGGGGTTAATTGTGCCGTGTTCTTCCGCTGGTGGATTACGTAATACAAAGGTTGAGGGGTTAAATGTGTCTTTTGCTCCCATTGTAGATATTATACATCATAACCATTGAGGGGTTAAATATGCCATTTGCTCCGGTTATAGATGTATGTGAAGTGGTCGAAGGAACAACTTGGGAAATCAAAGTATCCAATGTGTTTTTGATAAAGAAAGATTCTGTTTTGGGGTCACTTGAAAGCCAATATATGAATTAATGTCATGATGGATAAATGTGTTTGTTATAATGATATTTATACAAATTTTGCTCTTTAAGCTTTGCTATTGGATGAATAAGCATGTGAAGGCTTAAATTGAGGTTTTGCATATGGGATTATGCATGAGATCCATGATACATGTTTTGCATATGGTTTTGATTAAAGTGATTTGATTAAAGTGATTTTAAATGCATGAGATGTTTACGCATGATGTACAAAGAGTGTTTTGATTAAAGTGATTTTAAATGCATTGATGAGTGTTTTTTTAGAGCGTCCCTCACTAGGCATTATTTGCTTACACTCTCCTTTCTCATCAATTCAGGAAAGTAAGCTTATGGGACAATGAGCAAATGAAGAGAAATCCAAGATTTGAAACATTTCAAGTATGGTTTTGATAAGTGAACCTCTAGTAAATAAAGGGCAATGTGACCAAGATGTAAATGGGAGGGTTGTATGCTTACTCCTTGTGTTGGGCTAGTTTGTTCTGATGTTTTGGGCTTGTATGTGGTTTTATATCATGCTTTGAGGGGTTGGGATATGAAATGCATGTTTGGGTAGAGATCCTGCCTATAGGATCCTTGTTTGGTTATGCCATGATGTGGATGATCCCCTACCATGCCTATTTGATTGTGGAAATGTTGCTAGACTTGTTATAAGATGTTTGGTTAAGGTTTGAGGCATGTTAGATTGAGCCAAAGTGTCATATGTTCGACCAAGAGTTCATTACAGACCAGTCCATATCGGTACGAGTCCTCAGGGATCGGTACGCGAGGTCTGTCTTTGCTCAAATCTGTGCAAAATTGCAGAGGCATATCAGTTCGCCTTACAGCCGTATCGGGATGCCTAGATGAAAATTATACCTGGTGTCAGTACACTTTAAGCACTAGAATTCTCTATTTCAAAATTGAATACCCATATCGGTATACTTGTAACCCCCTCGACTCGGCCTAGTCGTAAGACCGAACCGAGCGAGCTACATTATGTTTACCGAAGTAAACCGTGAAGATAAAACCTGAAACACGTCCATTTTTTTATCTTGTCTAGATGCACAATTATTATCCTACATGTACATACTGATCACCAGTGAATGCTCAACTCAATTGGGCATCGATTTGATATCCAATTGAACACAATTGCGATTTAGGGACCGAATTGCAATTTCTGAAAACTACAGGGACTTAGCTCATTTTTAAATTACCAACCTTTAATTAGTTCAATTTTATGCACTCAAGACAAGACTCAGCTTAAAGCAATCATCCATACTCATGCAATTGCATCCGTAACATACAGGGACTAAAACGAAAGAAAACAAAACTTCAAGATACTCAAATAACCGAATTAACGGTAACCGTATCGGTACACTTACCCGTGTATCGGTACGATATTGTTAATTTTAAAACCTCAGATTCTAGTAGGCAAAAACCATTTCGATACGCTCCACGTACCGGTACAGCTTGCCTAAATACATTATACCGTACCAAAACGGCATCTCGTGTACCAAAAAGCTGGCCAAAATTGCCTAAGCCCGTACCGAAATGCTTGCCCGCCTACCGGTACGCTAAGCCTGGAATGGCTTACTCGTACCAAAATAGGGACACCCGTACCAGTACGCCTGGACCTAAAAGGTCATCTTTTATTGGTTTAACATGCTTTCGAACATACCAAAACACCCTAGTATGCTTCTTTCATACATCCAACACAATCAAGGATCAATCCACAATAAAGCATCTCAGTTTCAACATCAATACTTGGCATCATGCATCGAAGGTAAATCTGGAGGCATGCTTCCTAGAATTTAAAACAAGCAAAGCATGAAACCTCAAACCATCACCACAAACAATCCAAAATGGCCATTTACAATCCACAAGCAGCAAAACAAAATTGCTCAACCAGGGAGTTTAACAAAACATCTCCCAAAAAAACAACGAAAGCCCCATTGCCTTTATTACTTATAGTCTAGTCTAAAAACATACTTTTGATAACAAGTCTTTTTGTGATCCCTTGCTTCTCACTGCCTACCGAGCCTTTAATTCTCTGCATTGATAGACAAAGAGAGCGTAAGCACACTAGGCTTAGTGAGGAGTGCTCAAAAACAACACACCATTAATGCATTAAAGCCATTTTTTCACAACACTTGAAATCCCATTTCAATCATCTATTAAACATCATGTAAAACATTATCATGCCTTGAAAACTATGCATTTAACATCTTTAAAAACCAGCATACTAAACCATATGCAACATGTATCATTAACCAACATCAAATCCCATTGCTAAACCTCAATTTAAGCTTTCCCATGCATAACAACTATATGCAAAGCTTAAAGAGTAAGCATGTATAAATCACATTATACAACATAAACCTTTCAATGATACATTAACAATTATATTGGCTTACAAGTGATCATAACCAAGTTCCTTTACCAAAAATAGTTCATCGGATACACGGATTCAAACAAGTGTCCTCGCAACATTTCAAGCCATCTTAACCGAAATAGCGATACAATCACAATCGCGGTACATTACAACATGGTACACTGCTTAATCCACTAAAGGGAGCTTACGGTACCATATAACCCCTTGACTGTTAGGGAACTTGGATGGAGTATTTGGTACAACGTATAAAACCCCTCAACATCCAAGGCGACTTATTATAGTGCACTATCAATCCTATGGCCGACCAATTATATCCGATAACATTTTTAAACCATATCATTTGCCAATATAATTCACCAATTACCATTTGTCTCACTGTTTTTATAAGCTTTTAAACAAATCTTTTCCCAAGCAACAAAACATGCTTAAAAATCAAGTATAAACCATATACTTACATGGATCACTTACCTTGTGCATTCATCATCATTTCATGATCAAAAACAATATCTCACATGCTTTAAAATATGCTTAAACAGTAGGTACAATGTCAATCAAAACAAGTGCATAAAACCATTTCATAATAGGACGATCGAGAGAGAAAACCACATCATACTTACTTTCGAGTTTAAACCAGTGTTTCAAGCTCAGTTTAAACTCCCATAAACCACCTTTAAATCATCGGAAAGCTGAAATCCATGTTCTCACTCACCGATACGCGAAACCTCAATTCACTAACGCGAAATCAAGCATTCGAAGCCTCCAAAGCTTCATCGATCGCTTCCAGATCGACTTCCCCTATTTTAACCATATTACAATAGAGGATTAATGGATCTCAATGCATTCAAAACACTGCAACAACAATTCCTTACAAAACCTCACAATCCTTTCACAATTACCCATCCACAACAACGAAATCATCATCTAACTCATTCCAAACACAACCCAGCCACAATCTATCAATATAATACTTCAATTAACATCAATTAACATCTAAAAATAGGATTACATCATCCTTCAACTTCCAGCAACTACTCAGCCGCCACAACTCCACAAAAACACAAATCTAACAACCTAATAATTAAGGATTCAAGGAGTTTTGAGATTCCAATGATAAAATCAACTTAACAACATTATAAATCATCCAAAATATGTTTAAAATCATTCCTCAAGACTATAAGATAGATACAATACAAATCTTCTATAATTTCACCAATTAAACCCAATTAAATCAATTATTCACTATAAAAACATAAAATCAGATTATAAATCATAAATCAAGGATCAAATACTTGGGAATATCAACAAAGAACCATAAACAGAGGAGAAGAACGAACCTTACCTTTATTGTGTGATTTCTCCCTCAATTGGTAGATTAAAGCTAGAAAAACACGAGATTTCAATGAGGTTTTGTAAATCAAAGGTAAAGAAGTAATTATAAATTTAGAATCCAAGTAGAAAGATCTCTCACCTCTGGATTTTGATGAAAACAAGAGTGTTTGGCAGAAAAGAGATGGAGAGAAAAGTTTATGTCAAATTCTTTAAAACTAATAACTAACTTTAATATAAAAAATCCCTTTAATTATCTTTAAAAAAACATGTTAAAAATGTCTTAATTGAAAGGAGAAATCACCAGCAAAACTTGGTAAAATAGCTCCTTAAGGATTCTAAGAATTTGATCTTTTACATTTTAGTCACCTTTAAGAACAGTTTTCAAAAAATACATTTTGGTCACTAACCAGAATGTCACCCTTCCAAATCACATTTTCCAAAATTGATTTCACCAATATTTTTTGTATATTTAAATATGATTTTTAACCATTTTCCATATTTTTATCTTACTCAAAAATATTTACTCTTGAACTCCACTCGAATCCCTCACCGGTACCTCCACAACATTGATACATGAAACACATCATGAATTTTCTCTAACTCGAGAGGCAACCTCAACCGAATAAGCCACGAGACCAACACGCTCAACAACCTCATATGGCCCAATAAACCTCAGACTAAGCTTACCCTTTCGTCTGAACTACATCACCTTTTTCCACGGTGACACTTTCAAAAACACACGGTCACCAGCAGCATACTCTATATCTCTACGCATCAAATCCGCGTAGGATTTCTAACGATCCAAAGCCGCTTTCAGATGCTCACATACTAGCTTCGCCTTTTCATTGGTGCCTTTCAACACATCAGACAAAGTAACATGTTTTTCTCCGACCTCAGCCCAACACAATGGTGTACGACACTTCTTACCATATAGAGCCCCGTACAGTGCCATCTATATACTAGCCTGATAATTGTTATTATAGGCAAACTCCACCAACGATAACTGCTCTTCCCAGGTTCCCTGGAACTCAATGATACATCACCTCTACATATCCTCCAAGACCTGTATCACATGCTCTGACTGTCCATCCGTTTAAGGATGATAGTAGATACTAAAATTTAGCCGTGTAGCAAGAGCACGATGCAAACTTTCCCAAAATCTTATCGTAAAATATGGATTTCTATCCGAAGCTATGGAGTTAGGCACCTCGTGCAAACACACAATCTTAGAAATATACAGCTTGGCCAACTTACCCAAGGCATATGTCGTATGTACTGTCAAAAAATACGCACACTTCGTGAACCGATCTAAAATCACCCAAATGGAATCCTTTTTGGTCGGTGTCAAAGGCAACCCAGACACAAAATCCATGGTGATTCTTTCCCACTTCCATTCTGGTATCCTCAACGGTTGCAACAACCCAGAAGGAAACTGATGTTCAAACTTTACACGCTGACACACCAAGCATCAGCCTACAAAATCAGCCACATCCTTCTTTAAACCAACCCAATAATACTCTTTCTTCAAACATCGATACATCTTAGTACTATTGGGATGCATAGCAAAAGGACTAGCATGTGCTTCAGTAAAAATGGTATGCCTCAACTCTTCATCTTTAGGCACCACAATCTGACTTTTAAAACACAACACTCCATCATCATTAAAATGAAAATTCGTAGGATTCCCATCCATGATAACCTTCACATGCGGTACCAAACTCTCATCATACGGTTGTTTCTCCTTAATCAACTATGACAAGGATGACTTCACTTGCAACTCAGCCAACAACCCACCGTCACGCGTCACACTCAACCTAGCAAACATGGCCCTCAACTCCACAGCAACCTTCCTACTCAAAGCATTAGCTATAACGTTAGCTTTACCCGGGTGATACTCGATGGTCAGATCATAATCCTTAAGCAACTACAACCATCTTCCTCCTTCTACGACATCAAATACTTCAAACTCTTATGATCTGTGTAAACCACAAACTTCTCACCGTATAGGTAATGCCTTTAGATTTTTATGGCAAAAACAACCGCGACAAGCTTAAGATCATGGGTAGGGTAATTACGATAATGCACCATCAACTATCTAGACACATACACAACTACCTTACCCTCCCGCATCAACACACAACCAAGCCCAACATAAGACGCATCACTATAAACAACAAACTCCTTTCCTGATTCAGGCTGAACCAAGATCAGAGCTCGCATCAAAGCTTTCTTCAACCTTTCAAAAGCCTGTTGCCTATCCTCCGTCCACTCAAAACAAACATGCTTTTGCGACAACTTGGTCAACGGGGCAGCTATACTGGAGAACCCTCAACAAACCTACAATAATAACCAACCAACTTTAAGAAACTCCAAACTTCTATCTCAGATTTTGGCACATTCCAACTCATCACGGCCTCAATTTTGTGTAGGTCAACACGAATCCCCTCGGCTGACACCACATGCCCAAGGAAAATAACCTCTTTAAGCCAAAACTTACACTTGCTTAACTTGGCATAAAGCTGATTAACCAACAACGACTGAAGCACAATCCGCAAATGCCTATCATGATCCTCCTCGTTATGAGAGTACATGAGTATATCATCGATAAACACAACAAAAAACTGGTCTAAAAACACATGGAACACCCTATTCATCATGCCCATGAAGGCAACCGACGCATTGGTCAAACCAAAAGGCATCACCAAAAACTCATAATGCATGTACCTCGTGCAAAAAGTTGTCTTGGGCACATCCACATCTTTTACCTTCAACTGATAGTACCCAGACCTCAAATCTATCTTAGAGAACACCGATGCACCCCTAAACTGGTCAAACAGATCATCTATCCGTGGCAAAGGATACTTGTTCTTTATTATCAACTTGTTCAATTACCGATAATCTATACACATCCGCAACGTACCATCCTTCTTTTTCACGAACAACACTGGTGCACCCCACGGTGAAATACTAGGTCTAATGAAACCTCGATCAAGCAATTCTTGAAGTTGCATTTTCAACTCCTTCAACTCCTTTGGGGCAATGAGATACGGAGCAATAGACATTGGTGCCGTATTCGCATAAACCTCAATGCTGAACTTAATGTCTTGATCTGGTGGTACCTCTGGCAATTCTTCTGGAAAAAACCTAGAAACTCACATACCGTACGAATATCCTACTCCCTCAACTCCTTCGATCCAGAATTCATAACATAGGCCAAGAAAGCCCCATAGCCAGAATCCAACAGTCGTCTCACTTCCAAAGTCGAAACAGCATTAGAAAGAAACTTAGCGTTCTCACCAACGACCACCACCTCAAAATCATCAGACAACTTCAAGGATATTTGTTTGGTCTCAAAATCTACCACAACCCTATGCTCGGTCAACCAATCCATCCTGAGATAACATCAAAACCATGGAATGGAAACTCCATCAGATCCATGGCAAACACGTCCCTGAACCAAGAGCAGACACATACGATACAACTTTCTAACCACAACCGTCTCCCCAAGAGAACTGGCCACTTTAACACCCACATTAAGAATTTTAAACGGTATATCAATGTAATACCCTCGACTCGGATGCCACGTTTGGGCCACAAGCCCAAACCCAAAACCATAAAATTTCTTTTCAAACAAGATCAACCCAATAAGTAAGTTGCAAAAACATTTAAAACCAATGATTAAAATAAATATATATATATGAGTAAATAAAAGGTTACAAACGAGCTCCAATTAAAATTACAACACTTAAAGGTACAATTTAAATAATACAATTTTGAAATAATAAATACAGACTCCATATGTAAGGTCCTATGAACACATAGCACACTAAGGTCCTATGAACACATAGCCCACTAGACTCAAATACCGTACTCCGAAGACCCCCATGCTACAATATCGATCTGATAGTGCTCCACGATCCAACGATCAACCTACGCACAAAAACAATGATATGTTCAGTGGTACATATCTACTCTATTATACTTCATGCTAATCATAAACGCAAGCATGCAAGCTAGTACGAGCAATAATAAGAGATAAATAAACATGCTGCGCTACCATAGCCGCCTAAACACATGCCATAGAACAAACAACATCTCAACAACATAACATATAGATAAATAAACCATGAGTGAGGCCCAATGTCACTCGACACCAAGAAACCCACCCATGCTCAGAATCTCACATCGAGTCTTCGCTCAAAATCGCGTATCGAGCGGGGCTCAGAATCTCGCATCGAGCAAATGTCATCACCCAGAATCTTGCATCATATGGCCTTTATATGTTGCAACACTCACTCACTAGGTATCCGGATCCCACCAAACAAAGACTCATAACCAAACAAATGCCCACACATGGCATGACCATACTCGATCCACTAAGGATCCAAACAAGTGCCTTACCTGGCACACAACATCATACGACTCACCACGGGTCCCTATTGTTGCTATTACAACCAATAAAGCATTACCGAGTTGTTACAATTTATGGAAGAGTAACAATACGTTCCCATTAATTATTTCCAGCAATCCACATTATCACATTTGTTAATCATATTCGTCAACTTCTACCTTAACTGGCCTTTAAACCAGTTAGTGTTGGATTACCAGTTCATAAGTAGTTTATCGAGTATTTTTCGGTATTAGTCCATTAAGCCTAACAACATCAATATTAATTACGAGGCTCTATCCTACCCCTAAAGCTTGTGAAAGTCATTATAGTTTGTTGCTAGTGCATTTACATTATTTAATATTAATTATCGATTTTTAATTATTCAATCAAATATTTATCAGTATTGCCTCTTGCCAATATTAATTCAAACATATTAATTTATTCAGCTAATACACAAGGCACCGTCATATATCAAACAGTCAACCAATCATACAGTCATATAATCATACGGATAAACATATTAATTTGCAACCACTAACATGCAAGGCAATTACACTTATGATGCTCACGAAGCATTTCGAAGTTCGAGCTGTACTAACCTTATACTGACATCGCTAAAATCCTCATCCTAGCTTCCCGAATATTCCATAAGATTTGATATCCAAACCCGAGCAACCCTCGTATATCAACAAATACGGACATAAATTATTTCTATACAACTCATATACTATTCAAAAGGTCAAATGCTTAAAAATAGGTTATCGAGTTCGAATTTGGCAAAAAGAACTTTGCCATTTGATTCGAAATGTCGAGAAACCCCAGGTAGGGTCCTCCAAAAAAGTCAATGGCTTGGTCAATGCCGGTCAACATCGATCAATGGTCGGGTCAAACTAGGCGGCCCTCCGGTGACCGAACGGCGGCTGCGAGCTCCCTCTTGGCTGTTTTGATGCCGATAGACACATCGACGACCTCTATTTTTCATTTTGCCGTCAAATATGCTTCATCCTACCCTAGGCCTAACTTCTCTCCTCTCACCCCTCCAACGGTAGTTTCGACGAAGACGTGGCGACCATCGCCAAAAGAGTCTCGGTGAGTTGAAGATAATGGCGGTGTCGTGATCGGCAACTCCGATGGCCGTAGATCGGAGCTCAAAGCTTCTCCCCCACTTTTCTTCTTTTCCCTCTATTTTCTCTGTCTCTCTTATCTTTTTATTTTCTTTTTCCACATCAAATCACCATCCACTCTTCTTTTTATTTAAAATCCTTACTTTTCTTTTTCTTTTTTTATCCATAAACAACAAATACCATTATCTATTATTTATCTAATACGAGGCCCAAATTCAACCATTATTGGTTTGGGATCCTAGCCACAAAGGCCCGATAATTGGGTTTGAGGCCCAATTAAAAAACATGACATTTGGGCCGTTACAATTCTCCCCTCCTTTAAAGCAATTTCGTCCTTAAAATTTGCATCCATAACCGCGAAGATACCAAACCCATCATAACTCTTCAACGTCCTTAGGATTTCTCGCCGTGCTACTATGATCTTTCACATCACTTATCAACACGACCATGCCTTCTAATGGTACAAACAAAACCTCAATTGATTCTTTTCCATGGGAGAATTTCATCCCTGTTCTGTACATTACAGACGACAAGCTAAAACTCAACGGTGCCTTGACAAAACGTCACACAGTTACTTCATCAAAGAAACTTAACTTAAACTGTAGAACACGAAGAGATTGTTGCAAACAAATTTTTCTACTACAACACACGATCAAAAGAACATGAGGTTAAACAACCGTTGCATCCAAACTAAACGACTATTCTCATGGTAACTCCCTGATAGAGATTCTAACTCTAGCGACATTCTCTCCCCAAAACATCGCTTCCCGGGCGCTATCTTTTTGAAAACAAACGACACCTCAACTCAGCTCAAGCATTCACATTAAACTTGGCATAGAGCCCATATCGGCAACTAACATAGCTCTCACTAACTCGGTTATCAAAAGGCTTCATCAACCTCTAATCTTGTGCTAAAAAGTGACATAAACACTTCGCTGTGACGTACAACCCAACTAGAAAACAAACCAATCATGCTTAATGTGGCTCACATTTGCTAAAAACTTATCAAACGGTGCATACCCAGGCACTATATCAATACTCAACGAAACTGTGAACTCACGAATCCTATACAAAATCCCCGGTCATCTATTAAATTTTCATCGATGAATACCAAAGCATCCTACAATTCTGAGGACTCAATGATTAACTCTCAACTGATAGCAAGACACTACTTATCATTATCTCAAACACACAACTCCACATTGCTTCCTAAGCACGTGATGAAAGCTTGGTACCAACTGTCGCTCTCAAAATTTGTCGTATACAAACCAGTGTATTATAGGGGAAAATCTCTTACCTTGATACGTCTTTTCCAAAACACTTACCACAAGATTTCAACCATCAGACCCTAATTCAATCATAACATTGTATCATCTTAACTAAAATCAGATGCTTATTCTCGTTGCTCCAAAATTAAATCAACTCTTAACTCAAAATGTGCTAACAAACTCACTGGTACCGGTATTGCACCGAGCTAGTATTGACACTCCATTACATGACCATTATATAGGATAGCCCCATACGACAACATGATACTCTAAATCTTGTTACCCGATACGATCCACTACTTATTTAGCTCACTTGCTTAGGTGTTGATCGACTACACCATCAACATTTCTTACATACCTCATCCATGTCATCATCTAAACCTCAAATTTCTTTAGAGATCAAGTACCTCAAACTTCACTCTATTGGGGAGAACACAACCTTTCTCTTTTAGCACCAAAATACAGCTCTAACAATACAACAAAACATCTTCAAAAACCTCAAAATCTCATTCAACTCTGATCTGGTCCATTCCACTGTCATAATCTAGCAGCCTCACGTAGCTTGAGTTTCCACCAATGTCCCTCGACTTGTTCCAAAGAAACTGTGATACAATCAAAAGCATTTACGAAGTCTCAAACCCTTGCTTTCTTAACTGATTGTACGATAATTAACCCTTCCCACACACACGGTCAATAAGATGATTATCTCTTCAACGCCAAACTTTCTGTATTCCTTTACATCCACACTTGTCACGCAAAACATCCAACTCATATTCAAGAGACAACATAGTGGCTCCCACCTTATCTTCACCAAAACACCTTGATGTCACCGCGAACATTACCCACTATCACGACATACTCAAAGAGAAAAGAGAATCTTCTTTCCAAAATCTATTTTCTAACCTCAACACATTAACAAAACATCCCACTTCCAAACTAATCTCAGAAAATCACACATGTATTTGGCATTGGTTAAACGGGTTATCCACCTTAAGAAACGGGTGATGATCTTCAACGATCGCTTAACAAACTATCAACAGTTTGAGCAGCACTTCCATGAACCAACTTTTTATTAGAGAACAAGCCCAACTCTCCCCTGAGCGAAAAAACTTAGAAAAAATAACTTATTCAAGTTGTTCCTCCGCAACTGAACCTTCGACCCCTCAACTGGGTTGATGTCCTCTAACAATGACGATGGCACCAACATTCAACTCGATCTTACCTTATCATCTACTCATATTCCTAATAGAGATAGATCCTAATGACTCTTCTATAAAGAAGAAACAAACACTCTGACAGTCTGAAAGCTCCCAAGCATCAAACTTCACACATCGACACCTATCAATTTGGTCTAACCTATCTCATAATCCTGCTACCATCCTCTAAGAAATCACTGCAAAGATTACGATAAAAGGGCGACGATCCAATATTTTCATCTCTAAGGGTTGGCTCTCACCGAGGTCTCAAATCTTCGAACTCCGTCTCGACATTAGTGGCCAGTACCACACTTGTTCAATCGAAATAATTCCCACGGTACTGTAACTCTTGAGAAGGTAGCTTTCCTTCAAACTTGTAGAACGTCTAACTTCGACCATACCCAGATGAACCAATGGATCCTGAATCCACTATCTTCGAAGAATGCCTTTAAGAATGGCAATGATACTCTCCTAGCATCAACAATGACTCATTTTTAAACAGATAAAAAGGGTCCTCCAACTAAAGTGCACTTACTGATCGATTTTAAGGGCAGATTATCTATTCCCGCAACAAAACCTTTATTCACGTATAACGATGAATATTCCTTGTTTGTGAACTCTTGCAACGAATCTGAAGACTTCAGGGTGACTACAACACACAACAAAGACGCCGCTCATGCGACATGAGAATAACACATTCTCAACTCGGGTGTCGTCCGACTAACTTGCATCTAGACAAACTGAGGCGACCCCACTCCCGGGGTCACTGCCATTAACTATCTCGCACTTAACTCGGTCTTGTATTCACTAGACACCTTACTAAAATACCTATACCATCCCAGAGTTTCCTAAAACCGGCTAAACCTAAGCTCTGATACCACTAAATGTAACACCCTCAACCCGGATGTCACGTTTGGGCTACAAGCCTAAACCCAAAACCATAAAATTTCTTTTCAAACAGGATCAACCCAACAAGTAAGTCGCAAAAATATCTAAAACCAATGATTAAAATGAATATATAAAAGGTTACAAAGGAGCTCCAATTAAAAATTAAAACACTTAAAGTTATAATTTAAATAATATAATTTCAAAATAACAAATACAGACTCCACACGTAAGGTCCTATGAACACATAGCCCACTAGACTCAAATACTGTACTCCAAAGATCCCTATGCTAGAATCTCGATCTGATAGTGCTCCATGATCCAACGATCAACCTACGCACGGAAACAACGATTCTGAGCATTGAGCTCACAAAGCTCAGTGGTACACATCTACTCTACTATACTTTATGATAATCATAAACATAAGCGTGCAAGCTAGTACGAGCAATAAGACGAGATAAATAAACATGTGGCGCTACCATAACTGCCTAAACACATGCCATAGAACAAATAGCATCTCAACAACAAAACATATAGATAAACAAACCAGGAGTGAGGCCCAATGTCACCCAAAACTGGGAAACCCACCCATGCTTGGAATCTCACATCGAGCGGTATACCCAGAATCTCACATCGAGTCTTCGCTCAGAATCTCGCATCAAGCAGGGCTCAAAATCTCGCATCGAGCAAAGTCATCACCTGAAATCTCACATCGGATTGCCTTCATTTCATCACCCAGAATCTCACATTGGATGGCCTTCATGTGTTGCAACACTACCTCACTGGGTATCCGAATCCTATCAAACAAAGACTCATAACCAAACAAATGCCCACACATGGCATGACCATACTCGATCCACTAAGGATCCAAACAAGTGCCCTACCTGGCACACAACATCATACTACCCACCACTGGTCCTTATTGTTGCTATTACAACCAATAAAGCATTACCGAGTTGTTACATTTTATGGAAGAGTATACAATTCGTTCCCATTAATTATTTCCAACAATCCACATTATCACATTTGTTAATCATATTCGTCAATTTCTACCTTAACTGGCCTTTAAACCAGTTAGTGTTGGATTACCAGTTCATAAGCAGTTTATCGAGTATTTGCCGGTATTAGTCCATTAAGCCTGACAACATAAATATTAATTACGAGGCTCTATCCTACCCCTAAAGCTTATGAAAGTCAACATAGTTTGTTGCAAGCGTGTTTATAATATTTAATATTAATTACCGATTTTTAATCATTCAATCAAATATTTATTAGTATTGCCTCTTGCAAATATTAATTCAAACATATTAATTTATTCAGCTAATACACAAGGCACCATCATATATCAAACAGTCAACCAATCATACAGTCAGATAATCATACAGATATTCCAACAATCCTATCGGGTCTCTAAAGCTTGTAACATAATCGAACATTCTCAAGCTCATCAAGAATCTCAATATTTATCAAGCCTCGAACTATCAGTATCAACACATGCTTATTACTCATCTCCTAATTTGCAACCACTAACATGGAAGGCAATTACACTTATAAAGCTCATGAAGAATTTCGGAGTTCGAGGTGTACTAAGCTTATGCTGACATCGCTAAAATCTGCATCCTAGCTTTTTGAATATTCAACGAGATTTGATATCCAAACCCGAGCAACCCTCGTATATCAACAAATACGAACATACATTATTTCTATACAACTCCTATACTATTCAAAAGGTCAAATGCTTAAAAGAAGCTTACTGGGTTTGAATTTGGAAAAATAGACTGCGCCATTGTATCCGAAATGTCGAGAAACCCCCATGTTGGGTTCTTCAAAAAACTTAACGGCCTAGTCAATGCCAGTAAACATCGATCAATGGCCGGGTCAAACTGGCCGATCAGGTGCGACGCAGTGCACCATAACTACCGTACACCCACATGCCCTGATCTAGTGTGGCTGAGCCCACGTTAAACTGGGTGCGGGATCTAGGGGCCTGCCCTCGACGCCCAATAGCACCACCGGCACACCTCTGATCCGGGCGATACCTCCTATCTCTATGTCTCTTGGCCTGACCACCGCCAAAACTTGAAGCTGCCACTCTCTTACCAAAGCTAAAGCCTCGAGACCCAGAAGCTAAACCAAGATTCTGCTCAACATCCTTGGCTCGCGTAACCAATACATCAAAATTCATATAATCAGCAGCAAGCATGTATGTCTTAATCTCTTGGACCAGCCCATATCGAAAAGGATCACAGCATTGTCGCTCGTCGGGAACTAACTCCGTAGTATACCAGCTCAACCTCACAAATTGTACCTTGTACTCGGAAACAGACATATTGCCTTGCACAAGAGCCATAAACTCTCTTTTTTTCTCGTCCTGGTACCGGACCCCAGGTACTTCTTCCGAAAAACACCACAAAAGAATTCCCAAGTTACCGTGGTAGTCTACCATGTATAAGCATCTCCCTACAGTAGAGACACAACACATCCTAGCTTACGAACATCATAATAGCCCATCTGGCCCAGTATCCTCTCTGTACTAGCCAACCAATCCTCAAACGCCTCCGGTGTTAAAGCACGAAACTCAACTCTGCCCAGATTGCGAAGCGCTCTAATGGCAAACTCGTATTCTCAGCCAATGGTATCGACAAATGAACACCCGCAATTGCTGCCTGGAAAGCACCAGTCATGTTCAACTCCTTGGGTTCTATGCGATAGGGTGCAATCGACATCAGAGTTGAATCTGCATATGTCTTGATACAGAACATCACCTCTCTGTCTGGTGGCAATCTAGGTAACTCTTCCAGAAACACACCCAGAAAGTCACAAACAGTACGAATATCCTTAGTACGTACTTCTTCCACATTCGGTTTCATCACATAAGCTAAATACGCTTGACATCCATAATCAAGCAACTTATTTACTTTTATGCCCGAAACCATATTGGATAAGAACTTAACATTTTCACCCACAACTACAACCTTTAATCATTAGCGAGCTTCATCGAAACCCGCTTGGTCTCAAAATCAACCACAACTCGATCCTCGGACAACCAATCCATACCCAAGATCACGCCAAAACCATGGAACGACAGCTCCATCAGTTCAGTCGTAAACACATGTCCTTGAACCACCAAGGGACATCTCTGATACAACTTTCTCGTAATGGCCGTTTCTCCAAAAAAATCCTCACTTGTATACCAACATCAAGTAATTCTACCGATATACCAAGCAAATGTGCATGCCCATGCAAAGCATATGAATGCGTGGAACCAGGATCTATCAAAGATAACAATGACACAGATTGCAAGGTAAAGGTACCTGTCATCACGTCCATGTCATTCCTCCATTCATAGTAAGTATAGATCCTTACTGATCCACCATCCTTAGGACAAGCCGCTATGGTATGTGCCACAGTCCTCTATTTTTCCTCCCTCCGATAGATGGTACCTCGGTCGTGCCCACGGCCCCTTAGCGGTGCAGCAGTAGGTACAGGTGCCTGGCTACCTCTAGCAAGCAAAGGACAATCTCGTCTCATATGATCAGCCAACCCATAATTCTAACAAGAATTCACTGCCACAACTACAAGAGCCTGCCCCTCTCTAGCTAGATGTGGACAGTCCTGCCTCATATGATCTCTCGATCCGTAAGCTCAACAAGCATTATATAGTGCCTAAACCTAGGCACTCTATCCATACAGTCCTCGACCAGCATCATCTCCACTACTCCTTGCATCTGGTTGAAACCTTCGATCATGATGCCTCTTGGACTAACTACCACCAGACCCAAAGTTTGTCACTCTACTCCTAGAGCTAGAACCTCCAGAACGATGAGATAAACCTAAACCCTACTCAATATCCTTTGCCCATGTAACCATCACGTCAAAATCAATATAATCAGTGGCCAATATATAAGTCTTGGCATCCTGCACCAAATTATATCGAAAACGCTCACAGCGTTACCCCTCATCTAGCACTAACTTAGATGTATACTGGCACAAACTCACAAATTGCACCTCATACTCTGACACTATCATAATGCCCTGGACCAAGGCCATAAACTCACGTCTCTTCTCATCCAGGTATCTCACTCCTAGATACTTCTTCCTGAAGGCAGCTTGGAAGAATTCTCACGTTACTTTACCGGGTTTTATATTTGTAATTGCAGTGGTCAATGCATCTTCCTGCAACAAGGACAATGCACACCCTAGCTTACGCTCATCATTGCATCCCAACTAAACCAGGATACGCTCTATACTAGCCATCCACTCTTTGGATACCTCGAGTGCCAACCCTCTAAACTCAACTCCTCTAAGATTACGCAAACGCTCTAACGGTAACCCTGGATTAGCAGCAACATGTGCCAGAGTAGGTATATAGACTCCAGCCATCGTGGCTTGGAATGCTCCTATCATTGTCTGAACTAGAGGCGTCATATCACCAAACACTGGACCAGGTGGTGCAGGTGGTACTTGTTCCACTCCCTTAGGAGGGTTAGGCAGAGGAGGCAGCAAATTCTCAAGGTGCACAATCTTGCCCACAACTCCTTGCCCTCTGGCGGCAGTGTTTCTACTACGCAACTCTATCCTCGGTGGCATAATCTAAATCGTATCTAAGCCATGATAATTACACCAAAACAAAAACAATCAGGCCAGCTTTAAGCAAGGATCCTAGACTTTTATTTCAAACCAAAATCATTTCATAAACGTAGTAATAAGGCAATGTGTCCCCAAAATACCCCAGCATGGAATATATTTCAAACACCATACAAGTATACAATCACCGTGCATAGCAAACAACATGATATATACACCAACATCATCCCAATTTTGTAAAACATGGCTCTGATACTACCAAATGTAACCCCCTGAGCCCGACCTAGCTAAAATTAGATTAAAAGAGCCACGTTAGGTTTGCCGAAGCAAACTGGAGCTAAAACCCTAAACTAAGCCCATTTTTTTCTTTTTATCTTGCCTAAATGCATTTCATTAATGTCCTAAGTGTGCATGCCTTAGAGGTTGCGTTACATTCAGATCAAATTACAAGTCAGAGTCCAACTGATTAAGGATTGATAGAATGACCCAATCATAAAGATTGCAAATTACAGGGCGTTAACTAGAATTAAGATTACCAACCTTTGATTAATCTGATTACATGCTTGCCGGTTAATATCAATTCCAAAACAACCACTAAATCTCAATACATAGCATTCATAACAAACAGGGACTAATTTGCAAAGTATTCAAACTTCAGCACAAAATAACACAAATTCAATAGGGCATACCGATACAGGATGTACCCGTATCGATATGGACCAACTAAAAAAATGACTTCTTGTACCTATACACTTATGTCCGTATCGATATGGTTTATTGACCAACTCGTACCAATACGACTTTTACCCGTACTGTTCCCCTCTTTATAATTTCAAAAACTCAAATTCCAGTAGCTAAAGACTGTACCGATATGGTAAACTGCGTACCGATATGATAAGCTTAAACTCGAGGGTTCGTTTCAATACGTTGTCCCGTGTACCGAAACCTAGGCCTATTTTCCTTCAAGGCATACCGATGCGATGGCTAGGCATACCGGTATGCTAGGCTTTTTTTTGATAATTTGAGCCTTGCACAGACCCCGCGTACCGAAACTCAGGGTACCTATACCGGTACGCAGAGGCCTGTAGTGACCTCTAGGTCCAACAAATGACACTTTGGCTCATTCCAAATCACATTAACTCTTAGCTAAACATCATATCACATCAACAACATACTTGGACATCAATATATCAACCACATAAAACAACCTAGCTTATCTAGTATACTCATCCACCAAATCTAGAGGCATGCTTCCTTGTCCACTTTCAAATCATTAAACCAACCACAACTCAACCACTTTAAAACTTATTACAAGTCCAAAACTAAAATCAAAACTTGCAACAACAGGGGGTTCACCAAAACCTCTCCTAAAAACCCAAACGACATATTGGCATTATTACTATTTTTCGACGTTCCAAACCATACATTGAAAACAAGTCTTTGGAGTTCTTTTCCTTGCTTCCTCGCTGCCTCAATCTCAATTCTCTACATTGATGGAAAAGAGAGCGTAAGCGCACTAGGCTTAGCGAGGAATGCTGAAACAACAACCACCATCAATGCAAGTTAAATCATTTTACATCTCTTTCGAAAACACTTTTCAAAAACTCTTTAAACCATCATCGTAACATCATGCCTTATCAAAAACCATACACTTAACATTTCCAAAACAACATATTAAACCATGTGGAACATGTATCATGGATTCTATAGCAAAGTCCCACTTGCTACCCTCAATTTAAGTTTTCCCATAACCCAACCCATGTTTAAACCACTTAAACAACATAACCCAACCCATGATACATAAACAATTATATTGGCTTACAAGTGATCATTTACCAAGTTCCACTTTACGAAACATAATGCCGGATACATGGATTCAACAAGTGTTCTCTCAACACTTAACAAACAATCTGCCGGTAACACAAGGGTCACACACGGGAGTATTCGATACACATAAACCCCTTCACCGTTATGACACCCGGAGTGGAGTATTTGGTACACATGAACCCCTCAACACCACTCATCGGTATGATGTTTAAACCACTGAAGGGAGTCTTCAGTACATATAAACCCCTCAATCGTTAAGGTACTTGGATGGAGTATACGGTACACCTTATAAACCCTCAACATCCAATGCACCTTTTTATAGTGTACTATCAATTGTATGGCCGGCCCACTATATCCAATTTTATTTACAAAACTTTTCATAACATAACTTGTCAATATAATTCATTTTAATGCCAACAACTCCATGTTTCCACGTGCATCATCAAAATCATTTAACCAATGCAATAAACCTTGCATTAACTAGTGTTCATAAACATTAACATAACATGCATTACTTTCAAATGCATCAACATCATTTTGTAATCAATTTCCAGAATTAAATCATACTCAAAACATGTATATACAGTGAGTGATTAAACCATGTAAAACAAGTGCATCAAACTATTAGCCAAACCAAGTTCGAGAGAGAATTCATCCTTTACTTGCTTTCGAGCATAGACCAGCATTTCAAGCTCGATCCAAACTCTCAAACATAATTTTCAAACCTTTGCAAAGTTGAAAACATGTTTCCACTCTCCAACTCGCAAAGCCTCGCTTGCTGATACGACAATCGCGCCTCCAAAGCTTCTGAAACCAATGTTCAAGCTCGAGGACCAACTTCCCTTGCTTTTATCCACACAAAACAGAGGTACATTATATCAAAATGCAATCAACATAACAGCAACACTAAACCGCAACATCTTTTAACCAAATTCCTTCCACAACACCAAAACTACCAACAAACCCCTTCCAACCTTAACCCAGCCGCAAACTAACATTTCAACACATCAATCAATGACTAAAAATATAAATTTAACATCCTTATATCTCTAGCATTCATTTAATCACCACAACTCCTCAAAACACATAACTAGCAACCTAGGAAATTAGAAATTCACATAGTTTTCAAGATTCCAATGTTAAAACCCGTCTATTAACATTATTCAACATCATAGTTATGATTAAAATCAATCAAGAACCTAGCAAGACAAAACCTCTGCAAAAATCCTTTAATTAAATCAATTAAACAACAATTTAATCAATTTCCACAATTAAATCATCAAAACTCATTAGAAAACATTAAACAATGATCAAATACTTGAGAATTTCAATAAAGAACCATTTATTAGAGGAAAAGAATGAACCTTACCTCTAATGAGTGAATTTCCTCTCAATTGGATGTTTACTCTTGAAAAACAAGGAAAACAATGAGATTTTGGAAAACAAGATTGAAGAATTCCACTAGAAATCAAAGGTTTAAGAAATCAAGAACATTACCTCAAATCTTTGATGCAAAATAGGGTGTTTGGTTGAGGAGAAGTTGAGAGAAAATTTTGGTAAAAGAAGTTACATCAAATGTGTTTTAAGAAAATAACTACCTTATTTTAATTAATTTTCCTTTAATTCTTTTAATTAAAACTCATTAAAAACAATCCCAACTAAGAGGAAACTCAGATTAAAATATTAGGTAAAATAGCTCCTTAAGGATTCTAGGATTTGACCTTTTTTCAAAATAGTCATTAAAAATAGTTTTCATTCTTTACAATTCCCTTTTCCAAAATTGATTTTACCAAAAATATCCATATACTAAATAATGATTTTTAGATATTTTCCCATATTTTTCTTGCACCAAAATTATTTGTCTCGATTTTAATCCCAAATCTAACTCGAATCTCAAATATCGGTCCATCAGACCATCTAATCATCTAGAACCTCCTAGGCCCAAAATTGGGGCATTACAGTGGCCATGCATGAGAAACAGCCGGCCATGTGGTGAGGGGGGAAGAGAGCCATTTGCTCATTCCACCATCTTCCTCTTTGAATTTACTCCCCCTTGGCTGAATTATTAATGAAGAAGAGAAAGAACATGATTTTGAATAAGAATGCATACTGGAAATTTATACGTTGTTTTGAAGGAAATACAAGAGCAAGGGAAGCTTGAATTGGAACTGAATTTCAAGTTTTGGAGCTAGAAATGCAAGGGAGACCTAAGCACATGGTGAGCTGATTGTGAATACAATGGTGTTTCAATGATTTTTGTAATGTAATAATGTTGTTTAAAGTATGAAATCTTGCTGTTGATTATGAGAAGTAGTGCTAAATGATGCTGAAAATTTAAGTTTAGGGAGGTTTTTGAGTAGATCCTACAATTAATTCAAGTCACATGTTGTTTTGAAGTACTTAGAGTCCTTGAAGGAGGTCAAATGCAATCTGCCCAGAAAAGCTATGTTATGGCAGTAAGTATAAAAATTCATAGAAAATTAATATGCTGAGTTTAAAGATGAATTTTATATGTATAGAACCATGTGTGATTCTAGTTTAATCTCTAATAAACAGTGATTGATTTTGAGCTCTAAATCAAAAGTTATGAATTTTTAAGTGAAGGTAGTACAGAAAATCTGGAAACAGATTCTGTTCTGGACATATTATGTATAGAGAGTTTAAGGAATTCTCATAATTTAGGTAGGTCTTGTTAAATTATGAGTCTTGTACCGTTAAAACCATGGTTGAATCTAGTTTATAAAGGTGTAAAGAGATTTAAATTTTAGGGTATACTCTGTTCTGAAAAGATAGTTCTTTGATGATAGCTCAAGTTGCCAAAAGTTGGAAATAAGGATTTAGCTTGGAAAAGGAATTAAGGAATGACTAATATATTTATGCATGGTTAATACTTGAATAGTAATATTGGTTATGCACATTAAGTTAATGTGTATTAAAAAGGTATGTATATTAATGGATGTACTTGTAGTTATTTAAATTAAAGATTGCTAGAGTAAGCAAGGTTCAAGAAGGGACAGTTCAAAATCAAAGGACTTGGGTGAATCAAGTATTAAATAGAGAAAGCTTGAATGTAATTAGTGGATTGGGATATCCCGTAACTTCAGGATATAAGGTGAGTGTAACTATACCTTTATGTGTTAATGATTGCTTAAGACCTAAATACAATAACAACCGATGTATGTAATAAGTTTGGCTAAAGGTAAGAAAACATACTAAAAGTAATTGAGAACTCATTATTGAGCCAAGATAAATGTTATTTGATAGATTTAAGCACTTAGCTAATGATTTGAAATAAGATGGTAATAGACATTTAATGTACTAACAACTTGTATGAAGTAAGTCTTAAAGAAACTTAATAATTATACCGCTTAGTAGGCTTGGTCAAATGGTACACTAATGGTGGATCAGGTAAGCTCAAGGTAAGCTAGCTGTATGAATCATTGATTGATGATATGGTAAAGTATATTATGGCTTCTTGTTATGTGATTGCTGGTACTTCTCTATGTGAATGTATAGTGTAAACTAGTTAAAGGAATGCTATGCAAGGTGAATGGTTCTGATTGATGCAAATTATGTGCTTAAATGATATATAAAAGTACTATGCTTAAGGATTGACTTATATGTTATTAATAATGCCCTGTTATAATGGAAAGCATGAATAAATGAAATGATATGATAGAATACATAGTTATGCTTTGAAATGAAATGAAAAAATGATATGGGAATGAATGAAAGGGAGCTAAAGCTCAAATGGTAATGACAAGCAATGCTTGCAAATGATTATGAATTGAAATGTTTATGAATTGAAATGACAACATATGATATTGATTGTTATGCTTGGGATAATCATGTGTTTTTTTAGAACTTTTGGTATAATCTTGAACCATTGTTTGATTGTGCTTGAAGCTTGAATATAGTTGCATTGTTTGCTAGTAACCAAATGTGGACCATTGTGATCTAAAAATGAAACTGTTTTAGGACTGGTTTGGTAAATTAAGAAGGGCTGATTGTGAACTTGAAATGGATAGTTTGGTAAACTAATTTGGACTGTTTTATAAATAGAATAAATTGTTTTGGATTGTTTTGATAAATGAAGATATGGGTTGTTTTGTAAACTAATTAGGGGCTATTTTGCAAGATTTAATAGGACTGTTTTGTGATCAAAATGGATTGTTTTTGTAGAATTTCAACAAGGGTTGTTTTGTAAACTAATTAGGGACTGTTTTGCAAGATTAAAGAGAATTGTTTTGTGATTTGATAGGCTGTTTTGCAAACTAATTAGTGGCTGTTTTGCAAGATTAAAGAGGGTTGTTTTGTGATTTAATGGACTATTTTGTAAACTAATTAGGGGTTGTTTCGCAAGATTAAAGAGGACTATTTTGTGATCAAAATGGACTATTTTTGTAAACTTGAAACATGTGCTGTTTTGTAAACTAATTAGGGTTGTTTTGTAAGATTAAAGAGGATTGTTTTATGATTTAATGGACTGTGTTTGTAAAATTAAAACAAGGGTTGTTTTGCAAGTTAATTAGGGGTTGCCTTGTGATCAAAATGGAATATTTTGTGAATTCAAAATATGGACAGTTTTGTAGATTAAAATGGACTGTTTTACAAGTTAAAAATGTGGATTGTTTTATAAGTGAAAAATATAGACTGTTATGAGAAGTATGGAAGACATAAATTGAAAGCTCGAGATATATAGTTTTTGGTGAACCAAATATGAAATGGCTCAAAGAAAGTGTAAGTAGAGAGAATGGAGTAAACTTTGACTAAATGAAAGGAATCAGTCAAAACTAAATCATAAGGACTATGTAAAAGTAAATATATCTTCTTGTATCTTTGTATGTTTGGACTAGTTTAGTTACCTCACTAAGTTCTTCTGAACTTACTTGTATTTGATTATTTGATCTTTCAAGTAGTTATCACTTGATTAGCGAGGATCGTGTCAACTCCCGACAGCAAGTTACACGAGGCCTAAGCTTAGAGTATGTTTATAGTTTTAGTTACTTTAAATTCCTAGGGTGGCAAAACTTGATTTATGTTTATGTTAACTAAGTGGTTACTTAACATATATTTGTATTCAAAGTGATGATTATAGTACCTTATGAAGATGGTATAGGGTTTGTAAAATTAATAGTCTTGTGTGTGATATGTTTACTTTCTATGATAAGTGATTGTATGTTTGAGATTGAGTAGGTGTGATATAACATGTTTTCTATGCTTTGTGATGATGTGCATGACTAGGCTAAGCTATGATTCTACCGTTAATCTATATTATTTTTTAGGAATCCTAAAATTATAAGATGATAGTCTTTAAAGACCTTGGTCATATGTTTATGAACTTGTATCCCAGGAGGCAATAAAGGCTAGAATGAATGAACTATATAAAACATTAGTAGATTGTGTTGCTATTGCTTATATCATAGATAAAAAATATGTGCATTATTGAACATCAAGGCTTAATAGTTTAGGGAACTAACTTGAGATGAATATTTATGATTAAATTATTGCAAGTGGAAAAATTGTATGTGATATCATAATCAACACAATGTATGTTAATGCTATGTTCTGAATGGATGAATAGATAAGCAAGGTTATTGTTAATGCAAGTGTATAAATGTATATGATCATGTGATTGTGTCATGAATGTTATAGTTATGTCTTGGTTAGTTGAGTAATGATATTTACCAAGTGAAAAGTAAGACTAGGCTTTGGAAATGTGAAATCCTTATAATGTAGGTGAATGCTAAGTCTTTAATAAAGGACTTTAGAGTTCTCCTCAGAAAGTTTAAAACATAAGTACTTATTATGTTTTGTAAGAAGGAGTTGGGATATGGATTCAAAGTTACCCCCCATAGTGTCTTAAAAGAAAATGAGATCATGTTGAATGTCTTAGCTATCTTGATAATAAGATTTGAAGTTAAATGACAACAATATTTAGACTTAAAGACCTTCAAATAAGGGTTTAATGTTATCCTAAATAACCTTAAGTAATGATATATGTCTTAAATGGATAGTAGTATACAAAGTTGGTAATTGGTTTTAGAAGAATGAAGCTTATGATTAAGGATAAATCTTATAAGATTGTAGAAATAATATGGTAAGCTGTGTAATGAAGTTTGAAACATGAATTATTAAAAAGACTAAAAAGTTTTAAATTTCCCTGATTTTTGAAGGCATGTTTAGTTGTGAAGTGTTATCTCATGGATGTTTGAATGTTTGTTCGGTAACACTCCCTAAACCAGTTTAACTCCTAGACCGGGTAGGGGTGTTACATTTTTATCTCGATAATATTTTCTAGGGTGCAGCATAATTAATAAATGGCCTCTATATTTTGGATCAAAAGAATTCCATTTACAACATAAATACGAAAAGATCAAAAACGAGTCTAATCAAACTTATCTTTGTCATTGCCGCTTGGGTCACATAAGTAAAAACGCATTTCAAAACTTCATAAAGATGGATTTTTGGATTCATTTGTTTTCAAACATCTTGATGTATGTGAGCCTTGCTTATTGGGAAAGATGACCAAAGCTCCTTTTAATGGTCAAAGTGAGAAAGAAAATGATTTATTGGGATTAATACGTAGTGATGTATGTGGACCAATGAATACATAAGCCAGAGGAGGGTTTCAATACTTCATTACTTTCACAGATGACTTCAGTAGATATGGGTACATTTACCTAATGCATCATAAATTTGAAGCCCTTGAAAAGTTCAAGGAATTTAAAAATGAAGTACAAAAACAACTAGGAAAAAACATTAAGGCTCTTTGATTAGATCAAGGAGCGGAATACTTAGGCTTAGAGTTTGGTGACCTTCTTAAGGAATGTGAGATTGTCCCACAACTTACACCTCCTGGTACTCCACAATGGAATAAAGTTTCTGAAAGAAGAAATCAAACACTATTAGACATGGTTCGATCAATAATGAGTCACGCTGATCTTCCAGTTTCTTTTTGGGGACAGGCGCTATAAATCAAGCACTAAATCATGTTCTATCTAAATTAGTTTAAAAGACATCATATGAGATATGGACTGGGAAACATACCAGTATGTCTTTTATGAAAATTTGGGGATGTGAAGCTTATTTTAAACATTAGATGTCTACAAAGCTTGAACCCAAATCACATAAATGTAATTTTATAGGTTATCCTAAAAAAACTAAAGGATATTATTTCTTCAATCCTACCGAGAACAAAGTTTTTGTTGCTCGAACAAGAATCTTCTTAGAAAGAGAATTTGTTTTCAAAAAAGGAAGTAGGAGAAATATTAAACTCAATGAAATTCAAGATCAAATCATATCATTGAACTAGAGATTGAACAACAACAAGTTCTACAAGTTGTTGAGGAACATTCAACTATTTTGGAAACACAATCACTGCAAAGATCTTTGGGAGAACACAATGTGCTTAAGAAATATGGAATTCTTGTCACATTGCATGGTGATATTTTCTTTATAGATCAAGATGAGCCAAGAACTTATCAAGAAGCAGTGAAGGCCTCAAACTCTTAGAAATGGCTAGAGGCTATGAAATTCAAGATGGATTCCATGTTAGAAAACCAAGTTTGGACCTTGGTTGACCCACCTGAAAGGGTTATGCCCATAGGTGCAAGTGGGTTTTCAAAATGAAAATCGACATGGATGGTAATGTACAAACATACAAAAGGCGATTAGTCGCTAATGTTTTTTGTTGCGTGTTTTGAGTGCTACGCAAATGTGCAAGAGAACACGTCGCAAGTAATAAAGTGATGAATATAGAGTATAGTCTCCACGGGGATTGGTATGGGCCACTTTGCTTAAGTTACACCAAATGTTTAAATAACTAAATAATAGAGATGAATTGATGTAAATAAACTAAGGCTAAAAGAATTGAAATAAAAGAAAGAGGAAACCGAATTGAAAGAGTAGGTTGCCTTAATAGGATTGAGAGTATGCCGAAATAGTTGCTTTGGCAAGTTGAATGCCGGAGGCAAGTGAAATGATGAGGCAAATAGATTGCCGTGGCAAGTAATTGCTCAGGCAAGTAGTTGTTGGAAGTATGACTCCCCGTGACCAGTGAAATGCAATAGCAAGTGGTTGAGTTGGAGTAGGACTCTTCTCGGCAAGTGGTTACCCTGGAAAGTTAATTGTTGTGGCAAGTGCGATGCCGTGGCAAGTCAATTGTGTCTCCAATGCTCGGCAGAGTGTTCTTCAATGCCTTCACATTATCTCTAACTTGAAAGGCTGATGCTTGTGCAAACGTTGGTGATACGTCTGTCATATGTTACTTTACCAAGAGTGAACACCATCGATCTTTGAACTCTTGTTAGCCGCTTGAAATTTACTCCTTCTCCAAGATTCCTTCACGTTGTCACTTTTCAAAAACTTGGTTCAAGAGGGAATTAGTCCCCTTCAGCTCTCGCGATGTTAGGGAACCTAGATTCACTTCATTCTGTTGATTTCCATCAACTCTCGTAATGTTTGAAAATCAACTTAGTCGAGGAACCTCTAGTGGCTGTCACTTCATTCGTTCCTCCCTATGAATCTCTAATGATCTCGTTCTCCCTTTGCTGTCACTGATAAGGGATTTGAGTTTCAATGAATGATTCTCCCTTCAAGTGTTTATTCCTAAACTACTTGATTTGTAAAGATTACGAATGTAATCAACATCTTTGCATTCAACTTAAACCAAAAATCATCCGTACAAAAATTCTCAAAACCTAATAACCCAAACCATCTAAGTTTCTTTCATGACTGGGTAAAAAGAAAATACAAAGAATAAAACCCAGGAATGGTGGGATTACACGATGCAAAATAAAAAGAATTGGAGAAGATGAACCTCTCCAATCCTGCATTGAATGTTGTGTGTGAATCCCCTCTCTTTGATCTGATCTCTCCCAAAATCGACTACTCCTTTGTGTTGTTGATGCGATCATTTTAAATAGATGAACAGGAAGAGTTTGAATGCATGTAAAATTCATGGGGAATTGATATCTAACCAACTCAGGATTTGAATTCAAATATGGGGAATTATCCTATGTAATAATGATAAAAATAAGAGATAATTCTTGGGAAAAGAAAGATAAAATCTATTTAATTATAAAATAGAATAATTATCCCCTTTTATCTCTCTTTATCTTATGTCTTTATCTGTAGTAACTTCTCATTTAAATCTGAGTCTTTATCTATTGCATTTTTGAATTAATTATTGGAGATAATGTGATTTATCCTGACTTGCCAAGGCAGGCTTCGACAATTGTCTCGGCAATTTATTCTCGCACAAAATAAAGTAAAAACAGCAGCAATTTCTCCACAAAAATAGCAAAACACAAGATCAAGCTCTCTAAATAGAAAAACTATGAAATGATGCATGAATGGCTACAAGTGCAACTAAAATGGGCATAATTCTACAATAATTTTACACACTTATTAGTTTTCATCAAATTCATGGTATAGACTATGATGAAACTTTTATCTTGTTGCTATGTTTAAATCCATTCAGATCTTACTTGCGATCGCTGCATTTTATGATTACGAGATATGACAAATGGATGTTAAAACTGCTTTCCTTAATGGAACACTAGATGAGGACGTGTACATGGCAGAACTTGAAGGTTTTATCAATCCAAAAGATGTCAGAAAAATATGCAGGCTACAAAGGTCCATTTATGGATTGAAGAAAAGCTTCTCAAAGTTGGAATCTTCATTTTAACGATGCAATCAAGGAGTTGGTTTTATTAAAATAAAGATGAGCCATGTATTTTCAAGAAAATTAGTTGGAGCACTATCATATCTTGGTATTGTATGTGGATGACATACTGATAATAGGAAATGACATACCTAGCTTACAGTTTGTTAAAACTTGTTTAGGAAAATATTTTTCCATGAAAGACTTGGGTGACGCAACATACATATTAGGAGTCAAGATCTATAGAGATAGATCGAGACAACTCCTAGGATTGAGTCAAAATACATACATAGATAAAGTATTGAAAAGATTCAGTATGGAAGAATCCAAAAGGGGGTTCTTACCTATGAGACGTAGAATTTCACTCTCGAAGGAAATGTGTCATTCAACACCTCAAGAAAAAGATCGCATGAGTAAGATTCCATATGCTTCAGCAATTGGATCTATCATGTATGCCATGCTATGTCCTCGTCCAAATGTATCACACGCTTTAAGTATGACCAGTCAGTACCAGGTAGATCTCAGTGAAGGTCACTATGGCGCAACTAAAAACATCCTTAAGTATTTAAGAAAAACTAAGGATACATTCCTTATATATAGAGGTGAGGAAGAGCTAACTATAAAAATGTTATACTGATGCCAGCTTTCAAACTGATAAGGATGATTCACGATCGCAATTGATTTTTGTGTTTTGCCTTAATGGAGACGATGGGAGCTGGAAAAGTTCAAAGCAAGATACAATAGTTGGTTCTACAATAGAAGCTGAGTATATAGTAGGAATTGATGTTGCAAAAGAGGATGTTTGGATAAAGAAGTTCATATATGAAATAAGGGTTGTGCCAAGCATATTGAATGCTATAGATCTACGTTGTGATAACAACGGAGCTATTGCACAAGCAAAAGAACACAGATCTCACCAACGATCCAAACACATACTTGGCGTTACCATCTCATTCGAGAAATCATAGATCGAGGAGATATGGAAATATGTAGAGTATCAAAATATGATAACATTGTCGATCCACTAACAAAGCCTCTGACACAGCAGAAGCATGACTGTCACACTAAGTCACTTGGTGTTAGATACATAAGTGATTGATCTTAGTGCTAGTGGGAGATTGTTAGAGTATTCCCAAAGACCAATCATAAGATAATTGTAATTGACATTTGTTTTACCTTGTTTATTAATACATAAACATTGTCATTATTATTTTCAGTTACTATTCTGCGCGCATAAATAAACTAAATTATAATAAAGTCCTTAGAATAATATAGTTATTCTTAAATGTCCTTAGTCTAGTATATTGTGGCATGGACAACAATAATGCATTACGACTAATATGTAGTTGATTGATGAAAAAGTGTTGTCATTGACATGGAGATATCAAAATCAATACATAAGTATGTGTTAGAGAATGACATACTAGACTGACCCGCTATGAGCATGTTTCTTGGAGTATTATGTGATAGTCACAACATTGCTCATAGTGATAACTACATGTATGATCCTCAGACTTGAGATCATCACTATTTCAACATCGTGAGTAACATATTTTGATACAGTCAAATGTGTGTCGTAACTAACTACAATTTAAAGAATGATATTGGATATGTCACAATCTATGTAGTGGGATATGGTTGACCAAGATAGGATTTTTCCGTCCTACATAATATGAATAATATCATAGGCCACTTTATTGAGTAAGACTAGAAATGCATGGCCATTCTCAAATGAGTTGATATGAGATATCATAGTTATTCGTTTATAATAGTCTACTCAAGATATCAAGAAATATTAGATGGACTATACAAGTGTGACTATTCTATGACTTGTGTCCAATCTAGATATAAGGACAAAAGGATGTAATACATGAAAAGAGTTCATCACGAAGAGGTTAAGTAGAATCATGATTTCTTGTAACTTAGATGACAATGACATATTGCTAGATGTCACTCATTTTTTGTAATATTAGAAATGATCTAATATTTACTACTAACATTACAAAGAACCTACAGGGTCACACCCACGGTTGAAATGAGCATATATTAAACGAACTATATATGTACAAATTTGTTGTACAAGAATTTAGTTAAATTAATATATATATGATATATATAATTTAACATTGGATAAATATTAAAAGAAAAATAATTATTGTAATTGTGACTCTTTTAATATATAAATAATATAATTAAATTTAAATTAATATATTTATTGAAATCCTAATTAAAGTTGAATTGGGATTATATATATTAATATATATATATTGAAATCCTAATTAAGTTGAATTAGGATTATATATATTAATATAGATATATATTAAAATCCTAATTAAGTTGAATTGGGATTATGTATATTAATATAGATATATATTGAAATCCTAATTAAGTTGAATTGGGATTATATATTTAATGTATATATATTGAAATCCTAATTAAATTGAATCGAGATTATATATATTTATTATTTATATATATATATTAAAATCTTAATTAAGGTTAAATTAGGATTATATATTAATATATTTATTGAAACCCTAATATGAGTTGAATTAAGATTACAAAGGCTATATAAACGCATGAAAGATCTAACAGTAATTAATGCTTTTTGGAAAAACTCTCTAAATAGTTTAGAGAGTTTTTATGCTCGTTTGAACTGTGTGAACTATGTAGAGGTCGGAGCGTTACCGTTACGGCCTAGGAATCGACATCGTAGAATCGTGATTGGATATCTATCTCCTCCAAATTCAGAATTCTAGATTTTAAACAAGTAATTCTTCACCCTTATTCACCCCGATTCATTCATCGTACATGGATTTCTGGTGGTGATTGCCAGATAATTTTTCTGTTGTACCATGGGGTGTACCGGCATGACCCAACACTTCACTCTCACATAAGTTACTTATGTTGTTTAGCTCACCGAAACACACAATGGTCATTTAAAGCTTTTCTTAGCCTATTCCACTTTTGATCACCGTTAACATGAGAAAAGAACCCCCGTAGTGACCGTACAGGACTATGCAAGTAGGTAGGGCTTTCCTTCACATAGCGCCTTAAACCTTTCTTGGGCTTTATTTATATTCCTTTCGATGTTTTCTCAACCTGATCTCGATTTAACCCTTTTGGTTAGCAGACCCGCAACGCTTATCCTTTGATCTTACAAAAATCAATTGAGATAAATCTATTTGAGATTAGTTGTCTAATGGTATTATGTTGATGACACATATGTCTCGACTTACCATTATACATAAAGCTCTGTGCTCTACTAATTTTTTCTTGGTCATCACAATATATGCATATTGTGGGCACATGCTTTAGCCATTCAAGACTATCCTTGTAACCCCCTCGACCCGGCCTAGTCACAAGACCAAACCGAGAGAGCTACATTAGGTTTACCGAAGTAAACCGTGAAGAAGGAACCCAAAACACATCATTTTTTTTATCTTGTCTAGATGCACAATTATTATCCTACATGTATATACGGATTGCAGGTGAAAACCCAACTCAATCGGGATTCAAAATGACATCGAATTGATCGCAATTAGATTTAGGGACCAAATTGCAATTTCAAAAAACTATAGGGTCTTAGCTCACTTTTATATTACAAACCTTTAATTATAAAGGTTTCATGCTCACATGTTAAAAATCAAGTCAAAAAGATCATCCAATCTCATTTAATTGCACCCACAACAATCAAGGACTAAAACATAGGAAAATTGAACTTCAAAAGATTCCAAATTAACTACCATCGTACCGGTACGGACAAGGGTGTTTCGATACGTCTTCATTATTATAAAACCCTAGAATTTCAGTAGCTAAATCCCATTCCGATACGCCCCCGCGTATCAAAACGCCCTTCATGAAAACACTGTACCGTATCAAAATGCCTCCCCGAGTACCGAAACAATGGCCAAACTTGCCTAGACACGTACCGAAACAGTTACCCACGTACCAGTATGCTAAGCCTGGAATGGCTTACTTGTACCGAAATAAGAACACCTGTACTGGTACGCGTGGACCTAGAATGTCCATTTTTGCTGATTTAACATGCTTTTGATCACACCGAAACATCCTAACATGCCCCTAACACACATCTATTATATTCAAGGAACAAACCACACCCAAACGACTACTTTCAACAACAACACAAAGCATCATACTTCTTTTGTAAATCTAGAGGCATGCTTCCTAGGAAACCAAACAAGCAAAGCACGAAACTTCAAGCCATCACCACAAACAATCTTTAATGGCCATTTACAAACCAAGAGCAACAAAAAAACTTGCTCGAACAAGGAGTTTAACAAAACATCTCCCACAACAACAGCTGAACCCCCATTGCCCTTATTACTTATAGTCTAATCCAAAACATACTTTGGTTACCAAGTCTTGTTGTGATCCCTTGCTTCCCGCTGCCTTCCAAGCCCTTAATTCTCTGCATTGATGGACAAAAAGAGCGTAAGCACACTAGACTTAGTGAGGAGTGCTCAAAAATAACACACCACCAATGCATTAACACCATTACTTAACATTACATTGAAATCTCATTTCAATCAACTTTTAAAACATTATCATGCCTTGAAAACTATGCACTTAACATCTTTAAAAAATAGCATAATAAACCTCAATTTAAGCCATCCCATGCATAACAACCATATGCAAAGCTTAAAGAGTAAACATGTATAAATCATATTAAACAACATAAACCTTTCAATGATACATCAACAATTTTATTGGCTTACAAGTGATCATAACCAAGTTCCTTTACCGAAATAGTTCATCGAATACACGGATTCAAACAAGTTTCCTCACAACACTTCAAGCCATCTCAATCGGAATAGCAATACAATCACAATCGTGGTACATTACAACCGGGTACAATTACAACCCACAGGGACACCAACCCCACTCATCGGTTAGACGCTTAATCCACTAACGAAAGTTTACGGTACCATATAACCCCTCTACCATTAGGGTACATGGATGGAGTTTACGGTACACCAAATCAAAACCCTTCAATATCCAAGGCGACTTATTATAGTGCACTAACAATCCTATGGCCGGCCAACTATATCCGATAACAATTTTTAAAACACATCAATTACCAATATAATTCACCATTTACCACTTACTTCACTGTTTTTACAAGCATTAAACCAAACCATTTTCCAAAGCAACAATCCATTCTTTAACCACAAGTATAAACCGTATACTTACAAGGATCACTTACCATGTGCATCCTTCTACATTTCATGCTCAAAATAGTATCTTACATACTTTTAGAACATGCTTAACAGTAGGTACAATGTAAATCAAAACAAGTGCATAAAACCGTTTCATTCTAGCACGACCGAGAGAATAAAACCGCGTTATACTTACTTCTGAGTTTAAACCAGCATTTTAAGCTCAATTTAATCTCCCAAAAACCACTTTTAAAACATTCCAAAGATGGAATCCACGTTCTCACTCACTAATACGCAAAACCTCGATTCGCTGATGCGAAATCACACGTTCGAAGCCTCCAAAGCTTCACCAATCACTTATGGATCAACCTCCCCTGTTTCAATCATATTGCAATAGAGAATTAATGCATCTTAATGCATTCAAAATACTGCAACAACAAATCCTCACAGATTTCCACCATCATCTCACAATTACTCAATAACAACAACCGAAAACATCATCTAATCATTTCCAAACACAGTCTAACAATATAACACTTTCATAATCATCAATTAACACTTAAAAACAGGATTAATTCATCCAAATACTTCCAGCAACTACATAGCCACCACAACTCCACAAAAACACAAATCTAACTACCTTATCAACTAGGGATTAAAGAGTTTCAGGATTTTATTGTTAAAATAAACTTAACAATAATATAATACATCCAAAATATGTTTAAAAACAATCATCAACACTGGAAAATAGATCCAGTTTAGATCTTTCACTATTTCATCAAATTTACCCAATTAAATCAATTAACCGATATAAAAACACAAAAATCTATTTATAAAACATAAATCAAGGATCAAATACTTGGGAATATCAATAAAGAACCATTCAATAGAGGAGAAAATGAACCTTACCTCTATTGGTTGATTTCTCCCTCGATTGATTGATTAAAGCTAGGAAAACACAAGATTTCAATAAGGTTTTGTAAATCAAAGATAAAGAATCATTTATAAATCAAGAAATCAAGAAAACAAGTCTCTCACCTATGTGATTTGATGAAAATAAGAGTGTTTGGCTGAAAATAAGTGGAGAGAAAAAGTTGAGAGAAAAGTTATGTGAAATTTCCTTTAATCCAATAACTAATTTTTTAATAACAAAACTCTTTTAATTATCTTTAAAACACATGTTAAAATATCTTAATTGGAGGGAGAAACCATCAGCCAAAACATGGTAATATAGCTCCTTAAGGATTCTAAGAATTTGACCCTTTTCATTTTAGTCACTTTTAAAAACAATTTTCAAAAATTACATTTTGGTCACTTACCAAAATGTCACCCTTCCAAAACCCATTTTCCAAAATTGTTTTCACCAATATTAACCATATATTGAAATATCATTTTTCCATATTTTTATCTTACCGAAAAATATTTACTCCTGAATCCGACTCGAATCCCTAACGCGATCCACCAGACCGTCTAACTTGCCACAAAACCGCTAGGCCCAAAACCGGGGCGTTACAACTCTCCCTCACTTAGGAAATTTCATCCTCAAAATTTTACCTGGAGGAAATAGATGCGAAAACTGCTCCAACATCTCCGACTTGCGTTCCCATGTGGCTTCCTCAACACCGCGGTGCCTCCATAACACCTTAACAAGCTCGACCGACTTGCCACGCAAAACTTTATTGTTGGTATCAAGGATCTCCACCGGTTCCTCATCATAAGATAAATCCAGCCTCAACTCAACATCCTCCACTGGCATAACATGCGATGGATCCGACTGATACCTCCGCAACATCGATACATGAAACACATCATGAATTTTCTCCAACTCAAGAGGCAACCTTAAATGGTAAGCAACAGGACCAACACGCTCAACAACCTTGTATGGTCCAATAAACCTCGGACTAACCATTCCTTTTTGCCCAAAACGCATCACCTTCTTCCAAGGCGACACCTTCAAGAACACTTGGTCACCAACAACATACTATGTATCTCTACGCTTCAAATTTGCGTAGGATTTCTAACGATCTGAAGCTGCTTTCAAATGCTCACATACCAACTTCACCTTTTCATCGGTGCCTTTCAACACATCAGGCAAAGTAACATGTTTTTCTTTGACCTCAGCCCAACATAACAATGTACGACACTTCCTACCATACAACACCTCGTACGGTGCCATCTGTATACTAGCCTGATAGCTGTTATTATAAGCAAACTCCACCAATGTCAACTGCTCCTCCCACGTTCCCTAGAACTCAATGATACAACACCTCAACATATCTTCCAAGACCTGTATCACACGCTCCGACTGTCCATCTGTCTGATGATGATACGAGGTACTAAAATTTGACCATGTACCACGATGCAAACTTACCCAAAACCTTGTCGTAAAGCGCGGATCTCAATTCAAAACTATGGAATTAGGTACCCCGTGTAACCGCACAATCTCAGAAATATACAGCTTGGCCAACTTACCCAAGGCATATGTCGTATGCACTGGCAGAAAATGCGCACACTTCGTGAACTGATCCACAACCACCCAAATGGAATCCTTTTTTGGCTAGCGTCAACGGCAACCCAGACACAAAATCCATGGTGATTCTTTCCCATTTCCACTCTAGTATCCTCAACGGTTGCAATAACCTAGAAGGAAACTAATGTTCAGCCTTTACATGCTAACACACCATGCATCGGCCAACAAAATGTAACACCCCCTTCCCGTGACCATATACCAGGCACGAGTCAGAAATGTCACTACTTTTTAAATTAGTCTTTTAATCAAAAGCCGGGGTAATTTAAAAATTTTTGGAAACTTCCAGTGGTCGCCCATCTTGAAATTTTCTTAGCTCAAGCACGCTTAACTTTAATCAAATTAGAAATAAAATATTAATTCTAGATCCGATAATAAAACTTTTTACATAAATAATACAGTCATATTGAGACAAATCATTTTATTAAAAATGATTCTATTTAAAATTATTCAGATCTAGCCTCATATAGGATATGTCAAATCAGGTCATATAATAATTAAATTGTAAACATACTTACCATCTATAAAAGATTTATAAAATATTTACTAACCTAGTTAAGGCACTTTAATAAAGTATACCGTTTTATATAGTACATAGCACTATTAAACATATATATAAAAAAATACGGATGTCATGATTACCAAAATACATGTCGATTATCTTCTATATATAATGATGATGCAAAAGTTGTCAACTACTAATCCCAATCACCTGCGTGTATAAGATAAATACACGCTGAGTATATCTCAGTGAGGTATAAGATGAGTGACATATAATACACTAATGCATGATAATTTATAAAACATGATAGTCATTAAATTGAATATTTGGTAATGCAAGAATTTTTGTACTGTAAAATCGTGTACCTGTACTGTAATAATTTTGTACTGTAAAATCATATACCTGTAAGCTCAGTCATATATATGTATTGTATAATTATACAGTTACCATGTGAAATCATATAGCCCAAGGTAAATATTAAGTGACTAATAAATGAATCGCGTACTTTAAAAGTACTATCCTTTTCTATAACTGTAGACACATTTAAGTGTCAGATAATTGCAGGACACAATGAAGTGTCAGATAACCGTAGGACACAATGAAGTGTCAGATAACTGTAGGACACACTGAAGTGTCAGATAACTGTAGGACATGTGTCAGACACATTGAAGTGTCAAATAACTGTATGACTCTTAATGGTATACCATAATATTGTCCAACTTAATATTATACTACCAAGGGCAAACTTAAAACAATTCCTGCTAAATGGCAAATAATCCAAATACAATATATATATATATATATATCATGTAAAACATATTCATACTGGAGCAGCTCATTCTCCAATATGTTCTATATAATCCATGGTATACATGTCATTTAAAAACTATATAAAGTAGCTTGTCATATATATCATGTTATAAACCATTTGTAAGCATAAAAATATGCCACATATATATAAATAATTTATCAAGAAAAATTATGTTATATTATATAAAACATTTATCTTTTAGGTTGACTTGTCATAAGTCTCCCTATAAAACATATATGCACTCACCTTAGCCTTGTAATGAGGTTGCCTTTAATAGTCAATATCACTCCCGATCTTTTTCTTTTCTTTTTCTACTGATACGACCTCGATTTACATCAGAATCTACATTAATATAACATATACCATTTAAAGTATATGTTAGTACATATTCATTCCATATACAATAATGGAAAGTAAATAAAATAACCATCTATTATATAGAAAATTGATCTAATAAAGCCTTCTATATTCGAATCACAACTTCTCATATTTTTCTTTAAATCTCCAATTTTCCCAAAATATCTATTTTAGTCCCTAAGGACTCTTTTAAACTTCCAACCAAAATTTTCAAGTCTATTCCTTACATTTCTCATCCTTTACACTTTACGACCCAAACTTTAAAAATTTGCACTTTGGTCCCTAAAGTAGTCGAATACTCAATTTAACCCAAAATGTTGATTTAAACTTCAAAATCAACATTTAAATCACTAGACTTAATTTTCCAACATAATATTCCTCAAATACAAGCTTAACAATCAAGTCCCTAAACTTTACAAAGTTTATTTTGGTCCCTAATGCAAATTAATTAGGGATTTTCATTTTAGTCACCTTGTATAAAATCATTCTCATCATTTCCATCATCAAAATAATGTTTACAATAAATTCCCCTAAATTCTTCAAAATTGTCAAATGGTCACTAATTCAATCTAACATAGGTATAGCATTGTAACATCAATTTCACATCTCCAACATCCTTAAAAACATAAATACACACCAATTCCATACAAATTCAGATTTGGTCCTCTAACTTTTAGGATTGTCGAATTGGTCCCTATCAAATTAACTTAGGGTCTTGTTTCCAAACAACAAACCATGCTTACTAAATCATTATTTCAACATCACAAACCCAAAATTAAACTTGAATCCATAAACCCTAATCATCTTCATAATAATCAAAACATGTAGAACTTAAAGCCCAACTCAATATCATGATTTTAACATCATACTAGCTTGATTTCAACTTGAATTCAATCATGGAATCATAAAATTCCAAAAGCCCCAAACTTTTTCCATAAACCCTAATTTCTTCTCATGCAAAATTCTCATCAATGAAGCATATTTTCCATGAATTATTTACACCAAAAGAAAGAGCTTGAAGAGTATAACAACTTTGTAGCTGATGAGATTACCTAAAAATTGAGTTTCGGGGCTTGAATCGAACTTGGGAAAATTTTCTCCATTTTTCTTTCTTTCTCCCCCTCATGTTTCGAAATTTGAAGATAAAGAATGGTCTTCATATTTTGTTTTTCATCCAATTTGGCCACTTGTCTTGTATAAATGATTTTTAAATTCATTTAGATAGTGAAATTACTAAAATGCCCTTTTAATCCAATGGTTGAGATTGATCTTATCATCAATCAAGGGCCAATATTAAACCTCCCATTTCCTCTTTCCAAAATTTCCCTTATAGCTTTTTAAATATTTCAAAATTGCCATCGGGATAAAATGATGAATTTGTCGTCCAACTAGTTTTTATTTACTAGTTTTCCATTCTTGTAAAAATTCAACTAAATCTAGTTGGAATCCAACCAAATACAATAAAATATTCATAAAATAATATTTTATGAACTTTTCCATGTCTTTTGGATCAGTCTTCAAAATTTCCATTAGATCCAATATACCGATCTTTTACTCGGAAATAAACTGTAGGATTCATCTTAAATCAAACTAAAAATATTACCAAAACTCAGAAATGACTTTTATAACCTTTCTCTATCATATGGAAAAATTTCATAATTTTCCAGTTCGGTCCAGGTATCTAAATTCCACTTAAACTTTAACTGTGATTTTCCCAATAATTGAAATATCAGATCGAACCAATAATTCCAAATTCGATTCACATCCTTAGATTCTCTATCTATTTATGTGATAAAAACTCCTAACATTTAAATAATTACAACTTTGGTCCTTTAACTTTTCATTTTTTGACTTGTACCATACAAGTTTTGAAAACTTATCATTATGGTCATTAAACTTTAACCTTGAATTCCCATTCCAATTTTCTTGAATTTTTACCAAATTTTGCGAGTACTCTATTTTACTCGCTCTCTATCACATAACACCTTAAAACCTCAGAATTTTATTTTCTACGGTCTATAGTTGAGAAAATCCTAACTTTTGCATTTTTGTCATTTTAGTCACTAGGTAAGCTTTTAAGAAATTATCTTAGCACTAAATGACCCTTAAATAGTATTGTAAATTTTGGGGTATTACACAAAATCAGCCACATCCTTCTTCAAACCAACCCAATAGTACTCTTCCTTCAACCCTTGATACATCTTAGTACTACCGAGATGCATAGCGAATGGACTAGCATGCGCTTCGATTAAAATGGTATGCCTCAGCTCTTCATCTTCAGGCACCACAATCTAACCTTTAAAACACAACACCCCATTAACGTTGAAATGAAAATCTGTAGGATTCCCATCCATGATATCCTTCACATGCGGTACCAAACTCTCATCATACAGTTGTTTCTCCTTAATCAATTGAGACAAGGACGGTTTCACTTGAAACTCAGCCAACAACCCACCGTCAAGTGTCACACTCAACCTAGCAAACATAGCTCTTAACTCTACAGCAGGCTTTCTTCTCAAAGCATCAGCCACAACGTTAGCTTTTCTTGGGTGATACTTGATATACAGATCATAATCCTTAAGCAACTCCAACCATCTTCGCTGCCTAAGGTTTAACTCCTTCTGTGTCATCAAATACTTCAAACTCTTATAATCCGTATAAACCACACACATCTCACCATAAAGGTAATGCCTCCAGATCTTTAAGGCAAAAACAATCGCTGCCAGCTAGAGATCATGAGTAGGGTAATTACGCTCATGCACCTTCAATTGTCTAGATGCGTATGCAATTACCTTACCTTCCTGCATCAGCACACATCCAAGCCCAACATACGACGCATCACTATAAACAACGAACTCTTTTCCTGATTCAGGCTGAACCAAGACTGGGGCTCGCATCAAAACTTCCTTCAAATTTTCGAAAGCTTGCTGCTTATCCTCCGTCCACTCAAAAGAAACATTCTTCTATAGCAGCTTGGTCGACGGAGTAGCTATACAAGAGAACCCCTCAACAAGCCTACGATAATAACCTACCAAACCAAGAAAACTCTAAACTTCTGCCGCAGATTTAGGTACCTTCCAACTCATCGCAACCTCAATCTTGTGTGGGTCAACACGAATCCCCTCGACCGACACCACATGCCCAAAGAAAACAACCTCCTTAAGTCAAAACTCACACTTACTTAACTTAGCATAAAGTTGATTAACCAACAACCTCTAAAGCACAATCCGCAAATATAACACCCTTAATGTATACTCATAAATCGCATATACATTAAAGATGTTACGGAGTCGCTTAAAGAAATCTTGACTTATAAATTTATTTTTACAAGTAATTACAAATTTTAGCTTGTAAATCTAACCCTTTCTCAGTTTTCTTGAAAACACAACCTATGTGCAGTTAGCTATTTTCAAACTTGAATTAATTGTTTTAAAACATATTTGGCAATTATTAAAAACAACAGTTCAATTCAGGGTGAAAACTAGGTTCGCTATCTAGTCCCTTTCTTGACTTTAAAATCTTTATGCGATTACCGATTATTCTTATTAGCAAAGTAATTTATCCTTTCTACCTTAGCTTTATTCTATTACAATGTTAATGCCTTATTTTTCTTTAACCATATACGGTTCATCATCAAAACTAATTACTTGTCTATCATTTAGTCTAATTTAATGCATCGTACTCTACTAGCAATGAAATAATTACATGCCCACTAGAGATTATCATAAGCTAGAATATCTTACTGATGTTTTGCAGATTGAAGCTTGATCAGCATGCTCAACTCCTCCTCAAATACTCCATCTTAATCTACGTGTGAAACAAACACACGCTAAGTACGAACTTAGTGAGGCAAAACTTATAAATCAAAGTAAAGCACTATAATTTTAATAAAAATTACATAATAAATAAAATACTGAATATAACATATAAAAATTTAGAAACGTATAGAATGACTTATCGAAGTCGTTCCTCTGTCATGTAACCTATAACAATCAACATATCATATACATATATAAGGCAATGTCATGTCAAATCAAATATCCAGTAAATCATTTATTTTCATTTGAATCATATCACTTTCACTTTTCTTTAGATCACTTGTACTTGTTACTTTTTATTTATTTCATAGCCCAATGTAATATAATTGAGAATGCATGGTATGCGAGTCACTATTGAGTATGCACATGTGCGACATCAACTAATATGTTGTGCCATAATAAATCACTGTATCACTGTATGACTATACCACTGCTATAATTTAACATCATCACTGTATAACTAGGTCATAGCTGTAGAACATAGCATCACTGTTTCACTATATAACTATTGTACACTTATACAACATCGCGGTATCACTAGGTCATAGTTGTAGAACACAACGTCACTATATCACTATACTCCACCTCATTGGCATGCCAATTATACCAAGAATCTCAACAATCATACAAAGGGATTTTAACATCAAGATCTTGTAAATATCGTTATAAACCATTTAAAAATTGTTGTAAAATATATCAATTTACGATTCAAATTCTTTTTCTTTCAAATCATTCTAGGTTGACATATTATATTTCTTTTTCATATTATATATATATAATATGTAAAAATGCACTCACTTGGGCCATTTATTAGCTTGCCTCACTAAGCTCTACTTGATCCTTTCCTTCATAATACCTCAACCCTTCTTTTGATCCAAATCAAACTTCATTGATCATATAAATACGAATAACATTCGTTAGATTCCGATCTAACAATACTTTAAACATGCTATCGAATCTAGTCATTCGAATATACAAAATTTACAAAAGTTTTCCTTCCTTCCTTATATTGTCCAAAACCCATTTTTGGTCTTTAATGACCATTTAGAACTTCCATTAATCCCTTTCAAGCTTACTAATTAACCTTAGATACAAAATGCATCAATTCTCATTTTCTGACAGATTGCACTACCTTCAAAAATTATTTCAATAAAATATTCTAAAACTAGGAATTCGATTCCATTTGTTCTAAAAGAAACTACATTCAGTAAGCTTTTCAACCATATAAATTAGTAGCTCAAATTCAACGTGTACGATTTATGGCAAATTTTCAAAGTCAATTACAATGCTGGAATTCGGAACAGACTGGTACTCTATTTTCTGACATTTCATCAATTAAAAATTCATATCTTTTGACTCGAAACTCGAAATCAGTTTCTGTTTGTTGGAGACAAAACTAGACGAACAAATCTTTACATCGGTATAAAATTCACCTTCTAACCAGTTTTTTAGAATTTACGGTGAATTTTCAAACTTACCGCCAAAACCAGTCTTCTACATATCTTTCCATAATAAACTTCTAATTTATACTAACTTCTTCTTATTTTTCTTCTTGTCAATTAGTCCCATCACTTGCTTCAAACCACTAATGTATCACTTTCTTCATCAAATAAATATTCAAAAATATTTCCCTTTAATTTTTCGTTCTTTCCGAAATAGTCACTAAAAATGCAAAGATAAGGACTCAAACTTCTTAACTTTGCAAATTAGTCCTCAAATCAACATTACTACTTGAATTCTATTATTTCAACTAAAAATCAGATTTAATCCTTATCAAAAACCTCATTTCTGAATTGGTCACTTAACTTTGATAATTTGTCAAAATGGTCACTAATTCGATTCTACATCGGTTTAACATTCTAACATCAATTTCACATCTTCAACATCATTAAT